>OX328125.1:98508573-99186073 GCA_946811695.1 Gonocerus acuteangulatus | reverse complement strand
TTTCAATACCGTAAAATCTTTTCCTTCCATACTAGGAAGCTTTTTCTTTCTTTCAAAATATTATTAATTAAGAAGATAATATATGTGACTATGTGTCAATTGTATTTTCATTGATATGATTGAAAACTCTTGGTAGAATGATTTCATCATGAGGTGTTTTACCTCGAGGTCGCCAGAATGTCCACAGTACACAAACCATAGTCGAAGTTGGGGAAAAAGTGAGATTGCAAGAAGTATACGAGTCTTCGTTGGCAGAAGATGGCAGATTGGTTGAACTGAGGATAAGTATGGATCCACGGGAAATTTTATTTTTCCAGGATAGGATGTGATGAAATATGATTCCAGGGTTCTTAACGGCTATACAATATGTTATAGCGAAGCTTTTGAGGTAAAGGACTGGAAAAGGGTAGGTGAAACTAATGAGGGATTGGAAACTTATTGCAATAGCTTGGAATTTATCCGGATTCAGGGATATCATATTAGCTGCTGCCCAAGCTTTAGTATTAATAAGATCTACATGCAGCTTGCCTACAGCATCTCGGGCTTAAAGGATAGGTAGATCTGAAAGGTTCTTGAGTTCTGGTTGGTAGTTCCATTGGACCACCCAGACACCCATCTCTACCTGTTAAAGGACACTAATGCACGGGTTCTTCTGCCCCATTCTTTTTTCACCCTTTATAGTTCCATCTATTATTCGTTTGTACTTTTGCTTTATTTCTGTTTTGACTAAAGTGCCCCATTGGTAAGTGATTGAAGAGTGAAATGAGCTTTCATTGTCCTCCTTACAATGATGGTAATTTGACGTTTTGTGCCTCCGTCTGGATGTCATTGCGCCTGTGTTACTGATAAGCTACTGTGTTTTTGTCAAGGTAACTAATGACTTGTCAGCATCATTTGCACCTCATACATTGCTACTTGGTATTTATTGTATGATGTGTTTTTTATTATTTGTTCTCTTGTTCTATTTGTTGGACTGCGTTCATCAAAAGTATTGAAACATGTATAGTCAGTCCTTCTCCTGTCATCGGCTTTGGCTTACAGACAAGTTTTAAAGGACGGAAGACCAAGGTCAGAAGGGTATTCTGTTTTACCCTATTGGTTCATTTTTGTCCTGATTGCGAGCACCAATATATTTTGTCTGTCGACTTCTTTTAAAACACTAAGCATGGACACGAACGTGCAGGTTATCGTAGTTAAATAAAGGATGGAAACACACTTATGACGTTAACCCTAAGGCTTAATCGAGAGTGCTTAAGCAAAATAAGCCATAATTTCTCTGCAAAATTATTACTTGTCACCCCATAGCTGAAGAATGTGTTTTAAATTACCATCACATTCGCTCATGTATATCTAAAATTAGGTAATAATAATTTTTTATTTAATTTTGTCCTGAAGTAAACTCCAACTTCTAATAAAACAATTTTGCAACACAATTTGCAACATATCATGTTCCTTGTTATCTACCTAGTTTCTTTGCAAGAGAGGGCAACAATCACGGCCGTTACTGACAAATTTATTATATGGCTCCGAAGCTAATTTCAGCAAACTTTCGTTGCAAATTAACAAAAAAAATCTTATTTCAGGTACATATAAAAACATAGTGATATCCCAGTATTTTTAAAATAAAAATATAGCACAGGAGGCGCTTTTAGTTCTGAAGTTTAAGTTCACGATTTTTATCTGTTTATTTTTTGTTTTTGTTTTTTTTTTACGGCGTGTCAACAACTAGGCTATTAACGCCAGGCTATCTACAGGTTGCCACCGTTCTATAATGGCAACGGACGGTCATTCATTCTGGTACAAGCAACACTCTGCGTTGCTTAACTTTGATTAACAAAGAGAACTGATGTAATCAACGTGGCTACGTCCGCTGGATTTTAACTGCACGATGTTCTTAGTTTTTTGATAGTACGGCTTTTATGTTTAAGAAGTAGAGATATTTTTCTTAGGGCCTAAAACTAAAAATGTGTTAGGACTCCAAGAACCTTCAAAGTTCGTTACTCCGATCACTCATCTATTGTGAGGTCACAAACTAGAAAAACTGGGGTTTTTATTCATTTTAATTTAATTATTGCATTATAATGATGGGGTTTTGCATGAATTGCTGTTATCTACCTTGACATAATTAGATACCCTATCTACTTTCTGATTAATTCCCCCGACAGATCCAGAAGGCAGATAGGAGCACGTATGTCCTTGTATTCCTCTAGTTCGTGACATCTTCCTGGAATGTCTTCGTGTCGGCCTTGGTATAATATAGGCATTATTATATAATAATAATTCGGCTTATTATTATTTTCTGCGGTGTTGAGTAAGGAGTTTACTCACCACAGGGATATCCTTGACTGCCTCCTGATTGTTACTCATTCACCGAAAATGTTTCCCTTTCGTTTTCCTTCGGTCTGACCAGGGGAATCCACGATTATCATTCATTGTCGGCAATCATGGAACATTCGACGAATCATTACTCTACCGAATCAGGTTAGCGTGTTTTCGCCCTCCAAAAACAGAGAAAATCCTGTTTATAACTGCGACACGTTGTGACACCTCATAACACATTGGCTATATGGTCTGTTGGACAATAAATGTGCTTGTTGTGTGAGTGAATTGTTCTTATGTGTCAGTAAAGAGAATCAAATTTCATGGTAAATGAATATATATATATATATATATATATATATATATATATATATATATATATTAAATGGAAAAAAACCGTTTGGATCGTAGGCGATTATTTCTTCTCGAGCTTGGGCAGCGTTTGGTAGAGCCACCTATAAAAAGCAGGCTAAATTAGGCTACAACTGGTAAAACATTTTCCCGAACAAAACATGCAATAATGAAATTACATAATTAATTATTGTGTCCGAGGAAGAAGAAAATTCTAACACTCCTTTCTCATCAGCTACACAACCTGCAGCAACTCCGGGAAGAGGAAGATGTTTCTTGTGTCCAACGCAGAAGAATTCTAAATTACAATCAAAATGTCCCGAATGTAATAAATATGTATGCCCTCAACATTCTTTAAAATAAATATTATATAATGACTGTAGAAACAATAATTAATTTATTACCTGCTAAGATTTATTAGTGTTCATTTATGTTTCAAATAAATACTTGTTTTAGTCTTTACAAATTTAATTTTTTTACCAAAGTGAAAATTATAAGTACCCTGAAAATTATTGGAAATTCTTCTGCACGAAATATATATTTAAAAGCGAAAAAATATTTTTTGTTGTTGAAATTACTGTTTGTGACCTAGGACGATAAGCTCCTCCACACGGGATACGGGACGTTGGCTAAGGACGTTCACAAATATTCTTAAATATCCCGTTAACGGTTGAGAATTAGCGGAAGGTGACCATTCGAAATCCTCGACAAAAAAGGTTGGAATGTAAATTTCTAATTCAGTGCCCCAGTCCGAGAAAACGGACTTAGATATTTGGAAATATTAGTAACTTTGTATTGAATGTAACAGATTAAGAGTTTTTCTTGTAAGGTGTCCAAATATGACCGGATACACAAATTATAGCTAAAAACGCTAAGGTGACGCAGCTCCTGCGTTTCGGAATTTTGCGTTGAACTAATTTCTTGCTTGTTCCTGTTCAGCCTGTCCTAATTCTGTTTTCTGTTAGTTCAATTTTTGATATTCTTGTACTGGTAGCTAATGTATTCTTGTAGTCATCAGTTGTGTGTTTGATGTTGTTGAGTATTACCTAATTCCGCTAGTATCATGGGCGTATATAAGGGGGGGATGAGGGGGCTGCAGGCCCCCCCCAAATTTTGAGTTGATCGGTAAAAATGTCATAAAATCCTTAAAAATAAATAAAATAAGATCATTTAGCTCATAAAAAATAATCCAGATTTGGGTGTAATATCGTTTTAGTTGGCTAAAACTCTTCCAAGATCTAAATAGTTAGTATTCCATACACCGGAAATGGTCTCAGCCCTCCCCCCCCCGACATTTTCCCAGCCCCCTCCGAAATTATTTTCTATATACGCCCATGGCTAGTATATGAACCAGAAAACCTTTAACTGCCATGATAAATGAATTACACCATTCAATAACCCTATAACACTTCATTGGACGATAATGTCTTTGTGAAAGGTTCCGGGTTAGGGATTTAATAATACAACTCCATATGTTTCTTAGCGAGCTTTCCAATAACAATTTGTTCCAAGGTTTATATATGTATATATTTGATGTTAATTATCTGATAGCTTTTATAATCAACGGTTTTATTCTATATGTTACTTTCGCCTAGAACCTATATCCTCCTTCATGGTTGAGCAGTCTTAGAGGTACTCTAGTCCAAATTAACGTTACATAAAATTGTGGACCTCTCTCTCTCCCTTTCTGCGCGCGATAACAATAGTCGAATCGTGCTTCGTATGTAGCGCGGCGTAAATCGTGCGGCCCCTTCAAAAATTGATAAAAGTACGATGTGAAAAGTATCCAAAGGTCTTGTGTTGGAGTCGTGTTTGTTTCCGTTTCGTAGTATCTACTCGCAGGCGTGAGTTTCATACTTTGTGGGTATTGGGATGGCCAAACACTACAAACCCAGCCAAGAGTTTCATAATTTGAAAAATGTTACGCCCAAATGATCAAAATTCATACCGCGGAAGCTCCGTAATCTAGGCACATTCCTTAGAAAGACTATCAATTTGCGCCAGTTTACTGAGTAACTAATTGCTATAAATTTAAAATATAATATCCTCCCTATCATGTCGAACTATCGAATTTTCAAAAACTCGTTTTTCAGATTCGACACTTTGCTCTTCGATCCTGTCCCAAATTGTCACAACTCTAACCCCTTTAGAATAGCCTTAAATAAAGTATCGAATAAGACCGTCAACTATATATTTGTCAAATACCACTCACTCACTGACCTATCATCGCCCAGCCAAACCGCGACAGAAAATTTTTAAATTTTGCATGGACACTCCCTTTAGCGTCAATTAATTATTGACAACGAATTTCTATCGGTACGGGTTAAACTTCTATTGATGGTAACCTATAGATAACAATAATAAACTACGCAAAATAAAGGAGTAGCGTTAATTTTGAATAAACATTATTTAACGCAATAAAATAACTACTTATCTGACGTCAATATATTATTTCGTCAATGGATAGAATATGTTCGTTCTCTAGTTTGCTCCGATTTGCATATTCGATAGTTCGACATGGTAGGACGCTACGTCCAAACATTTGTTTTAAAAATGTAAAAAAATAATGCTTGTAAATACCTATTTTTACTCAAACATTACGGCCCAAATGTACAAATTCATACTTTCTGGCCGAATCCCAACCATCCCTTGACTTCGTATCATCTCCATTTCCATTATCTGTCAACGGTTCGTAACAAATAAAGATTCATTTTTGGTCTGGCTACTTTTTTTATACATAAATATTTTACTGAGAGGAGATCGTTGACCGTAGATGATGCAAGGTAGGGATTGTCGGGGTTCGGTCACTGCTACTTAATAAAACTACATTTTATCATAAAAATGGTTTTATTGTGCCTACGTTTCGGCTTGAACTTCAAGCCTTCATCAGGGCTGTAAAAAACAAGTAGGACGGATGTAATACTGAAATTTACATATATATATATATATATATATATATATATATATATATATATATGCCTACAAACACAAATACACATACATATATACACATAAATACATATATGGAAAAAGACAAAAACATAAAATACTAGAACATAATATATAGAAGAACAATGTGCTCTAGAAGTGTTTGGATTATTAGGAGAACAGATATAAGAATAACAGATTACATATTAGATTAGATATAAAAATAACAATATGGGCTTACCGATGGGAAGATAGAGAGCTATTCCTCACAAATGAGGGATCATTTCTGACAGTTAATACAGGGAAACATAGGAAGAAAGGAGTTGGTGAAGGGGGGGGGGCAATGGACATGTAAAATAAATATTTTACATGTAACTATATGCCAGAGGCCCGAGTAATTTGTCTATGTATGCATGTGTATATATATATACACACACACACACACACACACATAAGTACATGTTAGGGAGTGGCGAGGCCTTAATTATCTGATTATGAAACCCAGCATGTCAGGCAAAGTTTGTCAGTATTGAAACTATTTGTTTTTCTTCTTATAATAAATTGCTTTGAAGGAATGTAGATTTTAATAAAATGGAAATTATTTTTTTTTATTTATTTCATTAATTGTGTTCTATTTTTGCAGGTGAGTCCAGGAGCAGGTGATGTCGATATTTATTCGATTGTGTAAGTAATTATTCAATATTTGCTTGAAATTACTTTTTGAAAATAATTTCAAAAGGAAGGACTTACTTCTATAAGGAAGGATTATAACATGTAAAGGAGTCAAGAGCTCTTTTTCATCAAGGAATATATTTATACAAGGAATGGCCTAGAATTCTATCTCTGTGGTCGAAATTCGCTTTATGTGCGCAGCTATCGTGGTTCGTTTTTTTGTATCCTCACCTCTTTCGAATGTTGTCAAAGAAGCAAATTCTAACATCCTCCTTGGTAGATTCACCACCTTAAAACATCCTTCCGTTCACCTTGGTTGGAGGTCATTGTCTGTCGGTTCATTGAAACCTCTTCAAGATCCAATATAACGCTGAGGGATTGGTCCATTGCCAGCATTCATGCCCTCTAGAGTAATGTATAAATAGCCAATCATATTCAGGTATAGATGTCTGCTCTCGGTCTCTAATGGTTTCCAACCAATCGGCTTATTCTAACAACGCCTCCCCCCCCCCCCCCGCATTTATTTTGAGATGTCCATTCATCCTTTCCTCCTCCGTCTGGCGTACAATTTCCTTCTATATTACACAAACTACTTCACCTGCTAGTCCGTTTACTTTCATCAACTTGGCAATGTGGCTAAACGTTTCCAGACCAAATACCAAATAAAGCAACCGCGTTATACTGCCATGTACGTCAATAAACATGGAATGAAGCAGTACAGAACGTATTTGGAATAGGTTATTTCTTTTATATGTCCTTACTCCTGACGAAGTCACTTCAAACAAATTTACAACGATTATATTCCACTTATCTTTCAGGATTTAGGCTTAAAATCTCACATGTCGTGAAAAACGAAATAGCAAACGAACATCTTAAGCTATATATATTGACTCTCAAAGTTACCACTCCAAACTTGCGAGTGTGTGGGTTGTTTCCAATTTTAGCCGTTTTTCAATAAGGAAGACAGGAAATAAATATAAGAAAACAAGAAATAATTACTAATGGGCTTAAAACACTAGATACATTTTCGGCACACGTTTGGGCTCCTTGGAGACCTTTTTTAGCGATGAATGCCAAGGTGGTGGAGGAAGATCAAAAATACCAGGAAGGTGACCTTGAGGGTATTGAAGAAAAATATGGTCATCTTACCCGGTCTCCTTGGTCTTCCTTTATTCCCTTGATATTCTTTGCTGAAGAAAGGTGCAAAAGAGCGGGCCGAAACGTCCGAAGTATAGATTTTTCCGAAGTCTTATATTTTCGACTGTTTTCTATTCCTTGACTTCTTATCTCCCAGAAGGCAATCCATTGGCACCCCTAACCTACAGATATCCCATCTCCTGACTAAATCCCATAGTAACCTGAAGATATTCTTCCTTTACAAGGATACCACTTTGGGGGACAGCCAAGCATTCCAACATCCACCGAATCCAAACATTCCAATCTAAAGTTCTACGTACCATAGTCAATGCTCCTTATTATGTTACAAATCGAAACCTCCATAATGACCTAAATATCCCTTTTGTCCAAGATATTATCCCTAGCCGCTTCTCATCCTTCCATAGCAAATTAATCAATCATCCTAATCCTATAGCCCAATCCTTATCCAGCACAAATCATCCTTCCTCTCCACCAAGACGCCTTAACAGGAAGTGGCCCCGAGACTTACTTAGGCAGTGAAGTGTCGAGGAGTGAACAAAAACAACTATCCGTGGAGTGATCAAAGAAATTAAAATTGTATAAATTGAGAGTGATATCTGTGGATATTTTCTCTCCTCATGATATCACAGCCCACTTCTCCTTCGCCTCCAATCCTCTTGCTAGCGAGGCTATGGTTGGATGGCGTAAGGTAACTCCAGGTCATCCTAGAATCCTTCAGGAAGGCATTCGGTTGACAACTGGAGACACCTGAGGCGTGAGCAAGTAACATGTATCAAATTACATAATACAATTGAATTGTAGATTGTGATATTCTAAAATAAAATAAATTTAAAAAAAAACAAGGATACCATTATCCAGATCCTGGCTAGAAATTGTTCTAATTTATTCACATTTGGGCAATCTGAATACTGGCTAAAATACATAGTCGGACTCTTGCTTGAAATATTGGCCACCTTCAAGTACGTGGAGTTGTGTCATCAACTACTTCTAAAATATAGAAAACCTGACTCCTTGCTAGAAGTTCTGGGTGCATGACCGGACTACAACAAAAATCATTGATACTAAAAGGGAAAACATTTTTTTTCTTTTCCAAAAAAAGAACATAGGATATTCGAAACTCTACTTCAATAACGATCTCATGAAAACGAAAAGCGAAACTAAAAACTTCTCATGATCTTCCCCACGTTCTCGGGAAGATTATTGAAAAACACATGTATTTATAGAAAGTATCGTAAAGCACCGACAAATCTGTGCAATTTTGCAAGGCAGATTGGATGCATTTTGTGTCATTACCTTGCTATCTCAATCTCTCTCCTCTATTTAAGGGATTATTATGTGACGAAATCAAACATGTACTTTCACTATAAAGGTTTAAATAAACACAAAATTGATTTCCATTACCAGTTTATGGTTCTATAATTCACCTTTAGTGCTTCCATTAAGAATGGTTTTGGAGAGATCAAAACATTATTGTGGCATTTAGTGTTTTGAAACTTCTATGTCTTTATAAATATTCTAAAGAAGTAATTGGTTTCTTTCACCAATTATTACCAGCTTTCCTCAGTTTTTTTTTAACTTACATATAGCAATATTGAATATTTTAATCAAAATACACAAATATTTTAGACTTTTCCTACAATATGGTGAATATGTCGAAATTGGTTGGGAAAACGTGTAGAAGATAACCATTCTACGCCCTTAAAATGTCGATAGGAATACCTATCCCATTCGGTTGAATGGGATTGTCGCACTTTTTATACACACAAAACCCCCCGGGGGGGAAGTGATGTCAACAATGGGAAGGTTACGTAGGGTTAGTCAGTGTTGCCGGTGCCACAATAATTTATGAATATTTAAATTTCTTACCGCGGCTTTGAGGTAACCCGAAAATTACCTAGCCAAATTTAAGTTTTGTGTGTATAAAAAGTGCGACAACGTGGTGCTGATTTTCTGTGTGACTTTTTTGGACTTTCTTTAAATTATCTGGCAGTGGACCGTTATTTATTATTTAATTTATTATCAGAAGTTAATTATTATTATTTTTCAATTGCCAAGTGTTTTATTTTTTTTATTATATAGACATTTATTTTTTTAACCGGCTTATTTTATTTTTTACCTGATACTCCTCTAAAGTGGTGACCCCGACGTGATGAGTGAAGACGAAAAGAAAGAAGATATGCAGTCAGAGGAAACTCAGGTTAGTGCAACTGGGCCTGGGGCTAATATCAGAATTCCCCCATTCTGGAGAAGAGACCCAGAATTATGGTTTTGCCAGGCCGACGCCGTATTTGTGACCTCCAAAATTTTGAGTTCGCGAATAAAATTTCAAATGGTGGTGGCGAACTTGGAGTTCGAAGTGTTGAGACAGGTTTCGGACTTGGTTAAAAATCCTCCCGCAGATCCTTACGAAGCACTCAAGTGTCGACTAATTTCGACGTACGCCGAGTCGGAAAACCTCCGCATAAGACGGCTTTTAGAAGATAAGCGTCTCGCAGACGGAGAGCGCCCTTCCCAGTTTTTGAACGAATTGAAAAGGCTCGCAGGAGCTTCAGTTTCCACAGAATTGCTGCGTACCATGTGGCTTAAGGCCCTGCCAGAACGAATGCAGGCTACACTAGCGGTGACAACAGAGCAGTCCGTAGACAAGCTAGCCGAGATCGCCGAGATCTACGAGCCCAGTGTTAGCCAGGTGACCTCTCAGTCCACACAACCACACACACGTTCCTCTACTTCCGTTTCCCAGCTCGAGGAGAGGATGCAGAAGTTGACCCTGGAGATCAGCGAGCTCAAAAACCAAATAGCTCGCTATCGAGGAAGCAGATCACGAGGCCGGGAGCGCAGCCGCTCGAGAAGCAAAGGTAGAACTTTGTGCTACTACCACCACCGCTTCAAAGAATACGCCCGTAAATGCCGACAACCGTGCAGCTGGAGGAGTACGTCGCAGAAGGGAAACTAATCTCAGCGACTCAGAAGGCGGACTCCGTCGCTGATATCAATCACCGCCGATTATTCGTCACAGACAAGGATTCTGGGGAAAGATATTTGGTTGACACCGGTGCAGCCGTATCCGTCTTCCCAGCACGGCGACGAGAGCGAAACCACCCCGCCAACTTCACCCTTTTTGCAGCCAACGGCACCACAATAAAGACTTACGGGGAAGTCAAGAAGACCCTCAACGTCGGACTTCGACGCCTACTTCGTTGGTCCTTCATCTTGGCCGACGTCAGCAACACGATCATCGGAGCGGACTTCCTCTTCCACCATCACATCTTAGTCGACCTTAAGGGACGACAGCTAGTGGACTCGCAGACCGGTCTAACTTCCAGAGGCAGCCTCAAACATAACACCACACCTTCCGTATTCGCAGTACCTTGCGGTGAGTGGTATTACGAGCTCTTACGGAAATACTCGCCCATCACACGCCCATCTGCTGTACCGCAGGAGCCGAAGCATCCCATCAAGCACTTCATTGAGACAAAGGGACCACCGGTAACATCGAAAGCTAGACGTCTTCCACCTGACCGTTACAACGCTGCCAGGGAAGAATTCCTGAAGATGGTCGATGAGGGTATCTGCAGACCATCCAGCAGTCCTTGGGCAAGCTCTCTCCACATCGTTTCGAAGAAAAAACGACACGTTGCGTTTCTGTAGGGACTACCGCCGACTCAATGCCCAGACTTTGCCTGACAGGTACAGTGTACCCAACATACAAGCCCTCAACACCAATCTTTTTGGGAAGACAATCTTCAGTAAGATCGACCTCAACCGTGCTTACTACCAAGTGCCGGTGGCGGAAGAAGACATCCCAAAAACTGCAGTGATCACCCCTTTCGGTCTCTTCGAATTCTTGGTGATGTGCTTCGGACTAATAAATGCTGCGCAAACATTCCAGCGCCTAATGGACAGCATCCTCGCTCTGCCGTATGTTTTTGTCTACCTCGACGACATACTGGTAGCGTCAACCACAGAGGAAGAGCATCGCACACACCTGGAAGAAGTTTTCAGACGGCTAAATCAGCATGGATTAACCATCAACCCGCTCAAGTCGGAGTTTCGCAAGTCCGAAGTCGAGTTTTTAGGCTTCCTTGTAAACTCCCAAGGCATTAAACCTCTTCCGAGCAAGGCGGACCAAATCGCTGAATTCCCTCGTCCTACCACCAAGGGTCATCTCCGACGATTTTTAGGGATGGTAAACTTTTATCGAAGATGCCTCCCTAAAGCAGCAGACGTACAGCGCATTCTTCATGCCCTAATCGGCAACAGCAAGAAGAACGACAGCACCCCCGTCCCATGGACCCCGGAAGCAGAGGAAGCCTTCGCCCGATGCCAACGAGACATTAAGGATGCTGTAACGTGAGCACACCCCTCTTCAGACGCCGAATGGACCCTAGCTTGCGATGCATCTAACTCCGCGGTTGGGGCTGTCCTCCAACAGCGTGAGGGAGACCACTGGCGACCTCTTGGTTTCTTCTCGAGGGCCCTAACATCAGCACAGCAGCGATACTCTGCCTACGACCGCGAGCTCACTGCCATCTACAGCGCCGTCAAGCACTTCAGGCCATGCATCGAAGGTCGCATGTTCAGCATACTGACGGACCACAAGCCGCTCGTGTATGCCCTATACCAGAAGCCCGAGACTACAACACCCATGAGAATTCGCTACACGAACTTCATTAGCCAGTTCACTAGCGACATTCTTCATGTCTCTGGGGCTGAAAACAAGGTAGCGGATACACTTTCACGGTTGGAGGCAATAGACAGTCCTGACGATATGGGGAGCATCATCCAGGCTCAGCAGGAAGACCCGTCGATTCCAGAGCTTCTTCAGAACCCGAATCTGCAGTTGAAGCTGATCGAGCTCCCGCATTTCGACAAGCCACTTTTATGTGACGTATCTACAGCTAAAGCCCGACCGTATGTACCACCAACACTCCGTCAGGAAGTTTTTAAAAAGCTTCATAGCCTCAGCCACCCTGGCGTTCGTGGGACTCGCCGACTGGTGTCGCAAAGGTATTTCTGGCCAAGTATGCAAGCGGACCTTGCGATCTGGACTAGGAGCTGCATCGCCTGCCAGCGCTCAAAGATACACCGGCACACCGTAACACCTCCAGGTACCTTCGCTCCAGCCGGCAGATTCGAGCATGTCCACGTGGATATAGTCGGACCCTTGCCGCCATCGGATGGAAAGCGCTATTGCCTTACCATGGCGGATAGGTATTCACGCTGGCCCGAAGCAGAACCCCTCGAGGACATCTCCGCAACAACAGTTGCTTCAGCTTTCTACAGGACATGGATCTGTAGATTCGGGGTCCCTGCACGGATCACAACTGACCAAGGGCGCCAGTTTGAAAGCGAACTATTCAACAGGCTCCTAAATTTACTTGGTTCGCGTCGCTGTAGAACTACAGCATACCACCCACAGTCCAACGGTGTTGTGGAGAGATGGCACAGGACCCAGAAGACTGCCCTCACCGCACACCTTATCGACTCAAACTCTTGGACAGAACTGCTACCCACAGTCCTCCTAGGCTTGAGAGCAGCACTAAGGGAGGACAACTCCACAAGTGCTGCCGAGTTGAAGTATGGGCAGCCCTTACGACTACCCGGAGAGCTATTAGAGTCAACCCCTCATCCCGAAGAGCCGCAGGGCTTCCTTTTCAAACTTCGTGAGAACTTCAAGCGCCTGCAGCCCTCCCCACACAGGGCGAGTCAAGCACAAGCCTTTGTTCCCAAGGACTTAAAGACCTGCTCACATGTCTTCCTGCGGGACGACGCCATCAGGAAGCCCCTCACACCGCCATACACTGGACCGCATCCTGTTCTCCAGAGAGGAGATAAGACGTTTGTCATCGGTCTTGGCACAGGGCAGAAGACTGTCACAATAGACCGACCGGTTCTTGAATTTTCGGGAATGTTCGTTTCTTCCGATGGGAGGCGAATTATTATGAAATTCTATTCTACGGTTTCTAAATCATACCGTATAGATAATATTCAAAGTCAAAGGGTTTTGGTTAAGAATACAACCATATCTTAGGAAAAATCTATAATTGAACTTTTTAGCTCTTTGGCAGCTTTCTTCAGCCAACGAGCTAATCATTCTAATGATGTTATAATTGTATTTAACATGTCGATGCTGTTCCTGAGAGGCGGACTTCATCGTTTTAACAAGTCTTATTTGGGTGCTTTGACTCATCAACTTTAAAGGCAATAAACCATAAACGTTAACTAAACATTTGTCCATAAAGGCTATATTAATGTAATTATTCGTATACCGAAACACCCTAAACGGTTGGCATTAAACGATCGCCGATAAGGAGACAACACCAATAGTTCCTAGACACGAATAATTACCAACTAATCAATTACAGAGTAGAGTCGTCACGGTAATCGGCCTGTAATGATTTTCCCGAGAGATGATTGGTCGACAGAAGGGCACGCGACCCCTATCCAGGCCAATTAGAAGGAATCAGACAGCCTGGGGGTTGATCAATTGGGCTAGTCATCTCGTATATTCCTCCTCTCATATGGGAACAAATCTCGTTGCTACCGACATCGCTCAAGTTCAAGAAAAAAAAATGCCACAACTCGTAAAACACCAAAATATGTCACATTGAGAGGAGATTGTTGACCTCTGGGATTGCTAAGCCAGACATAGCCAGTGCAGAAATTATTTCAAAACTTTTTTTTTTTTTTTTTTTTTTTTTTTTTTTTTTTTTTTTTTTGTATCCCTTCTGCTTCGAGTCGATTACAGAGTTCTATACTGCACTTGAAAGTACCGAATACAACAGGATGATCCTGCAGTATAGACTGCATGTCTCCTTGAAAGTGCATTTCTTCCAGCCTTGACATTTACTACTCGTGCAAGGAGTATCCTGCGCTACTGGCCTCCTTATTGAGAAGCCACGGCGCAGGTTAGTATTGTATCAATGGGAGCTAATTTTTATATTCTCCTTAGTTTAGTATATATATGATTTTTTTATTTTTTTCCACTCTAAGACACCACTTAGTGTTTGCTAAATGTTTCCATACACGGTGTTGATAACAGGTATTTTTTCCCCTCAGTCTTCTAAATGTAAATGGCATTTGTATATAAACTGGTGTCTTGTCTGTGGTGTTCTGCTGTCGCAAGGGGAAGCCGAGCTAGCGATGATTAGCTTGTGTAAGAATTTGTTTATCGTTCCGTGGCTAGTTGATAATTGTTTCCTGTAGAAGTCACTTCATGTATTTTTTCGAAAAAAGTGACTATGTATGTAAGGTATAAATGCAAAGAGTGTAAGTCCTTCTGCTGAGTTTCCCCATTGTGTTTGCCAGCGTTCTGTCGTTTTATGTGACAGTCTATGTTTCAGGAGTGTTTTAGAAATATTTTTATATGTTACTGATAAAAGTTTGTCTTTGGAAGCTGATTTCGCTAGTTTGTCGGCTATCTCGTTTCCTTCAAATCCGTCCTGTGCTTTGACCCATTTAAAGTGAGTATATATAGCGAACACATTCAAAGTTTTAAACAATTTTTTTCCCGATTAACATCGACTAATCGAAAATCTTCTCAGAATATTAATTATAGAGAATTTAGGAAGCGTAGATCGTCGGGGTTTCGGTCAGTGTTCTTATTCAATAAAACACATTTTATATGCTAAAATGTATATTTATTGCCGCCAACGTTTCGGCTTGCTATACAAGCCATCTTCAGGGCTGTAAAAACATATATGGTGTAACAATCGTAAGGACAGAAACAATAACAAAAACAATAAAAAAAAGGCTAGAAACATTAACATAAATATGAGTACCTATATGCTTGAAAATATAAATATAAATATATATATATATATATATATATATATATATATATATACATATATACACATATATATATATATACATACATATATGTATATATATATATATATGTATATATATGAATATATATATACATATATATATATATATATATGAATATATATATATACATATATATATATATATATATATATATATATATATATATATATAAATATATATGTATATATATATTCATATATATATATATGTATATATATATTCATATATATACATATATATATATATATATATATACATATATGTATATATATATATGTGTATATATGTATATATATATATATATATATATATATATATATATATATTTATATTTATATTTTCAAGCATATAGGTACTCATATTTATGTTAATGTTTCTAGCCTTTTTTTTATTGTTTTTGTTATTGTTTCTGTCCTTACGATTGTTACACCATATATGTTTTTACAGCCCTGAAGATGGCTTGTATAGCAAGCCGAAACGTTGGCGGCAATAAATATACATTTTAGCATATAAAATGTGTTTTATTGAATAAGAACACTGACCGAAACCCCGACGATCTACGCTTCCTACTTCTGAACGGTCGACCATATCTTCACAATAGAGAATTTAGTATGCTTTCGAAGAGAGTAGATATGTGTTTTATTTTGGTCTGAAGTAGTACCTACGTATCTTATTTGTTCAATGTTTGGTTCTCGTAGTTTTTAGCGCGGTTACTCCCTATCTCCATAGGGAGTACCCGCTTATGAGGTTGACCTCATGACGCAATCCGGAAGTGCCGACTAAAAACTTTCAAGTTTCAGACCCTATAGATCACGAAAATATAGGTGGCTAAAATTTGTATGTATATATATATATATATATATATATATGTATATGTATATGTATATGTATGTATGTATATATATGCTTGTCTGTTCGCTCTCTAGCAAGCTCAAAAATGGTCCGATTTTGACGAAATTTGGTACAAAAATCTGTCGTCTAATTTTAAAGGTCAAGTTCGTTAACCAGCAGAATCCGCCCACTAGAAGATAGTGTTTGGGGCGAAATTCGCGCAAAAAAAATCGTAACGCTTACGTTTTTGAGTTCATATGCTTGTAGGTACTTGTTTTATAGGTTTCTTAACATAAAAAAACGAATGACACCATTTTGAAGGCGATATCTTTAGCCGTTTCTGAGATAAGTGGAATGAATGGTTTTGTAAGTCATTATTTTTTTGTGAGTACTTAAAATCGCGGGATTCAATTGAAATATTTTCTACATCTTGAAAATTAGTCCCAACTAATATGTTTAAATTTTGGTTATATTTGGATATAAGGAAGTATGCGAAAAAAATTATTTTATTAATAGACATGAAAAGTTTTCGGATCTCCATACATTTTTCGTAAATATCTCGAGAACGGTTGGGAAATCGTGGTAAGTGGAAAGTGACCATTCGAATGCTTACTGAATTCTCTACAAAAAAAGGTTCTGCAGCAATATTTGATGGAGCAACGTCAATGAGAGATATAAGCGCTTGAAACTTAAAAAGTGTTTGTTTTGTTGTTTTAAAATGGGTTTTCTCTTTCTTTATCTCACTTTTTAATTGGTTGTTTCTAGTTTTAAATTGCATTTATCAGTAAAATTAGTATTGTAATAAAATAAGCTAAGAAACGGCGAAAGGTATTTATAATAAGTTTGGAGTGGCTGTAGTAATCATGATGGCAGTGGCTAATCATGATGACGCAGGTTGTTTTGAATTCTCCATCTATATAAACTTCCTCATAGCTTCAAACTGAAGTTACCGTTATTTCTTATTTTATAGAAAGATTTAACCCACGACAGAATGAAATTTAATTCGCCATGATGCACATATTTACAGTTGATTATAACAGTAAAGTGAATGTGCTAGTAAAACAAGATACTTAAAATGACAAGGAATTTTTGGTTGTTTAGAATAGAGCCTTCTCAGCAGTAGCCAAAGAGTAAGTACATAATTGTATTGACTTATACAGATTAAGAATTATCCGCTTCTGTGTTAGTTGACTACTTTCAGTTTCCTGTGTTTTGTGATGCTAATCTATTCCATTTCTTCGAGATGTAACCGCGCTAAGATGACGCAGTTCCTGCGAGTCGTACTTTTTTATTGGTCAGCTTTTATTGTAAAGATTTACTGTCTGTGCATATTTGAACTATTGAATGTGGCTTGTTTGCCTTTGAAGTCTAATTTTGTCGCCTAGAAGTTACTACATGTATGTTTTTGACTAATATACTAATATATATATATATATATACCTATATATACATATATGAATTAATGAGCGTTACAATTGTTCCCAAGAATTAACAACATTCTCCTCAGCGCTACATTCCTTCGAAAGATACTGAATTTCTAATGCATGTATTCTTGATTGCTTTTAGAGCTTGGGAATACATGATTACTAGTTGGGAGTAGTTGGTTAGACCTGGGAACAGTCTATTAGAGTTGGGAGATAATTGCCTTTTGCTAATTATAATGTCTGGCCTCGATTCTATTTTACCCGGGCTATGATTGATCGGCCATCTTGCCTACATTCTTAGCCATATTAGCGTGGATCATCCTCTGGTTATTTTATAATCAGGCGTAATGATGGTCTTTAACGAGACGATAAACATTAGGTTCGCATGGTTGTGCCAATTTAATGGACACCCTTGGCAATGTATTCAATAGACAAGAGTGCTATATTTTGAGCGTTTTGAGGTCTTATTTTGACGGTCCTCCTTGTGACAGGTTAACCCTTGTTTAGTGATAGACTTGCTGAAAATGCCCTGATAGCTGGTAATAATGACCAACTTGCAGATAGGCCGTATCTCATTTTAAAACTTGGCCCATTCCCTATGCGAAACAACATATGTTCGGTAAAACATTCATAACGTTATTAAACTTTGTGAAATACATTGCAATATCCGAAATGGCTTCAAATCGCCTTATATCATTTCGCAACTACAGGCTTCAAATATTTTCCATTAGACAATTTAAACCTCTCCTGGAGAAAGTTAATGCATATGCAGGCAAGACAGGTTAATCCTTTAACCATCGAAGATTGAAGTAAATCCAAATAAAACAATAACTACGCCATGATGAAATACCATAAGAAAGTAAAAGTGAACTTTCGTAACTAATTACGAGCCCTTGTAAGCCGCCATATTGTGGCTATTAAACAGAAAGCGTTCATGGTTTGAATATTTTACCCTTAATGGGGTTATTTTCTTGGAGATTCTCTTAGGATATTACGAGGAAGATATGATTTGTTAAACCACTGTATCGTTATTAGTCTGATATATTAGACTTATTTCGTCCTATACATAGAAAGTTTCTATAACAAGTAATATAGTGGCAACAGCCATAGCCACTTTCAATACTCCGGTTCCCTTTTATCACCGAAGTTAAGGAACGTCGGGCGTGGCTAATACCCGAATGGGAGACCGTCTATGTGTTGTTGGCATTATAAAAGGACGGCAACCTGTTAATAGCCCGGCGCTCATTTCTCAATTAAGAAACTAATATAAATACCAATTTAACAAACAATATAATCCACACCGGTAGACCGATTTTGACTAAACTCGGTACACATGTAGATCTTAATCTGGGGAGTGTCGTAGGTTAAGTCAACATCTACCAGATGTCTGTCTGTATGTTTGTTCTTTATACAAACCCACACCGTTTGACGGATTTTGATCAAACTGGGCACGCAGGTTGGTCTTGATCAGGGGATTGTCATAGGCCAGGTCAAAAACGTCTACCAGCTGCTGTCTGTATGTTGTTTTTTCTTTTTATAAAAATCCACACCGTTAGACCGATTTTTACCAAACTTGGCATACATGTATGTCTTGATAAGGGGGGTGTTATAGGTTATGTCAAAGTCGTCTAGGACTCAGAGTTGGGAGGTCACAGTTTCGAAACAGTTACAGATTCGGGTTATTAGATTTTAATAATACTTATTTGGTTTCTAATTTATTTAGGCTTTTCTATATGTAGAAAGTAGGTGTAGCATGGCGCGCCGGGTAACAGCTAGTATTAAATAAAATAAAATTAAAACAATACTAAAATAAATAAAGAAGACACAGGAGTAGTTGGGTTTCGCCTTACTGACAACCAGATTTAGGGACGTAAGTTAGTAGATGTGCATTATGTTGATTTCGCTTTTTTGGATGATCTTTAGCCTACCTAAATATAATAATGTTGGTCACAAGTAAATATTGGCAAAAAAAAAAAAGAAAACAAAAATTATAATAACACTCTTCCAGCAAGCTGACAACAATAGCTTCAATTTGTGTCATGGAATTTATCGAGATGAAGATTAAACAGCTTATTCTGTTGTCATAATCTTCAGTCCTGATGATGTAGACCTTACAGCAGAAAGTGCCAACGCCCTTAGCTACATTGAATGCACCGGTTCCCGTTGTTCACCGAAGTTAAGCAACCTCGGCCGTGCCCAGTACCGGAATGGGTGACCGAACACGGGCATTATAAAAGGGTGACAACTTTTAACCTTAGGTAGAACAATTGTTGATACGATGTCAACAAAAAATACAGTAAAAGTCCCTTTCTGTAGACTGTAAACATAGATCTGTTCTAGCTTTTGAAGAATTTTCCAGCTAGTACTAATAGAGCTATAAAAAGGTTCAATTTTTAAATTTGGTCTTTTTAAATATTGTTTTTGTAAGTTTTGGTTACGAATAGAACTTTGCTAGGAAAACGATGTTTCATTGAGGATATACTATTGTACGGTAAGTAACAATAGTGTGGACAGCCATCGTTATTAGCGCAGTTCCTCCATCTCTCTATAGGGAGGAAACCCGCTTTTGAAGTTGACCTCATGACGCAATCCGGAAGTGCCAACTAGAAAATAGTTGTTAGATGAGATTAACCTGTCTTTGTAATCAAGTAGTTTCCAGAGGTTATCCATTTTCCAACATGTTCAAAAGATAAAGTAGTCTTGGACATATTTGTACGCCAACATTCTAGATTAGGTATTCAAAACAATGGTTACAGTTAGAGAATTCTTAAAGAACCAAGATAAGTAGTACAATCATTGCTCGTCTTTGACTAGTCCATTCTGCTCTTGACCCTCTGCCGTTCGGAGAGGGTTCTCTTCTTGATCGTGAATGTATACAAGACGTGAGGACCGCGAGAGTGTTGACCTCGTTTCTTGACCCCGACGCATTCTCTCTGTTCATCGGGGTGGACAAGATGTCAAAAAAAAAAACCCTCTCCAGAACCTGTTCAGCGAAAGGCTTTCATCTTCCCTACCTGTGGTCCTTCACAAGGCTTCTTTCTTATGGAAGGATTTACTTACAAAGGTATCATTTCAGAAAGTCAGATCTGTTACGCTTTAATAGTAGAGTTTCGGCCTAAAGGTGCAAGGAGTAACAAAAACAACCTCATATGTGGTCGTCGAATTCAAAACGATACGGTGTCAAGTATCTACCAATCAATGGTATTGGGACGTTACCAATTATATATATATATTGGATGGAACGGTTTCTATCTCCATCGGTTCCCCTACTTCTTCCCGCGATATTTCCCTGGATTCCCCTCTACCTTCGTAAAGCTATTAGTTTTCATCCTGGTTGGTAACCAAGGGAATGAAAGCCCTTGGCTACCACCATCATTCATTCCCTTGGTTACCAAAGAAGATGAAAACAAATAACCTGACGAAGATGGAGAAGAATCCGGCGAAGTATTTGGTGTTATTTTTACTTCGCTGATATATCAACTTCTATTCTATTAGTGGTGGGCTGTATACAGGTTATTATCCTATTCTTAATAATACCAACTGCGGTCACCCATCAAAATTCTTGCCCGACGTTATTTAACATAGGTGATGGGCGTTGTGACATAGTTCTGTTCTGTTGAAAACAAGTTTATAATAACAATTGTTTTTAGTTATTTGATTGTGCAAATATTAATAGTTAAATAATTTTACTGGGCTGATATAATTTTTTTTTCAAATCCTCATTAATATTAGCCAAGGAAGACGGAAGTCGCACAATGTCCTCTTTCACCAAATCAGCGAATAGCCCTTTATCAGACTGTCAAATGCCTTCCATAATTGATCGAGAAAGAAAAGGCGTATTATCAACAAAATCGGCCCTTTAGGTCTTGAGAATATTCCCTAAATCTGAACAGGTAAATTCTGCTACAGCAATTGTTTCCTCCTGGAACACGGACGGTGCCTTTCGCATACGCTTTGCCTTTAATAGGCCAGGATTGAAATAAACTTTTTAGGGTAAAAATTAATTGTGTCAGCCTATTGTAAATGGTACGCTGTAGCAAAATGACATTTTCTGTCTTTATTACATACAATCGTTGGATTGCTGACAATTCGCTTATTGGGGTCTCCTGTGGTCTAGTGGCTAGCGCGCTAGATTCATAAGCGGGAGATGGTGGGTTCGATCCCCACCGGCGACAGGAATTTTCTCATCTCAGGGCTCGCTGAGAAAATTCCTGGCTGCACCCTGGACGTCGGCGCTAATGGCCACGATTTGTCGATGCGTCGAAAAAAAATCGCTTACTTTACGTGTGCCAGGCAGGTATGACTTTATTAAGTATAACATTCATACAGTAGACGTAAAATGATCATAACGGGAATACTGTTCATGAAAGTGTTATTACAAATATCGCTTAAGGATGTTCGCCCCAAAAGTAAATCTGCTAAAATGTATTCTAGTTTGGACTAAATACTTGAAACCTCCCCCTAAGTCCTTAGCGGAGTATGTAGGTCGGAGCTTGCCCCATCTAATCGTAGAGGTACGCACCTTGCACCTGTTCCACAAGGAGATGGATTCCAGGTCGTCCCGTATCTGCAGCTGTGAGGTCATTAGCCTCTGGCAATCTTCTTTATTCCTATCTGTATGTTCTATGTCGTTATCCTAAAAGGACGAAATGAGTTTTTGCCTAGTTTCGCTTAGTAAAAACTGACAAGTATTGGTACACACGTTGGTGAATAATAAACTCATTAGTAGTAAGAAATTCATTGGCGCATTATAGAAGAACTACAATATGAATTGGAGGAGAAAGGGAAGCGGTTGTAGGCGAGACAGTTGTGGCTACGAAGAGACACTATTGGCAGGTTAGGTACCGAAGATCAAAAGGAGTACAAACGTTTCATGTGAAATTGCATGCAACCAGTTTAACGTTTTATCACAGAATGTTACCTCGAGATACATTATACAAACACTAATGTAAGCGCAGCAAAGCTCGCGAAAATAAAACTTTGTCATTTATAGCAAGGTACAGGAAACAGTTACCGTAGTTTGTCACACGTAAGTACAAGTCCGTGGGTGACATGTACGATGCTCTTGTAAACTAGGCGTTAGTCGTAGTTAGACAATCTTATTGTAGAGGAACGATCTATACACCTGTTTCTGGAGAATATCTAGTCCAGGTAGTCCTGTACTCAGGACAACAATCTGTAACTGAGTTCATTCACCTTCTTCAATCTTCAACTAGCCTATTTGGTATACCTCTTGTCCTAGGTGTAGTATTTCACTATCCAATCGTTGAAGTACGGACTATCCACCCGTTCCTACAGACGTTGTACTTTAGGTAGCCCTACAATCTTCAACTAGCCTATTTGGTATACCTCTTGTCCTAGGTGTAGTATTTCACAATCCAATCGTTGAAGTACGGACTATCCACCCGTTCCTACAGACGTTGTACTTTAGGTAGCCCTACAATCTTCAACTAGCCTATTTGGTATACCTCTTGTCCTAGGTGTAGTATTTCACAATCCAATCGTTGAAGTACGGACTATCCACCCGTTCCTACAGACGTTGTACTTTAGGTAGCCCTACAATCTTCAACTAGCCTATTTGGTATACCTCTTTCCTAGGTGTAGTATTTCACAATCCAATCGTTGAAGTACGGACTATCCACCCGTTCCTACAGACGTTGTACTTTAGGTAGCCCTACAATCTTCAACTAACGACGCTGCTGCACGTCCTTCCAGGTGTATGTAGGTCGTAGCTTCCCCATATTCTCTTATGAGTACGGAGTAAGCACCTGTTCCTACAGAAGATGGCTGCGCAGGTCGTCCCGTAATACAAACAATCTGCAGCTAAGTTCATTAATCTCTCTAAATCATTTGTATTTCAATCCCTAGGTCCGTCTTATCCTGCTGTCATCAATGGATGTTATGAGTGTAGGTCTTACCTTGCCCCATCTTCTCGTTGTGAGTTGGAAATCCATCTCTTTTTCTAAACAATTTACACCTCCCTCAACTTGTACTTCCCATGTCGCTATCCTTACTGGATGTGATTTTTGTAGGTATCGCATAGCACAATATACTGATCTTTCAACTGTTTCTAAACAATATTCGCTCCAGGTCATTCTGAACTCCTAACAATCCACAACTGAGGTAACTCTAAACTAGCACCAGTTCTAGGTACTCTGCAACCGATCTGCAGTTAAGTTCATTAACCTCCGCCGATCTCCTACTAAAACTGTATTGTTAAATAGCCTTCGAAGCTAAAGTATTTTCTCCAGCACCTTATACGGTCCTGGCGACTGGCTATCTAGTTTGCCATTTCGGTCCGGTCCGCTTTGAGAAATCAAACACCTGTTGCTTTCAACTTTCTGCTAAAAATGATCAGCCTCTTTCCGCAAAAGGAAGTGAAACATCTCTCCAGTTTCCGCAAGATCCCTAACTGTTCTCCTTGATAAGCAAATTTTTTTTTCTGCGCTTCCTCATAGAACAGGCTTTGGCTCTTAAAGCATAAGGAAACGTATGTTAGTGTTGCCGTCTTTACGATCTGCGGAAACATGTTCTGCAATAATGAAGTCAAGCGATGTATCCATGAATAGACGAGCCAAATATAAAAATCATAACAAATAGTTACTGAACCGTTGAAATGAACTGGCTCTCTCTGAAATTATGCCATCATTGAAATGTTTTACTGTATTTACGCCCAAACTCCCAATTGTAAACTCAAACATTGATCTGCATAAACCAATTCTATCCCTGGGCGTCTAAACAGATATTTATCAGATGGCTGACCTCTAAATTTATCCAGATAGGAAATTCTTTAGCGAATTGTAGGCGAATTACTTATAATTAGAGCCCGGAAGTTAGGCAAAATGCCTTTTTTATCTGAATGGATATATTGAAGAATCATATAGAAATAAATATGTTTCCGTGCATTTAGGAAGAGTAGAGACAATTTTTATTTTGCCTATTTTGGCTATTTTAATATTTAAAGCCTTTTTTTGCCTTTTTTGCTCGTTATGCAATTTTTTTCTGCGATTTAAACATTTTAAAAAGCACATAAAGAATTTCCAATTTCAGTTCGTCGAAAACAAAAAAAGGTTTCACAAATTAAATTACATTTTGCCGTCACAAATATCATTTCGAAAGCTTATTTTCCCAACCCGTGGATTGACCCTCTGTAAATAACAGAGCCTTCCTTGGTAGAAGGAATGCACAGGCAGAACGAATAGCAGGAAAGAGAGAGGATGAGGGAAGTACGTCTCCTTCCTCACACCCCTTTTGCTGTGACAATGGTGTAGTTACCTGGTATTCCGGATTTGGAAATGATAAGATAATGCAGAGGAAGTTTTTCCATAATGAAAAACCTTTTTTCTTAGAAGGTCTATGAGAGTTGATACTTTGAAAAAGCATCTTGTTGTTGCTTGTAAGAAGGGAAAGTAACAGTAAGTACACTAATTCTGTGATAAATTGATAATAAAGAAATGAATGAGTATTTAAAATACATATTTTCATTAATAATGAGTGAGATTCCTCTTTGCCTTCACTTCTAATAAATGCCTATTTTAATTACAATACTGCCTATTTTCAGTATTTCAAGTGCCTTTTTGCCTACCTATTTTAACCAAAAATAAATGCCTATCTTCCGGGCTCTACTTATAATATACTGAATAGCCCATGAAAATTATTTTGAAAGTGTCTTCAAGCCTTCATCTTTTATATCTATTATGTTGTACAAAATATATTAAATATATATATTTTAATGAAAACATTTGAACGAAAGTGCTCCATAATGGTTAGTAATTATTGGTCCTTATTTTACAAACCTCACTAAATTACATGCAAGATTGATAATTAACAAACATTCTGCTAACTAGCCAAATTGTAAAATTAGAAATGAATATTTAAGTGATTCACCTAGTTCTAAAAAAAAGGATTTGCAAAACCTTAGCACATTCCTGGGAAAAGCATCTAGTACAATAAAAAGAAATGTTCTGCTTCATTAGTTGTTTTAATAATTTTTGTCATATTGCAAAGAAATACGTTGTATCTATGTATATAAAAATTAACTAAATCATTGGCCCTATTTTGATTGAACCGTTTCGTTGAAATATAACTAAAATTAAGGCAGGCATAGAAAAACTGGTAATAAAGCGAGGTTACTTTTGATCACCATTAAATAAAAATGTTATGATTATTTTGAATTTATTTGTGTCATATCAAGCAAATTATTCAAGAATGCAACGTACACTACCACCTTTCTGAAGGATGTGCTTAGTAATGCAGCTCCTGTGTGCATAGTGTTTTTTATAATACAGCTTTGTCATTAGTTTTGAATATAGTGAAGCTGTCCTGGTAGACTGATTTGGAGCGACAACTCATCGACTCGTTTTTGTTGTTGGAAATTTTATTTATATATTAACGATTTTTGGTGCATAGTTTGAGAGCGAGCAAAATATATTTAGAAAATTCTTTGTCTCAGGATGTGCTAAAATGTTATAAATAATAAAATATTGGATAAGTATTGCTACCATTGATTTGCTGAGAAATTCTTTGATTTTTTCCCCTAGTCTGAGCTGAACCTTTTAAAAAATGAGCGAGTGTGCATAATATAAATCTGGCGTCTGATATTGCATGAAGAGTATTTATAAGACACCCACCAGCTCGCTGTATGGTGGTGTGTGGGTTGGGTGTGTTTAGTAAACACCCATGGGTTCAAAGGCCCCATTCTCCAAGCCGTCAACAGCTTTCGACTTCCTCTTCGTCGGGGCACCAGATAAACTCTCGTTTCTGCTAGTATTTTCTTCTTCTTAATGATTTGTTTGGGGGAATCCGTTTGTAAACGTTTGTAAATTTAAAATCGTATGTTCTAGAAGTTTCCTAAATCGTACTTTTGGAGAGTCATGGACCCTTTTGTTGACTCAACTATGGTGGTTGCAACACTACTGCTGCAACTTGGATTTAAACCTATTATATATTTTGGCATTTTACTTCAGCAAATGTTTAGTTTTCCATTCTGCTCTATCGATAAAATTGATACCCATCGACTGTCAACAAGAAATAAAATACTAAGGATAGGTGCTAATGTAACTATTTTAGTTGTGTTTTTAGCGAATTGGCGCAATGATGACATGCAATGTCGAAGTGTCTGCCTTTCAAATTTATTTCATTTATTTGGCCTTAATGTCTACAATAATTGATTTTTTTATTTTTATTTTTGGAATGTGGTTCGTTCACCAGTAGAATCAACCCTCCGGAACAATTCTTACCATAGCAATGGCATACTCCAGAAACAGTGACTAGGTTCTTCATAATAAGGTAAGTGTACATTGAATGCACACTTGCATATATACCTTCAATCCCTCTTCTCTACCCGTGACTCCTTCCTCCTCCCATGGCAACGGCATACACCAGAACCAAAGACATGGTGGTCCATAATCAGCGAAGGTTGCTTAGGGTACAGTGTTCTACATGAGCCTTGCTATTTACCTACTGTATTACACATCTCGATCCTTCCTGCTTCCAAGGAATCGATATAACTCAGACCCTTTGGCAAGGTGCTGTGTTGCACATGAACCTGCCTACTGCCTTACTTCTACCCGTGACTCCTTCCTGTATCCATGGCAACGATATAGCACAGACCCAGTGACTAGGAACTCCGTAAACGTCGAAGAGTGCAGTGTTGCACATGCACCTTCTGCATACCTACTATCCCTCTTCTCTACCCGTGACTCCTTCCTGTTTCCATGGCAACGATCTAACACAGACCCAGTGACTAGGAACTCCGTAAACGTCGAAGAGTGCAGTGTTGCACATGCACCTTCTGCATACCTACTATCCCTCTTCTCTACCCGTGACTCCTTCGTGTTTCCAAGGCAACGGCCTAAACCAGACAAGGTACCCCCATAACAGTCGAAGTGTGCTGTGTTGCACATGCACCTGGCTTTTACCTACCAGCACTATTCTCTTCCCGTGACTTCTTCCTGATTCCATGGCAACGGCCTAAACCAGACTAGGTGCTCCATAATCATCGAAGTTTGCTGTGTTGCACATGCAACTGCCTACTGTCTTACCTTTCTCTAACCGTGACTCCTTCCTGTTTCCAGGCAACGATATAACCCAGACCCAGTGGCAAGGTACCCCATAATCGTGGAAGTGTACAGTGTTGCACATGCACCTTGCTTTTACCTACTAGCCCTATTCTCCACCCGTGACTCCTTCCTGCTTCCATGGCAACGGCCTACACCAGACAAGGTGCTCCATAATCGTCCAAGTGTGCAGTGTTGCACATGCACCTGCCTACATACCTACTGTCTTACTCTTCTCGACCCGTCACTCCTTCCTGCTTCCATGGCATTCTCCAGCTCCAGTTACCAGCTGGAGTAGGAAATAACCCCTCTTCCTAGCCCATTACCGGACCCTCCTGTCCGTTTCATCTGACACGCTCCAGGCGGTGTTTTGCCAGCTCCGCTTTCTAGCTTCGTGTGAACGTCGTGTTTCCGAAACCTCCCTCCGTCTATTTCACTTTGTTTCCCGGAAATTGATACTCGCCTGTCAGTATTTTCATGAAATACTATAGATCATGTTCAAAATTGCGGGCGATTTAAGATTTGTGGTTGAATGAGGATTTTTTGAAATAATACAACTTTCTGTCTGTTGTTGTTCGTGACAGAAAACGTGAAATGATCATTTTGTTCGTAATTCAATCTAAAGAAAAAGCTTTATTCTATTTCCTTGTTATATATTGTCCTTCTTCATTGTACAGAATAATATAAGCAGTATGGTTTGATTCTGTATAAATTCCTTGAAATTTACACGCTTATGATAAAATAGATAAATATGCCGTGAAAATATAGATAAATATGCCGTAAAAAATAGACAAATAAATAAATATAAAAAAATATGAATAAAAAAATTATAAAACAAAGTGTAAGTACACTCAGTGTCAAAATGTTAGACACACCCTTGAAATTTCGAAAACTGAATATAATTTTTTTTCAAATTGTGGTTCCATGTTATTTCAAATGTATATAATAGTAAAAAAATGTAATTTATAGTTTACCTCTGTGCTATTTCAAGAGGTAAATAATTAACTGATAATGTCTTTATTTTGGTGCGTCAAAATGATGGACACACTTGTTGTTATTCACAATCCTTTAATTTTCTAATGGTTGATAAGGCATTTTTAGACCTTCAACCTTAAAAAGCATTAAGATTTGACATTTTACACTTCTCCTGCGGTCAATTTCAATGACAACAGCTGTGAATTTTCCAGTTAAAGAATTAGAAAAAGGAAGGGGTTGTTAGAGAAGGGCACCGTTTAATTTCTTGTCTTCACTTGGATGAGATGGGTTGTACGGAGATTCCAAGTAACATGAAACTAAGTTTATCGAATCTAGCCCACTGAATTTCGTTCGGAGAGCCGTACGGTACCCATTGCTCAACTGGAAGACAACCAACTCCATGAATGAGGCAGAAACAATTGATCTAAGAATCGCATCCAACGCATGTAAAACAGGCAAAGCAATTGCAGAGGAAGCCAGTGTTTACACCAATTCTAGGAATGTGCATGGATTACTGGAAAGATCAAAAACATAGTGAGAAAAGAAGTAACGCAAAAACCTCTTTTGCAGAAAGCGTTATATTGAGGACCGATTAATGGAGGAATGTTATTTTTTCTGGTGAAAAAAATATTTGATTTGGATAGACTTGATGGTTTTCCTTTTCATTTTCATGATTTAAGAAAAGTAGAACTTATATTACCCAGGAATTATTAAGGAATGGTTCAGCTGAAAGAATATGGAGAAACTAGATTGGCCACCTATTTTTCCAGACCTTATATATTATTTAAAATGTCTGGGGAATTCTCACAAGAAGAGTATATAGCGAGTCAAGACAATATTCCACAATCGATGAGCTAAAAAGTGAAAATCTAGTTTCCTGGGACGACAAACCTCAAGAAACATTAAACAATTATTTTATACAATTCCAAATTGAATTTTTGAAGTAATAAAAGGTGATGGAAAAGCCACAGAATTTTAAATTCCTCTTTTATTATTTTTTCTTCCAGTGTGTCTATCATTTTGACGCAACTAGAATCCGTTTTTAAGCATTTTTATTTTATATATATTTTGTAAAGGGTTGTAATACTAAATGGCATTGCCCGATAAGTTTAAGATAAGTTAAAAATAATTGAATTCGTATTTTTTTGTTGATCTATTCAAATGAAAAGTCAAAAATAATATTTTGCATAGTGTGTCTAACATTCTGACGATGAGTGTAATACTAAGAGATGATAAGTATGTACAAGTAGTGATTAATTTAAAAATAAGCACTTACAATTTACTTGTTAATTGTATATTTTAGTCACTATTAAAAGTACATTTGTATCATGTGTTATTATTATATATTTTTAATTCATATTTTTTTTCTTCACACGTATATATATATATATATATATATATATATATATATATATATATATATACATATATACATGTTGTTAGTATGTATTTACTGGGTCCATCTTGGTTTACAGTCCTGATGTAGGCTAGATCCTCTAGCCGAAAAGTTGGCAAATGTAACTCGTTTTCATATTGAAAATGTAGTTTAACTACTGGAGGTTGTGTCCATTTCTTCACATTCTTTAGTCATTGTCGATATTCTTGTAGAAATCTTGAAAAAATATGATTTTCTTACTGTTCCTCTTTGTTCCTTGTTGATCTTGCTGAGATCTTTCATCCCTTCCCCTACCCGATCCTCTGTGAAATACCTCCGATGGGAAACGGCCTTGGAGGAACAATCAAAAATGGAGGTTCATCTTCTAGGTCTTTGTTCTTTGTTTCCATGAATTATTCAACACGTTTCATCTTATTTCATTTTGATTACACGACAGCGGAATGAATTCACCAAAAATTTCTAAAAAAAAAAAAAAAAAAAAAATATCTAATTGCCCAGAATTTATGTCAATGGTTGCTCTTAAATAATAATGAAAATTGTTATTAATTAATGTTTTTTTAGATAAACCATATAAACGAATCCTGATCTCTTTGTAATATGAATCAGCCGAAGATATCAACCATTTCTTAGCTGTTTGTCCAATCCTAGCCGAGATAGGTGTAAAAATCGTCCGGAAAAATAGATTAACCCACAAGAAAGCAAGAGACTATTTGAACGGCGAGGACTACTTAAAACTCTAACTTTGTGTTTTTAAATTTGATTATAACGAATAATGAGGGCTTTTTTTTTTTTTTACTTTTTTATATATATTTTTTTTACATTATTTCAAATCTCTTATATTGTTAGGTTATTTTAATGTTTATAAAATTATGTGGTGTCGCTTGGCTGATGGATTGCAACCAAGCTGAAGTAAATTTATTGTAAATACCTCAAGTATCTTTTATTTGTATCTATTCATAATAAAATTTACTTTACTACTACTACTACACAAATCCTAAATATTTACTAACCTGTCAACGGCCATAAGCAGTTTGAATACAGCGGTTACCGTTGATCACCCAAGTTTGCCGGTATTTGGTTGTTGTGCATTTTTCGGATGAAACATGAAAAACTCCATAAAAGCAGTGGAAAAATCTCATGATGGGGTTTTTTTTTTTTTTTTTTTTTTTTTTTTGGTCGCAGGCATGTGTACTATGTCTACGTATAATAATATTTATTATATTTATGGTTTATTGTATCTAATAGCTTCTCTACTATATGTTATTACCATAGTATTGTCGCTTGCTCTTGTTGAGTAAAATATATAAATACCTGAATAATTAATAAAGGCATATGATCATAAATTAATGAATAAATAGGCGTTCTGAGTGTTACGCACATTTATAATTATGCACTCATCCGGTTCATCTCCTGCTATTTATCATATGCAAATATATCCATTATTTTTTTAATTTATGTATTATTTTCTTGCATTTAGTTATTTTTTTATTGAGTTATTTTATGTTTTATTCATATTATTATTCAGCCCAGCGTCGGTGGTTTTTTATACTTTCATAACTCTGATTTCTCCTAAAGATGCATCCTACTTATTCTTAAGGAGGAATAATCGTTTCTTGTTCATCATAATTTTTTTTTTTTAAATAATATTATTTCTCTAACATAGGAATAAACCATTATCTAGCAGAAAATATTTACTTAGACATCTCTGGAAGTGCCAACAGTGGTTGTCTTCCTCCATATTTTGTAAGTTTTTTTATTTTATTTTACTTTTACCGTTTTTGTCAACTTGTACATAATATCTGCACCAACAAACTTGATCATTGTACTGTTAATAATTTGTACAGATTTCAAATAAATAAATGAAGAAATAAAAAAAAAATCTAGCTGAAAACATGAACAGTTCGAAGCTGTACACATCTCTAATGAATTATTATAATGCGGAAATAACTGAAGCCGCACAAAATGCTTTTTGTGCTTACCTCACAAAAAAAGAACAATTCTATTTTGCCAGAATTATTTCTCACAGATTTAAATTTGGAATGGTATTTACCCATTCGTACTTACTAGACAGAAAAGAAAAACCGACTTGCAGACAGTGCCACAGAACTCTAACTGTTAAACATATACTGACCGACTGTAGACAACTCAGCAACTTGACAATTCCACACGACTTACATGACTTACTAACAGAGGGTAGCCAATACATCGAAATACTTCTGACACATCTCAAAACACTGAACTATTATTCGAAAATATAATTACATGTATTCTTCTAATCTTTTTTTCTTTCTCTGTCTTTATTGTATAAAGTATGTTGCTTCATGTTTTGTGTTTTTCATTTTTTTTTTCTAGTGTTTTATTTAAGTGTAATCCTTTTTAATATTACGACCTGACTACTACTTTAACGGACTATGATTCTGCTGTTCTCATGAGTCAGTCGCCTCCGTCGCGAAACTCACAATGAATTACATAAATAAATGTCATCAAACAGAAGAAAGTGAATGTTAGTGTGACCTCGTAAATATTAATTTCCTAAATAAATTATACTAGCTTAGACGTTTTCTGTTTCCCCTGAAAAGTTGTACGATTTGGATATTATATACTGTTTTGAATTCGACGCCTCAAATATAAGATTAAAATTAATATGAAATAATTGAGAAAAAATGGAATAAATGTATAACAAAAATAAATTAAGGGAGGATAATCGTTGATACTGGGTTGCATAATAATAAATTTGACAGCAAAGTGTTGATACTATAATCAAAACTTGGTATAAAATGTGTAGAAGATATAAGATTGAGGTAGCACATCAACCAAATGTTGTTGTTTAATCAAATAAATTAATAATTACGTTGCGAAAATTTGCTTCGTTTCTTTGGAGCAATTTGTTAAATTGGGCGTCGGCTAATAAGTTAACGGTAAGTAAATTTTTTATTAATGTATCAGAGTGTCGGCCATATGCGGGTGCAAATCAAGCATAAAACTGGTCTTACAAATCTCTGGTGTATATAGCACCTGCTTCTGTGTTTATACACCAGATCTGGTGGTGGTATCCGTCTAACTGTATGGGTAATTGCGGTCTTAGCTTGGGTCGAAGCAGTTTGTCGCAAGCATTCTAGGTCTTCTTATGAATGTCTTGCCGTAAATGTAATCGTCGCTAGTTGGCGAGCATGTTTCTAGACTATGTTCCGGGTGTAATTCCAACCTGGCAGAACGTTAAAACGTTATCTCCTTCTTGTTTACCACGTTGGAATAACCATCCATCTTGGAAGTTCATTTTGAACTATTTATTCCAACCTTGTTTGGATGCTAAACGTATTTCGTTCTATTAACAAGTAACATAAATAAAAGTTTGACTAGAAATAAAAATACTGAATAAATTAAATGAATTGCGCTGTTGGTTAGATGTTTGAAGGTCCAATGTTTTAGTTGTTCAGTCTAAGTCGTACAGGAGATGGTCCTAAGTCTGCTGATTTGAAGTGTCACATTTTCATGAGTTATCAGTAATTACTTTGAATTTATGTGAATAACTAACTATTCGTCGGCCTGTGTGTCCTGAGGTGATTTTTTTTTATGCTAAAATTTTTGCGTTAATTTTTGTCTCTTAGATACTGTGAGTTCGTATTTGTGTAAACGTCTTCCTTTGGGATTGTTCGTCTATCGTTCGGCCTAATTTTTGCGTTATGGTGTGGATTTAGAGTAAGAATTCGTGGGCAATTTCGTGTCCTTTGTAGATGATTTTGCATGTAAGTGAGCTTTCTCGTTTCAAGATAGTCCCAAATGTTTTTGGGTCCACGTAATGTAAAACATATCTAAAACGTCACTTCAACATAACGTCTTCAGTAGATCAGCAAGGAAATTAAAGTCCCCAAAGAGTATCTTTAGCAGAATTGATAAGATTAATCTTTTTAGCAATTGTGTGTGTGTAAAAATATGTTTGAATGTGTAGTATGAGACTGACGGCTGACGATAAGACATACACGGCTTCCTCGCTCTCCTATTTACAAGACAAGCCGAAGTGTAAGACTTGCAAACGTTCCTTTAATTGTGAAACTCAAATTGCCTTAAAATAAACAACTTACAGTCAGCTGTTATCAGATAGTAGCCCTCATATTGGTAACATACTGAGGTACCTACAGAATGCTTAAGAGCTGTTTATTATATGAAGTCAAGGAACGGTAGGGACTCGGCAACGAGAATCCCAACCAGTCTTTGACTTGTTATCACCTCAAAGGCTAACTATCTTAGTGTCAATATATTTAGTATATGGTAAAAATTGAGCTAAAGATGACGAGTCCGATAATTTTTTGTAAGCGGCTGCTATATTCACAACTTATTTGAGGAGATGAACCCTCATAACTGGTATTCTTTTAAAATAGTTTTTATACTCATATTCCCTTTCTGATTTGTCGTGACGAAAGTCTTCACCATAACTAATGGACCTCAACACATCAGGAAATATTGGTGCTCTCCTGTAATCTGGCATTCTTAGACCTGTCATCCTGAGGCCGAACTATCTGCGTATGGTCCTATGTTGTTATTGATAGCCTGACAAAAAGACCAGTCGATTTGTTTGACAGCCCATTCATAAAGTGCATTATGTATACGGATCTAATTGCAATTACCTGCAACCTTTGATGCAAATGAATTAAACCTTGCAATGCCCACTTGCTCCATTGACCTCCATCTTCCTTCTTACTTCCATGTCCATTCATTCACGCCTAACCCCTTCCGTCCTTCGGAGTTCTGACCTCAAGCTTTGTATATTGGATCAATGTACTTGAACCTTGATCCATCGATTGGAACCTGTTGCATGCTACATTGCTATATTTTGTCTGTGGCAGTATTTAGTAGATAGAATTGATGACACTGTGGCTTTGGTTCCTCATCAAAAATGATAATTAATTTCACTAATTAAAATTATCATTCCCGATATGATTAATCATGACTATCAAGGTTGGCTATAATTATGAAAATCAATGAAATCATTAGTACAATGATATCTTCATTGACAGAACAGGTTTTCAGTTGAAATGGTTGTTTGTGTTATAGCATGAAATGATGGACTATTACATTTTAAATTACTTGACGCATTTATTCTAAAACATTAGGCTACCCATGGCCTTCAAATTTCGACCAGTCAAACCCCTAAAATACCAAAAGTCTCAACGGCACTACTAGATGTTTTCTACAGTATCATAATGAATCATCGAAAGAATCATCGTTTAAACTCAGTTGCTTGAAATTCAAAGACAAACGGTACAAAATCCCTGAAAACGCGTTTGTCCGTATTGTTAAGCTATTCGATTTGCCGGTACTTAAGCTGAGTTCTTAAATTAGTTCTGGCTTATATAGAATATTTGTTCCCCGGCGTGCCATGCTACACCTACCTTCTGCCTATGACTCTCCCCTTATCAAGATCTACCTGTATACCCAGTTACGTCAAAATCGGTCAAACGGTGTGAATTTGTATATATCCGTCATTTAATTCATAATGCAGCCAGCAGAGGCCAGCACCACAGCAATTCATAAAACAGCCGACAGAGGCCAGCACCTGAGCCTGCGAGTAGATAGCTGTGAAGACCAATGCTCCTTAGTTAGACCGTGACTGTTGATATAAAATTGAAAAAAACTGCATTACATAATTATATAATGATGTAAAGTCATGAGTTCGAGATATTCTAATTATCAAGAACATCAACAAATAAATTTGAGACATTATTCAAAAGGGCTGTCCATTCAAAATGGCCGTCGGAATCTGAATGGTTCAGTCTAGCCAATTTTTCTTCAGCAAAACGTTTGACCTTTTGACCAAATTTTGAAATTTGACTATTTTGACCTAGCCTAGATTTCCCGTACCAAGACCTACCTGTGTGCCAAGTTTGGTTAAAATCGGTCAAACGGTGTAGATTTGTATAAGGAACAAACAGATAAACGGACAGACAGACACGTAATTTATATATATATATATATATATATATATATATATATATATATATATATATATAAAGATTTTCAAATACATGTTTTTTTTTCTGAACTAAACAGATTTTATTTTTATTTGGTTATCTAATGTCTTCCAATTTGGGTTAGATATTTAAATTTTTAGAGCATTGATTCCTTTTACTGAAAGACACGGCAATCCTTTCTGCTTCCAATCTTCCATCCTGCTGAACATGTCTTGAGGAAATTCTTTGTACTTCCTTGTACATCGAAAATCTTTCAGAAGTTTTATCTTCTGACTTTCTAGAAGTCGGCAAACTGTTTGTTGCTTCCAAATCGCCGATTTAGGGACGACTCGCTAATTCTGACCTACCGCTTTCACACACTGCAGTCGGCGGATTCTTCGTAATCCCTTGTTTTGCTAAAGAATCCCAAATTTTGAATGCAATCCTGTTATTGTTTTGTTAAAAAATTGTTCTGACAGCAGAATGCTGTATGTTTTAATATATGTTCTAATTTATAGGTAGTCATTTCAACGTTCATATGGAACAGAACTTATATCTATATGCGCTCTAGCGTCTTAAATAATGCTCTAATTTGATTGTCGTTTATAAAAATATTGTAAGACGAAAATTCAAGTTCCTTAAATAGCATAATCTGCACATCTGAACACAGTCTTTTCGGCGAAAATTGCCCGTTTGCTGATTTGGCTTTAATAAACTTCGAGAAGTCGTTGTATAGGTATTTTGACGTTAGGATTCTTAAACCATTGTCGAGAAAATGAAAAGAAAAAAAAAATAGCTTGAGTTGAACTTTTTCACAAGTTTGACATTCAACATTCAACTCAGATACATAAATTCTTGTTACAATTAGGAGTTCCTAGAGGAAACATTATTAAAAGAAAATTGGTATATTTTTATAAATATATTGAAAATGTTACGGACTTGTGGCAAGTAGAGAGTAACCCACTCATCCATTGTCTTATAAATTCTCTGCATAACACAGGCACGGCCAATGGCCATAGCCACGTTGAATGCACGGGTTCCCATAGATCACCGAAGTTAAGCAACGTCGGGCGTGGCCAGTACCTGAATGGGTGACCGACCACGTGCCGTTGGCATTATAAAAGGGTGGCAACCTGTAGATAGCCCGGCGTTGATAGCCAAATTGTTGATACGCCGTTAAACACACACACAAAAACACTGGCACAGACCAGCCAGTAAATATTTTTGACGGTTGTATGACGGTTTGTTCGTATTGGTTATTTGAGGCTAATCTTTCAAAATCTCTGAAGATATAATGTTGCGAATTTGAGGCAGCTCCTGTGGGTCGGACGTTTTTAATATCGTTGTGGACATAGCTTGGGTTTTCTGTTGTTTAATTAACTTTTTAATTTTTATAGCTAACACTTTGCGAAATCTATAAAAATAATAAAATTGAAGAAATAAACAAAAATATTCATGATTGAAACCGATTTCCTAATTAGCGAACGAGTCTATAAAACCTTTGCCTCGTTTAGTTTAAATATTTAATTAGTTTTAATGGCCTATTTTATAGCTTATTATTCTAACGGTCTATTCGACATTTCTTCCCCAAGATTTTGTAGGATTTCCATATAAAAATATTGACTTAGCGGAGATTTTATCTCTGTTTTCACCGTCTTATAAGCAATCCCCGCTATTAAAATTAATTAATTTATTATCTGTAGCTGCTAGAGCCACCTGGGGAATGCAACCAGGAGCATTAAGTACCATTTATAAAGGAGCTATATTACCTGCTCTAACCTATACCATACCAGCTTGGGAATCCGGCTTAAGAAGGAAATACAATGTAAAGAAGCTTGAAAGAATTCAAAGATTGATGGCTATAAAAATAATTAAAGGTTACCGAACTATCTCACACGAAGCCTCGTGTGTGCTGAAAAATGTAGTACCCATTACAATAATGGCTGAGGAATACACTAAACAACATTCTAAAACTTCATCAAAGTACTGAAGACATGCACGCCGAGCACATTGACTACTTAACTCAACCAACTAACTGGACACACCTAGCACTTAGGCCAAAAGTAATCACTGACGAGGAACGAGTACATTACGAATACAATATATACACAGATAAGCAATCAGGGAATTGTTGGGATTCGGCTAAGAAAACCTCAATACGATTTTTGTAAAAAATCTATATTCAGGACGTTTCGGCTACTCTTTGTTAGCCTTCGTCAGCTAAAATGACAAGACAAAAAGAAAAAACAGAAATTAATACACAGAAAAAAGCTTTATCAGTAAGCTAAATGACAGTTCTATAAGTACAAATCAAATATGATTAAAGAACAATTTGTTGTTAAAATATTAGAACAATTATGTTATTAATAAACAGGTAAATTGAAGATTAGTGTATATTTAGAAATTAGTTCTAGAAAATCAATTTCTCCCGCTTATGAATCTAAGGCGCTAGCCACTAGACCACCGAGAGACCCTACTAGTTCTTATTGTTACATTTTTACATGTAATAAGTAATACAAATGTAAGAATCATTCTTCGAACAACGTAATATTTTTATATCCCGCCAATTAAAATCATACATAATTTACGAGCAATTAAGCCAATAAAATGTAATGCATACAATGAACATTAACTTTCACCATACTATTACTACTTGGTCTACGACTAAGTACATCCAAAGGTAAATTTCCTTATCGACCCCTTTCTAATAAGTTTCAATTAGATAAGCTATTTATCTGGAAACTATTATATCTATTCAGCAGAACAGCGGCTAGCAATTTATAGAATAGTGCTTACAGGCAACAACTTTCAGTTTTTAGAGAAATTAATTGAATAGGAAATAGTTTTCTTATTAAGGAATTATAATTTGAAATTCTTTATTTCTCAGGAAGTAATAGAGAAGAATGTTACAGAACATAAAATATTTATAAATTCACTACAATTTATATTTATATTTATATATTATAGACTAGATGAATTCAAATAAAAAAAGGGTGATTTTTGACAAACCAACGAGTTTCTCTTTTGAACTTAATGTGGACAAATAAAAAAAAATTATGAATAAAAATGTAATCTGTATACATATTATAACCTATTACAGAATTATAATGAATATCAGCACACAATGGAATGGCGTTAATGACTTAAAAATAATGGCTAGGGTTGAAACGCCAATAAAACGAAAATGGGAAGCCAAAAGTCGTTTGTTTTTTTTTTGTTTTTTTTTATTTTTATCTATGGTTGTCACATTTTTAATAAACAAAATGTTGGATTATTTTTTAATTCTGTGACGCGTTCCTCTGGATAATCGAGTTTTATTTTGTTAACCTATATATTAAATAACTGACTAAAAACCAGATGACTGATACTATGTTGGTTGATTTTTTAAATTCTCCATGATTTGACAACTCGTTTGCAAGAAAAAAATTCGTCTTTGCAAGGAGTCAAATTTTCCGCAGTTATGAAAAACCGGTAATTTTGTGTTTTATTTCAAAAGTGACAGAAAGTCACTTATATATTTCAACGTTTAATATATTTTATTTTATAAAGTGAGATAGTACGTGTATATTTAGACTAGTGTTGTATATGTATAAATATAAATAGGCTACATACAATATATTTAGTAATGTCTAATGTGCATCATAAACAATATTTATTAAAATCTATATGAATAAGTTATTTTTTGAAAATTATTAGTTATAATTTATGATTGTTCTATAAATGTTTGATATTGTTGTACGTAAGATAGTAATGAGATTAACCTCTAATAATACTAACATTAACTATAGTAGGCCAATGGCCATAGCAAAGTTGAATACACCGGCTCCCGTAGATCACCGAAGTAAAGCAACATTGGGCGTGCTCAGTACCTTAATGGGTGACCGACCACGTGCTGTTGACCTTATAAAAGGGTGGCAACCTGTAGATAGCCCGGCGCTAATGGCCAAGTTGTAGATACGCCGTAAAAAAAAAAAAAAAAAAAAAATAACTATATTAATATTATTATATAAGGCCTACTCCTCGCTATGGGGAAACCTCGTAAGAAATAAACAAAAAAAAAGTATCCTATGCTCTAAATGTTTCGCACCTATAGACGCATCTTCAGAAGCAACTTAACATAATACATACATAATTTTAAACCTAGCTAAGGAATACAGGTAGGCAGACTAGCTATCAGAAATCGAAAATGAACCCAACGTTCCTTACTTATTATTGTCTTTCCGCAGGAGTCTGTTGAAAGTTAATACTTCCCAAAAACTAAATTCATTAACCTTACTGCTATTAGAGCTGAATCTCAAATTAACTATAGTTTTATCATGATGATTAGATAGTTAGCCGTCGAGGTGATAAGTAAAGATGGAATGGTTGGGATTCGGCTAAATAAACCTCAATATGATTTTTGTTTTAAAAAATCTATATTTCGGACGTTTCGGCTACTCATTGGTAGCCTTCGTCAGCTAAAATGACAAAAAAAAAGAAGAAATGAATACAAAAACAAAAAAATTATGATTGTGATAGGTAACAGAGGTATAGATACAATTAACTTATATGAGAACATATCGTCTTAAATTCTTAGAATGAAAAAGTGAATAGGTACAATAATTGATTTTAATAGTAATTAGTAACGTTAATTGATTTTACAAAGAATTAAGAAGCTACATACCAATGACAAATATAGTAGCTAATAGTAACATTAATTAATTTTACAAAGGAATAAGATACTACATACCAATAGCAATGCCGAGTGGCAGAGGAAGACCAAGGTTGGCAATTAAGTAACCATTGTAGAGTGTCTAAGGAGAAAAAGAAATCTACTGGGGTAAAAGTAAGTGGGAACAGCAGGTTCCGCAGCAGGCATTGCTATTGGTATGTAGTATCTTATTCCTTTGTAAAATTAATTAATGTTACTATTAGCTACTATATTTGTCATTGGTATGTAGCTTCTTAATTCTTTGTAAAATCAATTAACGTTACTAATTACTATTAAAATCAATTATTGTACCTATTCACTTTTTCATTCTAAGAATTTAAGACGATATGTTCTCATATAAGTTAATTGTATCTATAGCTCTGTTACCTATCACAATCATAATTTTTTTGTTTTTGTATTCATTTCTTCTTTTTTTTGTCATTTTAGCTGACGAAGGCTACCAATGAGTAGCCGAAACGTCCGAAATATAGATTTTTTAAAACAAAAATCATATTGAGGTTTATTTAGCCGAATCCCAACCATTCCTTCTGTACTTAACTATAGTTTTTTTTTTTTTTTTAAATTATCAGAAAACCCCACAAACGCAGGCAACCCTTTTTACATACAATTCGACTCCGTGCCAAACTGTTAAATATTATTATTTTTTGATAATGGTCCGCATCTAAAACGAAGAGCATTCAATACCTTGTAGTAAGCTGATGTAGGCGCTGCATTAAACGATGCCACTCCAAAATATTAGCTCAGACAATTAGGTAAGTATTGAGGTATGGATAGTCAAGAAAACAAGAATTAAATAAATTTCTAGAAAATAAATTTTAAGTTAAGTTAATTTTTAAATTAGTTGAGTGATTTATTTTTATTCTATCATTATTGCAAAAAAAGGTGAAATGGATTATTTTGGTTATTGTACCATTTTATATTTTGTCGTACATGTTAGTGTTTTTCAAATATGTCAATGCTGTGTCAATATGCTTGCTGCCTTCCGAAAGTATGTCTGTCAGGTGATGCGGAATGTCCAATTTATGCCGTAACCGACTGGTAAATAGTCATTCGAATAAGTGGCCTCTCACGTGATTAGTCCACGCGTGGGCTGGACACGCGAAAGCGTGATGAAAAATCATGTTATTGGCCCCGTAGCTAATCTTGTACCCAAAAAACAAACAATGTTTTCTACAACGTAATCCACCGTTCCAACAGAGCAATAGTCCTGAGTATTTATGATTTCCATAGAAGTAGGAACAAGAGAGATGATTCCCTATCGATTATTCTTGAAGGGTTTGTGTTATTTTTTCCCAGCACGCGATATAACCATAAAACCAGGAGCCGGCATAACTCCAGACAAAACCATCTACTCGTGTCCACGCAGGTTTACAATAATCCTCGTCGATCTTTGGGAACATCTTGGACTAAAATGTACTGCACAAATTAGTTGTACGATCTAAATTTGAGTTAGTTTTGCAGAAAGTACATTAAGCATCTTTAGGGTGCTTCCTTCCTTCGTATAGGAGGTTTTGGAGTCTGTGATGCAATCAGGATGTGCTGACGAGAATTTTAAGCATCCCAAAAATGGACCATGGTGTTGCGTTAGATAGGCTTTCAAGTATATTTTTTACGGCTATTTTGACTTGGGACAGCCAGTGGATTTCATGTACAATGAGGTCTTTTTTAACCGTGTTATATTCGATTTTAGCTAAGGGCACCGAACAATTTCAGTGTGATTTGAAATGTCCAACAGTCCTCGAAACTAAGATACATACATTTCCTGATGTTTAAATAGAGGGTATCAGACAAATTTTCGTATATTTCCTATTATATCCCGAAAACGGTTGGGAAATCGTGGTAAGTGGAAAGTAACCATTCGAAAGCGTTGTCAATCCGGGAAGTAAGTGCTTAAAACTTCACAATTGTTTGTTTTGTTTTTTCAACGGGGTTTTGTCACTGTTTACCTAACGTTTTAATTGATTAATATTTTCTTTAATTGGATTTAAAATAAGGTATGAAAATGAGAACCAGTTTGGTAATAGTGTTTCCCATGGCGAACGTTGAGAAGGTAAGGAGAGTCATTTCCGCTTAGAATACTATCAGTTTCCTGTTGTGGCGCCTTAAATCTTCCTTCTCTTGAGATGTCATTTTATATTTTGCTTGAAAGATCAAAATCTACCAATCACTGCTTCTACTCCTTTGCCAATGATACTAACGATATGAACGGAACCGCGCTAAGATCATGCAATTCCTGCGAGTCCGACTTTTGACATTTGGTATACGAGGGGTGATCAAAAAGTTGCAGGACTGTTTAGATTGCGCGGCAATGGAGTGTCATAGAGCAGTGCGGTTGGCAGCATTGTTTATCGTGACTCTTCCTGAACTCAGCTGTTTATTCAGATTGTTGATAACCTTCTTCATTGTAAAGTTACTGCTGTGTTCGTAAAAAAAGTTTTTTGTGTTCGGCGATTTCTTGAAATGAATGAAAAGGAAGAGCAACGCGTTTGCGTAAAGTTTTGTGTGAAGTTGGGTAAAACGTTTACTGAAACTTTTCAAATGTTGCAAGTGGCTTTCGGTGATGAATGTCTGAGTCGGTCAAGGTGTCATGAGTGGTACAAAAGGTTCAAGGAAGGCCGGACATCGTGTGAAGATGATTCTCGTTCAGGGCGCCCATCAACTTCGACTGATGACGATCATGTTGCAAGATTGAACAGTCTCGTGCGTTCTAATCGTCGACTAACCATTCGTGAGATGGCTGAAGAATTGAACATTTCATTTGGTAAGGATGAAGAGACCAGGATAAGGAGGAAGAGACCAGAGTTGTGGCGGAGCGGTGAGTGGTTCCTGCATCATGACAATGCGCCTGTTCATTCCGCACTGCTCATTCGCGACTACTGCACCAAAAATGGAATGACGATCATTCCCCAGCCTCCATATTCACCTGACCTTGCCCCTGCAGACTTTTTCTTGTTTCCAAAACTCAAGAGACCCATGAAGGGAAAGAGATTTGAGTCCGTAGATGACATTCAAGAAAAATCGCTGGAGCAGCTAAACACCATTTCACAAGATGATTTCTCAAAGTCCTTCACGCAGTGGAAACATCGTCGGGAAAAATGTATAGCTTCCCAAGGAGAGTACTTTGAAGGGGACGACGTCCAATAGCCTGTAGATTTTTTAAATAAATTAATAAAAAATCAGTCCTGGAACTTTTTGATCACCCCACGTATCTTCCCTACCATGTCAAACTATCGAATATGAAAAATCTCGTATTTCAGATTCGAGACTTAGCTCTTGGATTGTGGACGATACGGCTTCTCGCAAATTGTCGCAACTCTAAACCCTTTAGAATAGCCTTTAATGTCTTAAATTAATTATTGAATGAGACTATTTTTCAATGTATTACTTTGTCAATGGATAGGATATGTTCGTTCGCTAGTTTGCTCCGATGTGCATATTCGATAGTTTGACATGTTAGGGACGATATGTTATTAAAATTCCCTAAAACGAGAGCAATATTGAAACATAGTCTTTCGAAAGCTTAATGAAGGTCACACATAAAATATTCATGCGTAAAATTTCGGTAAGATCATCTGAGTGAGAGAAAGCGGCGCTTGAGGTATACAAAATGTTTGTTTCGTTCTGTTCTTAATTTTCATTGTTACGCTTTGAGCTTGCTGTTCCTGCGAGTTGGATATAGAGAAAATGTCTTTACGCAAAAGTTGCGTTATGTTCTCGGATACCTATGCGTGCAAAATGTATACGTGTTTGTCTGTCTTTGTATAGGAAAGACAGAATTTGAAATGGAAAAAGTTAAATTTGGTTTGGAAATGCTGTGTATTTGTATATGTTGGACCCGGGTTTGAAACCCAAATTCTGATTTTGTTTTTTTTAGGTTCATCGCTAAGTGACCAGTTCTACGTTACGTTAGAATACTAGTCTCACGGCAAGAATGTGCCTATCTACTAATTTTTAACAAGACTGATCAAACACTATTAATGTAGATAACAGAAACAATTTTGTTACTTTAAATTCTTAATAATTTTCTCTATAAGCCCTTATTTTTACCGCACTTTCTTGCCATAACTCTTCTTGTAAGGCTCTAGGTATGTTGTTGCTTTCCCCGTTAATTTTAGATAGAAGACGGGTTTTTCTATGACTCCATGGGATTGCGTCATGGCAGCCATGTTCTCTACATCATATGGATTTATATAGCTTTCTTTCCCGCCTCGTAAACTCTCTTTGCTCTGGAACTTGGTTATTTTTCGCTCAAGGTTCATAACTCTAAGTTATTATAGTACATTGTTGAGATACTGGTTAGTTCGTTAGTGTTTAGGAGTATGTAATCTTACAATCTCGTAGAAAGAGTATTTATCTACAATAAAAAGATAACTATCAGGCAAAGGTTTCGTTAAAACAGTCTGGAATTCCAGTATGAGAAAGTAGATCCTATGAGGCTAAGAATAAGACAAACGTGGCTGTCTCATACATCATACAAATGTGTAACACACCCAAAGGCTGTAGAATACGGCAAATCGTACGGATTTCTAAAGTTGAATATTGCCTACGCATGTCATAAAATGTTTCGGCAGCTGCTCTTATCTTTCTTTGGAAAATGATTTATTTCCGTTTCCGTCTCCATTGTATACTAAACTTCATCTACCCTATTGTTACCTCTGAAGGGATAATTGGTTGGTAATAAGGGTTCAATCAATTAAGAAAGTACAATAAACTTTCATATTTTACTATCTGGAACAATAAAAGAGAACAACCCAACTGTTATCTATAGACATTTATAAAATGCCTAAAGCAGGTCTTTCATTTTGTCTCATTATACAATTCAATACATAAGCATTATGTATTTATAACTGTGCAAAGAATTATTAAATTGTTTTATTTGTTAATTTTTCAATATTTTTTTTTATTTTGTAACTTTTTGTACTCCTTATTATATCGAACGATAGAAATATTAAGTACAGATGGAATGGTTGGGATTCGGCTAAATAAACCTCAATATGATTTTGTTTTAAAAAAATCTATATTTCGGACGTTTCGGCTACTCATTGGTAGCCTTCGTCAGCTAAAATGACAAAAGAAGGAAAAAATTAATACAAAAACAAAAAAATTATCATATTAAATCATTAAATTAAATCATATTAAATCATATTGAGGTTTATTTAGCCGAATCCCAACCATTCCATCTGTACTTATCACCTCGACGGCTAACTATCTAATCATCATGATAGAAATATTGTATATCATGGGATTTCCTCGGAACCAAAGGGTGTCTCTTTTCAGATCTACAACCAAGAAAATTGGTTCTTTGAAATTATGACTTTAAACAGGATTTTTGGTTATAAAACTCCTGATTGTTTCATTTTTGTTATGTTGGGAGCGAAATGCCTTCAGTTACAGACCAATCTGCTTCACCCATGAGCTGTCAACTTTCATCGTCACATACATTTTTCTCGATCAAAATGATATTTCTCTTAAGGGGCTGTGGTTTATTACATTAACCTTAACTTCTTTTCATATTACAGCTGTGTTCCGGTATATTGTATGAAATAAGGAAATTCGGCTGTATGGTAGGTAACCAGAGGAAAGTCAAAGAAACAAATGATCATGTCAAGAATTGCGATAAGGCCGAAGAAAACCGCTTAGGGCAAAGGTTTTGATGATACCTTTCTTTGGTATTCCAGAACTTCCTTTCCTTAAAAGTATCTGCCTCAAAAACTTTACCAATTTAAAAGAATATTTCTTTTGAGGAGGCACTTATCTTGTATGGTTACCGGGGTAACTAATGCAAGCTGCATTTTTACTGCGTTAGGAATCAACAGAACAGCAACTTTTATGGAATTTGGAAAACATAGTTTTTTTTTTTTATTAGTTATTTTTGGCCAAATCAAGAAGATTTATCTTTGGAATTGTTGTAGAAGTCTTAAGCAGGCAACACACGGTCAAGCCGGCTTGTCAGTTAGACCTGAACAGACCGACTGAATGCCGGTCGCCTGAAAGTGCCAGAACAGTCTTAACTGACAGACCGTTCACCCGATCGGCTTTCAGGCGGACTGTTGAAATCTAACTGACAGGACTACCTGACCGCGTATACCCTGCTTTAATATGGCATCTGATGCATTCGATGACCCAAGCCACATACAACAATACGACAGATAAATTGTAAATGTTGTATGGCTAGAAACACCTCCGGAATGTTCAAATTGTATTCACTTACTTGTCAGACACCCTGGAATTATTTTGTGAAAGTTGATTTGTTTCTATTAAAGCTCCGACTGCTCGCTTTCTTCCGGGTGCTCAATGAGTCTTCTAACGGATCCAATCATTTCCAATTGTTGCTCTACATGACTCGCTGGTTTAACTAGCCGTTTATCTTAATCTTCCATCAATTGAATAAAGCCCGACCCATATTTGAAATACGAGCCGAGACTTTCCTAGGGCGATAAGAAAGTGTTACACATACGAAAGAGAAACCTCGTCGCTGTTTTTTCCTATTCGGCCATTGCTGGTCGTGATATCCATCCTAGTTGTATGCCGAATGCCGGATTCTTCCGGCTTCCTAGATGACGAATAAGAAGGGAAAAAAATGGTCCCGATCTTGATTTCACTCTCAGATAAGAGTAGAACGACTCACGTGTCCACAAATCGTACTCCACGCACGAAGTTCTAGGAGGTTTTTCAGATCCGTTTTTCTCCCCTTCACCAGTTCTTCCTGGATCGGACGGCGTGCTCGATGCCCGTCAGGAGTTCTAATATTTTGATCCCTTTCTAAAAGGTGAATGCTTGTCTATGAGCAAGGAAGACTTAATGAACTGTAACGAAATGCTTAAAGCTACAGACCAATCTGCTCAACCATTTGCTTCCGGCAGTGAGCAATTTTCATCTCCAACTTCCTAGACTTTTCTCGACCAAATAGATTTAATGCTCTGCTAGCTACTGTATTATTTTATATTTTCTTAAGCCCACAGCTAGGCTTAAAAATTGATTGTTAAGTAATCAGAACATTGGATAGAGTTTGTTAGCCGTTAAGATTGTCGGGGCCTGGTCGTGAGGTTAACATGTGTTATATTTTTGCCGACGTTTCTTCATCTGGGCTGTAAACAATAATGGACAAAATTAATAATAGTAATAGTTTTATATATAGGAGGAGTCACAGAAATTAAATTCTTGTTCTTCTATCTCTCTAACGAAATGGAAACCAGTATGTTATATTTTCATAAATTGTTTTATAAAGTTCGTTGTGATACATGTGGAAAAAGAACGTATTATGCAACGTTAAGCGTTTCTTTTGAAAGTACTTTTAAACAGATCTTAAAAAAGTAACATATTCAATCTGTTTGTTATTACCTGCAACCTTAAATATGTCGACAAACGGTAACGTTTTCGTTGACTCACATACATTTCTCATAAACGTGAAATTTAAATATGTTTTATGACCTATTGGTAGTTAATATTCTTTAATAAATGGTCTTAAATTGTATTTTTTTCGCATGAACTGAAATGTACAGTTTATTGTTGTTGTTTTGGTTTTTTTTTGTTGGTAACATCTATATTGAGGCCAAGTGGCCGTGAGTGTTAATGCGTGAGCACTTAGCACTCTGTGTCAAGGGTCGTGGGTTCGATTCCCACTAGCGGCGGCGGCTTGCCTTTGGAAAAAAGAAAAGGTATGAGCTCTGTCATTGCTAGAGCCCGTAGATTAGGATTAGGATGTTTGTTTTATGGACAATAAACAGGAATATTATTATGCCCACCATTGATTATAGAGCCCATAGATAACCCATCCTAAAATTCTGAGTTAATTAAAATTTAAATGAATGTAACATCTATGTTAAATGTTACTTGTACAACTTCAACACTATGTGTTTCAATACTCAATATTGTCCCTCTAGGCACGCGCGGTGAACGCAGCCCTACATAATTTAAATCTGCTGGGGTTTAATTGTGTTTATTTTCGGAAGGGCGTCCTTGATTTAGTGCTTGTTTATATTTGATTTACTGTGCCATAAATCCGAAAAATTGAATGTGTAATCAAACCGTTTCGAGTATTAACCACTCCGGCAATGAGCTACACGCCGCCTTGGAGTACGAGATACAATAGCCGTCAGGACCTGCACCACGCAGGGTAGGACGGCTGCTTCACACGTGGCCAACACGTGTCACTCCTCAACAAGGGGTGACAATCCGATGGTTGGTTTATTCATTCTTTGTTGAGGTTCTGGTTGGTTACCAACTGCCACTTTGCAGTTTTCTTATCTAATGAGGCGAGCTTTGTCCTACCTCTTGAAGTTTGTGGTCGCCATCTGTACCCTTAGTCTGGGAGTAGGCTTATCCGAGAGTTGTAGAATATTGCCGTTTTATGGCGATTAATCTATGAAAAATCCCACATGATATTTACTGTAGCAAGATCTGTCTGTTAAGATCAATTTATCTGGAAGGAAAGTTTATATTTATTTTTTTGACAAATTAACAAGCCAACCTGGGATTTGAACGCTCATCATCAGGCTTTAAACGTTCTGGCAAGACAATTCATTCAAGAGCTATTCATTCGGGCAACGCTCCCCAGCGTAAAGCGGAAGGATCTTTATTGAAATCTGATCAACAACTTAGCTGTGAGTGCCAGGCTATCTAAAGGTTGCCATCCTTTTATAATGCTTACAGCATGTGGTCCATCACCCCATTCAGGTACTTGCTACGCCGGACGTTGGTTAACCTCGGTGGTCAACGGGAACCTGTGTATTCAATGTGGCTAAGGCTGTTAGCAAATTTCTCTAATATATAAATATTAAGTCACTGACAGCTTAGACCGTCCTGTTAATGGTTTGATATAAGTTTGAAAATCCTATGGACATTATTATAGCATTCTTATACCGCCTAAAAATTAGGCCATGGCCAGAAAGCTCATTGCCCTAATATCTGTCATTAAAAAATGTCGTCTTGACATCATTTTATTATAATTAAGACAGATGGATTATAAATTCAATTAATTTTGATTTGTATTACCATTTTCCTAATAGCATAGGTGATTAACAAGAAGTGCACAAATATGCAAAACTTTCAACATTTAAATTGTCCTCACCTACATCGTTATGGGGCTGGGTTTTTTGTTTCGTATAAAGAAAAGACGTCGTTTTTATCTTCGCTAGAAAAAGGTGGTAGCCTGCAGATGTATCGTCTCTTGATGAAAAACGTGTTATTAAGAACGACACGTCAAACATTTAAAAAATCAAAACAAAATAAAATGTCCTGAACTTGCTCACAGAAGCGGGCGCATCCTGAACACCTTCAGTCGCCAAAATTGTCACGAGATGGCAAGTCATAACTGAATACTAAAATCACTACAATCCTCCAACATCACTTCTGGTGGCCAGCTCCTACTCACCATCACTACTAGACTTGTCCACTAAAACTACAACTTGAAAGCCTCACCGACGAAGGGAGTCAGGATGATTCTCCTATTGGTTTCACCAGGTCCGCTATTCAAAGCTCACCTTCAATGCCTATTTGCTTTCTCCCTAAATACAATTGTCACTGACTAAACTTTTACTCCCCGCGGTGATTGACAGAGATTTGTATTTGGTTACGCCGCCTCGCTTTTAAGGGGTGAAACTCTATTCTTAATGCTCCAAGATTGTTGTTGGACATCAGCGGCGATGTCCGGACATAAAGGGTTATCCAATCCGGACAATAATGCCAAAACTCAACACCGCTTTCATATGTCCACATACAATTTTTTTGGATGTTTTCCTTTGTTCTGGCTTCGGTTTTTTTCTGTACCCCTGATTTCAAACCTTAAATTGATATCAGCGATGTTTCTCTTCATTCGTAAATTCAAGTTCATGCATTTCAAATTTATTTAAGCAGTTTCCAAGAAAAGGCTCTGACGGAATAGAAATATTATGAAAACTATTTTTGCTCTTAAATAGCTGTTTATTAAGAATTATGTTTGTAATTTGTCTTGACTCCAACCTTAAATTGTTTATATTATTGTTGTGTAAGGTGTTTTTATTTCTAATTTTTGTTTTTCTTTTGTTTCAGGTGTGTATAAGATGTGATATGTTTCAATCTGACGACTTTGTAAGTACTAACGGTATTTTATGTCTTTTGACAATTGCCTACGAAGTATTATGCAATCAAATGAAAAATTGCTATCAAATAATTAACTGGAATCAGTAGAATTAAGTACTGATGATTGGGACACAAATTTTAAAAAGAAGCAAAAAGTGGTGGTTTACTCTAAACTAAGTCTAGGGTTGGTAGATTTCTTGAGAAAGATTCGGGGAGTGTCATAGGCTAGGTTATTTCCCTGTCGGAAATAGCTTGTACCATGGATATGTCTAATGAGTTATCCAATCAATGTCTTATTTATCTGGAAGAGGGCCCATTATTTATTGCGCATTAGTAAAGCTTAATATTACTCTGTAATTAAGCCACTGTTTTTATCTCCAATGATTTTACGTCATAACCTATGAAAATTTGACGGTTTCAATAGCACCGTAACCACGAGGGTTAGACGCCTTACCAATGGAACCCTTGTGTACCATCGTCCAGACGTGGCCGAAGCGTTACAGTTTTAGCATCATACTAGGCCATAGGTAAGACGTATCCATGTCAAATTTACAAATACGCAACTGGGGCCATAATGTTTGAAAAGGGGTAAGATATGTGGGATAAGTGATCTAGAAAAGTTGACCACCTCCAAAGCTTGTCCACGTGGAGCTCTTTAAAAAAGGTTTAAGGTCATGAGACAGTGTCGCCTCTATTCATCACCAGACTCATCTCCTTTCCAGCTCGCCACGAATCCCATCATAAGAAGACCATCTGTCATCACGTAATCCATCAATGGACTATTGTTTCCCGCTTCCAGCTCTGTTTCCCTCTAATTCCCCGGGACGATCCTCTTAGCCTCTCGTCACGATGACCTCTGGAGAAAAGCGCCTCCCTAGATCCCTGCGTTCTTCGTGAGAAACCCATCCAGGACTTCAGGATTTATTGCTGTCCCCAGGGACCTGTCCATTGATTTCTCTCTCGAAGGTTGTAAATAGTCATTAAGGTATTTTTATTGCCCATATAAAAGAGCCTTGACCCTTGGAAGCTGCGGTAGCCGGATTTCCCTCTCGCCTCATGTTGTCTACGCGAGTTTTCTTCAAAGGACTCCCGAGTATGTCTCGAGTAGATTTTTTTTTTATTGGCATGCTTTATGACTGGATGTGCTCATAAAATATGTCCTACATTGTTGGCCTTCCGGACTTAAGTTTCTCCAGGACTTCATGACTTGTAAACAATTTTGTCGAACTTTGATGTGGACACCGTCGTCACTGATTCGTGTAATGTGTGGCTTAGCGCTTTGCGCCGACTAAACTGTTTAGGTTGTACTGAGTATTGTTTCGCAGAGTTAAATTATGTTTTACTGCAATTTGGTGAATTGTTTTTTTAGTTCATTGAGAGTAGTTCGTTGACCGTTGGAAATGCAAAATCAGGGATTATTCCTGTGATATCAATAAAACTAAAATTTTGGCTACGTTTCGGCTTGAAATTCAAGCCCTCGCCAGGACGTTGAGAAGAAGCAGAACTATGCGTGTCGGTGCAATATTTTCCAGAAATGATTGCACATCCGTAAGGTATAATTTTCCTTTATTTCGTCGCCCCGATGAAGGCTTCATGTTCAAAACGTCGACACAAATAAAACGCATTTTCTTATTAAAAATATAGCTTTATTCAGACACGAATAAACTTAGACTATACCTTCGTTTTTTTGTTTTTTTTCTATTTCGGTAAGTATTATCTTGGTAATTCCAGCACATAAATTTTCCTTTATTTCGTCGCCCCGATGAAGGCTTCATGTTCAAAACGTCGACACAAATAAAACGCATTTTCTTATTAAAAATATAGCTTTATTCAGACACGAATAAACTTAGACTATACCTTCGTTTTTTTTTTGTTTTTTTTTTTCTATTTCGGTAAGTATTGTCTTGGTAATTCCAGCACATAAATTTTCCTTTATTTCGTCGCCCCGATGAAGGCTTCATGTTCAAAACGTCGACACAAATAAAACGCATTTTCTTATTAAAAATATAGCTTTATTCAGACACGAATAAACTTAGACTATACCTTCGTTTTTGTTTTTTTTTTCTATTTCGGTAAGTATTGTCTTGGTAATTCCAGCACATAAATTTTCCTTTATTTCGTCGCCCCGATGAAGGCTTCATGTTCAAAACGTCGACACAAATAAAACGCATTTTCTTATTAAAAATATAGCTTTATTCAGACACGAATAAACTTAGACTATACCTTCGTTTTTTTTTTTTTTTTTTCTATTTCGGTAAGTATTGTCTTGGTAATTCCAGCACATAAATTTTCCTTTATTTCGTCGCCCCGATGAAGGCTTCATGTTCAAAACGTCGACACAAATAAAACGCATTTTCTTATTAAAAATATAGCTTTATTCAGACACGAATAAACTTAGACTATACCTTCGTTTTTTTTTTTTTTTCTATTTCGGTAATTATTGTCTTGGTAATTCCAGCACATAAATTTTCCTTTATTTCGTCGCCCCGATGAAGGCTTCATGTTCAAAACGTCGACACAAATAAAACGCATTTTCTTATTAAAAATATAGCTTTATTCAGACACGAATAAACTTAGACTATACCTTCGTTTTTTGTTTTTTTTTTTTCTATTTCGGTAAGTATTGTCTTGGTAATTCCAGCACATAAATTTTCCTTTATTTCGTCGCCCCGATGAAGGCTTCATGTTCAAAACGTCGACACAAATAAAACGCATTTTCTTATTAAAAATTTAGCTTTATTCAGACACGAATAAACTTAGACTATACCTTCGTTTTTTGTTTTTTTTTTGTTTTTTTTTTCTATTTCGGTAAGTATTGTCTTGGTAATTCCAGCACATAAATGTCTTGTTCTCGGTGCAATTAATTCTTTGCACTTCCCTGTCCGGAACATACGTTACGGATGATTTCGTCCCTTTTTTTTTGTCCCACACAAAGCAGTTCATTCATATCAAAGCACAAAGCACGCCCAAGGTACCTTAACTAAGATGATCGAGTGACAACAGAACCTTTTATATTCACGCGTTATTTGCTCCCCCAATATTTGATTTACACCTGTAATTATCCTTTAACTGTGTTCAATTAGAATCCTTTTGCCTAAGTTACGAAAAGCTCACTCGCGCTTGAAATTAGCGTGCTCTATGCCGAATCCACTCAATTTAACATGCATTGAAATCTCCCATCATAATAGCCTTGAGTTTTTTAAACAATTCTTCTTTATAATTTTTAGTGAATTCCACATATTTTTGCTATAAAGGTTTTATCCCCGAGCATATTTGAAATGTTTTTCAGAATAATTTTTCAGGTTTTAGTGTCATACATTATGTGAACTAATATATTAGCTTTCATGGAAATATTATTTTTTTATTACTGTATTATCAGCAACATTTACATTAAGCGTGATTTCACGGTTTTACGTGTTACTACATAAGTGTTGCTCATTATTATGTTGTACATCCGTAACTACTTAACAAAGCAATTTGGTAATTTTAGACAGAACGCTGCCTTTAATAATGTGTGCTTATCATTACTTACGGAATGAGATAAACAGTGCTATTATGTTCTTAGGAAAGTGTGTCGGTACACAGACTATGTTGATACACATCCATCATTATGTATGTTATTAGAATGCGTTGCTCTTTCTCAGATGATTATCCCATACCCGGCATTATGCCAGGAGTGTGCGAAGATCCGACGCCTTGACGTGTAATCAGGACGCCGCGCATAGAATTCTAATGTAGGCTTCTTCTATTGTTCTACCATTCTTAGTCATAGGATGCGCTAGTTATGGACGGACATTTCCGTAGATTAATTCAGCTATAATACCTAGTTGCAATTAATGAATGTACTTTCTTATAATATTGAAACAATTTTATCTTTATCATTGTGGTGATTGCCTTTGTATAATTTTTTTTCAACATAATTTAGTACGACTCGCAGCAACTGAGTCATTTGATGGTGTTTCCGTTGTTAACCACTGCTTCACTTGGAAAACTAAGAACAAAAACAGTTCATGTTGTCTCTTAATCTTTAGTGATAAATATAAACACATGTAAAAATGTAAGATAAAATCTCAAAGCGAATCAAGATCTTAGAAGTACGTCAACATGTAACAAGAGAAATCCCGCAAACATAAGAACGGAGAAGCCGGATAAAGCGCTCCTAGTGGTAGAAATAACAACTAATCTTGAGTTATGGCGGCCTTATTCTAATACGTATCATCGATGGTTAGTAGTACGTTTGCAAAAATTCTTTTACGCGTACAACTTTAATACATACTTTCCTTCCGACAGTGCTAAAAGCAGAACCTCCAACGAAAGGTATATACACAAATATAATATATCTGTGTATTGTTATATAATATATTTGTATAGATATATTATATATAAAAGAAAGAATCAATTAAAATAATCTTTGACTCAAGATTTTTTATTATCTTTTTTATTGTGCATGGGACGCGTGAGTGGTGAATGTTTTTATCTGTTGATAGTTTCTTGACTTTTACTTGGCATTGGTACTTTTTATTGAGCTTTTTTATTTGTGTTTTTATTAATGCCACAATATATTTTGAGTTTGCTCGTGACTTCGTGGATGAGTCAATGTTAAATTTTCTGATAGTTTCGTGAATAGAAAAATATACCTGAATAGATTTGAGAAAAATGAACACTTGAGTCTAGAGAAAGTATTCTTAAGAAAAAAAACAAAAAAAAAAAAAACGAGAAATTTTTAAAAGTTAGGAGATTTCACTTTATGAAAAATTTCTATAACGTCAGAAGTAGAGCAGCTGTCATCAACAAATCATCAGGATGACTAATTTCGGTAAGTATCAATCACTCTCCACCGTCAACATCCCTCAAATTGCAAATCGGTCGACTTCATCTCTTCGCTAGATTTCACTCCAGACATCAGAAGTTGGCGGATCTCGACGTTTTCCAACAGCCGTACTCACAGCAGACGTAACAGCAGCGTTCTTATTATGACTATTACACGGCTGACCTCGGTGAAAAACCGTACGACAGATCGGGACTGCTAGAGGATGCTATTAGCAACCACAATGTCGGGAGAAATCTGCTTTCATGGACCGCATCATGCAATAAGATGTATATGCAAGCTACGGTAAATTGTTAAATATGGCGCATAGAATATTGAATATAGACGAAAACATACAATTTAGCATGCGTGAAATTTTGAAGGATATATTCTTGACATTTCCACCATTTGCAATTTTACATTTCAAGGAACAACACGATACGTGATATACTATAAAAACTAATTATGTGTCATTTAAGACTAAATATAAGAGTAAAAGTTTTAAACCCCCCAAGTGATAAGATAATAACAGAGAGGATTTACCGTCGTTGGGTTTGTGCAAAAATAATGCAGATTTTGATATGACAAATTCATTCCAGATGGCAAACAACAGTTCATTGGTACAGAACATCTTCTCTAGAAATGTACCGAATAGTTTTTTGAGGGTTTTTTTCTGCCAAAACCCTCATATGGTCATGGTCAACAACAGAAGGCCTACCGCGACCTTCCTTGTCTTGGAGATCAAAATCGCGAAGACGAAATTTGTGAAACTATCGCTGCACTGTACATTCAATCACCGATGCTTGTTTTGCCACAAAAAAACATTGATGATTCTTCCGGTTTAAGCCGCAATTCGACCATGACGAAAATCTTGCTTTCACATGGTGAATTTCAGAGGTACACATAGAGGATTCAACGCAAACTGATCTTTGAAGAAATCCAACTTAAATAACCGTTGTTTTAATTCATTAACTTGACATGAGATTATCTTTGTTTACTTGGCATCCACTTGCTTAAACAAAATGAATATTCAAAATCTGTATTATTTTTGCACCAACCTTATACATTGGAGATGCCTAATTGGGTGACGCAGCCTCTGTTCCCAGCGGCCTTCTCCTTTCATTTAAGTTGTACTGGATGCATCTCCAACTTCAATTGCCTCATGTTGTCACTTCAGTATCCCCAAGGATCTGTGAAGTGATGGATCTGGCGAAATAATGAGAACTTCTGTAGTCAGGAGCGGTATAACCAAACGACCACATCAATCCCAACGGAGTACCATTCGAACAATTATACAGTTAAAAAGACGATTTAGATAAATCTGATGCCTTCCATAGTTCCAGTTCTGAGCCTACACCTCTTGGTGGCATATCATCCGATGAAGGCCCAGGAATAGCACAATAGACCAGGGAGTGAGGAGTGACGTAAGACTTTACCCAATACATTTCTCAACACCCCCCTCTCCCCTACCGAAGGGGAGTAGTGTTGGGAAAAACGGTACAAAGGCCCATGACGGAGCTACAATGACATGAATGGATTATTACAGTTTTTCCCCGGTAGAGCGCTCACTGAGTCCAGCCACCAGTCTCTTACAAAGTTGTCTTTCTTCAACGGCCCCCTGAAGGGCCACAATAGCCTTCCCACTCGGCTGTTCTGTTGTAAGCCACGTCTTCTCGCTTCTTAAGATTTTTTTTCTTTTTATCTTAAACTACAACCCAAAAACTTCTTCTTCAATATTGATTAAAAAACTGTTTGCTCCATTAACTTTTATGAAAATATTTTGTGAGGCCTATATTTTTCTTAGTTTTTTAGGTTTTAACGGAATATCGTTAGAGAAGTCTTGTAGGCCTGTTTCGTTCCCTTCAGGGAAAATCCGCTCACGACGCCAACTCGACGAGGTAAACGTTGCCTTTCGAACCCCATGAGTCATGTAAAATATTTATTACTCAAATTCATATTTTTTTTTGTATACTGTAGAGGTATCTGATTTATGACCATACGGCACACTTGGGAGATAGTGTGGTCAGTTCTATGCTCCAGGCGCCTGATTTTCCCCTTTCCTGCTTCGACTGTTAGATTAGCACCAAGGTATCCATTAATAAATTAATTAATGGCTGCCTTGGCCTAGGGACGGTCAGGGAGGCCGAATTCAACCTATGAACGAAGAAGAAAAAATCTTTAGTGCTTGCTCGGGCTTTGAACTCAGGTCCTCCAGCATTTGAGTCCAGTGCTCTACCACTGAGGTTTCCTCGCCCCCCGTATATGCGTATGTGTTCACTTAATTGTGGCGAAAGGTCAATAATAAAATCACGCCATTACTTCAGATCCAAACTCTGCTCTCAATGTTCTACATATCTTCAAATGGTTATTACTAAAAATATTTCTGGACACATCAATAAAAATTACAGATACCACGTGAGCTGAAGAGGTGACAGGAGGGGGTCAAAGATGAAGATAACGATGAGTAGGACAAATAATTGTGTACAATATTGTAAGCCAAGGAAAACCAAGTGACGTTGTTGACACGAGTTAATAATACATAAACAAAAAGATCTTTGTTGTTGACATTTCATTGTAATTTCCTCACACGGACATGAAGCTTAACTACTACAGCCTGTGGGAATGCGGCCCACAACCCGCGTTCTCAAAGTGTCACCTCTTCATCATGGCCATGGGAAAAAGGAAGAATTATAAAAACACATAATATGAGAGTAGGCCGTCGAATAACAATGGGCCTTGGAGCGGATAAAGAAGTACCGTACACCGTCTCCAATCTGTGATGAAAGAGCCGGCGTTGGTGCATGGTGCATGCAGGGCGCCGATATGTCTCCTGTGGGTGGTTAGGACCTGTTAGCTCATGGGAATGCAGCCTTCTCACCGTACCCAAAATCATTAAGGTGTGGTACCTCAAGATTGCTTTAATACAGCTTAGTACTTGTTATCACTGCTTGTCTCTGTCTTTAAGTTGGCACAACTCGAACACACGTTGGTGTGTAAATTAACTCATCAGAAGCAAGAAACCCATTTCTAAAGATGTTAAACATCACTGAAGCGTTTTTATCGAATTATAAAATAACTCCAAATTGATTTGGAGAAAGGAAAGCTATTGTGGACAAGCCAGTGGTTGCTGCGAAGAGACACTATCGACAAATCAGGCCAACTGTCAACAGATCTGGCGACCAAAGATCATAAGAAGTACAAAAGTTTCGTGAGAATGATTCCCGACCAGTTAAACGTTTTATTACGGACAGTTTTCCTCGATATAAAACGAGAAGACACTGATCCAACAAGTGTTTAGTTGTTGACTAAACACTTGTTGGAAGGGTACAACTGCATTGTAGAAACTTCGTGGAAGAGCTTGCTTATCGCTTAGTCAATTGAAGGGCTTTCTAATCACATCTGCGTCCATCTTTACTCGAAGGTACAAGAACTTGGGTGACAAGCTCGTGTAAACTAGAGATTATTAATCTATCAACGAAAATTGGTATTTTGACCTTATTCTCTTTCTTACCTTTTGATCGGTTCAGAAAAAAGCAGCATTTTATTTTCTATCAGTACCATATTATTTCAAAACTCTGCCCTACCTGTTTTGAGCCATGATACCAACTGTTTAGAGCCCAATAGAACCTCTAGTAGTCTAGTAGTCTAGAAGTTATACATACATAATTCAATAAGAATACAAGAGAGTCGTCCGGCCTTCAGAGAGAGGATTGGGGACTGATTCCGCAGATTAAATTGATTGCCTAAAATTCTCCTTCATATCACTCGTCCACTTCCTGATGTAGAGATTGATGGTAGTTACAGATCTCATCAAGCCAGGTTCAATGCCCGCTATTATTAAAGCAACACATTTTGCGGCTTTTATTTCGTAAACTTTTTTTCATTCCATCTCTACCACGTTCTAACAAACCCATACGAATGTTAAACATTTCTAACGTATGTTAACCACACCCAACGTACCCTAACAATCCCCAACGTACCTCATCATGCCAATCGCGTCCTAAGAAACCCATACGAATATTTGACATATCTATCGTAAGTTAACCACCCCTATCGTATCGTAATAAACCCGTACATTTCCAGCATATGCTAACCATCCCCACTGTATTCTCACCGTCCCTAACATAACCATTCTAAAGTTGCCAAAAAGTATATGATTACTGCTCATTACGTTAAATTACACCTTTATACATATCTTTTATAATTCTTAAACACTACAATTTTTCTAAAAATAATGGAAAATTAAATTAATTGATATCTCAGCTAAGACAGTCGTCGATAAACATACGTAAAACACTTGACGTTTCGTCAAGTCTGGAGTTATATTTGGGCGCAAAGTAGAAGGCGTAGGGAATATTCGGAACCGATTTGTTAGTTAATAATGAGATCATAGATTATTTTATTAGGATTTTATTTTATAAATAATTTCATTCGTTATAAGGATTTTATATACAATATAGGAGTTAACATTTTTCTTAGAACTTTGTGTTATTAGGATGGCAATTACTTTAAAAGGTTTCTTTATTGAGAGTAATGATAAACGGCTGGTTGAATGAAAATGACATCCATCTTGTCTCTAGCCTTTTCATGTCAAAGAAAACAGTTTTTATTTCGAAGACGTATTGTTTGGCATTACTGCTTGTCAAGAATCGGGCTTTTTCTTCAACCTTTCGAAATCATTATTTGACATGTTTAACATTAAATTTAAGCTGCGTAATTATTCAAGGAAACTTGTAGCAAAAATAGAAATGATATTTCAGTTATGATCTCGCCAGGGCTGAAAAAAAGTAAAATAATACTTTCTTTAAAATCTGCTTCAAAAGCACAACTAACTTACAAAATAGGTCCATCAGGATTGGGGGTTCTCTAATAAAAGAAATAAATTGAATAAAATTGTGTCAGTTGTTTACTAGAATTATAAACGATATGCTAAAAAATACGGCTTATGTGTTAACCACCTTGCTCAGAAATATGCTTAGTTATGCTGCTCCTGCGTGAAAGCCTTTTTCCATTCTCCTAAGCAATTTTTACTCACTCCTTATTAATGGCCGCTATTAAGTGTCAGTAAAATCTAATCGCCGGTATACGTAGTGATTCAATAAATAATTAAAATAATCTCAAAATAGAAACAACCCTTACAAAACGGCCTCACCTTGACATTTGATCAATTTTTTCAGTAAGAATTAAGGTCATTTCATGACAGAAAGTTTATTTTCATGTTCCATGATACTTTTTCCCAATATTGGCCCTCTGGTTCTTTATATATATATATATATATATATATATATATATATATATATATATATATATATATATATATATTTAGGTTTAAGTTGTAAAAATATTTTTAATTTTATATCTACTTACATTATGAAATATATTCATCTCACCACAACAAGTTTTTTAGACAAAATGATGTGCTGTAGCTACAAGTTCACCTTGTTAGTTTTTCGACGTCATGCGCTTAGTTAAATGTTCGTTAATTTTGACCTAGTTTTATCCATTTTATTTGTTTTAACTACTTTATTGTCCAATAAGGTAATCTCAAGATGTTTTATTTATATACGGTAATAAAATATTTTTTTCCATATGATGTAGCCCCACAGACTCGAAGAAACATTTCGAGCAAACATATTTAATAAAGTAGCTCAAATTGAAGAACGGTTTTTCCACAAACTCCAACCTAAAAGGCAATATTGGTTAATTTATGTTGATTTGGCAGCATGTTGGTCGTACAGTATGTCCTTCGCCTTCACTGAAACGCCAACCGTACTTTTGAAGAATCAGTTCCTCGAAAAGTGTTACTTTCAGGAGTTAGATGGTGTATGTGCATTGTGCACAAGGAGGAATTCTGTCTGTTTGCTAGTCTACGTACAACAAACCGCAACTTGCAATATATCAGGAGCCCATGTTCTTTGTTCTGGGAAGCTGCAAACTATATGTTTGATGACCAACAATTAGAATGTATTTGCATGACATTGTAGGAAGATATAGAGTGAAATCATTCAAATACATAACGCCTTAAACGAAATTGGCCGACGGGTGTCTTACAACAAAACGTGTTGCCGAAATAGGTCTTCGCCTTGACATTACTTTCAAATCGTCCGTATATGCAATTTATTCCTCAGATTATAATGATCATATTTGCGAATGATTTCTTTTGTTGACACTAATGACAAGTCTTCTGCATAAGTGAAGATAGCGATTGTGATGTAAATGATCACAAGATTTCCTTTTGCTGCTCCAGAATGCGTGATTGCGGCCTTGACGTTCGGTCGAAGAAATCACTATTGTTGCACAATCATCTCTGCCGAATCCTTTCTGTTCCCCACCTCCATCTTCAAGGGTACCCCGATCCAAAAGGCCTTTTTCTTTCTCCGCCATGCTAATTCTCGGCAGACCACAATTTTCCGGATCTCCACCGTCGGACAGCTGGAGGCCGATACGGTTTGCTGATCGCGCATCTTATCGTTTTTCCCCGCCGAAGATAAAGCGCGGTGGACACAGTCTGCCCGAGTATGCGTACCCTGACCTGTTTTGAATTAGTTATATCTCATTATGCAGCAGAGGAAATGTCAAGGTTGATCCCTTTCGCAGTTATTTACCGTTAAGCATTTTGTCACGTGGTTGTAAAAGTCAAATGCAATGTCAACCTTCTTCTATCTATAGAAACATTATAACGGTTGAAAGGAGCTACGTTTCAAACTATTGCAGCCAATGGACTCAGAGATTCATCTGCCTTGAGCAGGCTACACAAGATTCCGGCAGGTCTGTCAGTTATACCTGAACAGTCCGCCTGAAAGCCGGTCGCCTGATCGTGTATATATTCCGGCCGCCTGAACAGTCTTATTTGACAGACCGGCGGACTGTTCAGGTCTATCGGACAGGCCTGCCTAATCGCTTGTAGCCTGCTTAAGGACCTAACTTCATAAGCCGGCAAGCGAATACCTGTTCGTCTTCCAAAGCTTGACCTGGCGTCTTAACCCTTATTCTGGCAAGACGTTTTGCAAGTTGTTGTGGTTTCCCAAACATAATCCCTGATAAAACCTGTTGATAGTCTTCCAACTGCCACAAAATGCTACCAACTGTTTAGCCGTATTCCCCTGTGAGGTGGGTAAATAGAAAAATTGTTGTAGCCCATCTGCATTTATGAAAAAATTGCTAAAGTCGAGGTGTTATGTTTGTGTCAGTGCGTCGTTAGGTGTATAACCGATGGTGCCCTTGAGTACTAAATATTCAAAAATATGTTTAGAATCTCGTCAGAAATATAAAACCTGTTGTTTTAAACGAGGATAGAAAAGTTTTGGGAAATCTCGGAAGTGTTTCCATAATCTGTTTTCCCAACGGAAAACTTTTGATGCCCACAATATATTATTAAAATAGGCGGAACGCTATGCATTTACAAAACTCGTCAGCTTCACATAATATGCTTTATTTATAGCTTTACATACTTCGTATGCCTTGACGCATCTTCAGGAGCAACTTTAATGTAAAAAAATAAATTTAGCCTTAGCTAAGGAAGACCTTTCACAGGTAGGACCACGTCGATATGCGTGTTTTGGTTTTATATATCCACTACATACTTTCCGCATATTTTATTTGGTTTTAGAGCCCGCAACTGGGCGATTTGCTCTATAAACATGTTGAGTGCAAACAAAATAAAAGATCTAGAATATCAAAAAATAAAACATTTAAATAAAGAATGAAATTATCAACATTTATACTATACAATATAAAAAAAGAAAGGCAAAAAGAGAAAAAATAAAATAATAAAAATACCAAACATTAAGGTCAAATATAAAATTAAAAACTGGTAAGTAATAAATAATTAAAATTCAATTATTTTCCGCCTATTTTAATAATATATTGAAAGGAAAAGGGGTCAAAATTTTATAATATTTAGATGTTTGATCGGCAAATATATATCCTTGCATTATACATGGAAAGCCGGCTCCATTTGTTGTTATCGACACACCTGAAGATGGTTTTCCGTGCTTGTTGGTGTTTTCTAAGTCATTTCAGTTTGAGAATAAGTTATCTCTTTACAATTTTGTAGGTATTGAATTTCATTTATTTAATTCCGTTATATATGTATATTATATATATACATTTAATTAATAATTGGGGTTCGGCTAAGAGAAAACTTTATAGTGGAGATGGAGATAGTTAACCGTTGCAGTGATTCGAAGACAAGGTATGGTTGGGATTCGGCTAGGAGAAAAATCGTCAGACCTTCAGGAAGAAATCTATATTGGATGTTTCGGCTGCACGATGACATCCTTCTTCAGCAGTAAAAAAATGCCTTGGGAGGAGGTGACCATGGTTGAATGTATGATACATTTAACCTTGTCTTCGCAGAAAACTTTATATTTTTAGAGAAATCTAAATTGAGAACGTTTCAGCGTGTACTTTGGTATCCTTTTCAGCACTTTTAGTCTTGCCGAGGGAGCAAGATAACGATAACTTTTATGTTGCCATGGATAAGTGTCCCAATACATATCAATGGTGACCTAAAAGTTTCCGTGGTCTTTCTCCAGCCTCTAGGCATTTGTTGTTGAAGAGGGCTACCAAATAATAGATTCTGCCGGAAACATAGATCTTTCTGAAAATCTGACGTTTAATCTTAGCCCAACTATTCCTTGACTTCTTGTCACCTCAACAGCTACCTTCATCTCATTATATAATATTTACGCCCGTTAAATTACGGTTGTATTCTTCAGAAACTTATCTTTGACCCACTTTTTTTTCTCCTCCTTAATCGCTAAGACTACGATATTTATAGGCTGCGGGATGACAATCAAGAACCAATGCACGTAGTGTTTAAATCAGAACTATATCAATTAAGTATAATTAACGACGTACCTCTAGTCGGTGGCAGATAACTAATTACTCATAGAGCCATTCACAATCCGATCACGTCTCCGGGATGAGGTAACTAGAAGGAGGGGGGGGCGTAGTGACCTTACTAGATACAGCTATCAGTGTTGCCTTCTAACTTCTTTAGGTCTTCATTCAATCTTCATTATTATTAGCGCCTCCTCTAATAATAATAAACAAATTATACTCAGGGGAAAATATATTATTTTTTGCTTAATTTTTTGTTTTTATAATCCCTGTTATTCATGACTGATATCGTTATTCCAAAATTAGAGAATTCCGACCCAAAGGAGGAGCGGAAAATAAGAAAATTTCTCAATTTGGAAACGTTTAAATAAGTGTTAACTACATAAACCTATTTTCTGAATTATATTTTAAGGTAATGGTTAATGTTTTTTAAAATTTACGATATAGCTAAATAACTCATTTGGCCCCCACTCCTAATTTGTACATATTGATGGTTTTATCTTTTATTAGACTGGAATGTTATAGAGCGAGATGGGTTGCAAGAACAATGTATAAACACTCACAGCCGTATTAGTGTAATTTATACACACACATCGACTCACCACACACACCAACGCACACAACACCGCTGTTTATAGAAGCCGTAACTCTTTCTATTCCCAGCTTTCCAAATCTCATTGGGTATAGGAAAGGAAACGCGCTAAAATGCCCAGTTCCATCCGAGTTTTTTTTTTTTGTCTTCGCATTACTTAGGAATTCGCTTAGTTTTTTTTTCGGATCAAGGAATTATCCCGCATTTCAATGCTAATGTTATGCTAATAATATTTGCCTTTCTGAAATATTTCCATTCTAATAATTCATATTCGTCATTGTCGGAGAAAGATCTAACATTCTACAATATTAGCATCCAATAACATCCCATGATAATCCATGAATGAAATTACTCCATTCTAACAGCTGATCATCTCTTGGATAAGGAACCTCTGAATGGCGGCTGTTTGTTGGGGATTTCAGCTTCGACCTGTAATTTGTCTCATACATTATTCAATCAGCTGTTTACAGGTTCCATCTTGGAATAATGAATCCATGGCCTCCTATATCCTAGTTGGATTTCCTACTTAAATACTTCATCTGATTCTTTTCAAATTTTTGTGATTATCTTCTGTACTAATTAGTATTTTAGTTTATTTTTTTTCTTAATTTAAAATTTGTTCAGTTTTTTATTTTTGTTTTCTATTTTATTTCTTTTTAGCAATTTGCTTTTACCGAAAAGGCTAATTATTAATACTATTATCAGTGAGATTATTAATCCAAATATGTTTAATGCGTATAATTCTATTTTTTTTTTTATTTCTTTATTTTATTAGAGTACCACTTTGGCTATGGTCTCTTGTACCAGTTAACGAAATAAATAAATAAAAATGAAAACAAATAAAGCTAAATTCAAATTAATGCATGTAAATACGATTTACAGGACGAATATCGATTTCAAATTTAATTGTATGAAATAAATTTTTATTTCATTTCATCTTTATTACTAAATTTATAATATTTCATTATATTTTAGTATATATGTTGAGTGTCTTTAAGTTTATTGTCGTCGTTCTGGCTTCCTACTGTTAATATTTCATGTTTTGTGTATTTGTGTAACACATATTGGTAAGTCTGTATTTTGCTTTAGATATCTACGACTATGTAAGCAGTGTCCAATCCTAAGACTGGCTAACACTGCTTCTTGTCATCTTGTGAGGTTCTCGTTAAACCAAGCTTTTGTCTTGTTTTCCAATCTGACTTAACTTTAAGATTTAATACGTAGTATTATACTGTTCTATATAATAACATTGGTGATTTTTCGATATGAAGTAGGTAGGATTGGTACAGATTTCAATGAAACATGATGAGCCATAAATCGGATAGAACCGCTTTTGCATCTATACGCCTCAATTTTTTTGTAATAATTATTAGTATGTATACAGCACTGATTCAATTGTTATTATGAATTGTTTTATTTGCCCACCTATAATTCAAACGACAGAGGAAAAATGCTCATTGCCTTCTTGGTTCTATTATATCTTATTAAGTAACTTGGCGACCCTTAAAGTGTCAAAAAGTCGCTTCACTATGTTGGTGTGATCGCCTAGAATTCATTGTAAGAAGGCAGATGTACCAATGATTTAAGCACTGTTTTTTCAGATTTCGAATTTACCTGAATTCAGATTATTATTTGTCATCAGAAATATACTGGGTATAGGAAATGTTTTATTATAGCTGCTAGATACACTTATATTTTTCCTCTAAAAAAAAGTGTTACTCCAAGAATACTCATTTTACTGATTTAACGAATTCGTCGTTCTTATTCCCATCTCAATGTTGTGCATACGCCATTGTTCTTTTCGTAAGAAAAAAATAGCCAACATTGTCGCGTCAACAAGCTCATCACATAAATATACATGTGCAGAGACAAATACATTTTTATGATAAGATTTAGTCCACTATTTTTGCTAGTCTTTGAATATGACGCTTTTTGTAATCTTATAGGTATACATCCAATGGGCTAGAAAAAATGTATTTAAATTTCCTCTTTCGATGTAATTATTTTTGATTTGATCTACTTAAGGGAGTAAAGCGTTTAAATTTCTATATTGTAAAACACTAATTTTGCTACTATTCCGTTTAATTTCTTCGGATTTTCCTTAAGTCGGTCATTGGCTCACCAACACAGCCATTCTTGCTAAGATGTAAATCGCCTTAAAGATGTATTTCAAGCCCGCTTATCGGGGTCAAACAGGAATTAGAACAAGTTAAACAGTCTTGTCTAAGGGATGGCTTCCTCGTGCACGGAACGCATGTCCTATGCATGTCTTCATCGACGTCAGAACTACTTTTATATCTAAGGATTTTTTTAAGAGATGGTCTACAATGATTTCTATTATCATTTTACAAAGTTAAAGCATTTCTTTTCGAATTTTGGTGTTTTGAAGTTTCCAGAATGAATCTTTTAAACATTGCTTCATCCACATTACTATGGGACAAAGAAGTTCATAAAGATATTGCATCAGGTGTTCATTGATTTTATTTGGAGCCAGAATGTTCTCTGAGTTAAAAAATAATATATTATATAATTATTTTGTATTTTTTATAATACCTGCCTTGGCCAAGAATTTGGTCCGTTTCTCTGTTCCTTACAAGCTTCCCCGAAATCAAGAAGTTGTCATGGGATTCCGAAGGTTTGGTTAATATATATTCGACATGTTTTTTCGCTATTACCGGTTCAAGCAATAGTAAGCATACCTATCTGTACGCTCAAGGTGAACGTCAAAGTTTACTTAAGCTCAGCGTTGTTGTAGAATCAATCTTTGTAAGCTCTAGTATCTGCAAGGTCACCGACGTAAACGTGCATACTCATAAATTCAACGTGCCTGTTCAAACGCTTAACTCTATATGTGTTCCGTGCATCGTATATGTGACAACCTCGTCTTATGTGCATCGCAAGCTATTAGAAAAAGGTCGAACGCATGCATATGCTCAAAGTCAACGTCTTAATGGTCATAAGTTAAACTTTGAATGTATATGTCAACGCCTTAACGTACCTTCTCTTAACGACAACTAGCCCCCTCAAACGCTCTACGCTAGTGTCAAAAATCTTCACCGTAATCACCAACCTCACCGCTTACCAACAAGGTCAATGTCGGAACGATCTCAGCGAACATTCAGTGTTACCTGATAACATTCAAAGGCTACTGCTATAGACTTATGACCCATGTGTATTTATCGAACCGTACATGTGCAGGTTGACAGAAGCCTTGCCGGTGGGAGGGCGCTACTGTCACCGGCACGTGGGTTCTTATCTAAATGGATCTTTCTATCTTCATCACGCAAGGCACGGGATAGGCTCGTTTGTTACCTTCGTCATCCTAGCGGGCTTACTCCATTCCATTTGCTCAAGTCTGCTTTCAGTTTTATATTCAACGTTCATTGTAGTAATTAACGTTCATTGTAGTGTTTACATTGTAGCGCGTTTCCTCCCTATCTCCATAGGGAGGAAATCCGCTTATGAGGTTGATCTCATGACGCCATCCGCAACTCCCTACTCGGACATTTCACGTTTCATAACCCAAAAAAACGCGAAAATAAGGGTGTTACAACTTTGTATATCTATTCGATCTCTAGCTGGCTTAAATATTAACCGTCCTTAAAGAAATTTAGTTTATAAATACTTGAAAATCATGTTCGTTAACCAGCAGAATCCGTCCTCTGTAACATGTTCTATTGGGGAAAGTGGCGTGGGAAAAATCGTAACGCCGACGGTTTTGTGTTACTAGGCTTCTAGGTACACGTTTTAGAAGTAATTAAACGTGAGGAATCCATTAAAACCATTTCGGTGGCCATATGTATAACCGCTGTCCAGGAAATTGGAAAATATTAGATTTTTCTTCAGAATTTCGGTTATATTTTAGATACCTGGAAACCGGTTGGGATACGGTAAATGTAAAGGAGTTAATATCCTACAAATACGGTTTGATAAAGCGATCTTATTTAAAGAAATCGGTGTTTCAATGGTGTAATCTCCGTTGATAATACTGGCACTTTCCGGTGGTGGTGTCTGAGATTTCATTTTACATGTGCTTACATTTTTTTTTCGAAATATTAAAACAAAACATTAACTGTTTCTATTCTAAGGATAAGGACGGAAACGCGCTAAGATGATGCAGTTCCTGCGAGTCCGACTTTTTGTTCGATGTATATTATGTGCACTGATAAGGAGACGTTCTTTTGATAACGTTTTTTTTTTATTTTATTTTGTTGTTTCGAAAGTTTATGACACTAATTTGGCGCCCAAAGTTTGGCGCCGAACTTTGATTAACTGTCTGATATGGTAAACACGTGAATTGAAACATATTTGTATTGTCAGCATTCATTTAAGCATTTTCTACCTATATGCTGTCATATTGATGGAGTGTGTTTGTTTTTCAGCTGATAGCCCGCGATGTGTGGAGCCAGGGTCGAATAGTCCGATCGGTGACAAGACTCTGCGAGAGGCTGTCTGCTTCCGAAGATACACCTCCGGAAGACACGCCAGGGTTCAGCACACCTTCCAGGCTATCGTCTAAAGCTGTGCAGTTCGCAAGAAGGCTAGAGAGGAGGTGGCAGCTACTCTATCTCGCTTGTCTAGAGAGGCAGTGTCATCTGGATCAGCAGAAAGCAGGCGTCAACAAGCAACAGGTAGGAACTGTTACATAAAAACTATTATAATTGTGGAAAAAGCGATGAAAAGTCAAGCGACCATCGGTTTGTGACATAGCGGTCGGAAAGCCAGATTCATAAAAGTTAGTTTTAAACTTTCCGACTATTAACACCCTCCAGATATTTTTGACATGGCCTCTGGCTCTAAATACATTTTTATTTACATATTTATCCAGCGACGCATAAAAAGTTTAAAGATTATTAAAATAATTTATATTTTCATCTCATATCATTCATCCATTCTATTAATTTTTTTTTCTTCTTTATTTATTAGAGATACTGCTTTTCCCGTTATCCCGATTTATATTTTGTGTTATATTAATGTTGCTTATCAAATTTTGTACATTATATGTTCAGGGCATTTGCTCAACTACTGTACCTGTATATTCTTATTTCACTCTTTCAACATTGTAATCAGGCATTTGCCTGATTATCTATTTTTTTTTTTCACGGCGTATCTACTTCTAGCTGCCTTATTATTATTATTACTATTACATAAACTTGTCTCAATGTCCGTCATATCATTGTTAGAATTAATTTTTTGTAGCTTCTGCATAGCATTCTGAAACGCTCCCTTGCTCAATAAATTATTCGAAGTTATTGGTCTAATTTAATAATCTCGTAATAAATCTTTATTAATCCTTGGTTGTTTTCTATAGATAATCTACTAATTCCCAAAAATATTTATATCACTTTTTGAGTGCAGAAGTTTCCAAGAAAAATTAAATTTAACTTGCCAAATGTTTTTGTTATGAAAACATAAGGCACCATCAATTATTTCTAAGTATAATTTTTTGTTAATTTTACTGATAATTTATGATCTAATGTGTCCATAAATTAAACAGTAGATCAAAAAAATTGATCTGTATCAAAAGCAAAGGCTGTATTTTTTGTTTATTTTGACGTGCTAAATCCTAATCCGAGACAGAAATACGTTTCAACACGCGTTTTTTTTTTAATTGACCTAAAACCTCTATTAAAACATATAATGGTTCAAGATATCACTGCGAATTCAACATGAGGAGGAAATCCTCCTGTATGTAATTGTAGAGGCCACATTTTCCAGATATATTTTGTTGTTTTTCTGTCCATTTTAGCTAGTGAACAATTAAAATTACTAAGACGCCCTTGGTATATTCATAAACTCAATAAGAACGGTTGTAGGGTTTCCATGTATGTTCCTAGTGGTCCAATGGTTAGTACGCTAGATTCGCAAGTGTGAGATGTGGGTTCGAGTCCTGTTCGTGGCAAGTTGGCTTTTTTCAGCGATGTGCTTCATGGGAGAATTGCCTGCTCCAACTTGGATGTATAGATTGGTATAAAACCAGCTGCGCCATAAAATAAAAATAAAAATAAATTTTTAAATTTCCTTGGGTTTTGAATTTGGAGCTATTTCCATCTAGTATATCCCCCTTGTGGAGTTAGTTTAGCTTGCGGAATAGTTATGGTGGTCTAATTTCGGAACGGGCCCTTGGAATCCGGGGTGGAACGAGGCCAAAATATTTCAGCCTATTCTCACATTTAATCTCTGGAGGAATGATATAAACTAAAATGGTTTGGGTTAAAGAGAATTCTCCGCGAACTTGGTAAATATAAAAACAATTAAACCAACTTTCTGTAGCTGGGTATTAGTTCCAGGGAGAACCAGTTTCTATATTAAAAAAGTCTTACAGCCCACATTATTTACGGAAGAATCATTTCTGAAACCTTATAATTTCACCATACGACCAACCATTTTAACATAAGCAATTGCTCTCACAGCATCTTGACTCTCCCTTCACCCTTAATGAAGAATATCAACGTATTATTTTGACCTAACATTCTCAATTCATATATATATATATATATATATATATATATATATATATATATATATATATATATATATATATATATATATATTAGGGTGGTTGCTAAAAATCGATGTCGGAATTTCATGAACGGCACCCCCTCAAAATGGTCACCCTTTGAAGATATTTAGATAGCCGATGTTTGAGCACGATATGAAGTCGTTAACACGTGCCGCGAAGAACGTAATGTTTTCAAAATGTTGATTTTTTCGCTGTTTGGCGAATTTCAAGGCCTTCAACTGCTCATCCTAAACCCTTGAACTATGTTTAATATTAAAGATAATTTTGTTCTGCGTTATTGATATCCTAAAGAGAATTGCCGTAACTCCAAGTCTAATGGATACCTGTAGAAACTAACTTCGAATTTCTGAGAGAAATGATCATTTTTGCTCAAATGGAACAATCATCGAACTTATTGAACTTAGCGCTAGTTGGATAGTAAGTTGGGGCGTAAAAATTGGTGGATTTTACATGTTTGCTCCAAATACTACTCAAGCCTCAAGGATCCGTTTCATATCTTTGAAGCATCCAACTCATTTTGATAAACTTCCTGCCTCATATTGAAGCTTCTTTTGATTCTTGTATCCTTATTGGACTAAGAAAGTTTTATCTATGTGAAAGTTGCATTGTTCTTCAGATTTTTAGTGTTTGATATCGCTTTTCTATTACTGCCTTCATCATTCCCCTGATATCTGATAATGTCACTGATAGTGTATATTGCGAAGAATGATATTGCATTTCGTCTCGTATTTTAGAGATGCAATTTTTTTGTAGATTAATGTTTCCATTATGACAAATCCCCGGAATATGTCGCACGACATATGCCCGGGACTTGTTGCACAGTTTTGTTACCAGTTCTCTGCGACATGTCGCAAAGGTATGCCAGCGAAGATTGTGTAATTTTCTTTCCTCGGCTTCTGTAGGTGTATCAAGCACCTCTGCAATCCTTTTAAGCGCATCTAGTCCATTGGTTTGTTGATAAGGTCACATTCCACAAAACGGCCTCCTGTTCAAATAGTTCTATCAATTTTACCAATTTTCATTTTGACCGCTCCATTTTAAACAAGACTCAAATGATTTTAAAAACGTGAAACGCAACGACAGGGTTGTATGTGTAAATGGCGTTTTGCGCGTTTTCCGGGCTGTTTCCATTACAGTAGGCACTAGTCACAGGCATATGTTTTGCTGCGCGGTCGTCTGGAACATTTTGGTCCCAGGCACATGTGCCGCGACTTGTTGCTAATGGTTTCCATTCTGCGATTTGTGCCCGGCACATGTCGTGCGAAATGTTGCAGTGCAGATATATTGCAATGCTTGATGGGGCTTAAGGAACAACAAAAAAATTCAAATACATGTTCTCGACTTTCTAGATAAAAGATATAGGTATCTGGTCTGTTCAGAATTTTTTCCCCGATGTTGCTCACATACGCCTGATCCGTAAGTAGTTCTTGATTACTGCTTTCACAGGTTATATGACCCGCTCAATATCTAGCATTCGGACGCTTTTATAGGCGGCATTCCTTATACTGATTGTCAATTTCACTTCATGTCCTATTTTCCCTAATAAGTAACTAATGGGGGTTTAAAATCCGCGATTGGAAATATCGTTTATAAGTGGCTCCTAGGAATTGTGGAAATGATTGCTGAAACGAAGACATACAGCTTTAATGATAGAGTCAGTCCTTACAAAACGACTAACCCAGCAATGACATTTACCTCTAACGCGTACCTTTCTTTGACAAGACCATCACAATTCCCTTAATGGCTGTAGGATTTGGAACTCTAGATGTAGGAGAAAGTTTACAGTCGCATTCCGGATGTTCTTTTGCTTTCGTATAAGTGGTAGTTTTGTTCATGATGTTATTTTTATGAAAGCATTAGATAATGTCAATGAGTAGTTGGGGTTCGACTAAGGGAAACAGTCGGCTTTTCTGAAAAATCTTCAACTTTCACGTTTCGGGATGCCCTTTGGAATTCTTCATCAAAAATTGCCTAGGGGATGGGGGGAGGCCACCTAAAATCCCGAATCGTATCCATCCAAGATTTCCTTACAACTAACTCTGATTTAAAGGCCCACTTTGAGCACAAATGACTTTTGACTTTTATTTATTAATTTAATGAAATTACATTCTGTAATATAATAATACATTTTGTAATATGCTCACATAAACATAAGAAAAATAAAATAAAATCACGAGGGTCCGCACCAGCTGCCCTTTTGTCTCCTCGGGTAAGCGAGATGACTAGGGACAGCCGTACTCCATTCCTCAACCAGCAGCAGTAGGAAGTACTGGAGCTGGAAAAGTGACGAGAGAACTACAGACACTCTAGAGGCTTGTGGGGAGAAGATAACCACCCTTATCACTCCCTTGTATTGCTTAAAGCAGATCGCGGGGCCACATCCTGTTCAACCGTCGTGGTGGGGAATAGGGATGGTTGGGAGTGGACAGTGACTGGACAGCAGGATTAGGGTTTAGGGATAATTTGTGGTGAATATTTGCAAATCGGATGGGGATAAGGTCTTGTATTAGAGGAATGTTGAGGTCTTTATGAAGATTCTTATTGGTTATGTAAAAAGGAGCATTGACAATAGTTCGGAGGACTTTAGATTGGAAGGTTTGGAAGCGTCTGATGTTCGATGGTTTTGCAGTTCCCCATAGCTCTATTCCGTATGTCCAAATGGGTTTTATAATTGTGTTGTAGGTTATGAGTTTGTTTTCGAGTGAGAGAGGTGAGTTTTTTTTCAGTAATCTGTAAAGCTGTCCAAAGCGTCTGTTGAGTTCTTGTCTTTTCAGTCTGATGTGGTCTTTCCAAGTGAGTCTAGAGTCTAAATGAAAGCCAAGGTAACGGACTGTGTTGACGGGAACAAGGGGTTGGTTATTAAAGGATACTGGGGGACAGGATTGGCGACGGAGGGTGAACGTTATGAACTGGCTTTTGCTTTCATTCACCTTGATCCTCCAAATTTTGGACCATTTTTCTATTTCATTTAAGTGGTTCTGGAGATTATTTGAAGCAACGTTCGGATTGGGATGGGAAGAAAGAACTGCTGTATCGTCGGCGTATGTGGCTAGGAGAGTATTAGGATGGAGAGGAATATCAGCTGTGTATATGGTGTAGAGGACAGGTCCTAAGACACTACCCTGCGGAACTACCGCTTCCACTGGGTGCTAGTCTGAGTATTCTTGCCCTTGCCGGACTCTGAAAAACCTGTCTTTCAGATAGGAACGGAGGATCAGAAAAAGTGTACTAGAAAGGAGTTTCTTGAGTTTATAAAGTAAGCCAATGTGCCAGACCCGGTCAAAAGCTTGCGCCACATCGAGGAAGACACTCGGGCAGTACTCTTTTTGCTCTAAGGAGGAGTATATATGATCTACAACGCGAAGACCTTGCTGTACAGTGGAATGGAGAGGACGAAAACCAAACTGATGGGAAGGAAGTATGGTCTGGTTATTGAGAAAAGGCACGAGGCGCTTTAGGAGGATTTTTTCAAACATTTTGGAGAAAATGGGGAGAAGGCTTATAGGGCGATAGGAAGATGTTTGATGTGCTGGTTTTCCGGGCTTAGGGAAAAGGATAATTATTGAGAATTTCCATAGAGTGGGAAAATGGGTTGTGCGGAATATGCAATTGTATAAGTATGTTAGGAAGAGGATTGCTTTCGATGGAAGTTGTCGAAGGATCTGAGAGATGATTAGGTCATACCCTGGAGATTTACGGCGAGGAAGTTTGGAGATAAGGTATTTTACCTCAGATGGGTTGACAGGTTTGGGGGGTAATGACAAGGGGAGAGGGGAATCGATGAAGTCCGTGATGTAGGAACGTGGTGGGATGTCATGAGCTTCTGGATTTGGGGTGAAGGTGTTTTTGAGGAATGATCCAAACATTTCTGCCTTTTCTGAGTCGGATGAAGCCCATGATCCGTCATCTCGGCGAAGAGGAGGGGATGTAGGGTGGTATTTCAGGATTTTTTTGGTTGCTGTCCACAGGGAGTTATCCTGCGTCGAGAGAGAGGAAAGATAGGATTTATAGGATTCAGAGTGATGGGATTTCAGATGTTGTTTTACTAGCCTGCATAATCTATTGTAGGAATTGCGGTCATCGGGGTGTCTGGTTCTCTGCCATAAGGATCTAGCATGGCGTTTGGATATTATGAGGTAAGGAATTATTGGATCTGGTTTGGATGTGTTTCTTCGGGAAGGATGCTTTCCAGGCGGCTTGTTGAATGGAGGTGGTGAAGGAGATCTTCGGGTGATTTTAGGGGGTGAACACAAATGAAGCGTCGCCTGACAATTAACTGACGCAACAAGTGGTCCTTGCTACACCAGATGTGCTTGGTTACAGCCGCAGGGGGCTACATTGTCCCTTCTTGATCTTGTTATGCCGCTTGGATGACACTCAAAAGAGTCTTTATGAACCTATAAGTATCTATTTCTGAAAGTGGGACGACGAACTTCCATGTGTCCCTAGTTTTGTTTCGAATATCTGGTAACCACAGCTAAGAAAATGTATCATAACATTGCCACCAGGGCGAATTGAAGGAAGTAAACAGCTTCCCACTCAAATTTTTTGCGTGTCCTAGTTTTCCAAAGAGTTTTGTGTTTGTTTGCTCGAAAAAGTTAGTTAATATGCGTGCCACATTGTTTTTTTACGATTTCTTTTCATATTATAATATATTGTTTACTGTTTCCATACTTTTCATAAATTTTGTACATGTTTTTCTAGCTTAAGAAGGTTAAAATACTTTCTAGAGCATTCTGAAACGTCCAAAATACAGAATTTTTGAAAGTCTTAACTTTTTCCTAGTCGAAAACCAACTATCCCTTGACATTTTAACTCCTCGATGGTTAAATATTTACATCTCATTATCTTTTTATTGAAAATGGGGTCTTATTTCGAAGATCACATCCAGTTACTTTTGAAGTAGCTGTAGTGATTTATAACAGTTACTCGTACTTGCTGGTAAGCTTACTGATTAGCTTACAGGTTCTTTGCCGGTTATCTATTACTATTTGAATCGTTATCTACGGTTATAATACATATTAGATAATGGATAGCAATATTTATTAATAAAAAGGTTAATATGATCAAAATCAATTCTCTCAACTACGAAAAAGGTTATTAAGCATTAAAGTTAACTGTTTTGCAGGTTATAAAGGATAAAATAAACAATGATATTTGTAAACACGCATATTTTATTCCCTTTTCTCTCTCTCTCTCTCTCTCTCTCTCTCTCTCTCTCTCTCTCTCTCTCTCTCTTTTTTCTCCTTCTCTGCCCCCGCTGAGCCTTAAGGCTGCCCTTATACCAGCGGCTCTGTCCAATTTATAAATTTTGAGTTCGCGAAATTTTAATAGGCCAGTACATCTACACCTTCTTTCTTTGTTAAGAAGAAAGGCTAAGCCTTTATACAACAATGTTGGGATTTATTAGATCGGTTCCAGAATTTTGGGCACCCGCAATTGGAAAGCCTCTGCCTCTGCTCAGAGGGTCTCCAATAATATCTATCCTAACCTATCCTAATATAATTCTAGATGATTCTTTACATTATTTACAATACATTATACTATGAACAAACTATATACATATTACTGCTAGACATCATAATCTATACATATTAATAATAATATTCCAATATTTTTGATGGCATATAATTAGCTATACATACTTGCACTCACAATTTAACACAGACACACACATACACCCACAAACACACATATATACAACTGCACAAATATATTTACACACTTATTAATTACTAGTTAATATAAAACTAATCTTAATGAGTTTTTATTACTAAACTAATCTAAAAAATACATTTGCTCCTAAGAGTCTTTCGTTGATAGCACTTCTTTTGCAAAATTGCTAAACGTCTTAAAAATGTTTTCGTCCTTCACTATATCACTTAACTTCTCCGGCGTACACTCTAACAAGGAATATTCTCCTGCTAGCTTGAGTCTTTGCCTTGTGTATAGAGGGCAGTGTAGAATGATGTGTCTTGCATCTTCCTCTTGGCCACACTTACAGCGAGGATCTTCTCTTCTCTTGAAGAAATGCAGCTTAGAGTTGATGTTCCCGTGGCCTGTCATCAACTGTGTTGTCCAGAAATCCGGTGTCATCCACTCACTCTGCTTCCAAGCGTGCTCGTACGTCTGGAAAAAATTCGTACGTAATCCTTCCTTTTGTACTGGCAGTCCACCGTTTTTGCCACTCGTCTATTGCTGCATTCTTGACTACCTCCAGCAGCTCGATCGATTTTTCTTTGTCAGGAACATCGCGAACTAATTGTAAAAGACCCATATTTTCTCAGTAACATAAACAGAGCTTTTTTTACAAACAATCGCTAATTCACTGTTGAAGGTTACTTTACTCCCAGCAAAAACCAATACAATTGCTCATCGGAATCCTCCAATAGAAATTCAAAGGAGTTATGTGCATGCGCTCAATCACTGTTAAAATCACTACTGCTACTTCAAAAGTAACTGGATGTGGTCTTCGCAAAAAGACCCTGAAAATGGTTTGGAGTTGCTCGTGCGGAGGTATTTATGTATTTGAATATGGGTTTGTGAGAAGATTGGGTTTGAGAGAAGAAAGGACCTATTTAATGTTGAGGAATAGATGACAACATGAATAGAATGAGAGAGTGTTCTAAGAGGAAATGAACAGCTTCCTACTGAAGTTTATTAGAGGAGTTGGTCTGTAGCTGCTCTAAAAACACTAGCTCCTTCTCTACGTGAGTATTTCAAGGCTGGATATGCTCTGCCGGCGATGGCAAAAAGTCAAAACGAGCAAAAACCGAGATGGATGTCCCATCAATCTTTGTCTGTGTCTTTCTCATCGTTTTTATGTTGTTTTTCTGTCTGCGGTACGATATCGGACTGAAGATTTCTTCTTTTCCTAACAATAAGGTCTCTCCAGGAACAAAACACCAGCCGTGCCTTTCCATATTTTACCAATCTGTTTCAATATGATGAGCTTTACAGATTATTTCTGAACATCCAAAAAAACATAGTCCACACAGCCTTGACATGAGCAACAAAGTTCAATACCAAACACAGGAAGGCCAAAGAAACCACGTGAAACTGACTCATTTACATAGAAAATTCAATGTGTTAAGTTTGGTCAGTTCAGTAATGAACAGAACCGGTCATCTTCCCCCTATCAATAAGTTGGCTTAGTGAAAAGTACTCGTTCAAACGTTAGTTGGCAAGTAGCGTAATGAGGGGTCAGTTCAGTAATGAACTCAAACGTTCATCTTGTCACTCTCACTAAATTGGCTTAGTGACAAGTGACAAGTTCTCGTTCAAACGTTAGTTGGCAGATAGCGTAATGAGGGGTCAGTTCAGTAATGAACTCAAACGTTCATCTTATCACTCTCACTAAATTGGCTTAGTGACAAGTTCTCGTTCAAGCGTTTGTTGGCAGATAGCGTTCAGTACGGTTCGTTCAGTAATCTAGGCAGTATAAGTCGTCACTAAACACTTGTGGGTTCTTTACACTAGGATACAAGAGACTGGTGGTGGTGGGGGGGCTAACTTAACATGTCTCAGATATTTTTCTCTACATTTTGAAAACTATCTGAGATATTATGGCACGGACATATAATAAAATTGGGTGATTTGGCGTGAATTGACCCTATAGACTACATAAGTAAATAGAATACATTGAGAGGAGATCGTTGACCGATGATGATGCGAATGTAGGGATTGTCGGGGTTCGGTCATTGCTACTTAATAAAACTACATTTTACAAGTGAAAATGGTTTTATTGTTGCCGACGTTTCGGCTTGAAATTCAAGCCTTCATCAGGGCGATGTGAAGATTGAGAACTATACCTCACAGATGAGAAATGATCCCGCATCTGTGAGGTATAGTTCTCAATCTTCTCGTCGCCCTGATGAAGGCTTGAATTTCAAGCCGAAACGTCGGCAACCATAACTTGTAAAATTTTCACTTTTAAAATGTAGTTTTATTAAGAAGTAATCACCGAACCCCGACAATCCCTACCTTCGTACATTGAATACGTTCCTATTCTCTTTTACTTGTCGCGTTTAGAAATGTTTATCACTAAACACGAAGATACAGCTGCTTAGGTGACAGCCACTAACGACAAATATTAATTTCGTAAATACAAACCTAATTATTCGCATGCGGGTAACAGCTACTTAGTTATACAATGCAAAGTAACCGTTTACCTTTAGCTGTTAGGGCCTGTTGTAATAGTTATTTCACTGTAACACCTCGGTCGATTTATATCGGACTTTACATCTCGCTTTGAGTAACTACTAGCTTTAACGGTTATTGGTATCGTGTTTGTATGATAACAGATCACGATAAAGTGCCGTATTATGGCGCTATTTACAAACTGCTTCGCGTGAAAGAAAGTCCATCTGGTGGTACTGGGGTAAAATCTTGATCCATTACGATTAACAATCTATTCTTGGCCATCTACAACTAGATACTGCGTTATCTATCTGATAGATACAATAATACCTTTCGAGATATCCTCAACCCACGCTCTTCGTTCGACAATCCCTCCTAGTCAAGAAGATAGAATGCATTTGATTTATCAATGAATCCGTAATCTGATGCATGGCTCCATGTTAAGTCCTTTATACGGCTTAAATCATTCCAATTACGCAATGTTGGTGATTTATACGGACTCCCGTAGCTATGTTCCGTAACGTGCACCCACGTCGAGACCGACACAGATGCTTCACGTCGCTCGTTGAACACGCTCGCCTAGACATGAAGGCTCTTATCTTACAAACCTCCGGGGAATTTCAAAATCCAGCTACTACTTTCTACAATTTCTCTTTGTTCGGGCTCTTTTGTGTTCCCGTCACATTCACACAATTTCTTTTTTGGGACATTCAGAATATTACAAGCTTTCTTATTCTTTATTAAACTTGTAGATAAAAGTCCTTCACGTAGTAGATAAGAATTTCCTTCAATGGGACACTTATTCCATTACTCCATAAGAAAACCATGCCTCCATTCATTTTTACATAAGTTATAAACTATGTATAATGAAGTTGTATAATTGTAAATATACCCTAAGTCGCGAATTACTTAAGGAGGTAGCCCACAGATTTGTTTACAATTCAAACATTTAAAAAACACACATTATACTCCAAAATTTAACTTATTCAAGTTTTTAACTGATGTTTATCGTTTTGTTTTAAATTGTTCGCGTTAGCTCTGTTTTTATTATTTAATTATGATTTATTTCATTTGATTATTTTTTTAAATTTATTTATTTGTTCTTGCTATATTTTATTTATTCATTTTTTAAATCTATTTTATTTTTGTTTATTTATCATTTGTCATTTTCACAGTTCTTAGTTTCCTTCTTATTTTATTTTCCTTTTTTTTTAAATTTAATTATTTTTTTCATTTTATTTTATTTTTAATTCGGAACTCTATAAATGAAATATAAATGAAAGTCATTCGTTAATTATTAAACTATTTATAAATAATTTTCTAGTATTTAGTATTTCTGACCCAATTAAATATTTTTACTTTTTGATATAAGTGGCAGTCTTTAAAAATAATAGTTCTTTAACTTCTCTTCGTACTGATTTATTTTATAACTGCCCTACTTATTTCGTGGCTCCCATGCCACCTCTGAAGGGGCCATAAAAAACCCGCAAGTGTGGTTGGAAACATGATAGGTACAAATCAAATAAAAACGTATTATTTTCTAAAGAACTACGCATAATGCACTCAAAAATGTTATTTTAGGTCAATGCCATTCTAATATTTTAGTTATAGAAGTATCTATAATTAACGTTGTTAATTATTTTTCCTTTACAAATGAAAAACATGATAAACCTGAAAAAATCATATTTTGCAGGCTATCAAATTCTTACTTTCCATTTACTACGATTTTTAGGTATTTAAGAAAATATAAGTCAATTTCCAAACTGCGCTGTCCTTCAAACATAACCGACATGTTTACGTACCTTAGTTTAAATGAACCTTCCTAGCTCAGACGAAGACTTTTTTTTTAAGTAATGAAATTTTATTTTCTATTAGGATGATTGCGTTGTTAAGAAATCTTTTTTTTCGTATAGGTCTTCTTTGCTAAATTAAGCAGCTCTGCCAGTTGCACTTACTTTTTGTAACAAACAGTGCAATGTAATGGGAATAGCGCCGCGGTGTGCCTTTACGCTTGAATCTTCACTGCGCTCAGTACAAACATAATAGTAACATCTGTGTTTCCTGAAGGGTATATACATCCATTTTTAGTGTTTTTCGGCTGATATGACGACCGTTTGCCTCCGAATAGGTGTTTCACAGCTGATTAGCCTACGCACTGAAACGGTCCCTATACCCGAAACCTGTGACATACCTACAGGTGTGAATATATAAATACGTGGGCTCGGGTTGAATACCTACCCTTGGTGGATGCAACACCTACCTTCATTTGCATACCATCCACCATATGGTCGGCCATGTCGGGTCTTTATTGCCCGTCTTCCAGAGAGGAACCTCTTGTCATTAGACTGTCTGTATCTCTTTGTATCATGGATGAATGGTTTGGGGAACCAAATATTGCTCTGATCGGAATCAATGGATTTAACAATGGCCTGTCATTTTAATAATGAATTCTATTGTACCATTTCGTTTATTTAAAATGTAATGGTTATTTTATGAATATATATATATATAAGTGTATACATATATGGGCGCGAGGTTAGCTCAGTGGTAGAAAACTAGACTAATGTACTGGAGGACTTTAATAACACGGGAGCCCACTAAATATTTTATCTTCTAGTGCCGTCGTGCCGTCATTCAAGGGTTGAATTCGGGGCCTTAGACCATACCTAGGTCCACGCAGCCTTTAATTAATTCTAAGTAATTCCAGCCGCCTGCTTTTTCTCTGCATGGTTGGAGCATAATACTGAACACATAACGCCCGAGTGTGCCGTCTAGTCAAAAATCAAAACCCTCTATATTACCTGCCCCCATAATTATGTTTCCTTATTTTTCAGATGAATACCTATCTAAATAAAATTTTGTTTTTGTTAATTATAATTAATATTAGATTTGAAAATAATGACATTGCCGGTGTATACTGTCCTGTGTAAGTATCAGTGGAGAACACAGTACAGATGGTAGATGTCCACTATTTTTTTTTTTTTTTTTTTTTGCGTAAAAGATGGTGAACTTATATGACATAACAAAGGTTTAACTGGGTCATGAAGCCTTGTTGGAAAAGTTGCGGAATAAGGTTTTGTTTCAGGGCTCTGCAAATTACCAAGTTTCATCTATTGGGCAATTGGTTAGAAAATAGTGCAGAACGCGTATGAATTTAACCCGAAATAAGTGTAACACAGGGCGCAATTTTAGGACCAATGTTATTGATAATATTTGTTTCCGTTCTCACTGATAAGCCTAGGTATAATCTTTTGTTCTTTTGCAAGGAAATTCGTTAAATATAATAAGAAAGAGATTCGGAATGACGAGATTGTTAATCGACAAAAATAAGATATTAGGTTTGCCTTCTAATATAATCTAATAAGATATTAGGTTAATTACCTTCTGGAGCAAATATTTACCTGAAAGTTTAAATATTAAGAAAAAGAACATTTCAGCAGATCTGTTGACGTTATAATCCTATTTTGAGGAATGTGGTTACGGTGCCCAAATAATGCTGGACGCACTTCTTAATTCTTCTTCTAAAAATTAATGCATTTTGTTTGATTGAATGTTTGCTCACACCTCAGTATTCTGGAGGGCTTTAGCATCTGGTGGTTTAGAAGGGACCCAATGAAGGTATAGGTAGGCAGCTTTACCCCCAGCTGTTGTGACCTAGGCCGGTGCGCACGTACCCTACCACCTTTCCCCTTTGATCAACAATCTAATTCGGGGCTAAACAATTTCCGGAAACATGACCACTCCTAACGACACGTGTACACAACCCGGAACAACAACACTTGGTCAACCTTTTACTCGCGCCCTTTCATATCGTCGGCTAATCCCGTGGCTTATTACACAACCTTAAATATGAACTCATATAGAACAGGCAGCAGAGTTGGATATACCTCAAGGAGTTTGGTTGCTTTTGAACTCCTGTACACCCAAAGATGAAGGTTTTAAGTATAGGTCAGAACCAGCCTAAAGAGGCGCTTGTTGTTTGCATTTCTAAGTCCTTTAAGAGGTTGTAAGATATCACACTTTGGGCCGTTTCTTGGAAAGCCGGCTTTCGTCCACTTTGCCAGGGCTGAACCTGTTGAGTTGTCTGTTCCTCTCTTCAATTCATATTTCTAAAACCACCAGATCAGCTCAGGATTGAACGCGTTAATAGAATTCGTTGGTAGACAAGAATATCTTGGTACTGCGTATTCTGAGGCCGTTTTTCTCAGTTTCTCAGCAAATTATAGACTACGAAAAACAGAAAGAATGTGAAACTAAGCCGTGAACACTCCAAGCCTAGATTTGTAGGTTCGATTACCTCAAGGGATGGTGGCTTTTCTTGCGGAAAAAATAAAATCATGGGAAGTATCCTTGCCAGGAAATGGCTCTTCTTAAAATCCAAATACCTATGGATTCCTGGAATGGATGTTGATATTTGATTGAATAAATAGTTGATATAAACAGCTGATTCTACCGTCACATTGTTTTTCTTGCGGGAAAAGAATCGTTTAATGCAATCGGGATCGAAGGAAACCACTTTAAATGTGTTATCAAAGCGTTAAAGAATTTTGGATTTAGGTTTTCACACAATTGAAATTCATCCATAGGTCAAAGTTTTCTTATTTTATTTATTTAATATTTCTTGCCTGTGATCTTTAAATCTTGGTCTTATTTGGTAAAAATACTTCTTAATGTTTAACTTGTGACACAAGAAAAATGATATCACACAACAGGACAAAAGTGATTTCATGTGTTACACTTGCAAGACCACGTTACTGTACTTATTGTAAATTTTTCTAAACCGATTGAAAATCGTGGTAAGCGGAAAGGGACCATTCCAAGCCGAATAAATGTTCTATCAAATAGGTTCTGCGTAAATTTTGGTTAGACCTTGTAGTGGGAGAAAAATATTGGTTACGTTGCGTATCATACTCTTGCTGCGAGTCGGACTTTTTCGCATTAATGCTGAAAGTCCTTTCCGGCCGTCAAAGAAGATTTCCAATTAGCGTACGTTGGTAGTGATTTATTGCATGCGGAGAGAGAGGATCCGGAATCTTAAGCCAGCGTGACGGATTAAATAGCGTACAACAGCCGTGCAAAAACCCCCGACGTACGCGCATACTCTCCAACGGAATTTGGAGAGCGGTACGTTGATCTCCAACAGCTGTTGGGTGTGCATGACTAACAGGGGAACAGATGCTCCGAGGAGCTCCTCCACCAATTACATACAGTATATAGGCCCTGCACCTGCCGATCTCGGTCTACCCGCCAATTTGCTTCCGGGTCGGGGTACAATCAGAGTTCAATTGGCTCCTCCTGTTGTGTTGATTCTTTTTGGATACTCCAATTGAGGTGAACAGCTGTTCAACACTGATATGCTGTTTATTTCCATTGTGAGTGCCGCTGTGAAAGCCCTGTTGTAATATTTTTGCTGAATTAAATAGCGGGTATTTAAGCACTTTGACGTGGAGATAGGTACGATTTACGATACGATTTGTTTCACGCAATTGATTTGCTTTTATCGATCGGGTTTGGGTTTGTTCCATTTGGACTTTTGAATCCAAACAGCTGATATATATATTTTTTTTAACCCCCTTCGGACGATACTCAGGACGTGTTCCACATAATCAATCCACAAGCGTTTAATTTCTTAACCTGTTACGCTGTTCTTACCAAACCATCCTTTAGATCGTTTGTACATCGCATGAAAACACGGTACAGGTAAAATTTCACAACGAACCAATTGCTAACGGTGATCGATCAACAGTCTCTACAGTAGTCCCATATAGGATTCTATACATTTGTCCTTAATTGAAGTCAAAAAGCAGCTGAACAAACGCGACCTGAATTCATAGCTATATCAGGGTCTGTAACCAACAATCGAGTATATTATGGAAGTTACATCTAACGTAAACGGTTCTCTCTACGGTTTTGTTAGTGAACGGTACCTTGGATTATTAAAGTTGAACCGGAACAACCTACAACAACTACTTGTTTATGGTTCGAATCCAACATCCTAATGACATCCTCATCCAAGGAATATGAAGCAGCTCTTGTCTTTATCACCAGCTGCATAATTCATGAACCGGTCGTAGGCGTTGTGTTTCCTCCGTCGTGCCTAAGTGCAGGGACGCGTCTAGACTCCGGACCGTTTCTACAACATAGATGACAAATATACACGAACTTTTTAGCTTCGTCTGTGGTTGTTGATGTCTGACAGGAGGTATATACATGGTACGAGTTGTTCGTCTCTAGTTAACGTCTTCATGGTTTCGTCTGGCATCTGTAGTTATATGCTGACTTCCGTTGGCAAGACAAAATAATTACGGCCGTTAAGGGTAATGTAATAATTTCGTTACAAAATAAATCTTTACTCCCAGTGGATCCCATAAGACTTTGCTGAGCCGAAGTCATCCAATCGCTTGTTATTCAAACGTTTACCTAGACTATCGAAGCGAAAGATCCTTATTTTTAGCTGCTGTCATATTAACATGTATACTTATAATGGGACGCATATAGCCGTCGGGGTGATACGAAGTTAAGGAACAGTATTTTTTAACTAAACAAATTTTCGGAGAAATATATGCGCAAAACGTTACGGCAAGCTCTTCGGCAGCCTTCTTCAGCAATGAAATCCTCAGGAGGAAGATCAAAGGTACAAAATAAATGACCATGATGATATTCTGGTGGGTACCTCTATAATTTCGTCATCGTCACTTAACTGTCACCATTGGTCTTTTTCTATCTCATATGTTCTCATTGTTGAAGAAGGCTTCCAAGGAGCTCGCCGAAACGTTCTGCATGTAGATTTTTCTGCATATCTTATTGTCGTTTTTAGCCGAATCCCAACTGTTCCCTGAATTTTCATACACACAAATATATTACATATTTTTTGACGACGCACGAATCTGCTAATATTAGGGATATTTTGCAACTGCAAAAGTTACCTACGTTCCTTTGGAATGCGCTCTCTCTCTCATTCCATTCCTATTCTTTCTCTATCTCCTCCTCTTCTCCTATCATCCTTTCTCCCTCTTCGTTCCTCACTAATCCCAAATGCCCAAAAAAATGTTATGGGGCCTAGGTTTTCTTTACGCTTAACTTGTCTGTCATAAGTCTGTGGTCTTGAAAACGAATGGTTCTATAATCCGAACGGAAACACATGTTTCTGATATTGATACCGCTTGACATGGTTGATTCTGGCCAGATAATCATACACACACAGACAGATGTGTGGGTTTATTAGCGTCAGCCTGTCTAGCGTGGGTAACGGACTAATCCGGTCCACTTGATAACATCTTATCACAATCTCCTAAACGAGTTGCCCACCCCACTAGCATAAGGTCAAAGAACTTCGCTCCTACTAAATATGTCCTCGCATACAATATGAGCTGTCATCAAATTGGTAAAAAGTGTTCAAACAGATTTTTTTATCAATTCAGCCTTTTTACTTTTTCTTCCGCTAGTTTAGAGTGCAGAACAGATAAAGACCCACTTCTGTGCATTGACCGCCCAACAGTTGTTCTTTATTTGAAACAAACCTCATTAAAGTTTCTTAGGAAAGATAATAGCTAGAAATAAATAAAATATTTGGGATCGTAGATACTAGGAAGGATTTGAAAAACGGCCAACGGGAAGTAGGTTAAATCTATATTAAACTGTTATATATTTTTAAATCTTTTGGCCTTCTAAATTGAATGCAACAAATCTAACGTCGTTTAAGAATAGTGAGATGCTTGGCAATATGTTTCCGAGAGGCTTGTGTTTTCTCGACATTTGTTCTTTCGGAAAGCGATGAATACGATATAATAAAACGCTGGTTGATATTCGATTGTAGGCGTGTAGAAGATTTAGGGGGTGTAAAGGAATTTTGATTTATCAACCGATCTTTTCCTTCCTATCCATTACAAACAAATAAATATTTCATACTGGCTTTCTTCAAACGAGACTCTGATCACAAAAGACGTTTGCCAACATGTTAATATTGTGCCGCTGTACTAGGATAGCTAGAAATCACTCATTCTGGAAGCTGAACAGACCCGTTTAGGTTGAACCTGAGTAAACGCAAACCAAACCTTGGAATAACACCACCAATTAGCCTTTTTGCATACACTTTTTAACTGCCCACACGAAGCAGCGTTTGCGAATCCCTAAAATCCTATACGCACCATGTGTAAGTGGTGAAAACCTGTATTTTAATCAGTTTTAGTAGCAATTTAATAAACAATGCTATTTGTAAGCAAACCCTTACTCGAACAGAATATTTCTCTTAAGAAGACGCCATAAAAACCAAGGATCGAAGAATTGTGTTACGCTTTCTTTAGAAATTTTGATAATATTTGATCGGAATCATCTACTGGTTATCACACAATGTGTTTGATTGATAGATAAAGCTTTCTGCACAAGTCATAACTCAGTTCGAAACAGTAATACTCTAAAATTGTAAACAAATGTTGCATAAGCACCTTTCGCTGTCATTTTATCTATTATCAGAGATTTCTTAGTATTTGCAGTATGTGATAATATTTTGATTGTTATAAGTGTATAAGTGTTTACCGTCTTACCTTCCTTTCCCGCGGTAAAGTCCTTGCCGAAGAAAGTGTCCGTCGTCAACTGTGTTTCAAGTTGCAGTAGTTGGTAGATTTGCTCATGGCTACTGCGTCGTGGAGCAATTGCTCTCCTTTATTGGAGAAACAGATTGGTAGGAAGTAAGGTTGCGGTTTTCTAGACGATTTCTCGCCGGTAATTCGCCCGTGCGGTCGCTCGGACCTTTCCCTCGGCGGAGCATCGTTCCAGCCTCTTTCCCAGCCGGACGGAGAGGAGTCCATTACTTCAAGCTGGTTTCTTGATTGGGCTTGCAATCTTTACCGGCTACTTAGGTCACTCCACGATTTGGTGGATTCTGAAATACTACCCAGTAAAAATTACGTACATAAAGACTACTGTCAGTCACGTTGCATACGTCTTTATACTCGTCCTGTTTAAAACATGGCCAATAAGACGTTTTTTTTTGCTGAAACCAGCAAGAATCTTCGCTCCATAATCTACCTTCGTCAGTTGTCACGGTGCTGCCAATTTTCGGTTCCGGTTTTCAAGCAAAGCGCGGCAATTTTTAGTCCGGCTAGTCAATCTTCAACCATTGTGGTTTTACAAAGACGTTTGTTTCAACTTTTCTGGCAACGAACCTACAGTAGACTAGCGGAGTGGGCGTTTGTTGGAGCTTGTGATTACTGAGGATTAAATCATAAGGAAATACTTGTGACGAGGTTTTTGACTCACACCGGGTTGAAGGTGCTTGGGAGACGGAAATCAGTATTGCAGCCATTTTTTTCTCAGACACTTACGATATGGTGACAAAAACACAGAGGCATAGTTGCAAGCCAGATATTGGTAGTGGTAGGACAGATAATACTAAAGGTTTAAAAAGTATGCACTCCCATCCTTTCTATATATTACAAATTAATTACATGCATAAGGTCTTGGGATAGTGTCTCAACATCTGATGCATTGTTTTATGGTAAGTGTTCAAAGCAAATACAAAACTCATGATTTGAGATAATATTGGGAGGAATATTCTAAAAATCAATGATATTCATAGTGTGGCGGGTTGAAATGTAAGAAATGAGACTTTTGATTAAAGGTGGTTTATTTATTTTTTTTTTTTTTTACAATTAGGCTACATCACTTTTTGGAAATTCCTAAACATCCATGGTTTATTTGTCAACGGCGCTAGTAGTCATATAAGTCTATGCGCCATAAAAAAGATATTTATACCTGCGCATACATTTGTAAATGCATCCAATACAGAAATTCAAATATACATTTTCAGTGTTCTCAAAATGTCAGGCCATTATCCAAATTAGAAACAGGTGTCGATGGTTTTTACTTCCACAAGTTATTGTTTGTTGAGCAATATAATACCTATGTAATGTTTTTTATAACTTTGCGGGATGGTTGGATCCCAAGTTGAAGGATGAATGGATATGTCTTGTTGTGAACGTGGACATTGTCCCAGAGTTCTAGACATTTCCCAGTCATTGTCCAGCTGTGACCTCACTGCAGAGTGCCACAAACTCCCGGCCTTGGTCTCTATTACATGTAGGCGTTAGTCACTTCATCGCTTTGCCTCATTTCGCAATCAGCAATTTGAAAGTGGTTCTGTTTCAAACTCGTTCAGCATCGCTTTCAAGCACTCAATTTATATCTTATAGTTCTCCACATTGCTTTATTGAGATGGTCTGTGGATTGCACTAAGGGCCGCTTTACATGAGCGTTTGATTTGGCGTTGCTAAAGCGTGCAAGAGACTCACGTATGCCCGCTTGGACCCACACAAAGCAATTGTAACGCACTAAATAATTTTACAGAATGTTTTCTATGACTATTGAAGGTCTTATTAAACCTACCGAAATATAATCGATCGGTTAGAATAGGGTGTGTCCACCAACGCTTTTTTGGGGGGTTTCGTTGGTGAGTTACTTCGTCGGCAATTGTGTGTAATAGACTTACTATGCAAAGTATTTATGCTGCTGAGCTTGAAAACAGTGAAACCTCAGCATCTGGTAACGCTGTTTATAAAAGCAATGATGGAGCAGAGCTTCAAACCCGTTCAAACGCCGTACAATAAGCGCTCGCGTAGAATCAACCTCAAATAAGCAGATCCATTCGGAAATAGACCATTTACGACCCCTCAAAATAATGTTGGGGAATATTTTCCTGGAACACCCTAAGATTATTGTCTTTATCTTAAAAAAAATAAAATAAAAATCAAATTCTCCTAGCAGGAACAGACATTGATTAATGATATAAGTTTTTATCATAAATATGTCTTCAGGTTTTCGTTTTATCATCAATCCCTCATCCGTAATTCTTTTGATGTTTTCAATGACGTAACCTATCCTGTTGAATACCTAGTTCTGTTGAAGGCTTTGATGACATCACCAATCCCTAATCCTCGTACCTCTTTTCCCTATGTTAATTGAATCTCCTTGTATCCATTGTCTGTCTCCTTGTACTCGTTCTTTTTCTACTTCTTAACCCTTTAATTTCCTATTCTCCTCTTTGTGTTTCATTTCCTCTTCCACTGTTTGGTCAATTTGTCATCTGTCATCGGCTCCTTTCATCTCCATTATCTCTCTATCATCCTACGTAACGCATTTCAATAATCGTTTCATCACTTTTTTTGTGGCTTCTCACTTTCACTATATTGTTGAATTGTTATATCTTCCTTCAACGTTCAGTTTTTTGTTTTCACTTTTTACTTTTATTTCTGGCAATGGTTTGCCGTTTGTAACTGACGTTAATAAATAATCGCTGAAGATCGGGTTTTTGCTAAGGACAGAGAGTCAGATCTTTTCCGAAAACCTGTTTCTCTTAGCCGAAACCATACTTCTTGAGTTATTGGTTTTTATTTTTTGGTAAGTTTACTCATTTCCTAAAAGTCGTAATTTTTGTAGCACCAAACCTTTTTAGAAATGAATCAACTTCAAGACCAGTTTTGTCAACTTTTTTACTTTCTTTTCATTAATTATAGAGTAGTGAATTTTGAAATCTTGCAAACTTCCAATCCTCTTTCCAGGAGTTTAGTATAGAAAGTTTCCTGGCGTCATAAGCTGGTGTCTATATTTAATATTCGACTTCCAATTGATAGTTATAATTTGAAGACTTGCCGTAGGTCAGTTTTCTCCATCTCCTCAAGGAATTCCTTAGAATGTAATTGGCTCGCCAAGTCGATGAACTAACCCGATAATGCCTTTCCAACTGACGCTAGAGCAATAATATCGGGTTTTCTCTTTGGACTATGACGCCATTCTATGAGAATAAATGCTGCCATGTTTGAATTCGTTGATCCGAGTGGATTAAATGGCGATCCAGCTGTCAGGATGATTGATAACCCATGATCCGTCGTATCGGATCAAAGAACTGGTTCAATTGAACCTTGTGATAAGGTAGCTTCTTGAAGGAATGCTCTTGTGATGTTACTTGCATTAGGGTGGCTGCTAAATACTTCTAGTAAGTGTTGGGATTATTACATTTATTGCCAACGGCCTTAGCCACGTTGAATACACCGGTTCCCGTAGATCACCGAAGTTAAGCAACGTCGGGCGTGGTCAGTACCTGAATGGGTGACCGACCACGTGCTGTTGGCATTATAAAAGGGTGGCAACCTGTAGATAGCCCGGCGCTAATGGCCAAGCAACATGATACATTTATTAATGAAATGCACGAGGTTGCTGGAACATGTTGAAGGAATAGTTAGATTTGCCTATGGGAACAACCATATTTTTAGAAAAATCAATAATTTGCGCGTTTTGGGATTGTCTTTCAGCAATAAATGCCTCAAGCTCTCAAACCTATATCTTTATCCTCATTCCCCCTGGCATCTCCTAATGAATAAGGCTGTTGAAGAGCATGCTGAATGGTCCAAATTATAGATTCTTCCAAAAGTCTATGTGTGTTTCTTAGCCGAAACCCAACTATCCCTTGACATCTAATTAAACTTATTATTATTCGGTTATTTATGTATTTGATTTTACATTTATGTTATGGGAATATGGATGTATTTTTGTACATATATATGGAGTTTTTGACATACATATTCCATTGCGACTCGGATTAGCTCACGAACGTAACCTGCACAGTCCGTCGGCCTAGTCCTGTTTTGTATACTGGTAGCTTCAGTCTTGGTTGTTTCTGAGGAATGAATTCGTAAGTCGGCCCTCTATTAACGCTGGATAGGTTGAAGATCATATATTGTTTGAGTTGCTTTCTCGCTTTGGTATTAAATACAAATTTTTTTCTGGGAAAACATTTCTTGTATGGTCTACAAGGATCCTCGTTTGTCCTAAGGATTGTGTCTAGGTCTGCAATTATTCCTATTTATGTTACATATATTTTACTTTTCGCTGAAATATTGCCTTTTTTTCTGCAGTTATTAATATTAAAGCAATTACACTTTTTTTTTTCTTTTTTTTTTTTTTTTTTTTTTTTTTTTTTTTTTTTTTTTTAATTTTGAATTCTCTAAGAAATATGATACTCAATATTTCTGCCGGAGCCTTCTTTATTTTTTAGGCCACTCCATTAAAAGTACTGTTTGGTTACGGTTTTGATCATGTATCTCAATAACGGTATAGGTTCTCAGCTAAACAAGCTACCTTTTCTGAGCCAAACGACTTAAAATTACGAACTCCATTAGTTTACCTTGGGTATCTCAATTTTTTTTTTCTAATGATTTACAGCGTCTTGATGGAAACCGCTCGAAATCATGAGAATTTCTCTTCATTAATGATTCAGGGATCTTCCTCTAATTGAATCGGGATTTCTCGAATGGGGTTGAAGAAGCCTAATTGGACAAATTCATCCAATTAACTTAGTTCCCGAGTTACTGCTTTGGACTTGCTGCGGGCGTACATGAAGTACATGGGTGGATCGACTTTGGAGAACCTGCACTTTTTCCTTAGGTTAACACTTCTAGTATCAATTCATTTTTCTTTCATCTCAAATATGGGAAAAGCCATTTGGTGAAGTCCATGTTTCTTTAATTTATTGGAAGCCTAAAACATCGCTAGACGAAGGGCTTACCTAAAGCGTTTATTAGTTTTTCCCATGTTAATATAGTTTCACGTGTCAGCTGTGTTGAGATGGGTATTGATGTTTTACACAACTAGGTTTACATATTTATTTTTTATTCATTTATTTTTTTTATTCACCTGTGCGCAACAATATTTGTACTTCGTGTAAAATTGTTATATTTCCTGAAGTTGGATTGTCAACCTTAATTTAAAATTTCCTTTTATCCCCAAAGGCCCAGTGAAAATTTGTTTGATAACACCACGTACGTGGCCATTCGGTGCTTCTTTACTTGACATCAGCTAAGATAGAGTTAACCTAATGTGGTCGATCCCTCGCCAAACAAGGTTGATATCTGCTCTTCTATTCTCCGTTATTGTTTTGGCCCTCCAGGGTCCAAGGGTACGCCCAAATCTGTCTTAAAAGGATTTCTCTGATATCTTGTTTGATCAGAAAATAGTAGTTCCATGCTTCGGTGGTACCTCTTTTGAAAAATACAACCTCCCTTTCCATGTAATAAAGCCAAAATAGCATTCCATTGCCTCAAAACTCCGTGGATGTCTCTTATTAAGGTAATACAAATTACATATTCTATGTATATGATATTTATTTCTAAATGGCATCTGACAACGACGACATGCAGATATTTTACTATTATGAGCCAGACGCCACAGACTGTATTTGAGTACCAACCCAAGACCATAACGCTATTTCAGTCTCGCTGCAGGTCTTGAAACGGTAGTTAACACGTCAAGAAATGACACCGGATACATCCCCGCACTTATTTGCCGTGCCGACCTTTGGCTCTGGAACCTGTTTCCCTAGCTTGGTCTAATAATATTCTCCCCCCGGAATATCCTGGAATTCCTCTTCAAGGGCACTAGCCGATCCGTGGATCCTGTCGTTTATACAATTCCCTTGTCCGCTCTCCTGATATATGCAGATCCACGCTCGAGCTGGCTATGGATTATCTAGGCGGGGATTGGATCTTATTTATGCTTACGATCTGCTGGCAGATTATTGCAGAACCTCGTAAAATGGATATCTGCAATAACTTCTTTTGACGTATAGCCGCCGTCAATATAGGGAGACTCCGGTTATGACGCTCGCCATTTGACGTATTCCGAATGCTAGAAAAGATGGTTGGTTCAAATTTGTGTATATGCGTATAAATCCCTCCAATTTTTAATAAATCGCCTTTTATCTCGTGTTGTTTGTTAAGAAGTCACCCATCTTAAAATATTTTTGGTCTTCCTCCTAGGCCATTGCTGTAGAAGGCTGCCAAAGAGCAAATCAAAATATCGATGTTAACGACAATCTGTTTCATGGGCTTACATAAGGGGGGGCTGAGGGAGCCGCAGCCCCCCGAAATTTTGATTTGATGGTAAAAACTTGTCGTAAAACCCTTAAAAATAAATTAAATAACATCACTTAGTTCATAAAAAATATTTTATTTTACGTGTAATGGCGTTTTAGTTGCCTAAAACTATTCCAAACTCTAAATTTTTAGTATTCCATACCCGGGAATGGTCTCAGCCCCCCCGAAATTTTTCCAGCCCCTCCCGAAATTATTTTCCATATACACCCATGATCTGTTTGTTGTTCTTTGCCGATTCGTAACTTTCCCCTAACTGCTTAAATCCTTGGCAGTATTGAAACTGAGCGACCTATCTGAAACTATGGCTCCTTTTGATGGCTAACTTGCTATACTTCTAATACGACCCCTGGCAGCGTATTAATAAAATCATCCGGGTATAAAACTAGACGATTTCTGATCAAATCACAGAGCGGTGAGTTAACCCTTTAACGAAAACATTTCGCTAGTTATGTCGGAATTTTCTTAATTTATATTTGGGAGTCTAGGGGGCATCCATTTACTGAATATGAACCCAGGATGTTAAAAAAAAAAAAAAGTATTCATAAATACGGGGTAGGCCGCTCAAGCGGCCCTTGTCCATTCCAGGCATAGGGAATCCCCGATATGAAATGCCGCGATACGTCGTAAAGCCCAATATCATTTGGGTATGGCAAAAACAGTATTTTTTCCATCCAGTCTCAAGAGAGTAAGGTACCCCCTTCTACTAAGGTAAAGTATGAGACGAATCAATAAATAACATGTAAGCGATATACTCATTTCAATTAAAATCAATTAATTCCTAATCTAGAATGCATAAAAGAATTATTACATACTTTGAAACGATTTCCGGATAAGATCCGGAGAGCCAATAATGCACGGCCAACACTGACACAAAACGAGTGCGGGAATGGGCAAGGACCGCATTATCGGTCAACTTCGTCATATCTCGGCTCCTCGGGCCCAAGACCTCCAAATACTATTTTTTGGCATACCCCTGCATCTAGCAGGAAGCATTGGAACCAATTCCGCCTCACTCGCGTCATTTTTTAATTTCAGCGAGCAGGGGCAGCTTAAGTGGCCCTTGCCCGTTAAGGGGTTAATGTTTCTTAACAAAAAGATTTATTAGACGCATTTATTTTGATATTTTTCCCCCTTTAAAATGGCATTTATTGAATAAATTGGTACAACATGTATAAATCAAAATATTTTCCATCATCAGCTACTAAGTCTTAAAACTGAGTGTGTTCAAATTTTTAGTGCCTTACAGGCCTTCGTTTTGTTTGTCATTGGCATCGAAATCACCACTCTTAAATCTTTAGGACTAGCCCGACGTTTGGTATTTGACAGGGCACTATTCCCAAAAGTTTCTAAAAGTGTCTGATGAGCTTCGGTAGCAGATTTTTTCAAATCAAATATAAAAAAGTCCGTCACGCAGGAGCTGCATAACTAAGCACTTTTCTCAGAATTTGGGTAGTGTAGACTGCTTTCCAGAACAATTTGCTTAAAATATCCTACATAAATAAAATAAAAACATGAATAGTTCTCTTATAAATTTGTAATGAGTAACTGATCAATTATTAATTTGCTTCCAGAGTTATGTTTACACATGGTGCCTATTACACTACGTAATAAATACAAAAAACCTCATATTATCGTATTTTGATCTAACGCAGGAACAGGATACAGTCACTCTAGTGGTAGAAAGCGCTCCTTGCGGAGGCTTTGTGAGCCTACGTCTGGCGGGCTTTTCTATTGAAATATATTACAAATTAAACCCCCGCTTTCCGATTGACCGATTCAGCTCATTTTTACAACACTTCTTTCTCATGAGTTACCCACGACGTATACCGCGTTACGTTACAATACAGCAGAAATTACGACCGGTATGAGTATAATAGGAATTTGGGTCCGGAGTAAACCCCCCCTTCTAATGAACCGATTCAGTTTATTTTTACAACACATATTTACCTGTAGATTACCACTACGAATACCGAGTTTCGTCGAAATATACCAAAAATCACGGCTGGTAGTGGCGAAATGGTATTGTGGGTCCGGAGTAAACCCCCCCTCCTAATGAACCGATTTAGTTCATTTTTATATCTCAATTTTCTCTCTATATTAACACAACGAATACCAAGTTTCGTTGAAATATAACAAATATTACGGCTGACATAGTCAAATTAGTGTTATGGGTTCGGGGTAAACCCCCCCTTCCGGTGGACCGACTTTGGTGGTTAACGAACTCGTTCAATCGTTTGCTAATTGAATGCTATATACCAAGTTTCGTGACGAAAAAACAAAAACTCTGGCCGCTATCGTGTTAACAGACACACACACACACACACACACATATATATATATATATATATATATATATATATATATATATATATATATATATATATATAGATATATATAAATTTTAACGGGGGTCATTTTCGGTGTCTACTAGGTTGGATCGATAAAGATTTGAAGAAATTTTTCAAAAATTCCGTCATGAGTCCAACCTCAATAGCTACTTTCCTTCGGAGGAAAGTGCTAAAAAGTCAGACTCGCAGGAACTGCGTCATCTCCGTTCATATCCCCAGTGTCATTAGTAAAGAAATAAAAATATTTAATGATACCTTTCGATCTTTCGTGAAAAATATACAATGGCATCTCAAACAAAATTAATATAAGATTTTGAGCACCACAACAGGAAACTGACAGTTATTCTGAGCGGAAATTACTCTATCGTCTTTCTCAACGTTCAATCTTGGAAACACTATAACACTGTTTCTTATTTTTCTACCTAGTACTAAAATACTCATTTTACAGTTAAATGCACTAAAATAAAATGAACAACAACTAATTAAAAAGTTAGGCAAACAGAGACGAAAACCAGTTTAAAAAAACAACAAATCTAACAATTTCGAAGTTTTGAGCACTTATTTCCCCGATTGACATCGCCCCATCGAAAATTACATTAGAACCTTTTTTGTAGAAACTTTTGTAAGTTTTGAAATGGTCATCACGATTTCCCGATAAAAATTATATATTGCGAAGTAAATAAATTTTTGTTGTGAACAGCATTCGATTTCCTATATTTCTATAGAGTTAATGGATTCTATTATATATTGCGAAGTAAATAAATTTTTGTTGTGAACAGCATTCGATTTCCTATATTTCTATAGAGTTAATGGATTCTATTATATATTGCGAAGTAAATAAATTTTTGTTGTGAACAGCATTCGATTTCCTATATTTCTATAGAGTTAATGGATTCTATTATATATTGCGAAGTAAATAAATTTTTGTTGTGAACAGCATTCGATTTCCTATATTTCTATAGAGTTAATGGATTCTATTATATATTGCGAAGTAAATAAATTTTTGTTGTGAACAGCATTCGATTTCCTATATTTCTATAGAGTTAATGGATTCTATTATATATTGCGAAGTAAATAAATTTTTGTTGTGAACAGCATTCGATTTCCTATATTTCTATAGAGTTAATGGATTCTATTATATATTGCGAAGTAAATAAATTTTTGTTGTGAACAGCATTCGATTTCCTATATTTCTATAGAGTTAATGGATTCTATTATATATTGCGAAGTAAATAAATTTTTGTTGTGAACAGCATTCGATTTCCTATATTTCTATAGAGTTAATGGATTCTATTATATATTGCGAAGTAAATAAATTTTTGTTGTGAACAGCATTCGATTTCCTATATTTCTATAGAGTTAATGGATTCTATTATAAGTCAACTCCTTTCTAGAGAGCTAAAGAACAAGGAAGTATTTAAAACTAATTTCTCGTCTATTCGCTTCGAGTTGATTACAGGCATTTCAGGATTAAATAATCGTGTCTATGAGGTAAATAAGGGTTGATCTAGAGGGGTATGATTAGAAGGCGGAGTTGGCTTGTTGATGTCAGGAAGAATAGTGTTTCATATAGCGAGTTTTCACATTCAGACATTCTTATGAGGTTGCTTATGTCACGAACACCAAGAAGTGATGGTTATTTAATGTTTTTTCATAAGTAAATTTTCTTTTTTCCCATAAGGAGAATAGCTCATCATCCCGATGGCGCAATCCATAAGGCTCGGTATATATATATATATATATATATATATATATATATATATATATACATATACATATATACATGTGTGTGTGTGTGTTTTCTGCAATTCGGCTTCTTTCTCCAGCGGTCTTGCTCCTCCTTTCTTCGCAATATTGCGCCGGATTCCTCTCCGACTTCGTCTGACAGTCACTCATCCTTGCGAAGAAAGGAGGAGCAAGACTGCTGGAGAAAGAAGCCGAATTGCAGAAAACACATTTAATTCCCAGCTAAGCAGTTTAAAAGTAAACTACAAGTAAGTATGTATATATATATATATATATATATATATATATATATATATATATTTTTTTTTTCCGTAAAAAAATCAAATATCTCCTTTATTGATATTTACAATCTGTACAAATATGTACAATAAGTAAAATATATATATATATATATATATATGTATATATATATATATGTATATATATGTATATATATATATATATATGTATATATACATATGTATATATATATATATATATATATATATATATATATATATATATATACACACACATATTTTTTTTTTTAATGAAACGGCATTTTTCTCCAGCGGTGGTACTCCTCCTCATTTCTTCCTGGAATATTTCGATGGATTCATCTCCATCTTCGTCAGCCAGGACCTGAGAATTCTACTGGGTAGAATCGGATGTCTACTCTACCTGGTAGAAACTTCTCATACTCTATGATTGTGTTTTCCCTTGGAATGGTTCCTATCGATCAGTTATAGCCTTCAATATATTCCTTGAAGATTTCCGTTTTTTTACCTAAGTATCATGGTATATCTTCTCTGCTCAAAGTACCAGTCTAGTTTTTTTTCTTTGTTTACTTATAGATAAGACCAACTTCGGTGAGTTTTTTTTACCCCCTTTGCTATCACCATTCTTCCTTTTTTCCGACGGTTACTTCATTTACTTTTTAACTTTCACTTCGTTTCTTCCTTACGGGATACCTTCTTTTTCTTCGCTACCATCTCCTCTAATAGACCGTTTAATATTAAGGTTGCCCTTTACGGCCAAAGTACTCGTCAAAACATTATGAACCCATTTCACATGCAACATTTCCATCAGTTGACCAGCTCTGATCGAGTGCTTTCATAAAGCCACTAAGAAATAGCCTTTTCTTTGATTCACCGACAAAATATAAATATGTAAAATAAATATTTTAAATATTATTAAAACTTATAGATAATGGAGAAAGTTTTTTTTTTATTAGTATATTGGAAATATTGTTTGTTTGTTTTTTTATAAGAATTTCTATATAATTTTAAGGCCTTTTATGTCATTGTTTGGAGAGAAATTCAATCCTTAACTGGTGCTCTATTAAATCTATTGTCTAGTCTTCCATTATCCGACGGCATTCAATTACATTCATTGTATACATTCTATAGTTTATAAAGTGCATCAAATATTTACAATGTGGTCCTTTTGTTTGTCATTGTAATCTGATGCATTCACTTTAATAGTTGAATAATGGAAGAAGGTCAGTAAGTTGTAAACAGAATAAATAAACAGTTAATGAAAATATTAAGACATTTTGGTAAATGGTAATATTTGATGTATTGGGTAATCAGAACGGGTCTACCCAAGCTCTCTTCTTCTCCGACCAGTGGCTTGAGTCGAAGAGAGATGACATAAATAATAATAAAAGTATAAATAGTACTAAATCCAATAGATAAAAATAAAATATTGCGAAAAAAATGATAGAATATTGTAAATGAATATCCAAGAAAATGTTTGAAATATTGCAGCTTATATTTTAAAATTATTTACATTCTACCGATAAATGTATCAAATTCGTCGAACATTTATGAAATTTCATATGAATCCCCCTCTAAGGTTTGTTCACGCCATAGATCCTGTTTGAAAAAAACGAAACGGGAAACGACACGGTCTAGAATTGTGAGGTACCGGAAGAAACTTTGACATTCAAACAGATGTTATCAGGGCTAATGACAGAGATAACGCGCCTACCCCCCTCCCCCCTCAGGGTACCAAATCTATATTTAATTACAGAATTCCCACAATGGCGGATACTCTAGGCACCCGACCGTTATCGTACTAGTACCTTTCTACTGTTACACAATCATCTGTTTTCAATAATTCACTAGCAATGGTCAGTCACCTGTCAGTAGGAGCCATATGCTGGTGGAAGTAGTGATGCTAACGTATTTCAGTATATCACTGTTTGTAGTAACACAAACTCTCAACAATTATTAATGTTAGAGAAAGGTCAATAAAACCGAATCAATAATTAATTTATTCTTTGAGAAGTTAAGGAATGATTTGCATTCGGCTAACAAAATCAGTCTGATTTTCAGAAAGATCAATATTTTGGACGTGCCGGCCTGCTCTTTGGCAGCCTTTTTCAGCAATTAATGCACAGGTGATGGAAGAAGTCCAATGATAGTAGTTAGGTACCATAGTGGAAATGTTATTATGCTAAATATTATTAAATGACCTAAAGGGTGTTTTACAAAAGCTAGGAGCTCAGAACTGAGATCAATCGTGGCGGAGGCCCGGGTCCTTCTAGGACTGTAGAGCCCGATTGTTTGTTAGTCGTTATTTATGTATTATTGTATTTAAATCGCCCAGAATTGTGACAAAAATGTAATACAACAATTTTAATTCAGGGCCCAAAAGTCAAGGGGTCTAAATGACATATTTGAAAAAAATGAGTTAGATAGAGGATTGGGTTGTGGACACCGTAATCTTGTAGTTGGTAAAGAGATCCAAGTGATTTTCTTGACAGTTGCTGTCATCTAGCTTGTGTTCTCTTGAGCATTGTCACTTTTTTAATATTATGTCCAGAAGGAAATTAAGGGGTCTATGTGTGGATTCTCCACTTCCTTTGCATATTAAACATAAACCGGAAGATGTACCTATTATGTATCATCGATAATAAACAGCTAAGGATTCGTCTAGTATGATCGGAACTGTAAAAATCTAGTTGTTGCTACTACCATATAATATATGGTAGTAGCATAAACTAGATCTAGAGTCAAACTTGAACATATTATGTTCAACTTTGACTCCATTTTCCTCAAATCATTGAGTTTGTTAATTAGGACCTCTGGGGTCCTCAATTATGATTCGATCTATGGTTTAAATAAAGTAAACAATATGTTAAGTTCGGCGCTAATGACCTAGATGTAGATGCGCCTTAAAAAAAAAAAATGTTAAGTACTTATTAAATAAAAATATTTAAAAAAATCATCACAATTGTAATGCAAGAAAAGGCAATAGGCATCAAAAACATTAGCATATTTCAATTTAAATAAAGTGGTACAATAGTATTACTTGTTCTTTGGTCCCTGTTTTCAAATATTTATTGATTTTAAGAGCTCGCACGCATAGCGAATTGCTCTTTTTTAATGTTTGCGGTGACGCCTTCTCTTTTTCCGAGCGATGATCTTTGTTTTATTTACTCATGGCTAGAGTATTAATGCTGACTCAGGAACATTACAGATGATTTACTCGACCTCCATTACTCTCTGACTATGAGTAAATCATTACTTCATCATCAGTACTTATTAATCATTAGTATTTTTTTTAATTTACCTCCTAATTGCAACAAATTTAATTTCTTTAAGACATATGGTTTAATATTTACTCAATCTCATCTGTAAGGCTATTAGTGAGTAAAATACAAGGCGAGGTAGATATGTAGAGGAGAAGGGATCTAGCGGACTCCATATGGGTTCGGCATGATGAACGGGTCCCAAGAACGGGTTTTATACCAACCCAATAACCTTGATTAGTTCACTTCAGCCACCCTTAATTTACTCCATCTTGCCTTTCCAGTAATTTAGCACACCTTCAAAAAATCATTCCTTCTGGAATTAGCTTCTTCTAAATTATAAGTGGTTTTTTTTTTTGTGTATATGTGAGGGGGTAGGGTGTTTTCATTATGGTTCTTAATTTTTTTATGGTAACAATTTATATAAATAACAAATAACATTAACGTTTCGAGAACATGGAGACCGTCGTGGTTTGTTTATAAGTAATAATAACACTATATTTTTTGTTGTTAAAAATGATATATATATATATATATATATATATATATATATATATATACATATATACATATATACATATATATATGTGTGTGTGTGTGTTTACAGCAATGATCATTGCTTGAAAATCAAGCCGAAACGTTTGCGCCAATAACTCATTTTTAACAACAATATATATATATATATATATATATATATATATATATATATATATATATATTTGTTTGTCTGTTTGTTCTCTCATGGGCTCAAAAATGGTCCGATTTTGATGAAATTAGGCAGAAAAATCTTTCGTCTAATTTGAAAGGCCATGTTGTTTACCAGCAGAATCCGTTCACCGGAACATGGCGGTTTTTGGACGAAAATTCGCGCGAAAAAATCGTAACGCTTACGTTCTTGAGTTCATATGCTTGCAGGTACTTGTTTCATAGGTTCCTTGACATTGGAAAACGAAACCATTTTTAAGGCGATATCTGTAACCATTTTCGAGAAAAGTAAAAACAAAACAAAAAAAAAATGTGACTAAATATTTGGTTTGGGTATTTTCAATCGTGGGATTCAATTAATCAGCCCTTAACAGAAGAGATATCTGATTCTTGAGCATGCGGAACACTAAGAATATAAGGTGGCAATTACTATGCTCTGGCGACCTTATTTTTACCTTTGCAGATGACCAATAAATCAATTGAGCGCTGGGTGGACCTAGGGACGGTCTGGGCTCAGAATCCAACGACGACACAAGTAAATCTCGAGTAGTAAAACTTTACCTCGCCCGAGTTTTGAACCTAGGTCCTCCACCATATTAGTTGAGTGCTCTACCACTGAGCTAACCACGCTCTCTTATATATTTCCCTGAAGAGGCACCAAATACCTGTGAAACACATAAAGAATACAATTTTTATTTTATGACCTGAAGTGAGATTTCAATTACTGGCCTTCCACTTTTTGAAATCGATTATTAACGTATTGATTTCATTATCGTTTTTGTTGAAACCGTTCAACGAGAGTCGATACTGTATAATTGCCCTTGAAAAACATTTAGCAGTCCCTTGATCGTTTATTTGCGTTATATAAATCCACAAATTAAAATTATTTAAAGAAAAACATGATCTTTGATTTAATGGCTGCTGAATTGATATAATTACGCGATACAGGTAATCGATCAAGGAGGAGAAAGTTAAGTCATTCTGACGTTTGATTTTTAAATGAAGGACTGGTTGTTAAGACAGGTTTGGGTACCTGTCATGTCTGCCGCAGATCAGCTGACTGCCTCTCTGTTTGTGTACTCTAAGATTAAGATTTTACAATTTTTAGAGCTGTTGGCTTTTTGCGAATTTTCAAATCCGCTAATACCCTTCCTGTCACTTAACTCATTAATAATGTCTTTTTGTTCCTATATATTTCTTTTCTTGAAATTTCACAAAACTCTCTAAACTGCTATATGTCTATTTTTCTTATACTCTCTCAACTCTAAACTTAACCAAAATTTAAATACCTTAGTTTGGAGGAATGTCAAACGGCTGAAAAAAAATTGAATTTGGTCAATACTTTCTGAATACCCAAACTGCAAATTAGTTACTAAAACTAGTTGTTGTTGCTCTTCTCGAAGACTCTTCGGTAAAAGGGAATTACAAATTTGAAGCAACAGTATTTTCGTGATCTATGTCTGTGAACATTTCGCATAAGCATCTCCGGATCGCGCCGTAAGGTCCAAGTCATTAGAAGATTTGACAACAAAAATAAAAGATCAATTTTTTTGTTGTGTTTCTGTTTTTGGCGTTCGATGTTTTTCTGAGAAGCACTAGCGTATATAGAAAATAATTTCGGGGGGGGGGCCTCGGAGCACCAAGGCATTTGGGGTGTAGGAAAATTTTAAGTATTTTAGTGTAAAATGGTGAGTTTTAAGGTCTTCTGGACTCCTATTAGACCAGGGTAAATATAGAAGACATTTTTCGTTGTTAAAGGCCTTTCATTTTTTGTTATAGGTTGTTCTCACCAAACCAAAATTTCGGCGGGGCTGCAACCCCCTCAGCCCCCTTTATATACGCCCATGCTGAGAACAATGTTTTTATGAAGCCCCTGCGGGCTGTCTTGAGGTCCAGTGGCTAATGTCTTGTATTTTCATGCGGAGATGTGGATTTGAATCCCTTCTACTGAGGTTTAGTTCATTCATCTATAGGCTTTCTGAAAGAATTCCTTGTTCCACGATGGGTGTTGAGAAAGGGTGGCAACCTATTGACAACCCGGCAGTAAGGCCAAGATGCAAAACATAGCTTCTGCGGGGACGATTTTAGTGCAGATTGCCCTTTGGTTCGCGTATGATTCGAAAACTTGTAAAGCCCAAAACCGTGGTTCTACAACACAACATATTGCCGTTTTGCGGGGCTGGTTAACTACCGGTTACCACCTTTTTCTGCCTAGTGGGAATCGTACCCACGACTTTAGGCACGGAATGCTCACGCCTTATCACTCCGCACCTCCTTAGAGTTATTGGAACAGTTAGTTTTCCTCACAACCAGCTGATATCTAATCACCAATGAATTATATATGGAGTGGATGAGTTAATAGCCTTTGATAAGCGGTGGAGATCCTGCCTCCATTTCAACATAGGATGTCCAATTATACCTTCCGGATTTACCAGCGTGTAATCCTTCGAAGAATAGCCATTAATATAATTTTTGACTTTTGAAAGCTGCACACACACTCTCTCTCTATCCCTTTCGGACTCCTCATTTTGAGCTTCCTCCATACGATAGGGAGGGGGGCGTGGGAACTGGTAGTTGCCTCCGTACGTCCGCTTGTTCGTAATCTCCCCGTACGTCGGGAGGTGAAAGTGTGCGTAAGTCGGACTAGCTTGCCAAAACTCTCTCTCTCGTTCGTACGAGAACAAAACGGAGGTAGGGCCTAACATTATCCGAGCCGGTTTGGCGACCTCGGTGGGCTTGCTCATCGACAGAAATAGAGACCCACGCACTAGCGGCCAACTAACGAGCTCTATAGTTTTTTCTAGCCTTATCTAAATACACATGCTTACAACGCGGAAATGTTTCCACAAGTTTATGATCCTGAAGTTTATTGGCCTTTATAAGAAATAGTTTTAATATCTTACGTATTATAATATATATTCCGTAATGGAAAATAAAATATTGTTTAAAAAAAATTGCTAATCCAATGGCTTCTCTAACGGTAAATTCTATTAAGAAAGTAATAAATCTGGTTGGCGTGAAAGCTCAGCCCACCCTTATATGTTGCCACCAAAACCCTTCTTGCAAGATCTGGCTATATTCTGATCCATCCCGAAGACCTTCCCAGAAGACTTAAGAGACTTTGGCCCCGTGACCAGCTACCCTAAGAGCTGATAAAAACGGTGAAAATAAAAAGAATGTTAACATAACTTAGAAAGTGTCAATAAAAATGAAATCTTTACTATCCAAATACTATTTCCCTTTAATTGTCATCTACACTTTAGCTAACGTAATCAATTATTGTTCTACAAATTGTACACCTAGAGAATTAAGTTAGTTTAAAATAAAACTCTGTTAAGAAGTATGATGTTTGTCATTTGACTAAGAAAAAAACATAAGATTTTAAGAACACTCAATATTTCGAACGTTTCGGCACGTTTTTACGAGCATTCTCCAATAATAAATGCCTAGGAGATGGAGGAAGACCTCAATAACCTGTAGGTGGCCATCAGTCCAGTCAACGAACAGTTATAGATGGAAATTTTTGGAACACAATTTTTGACTTCGTAACTTTGTTTTGGCTAGTTAGGAGGCGAACATATCAAAAGTCCTCGCCCCTAGCCTTTAAGCCGGGGGGAGGGGGGTTTAGAAGGTCCCATTTTTCGGGTTTTCACTTATATCTCGGAAACCCTGCGTCCAAGCGACATGAATATTCTATAACAAATGAAAGCTGATTAAATATCCTACAAGTTCTAATCAATAAAGTTTGTCGAGACATCTTTGGTTTCCGAAATATCCGCTCTTGAAAGTCGGTCATTTTGGGAAAAAACGCACTTTTTTATATTTTCGACCGGATATCTCTTCAACGATGCACCCAAAAAATAAATGTTGGTTATGGGGTTGTAGAACATTCCATTCGCTTCAAAAATTTCCACCTATAGCTGTTTTCAAGCATTCGTTGCCTGGACTGCATGGATAAGTATAGGGTCAAGAAAGGGGGTTGTTTGTGCTCAAAAATTCTCTTCACGATTTGACGAAAAGATTTTTTTTTTCTTGCAGCTTTTGTTTATTATCCTAGTTTGTTGAATTTTCTTCTTCAGATCGCGTAATTTCTCCGAACACAAAAATCGTTTTACTTACTTAAATTAACAAAGTGGTCACCTTACCGGTATCCTTCCATCCTCTTGACATTTATTGATGAAGAAGGCTGCCAAACAGCAGACCGAAATGCCCAAAGGATAGATTTTTCCGAAAACTTATTTTCTTTCTTAGCAGAATCCAAAATCAAATTCCTTGACTTCTTATCACGTCGACAGCTAACTATTTGCACCTTGAATAACATCCAATGATCTTTAAATCCTCGTTATACTCTTTTCTTTGTAATTGGAAAAAATGCAATAACTTCATTGCCAACCAATTTACATAAGAGGCATATATAAACATTACCACTGAAAGAGGAGTAGATAATTGTCCATTTCCTCATGATGCGATGGGAAAGTGAACCACTGGGAGTTATGGTGCTGCCCCCGGAGTTGCGTGATAATGAGACCATCCTGAGAAAGTGTGCTTTGCGTGTTTTCGCTTTGTTTCGCTTCCTCAATCCCCCAAAACATTCCCTAGCTTTGGAACAACAAAGGATCTTCAAGGAATTAACCCCTCCCTGAGCTTGGAAGACGAATTTCACTACCAAGATCCGATTCTAATAGTGCTTTAATGATCCTGGTGAAAACCTGTCAAGGCGCCTTAACGATCCGCAGAACGTTTCGTTAGGCTTTCTCGTCCGGAATGGAATCCTTAGTCTTAACCGAAAAATAGTATTGTTGAACATGAAAGGCAACAGATCAAACTTGATCCAATCGTTCTTCAAACGACCCAATACACTTGAGCCTGTTCATTTCATTTTTTGCCGGATATATTTGAAGCCCTAGTTCTGAATATTCATAAATATATGTTCCTTATTCTCTACTTAACGTTTTAATATTAGATTATTACGGTAAAAATGAAGAAATACATAGGACATGGGGTTTTTGAACTAATAACAGATAAATACATAAGGAAAACAACAAAAAACAATGATAGTACAACATTGGAACAACTCATGGACGCAACTAACTAACTGGCAATAAACTACGTATAATTAAAAACAAAGACGATGCCCATCCAGTCATCAAGACGACAGACGAGAATACATAGATCTGGCTCCACTACGAATTGGACATACTTGACTAACGCACGAAAAACTAATGCCAGGACGGAACAGACCACTATAAGGCATTTTTGGTACCATATGTAACTGCGAACTTAAATTCAAACATTTACTGACAAACTGCCAGAGAAGTTACAGTTTTAATCTTCCTTATGATATGCAAGAGCTTTTAGGCAATGATAGCCAGTATATAAACACTGTAGAGACTTAACTTAAGAAGAACCGATTGTACGAGCTTATTTGATGATTACGTTACCACTTAACACATAATCCATTCTTTTGTAGTCTTTGAAAGGGAAAATGAGGTTGCCGGATAGTGCTGACCTCACTATCTTCCTATGTTGCCGTATGGTCAAGAATCAAACACCTTCAGTGTCTTCCCCTCTGCTCCCTTGTGACCTGTTAGGGGACTGATTTTATATATACAGTGCTGTGAAAAAATATAGACTCAAGGGAAAAATAAACTATTCGAATTAACGGATGCTCCTCTTTTGAGATTTCTCTCAAAACTATTCGTTTCGTCTGCTTCAAAAAATTTGGAGGACTTCCACTTCTTTTATTTTTCCCGTAATTGTCTTGGCTGCAATTTAAAAAGTTATTGGCCACTCCTTGGGAGGGGTTTTGCTCACGAACAATTTGTCTCTGGGTCAACCCACCTCTTCTTAGGTCCATAATTTTTTGTTTCTCCATTTCCGTGAGTTGACTTCCATGCAACATTATTTAAAAAAAAAAATACTAATTCACAGGAACCGCCACAACATAAAAACCAATCACACGTACTCTCTCTTCAACAGCTAGAAGAAAACTGAGGTGGTAATAATCCATTAGTACACCTGACAAAAAAAAATTAACATTGAGTTTATACTTATTCACAGCGTAAACATGGTTTTTTGAAAAAATCTGATTACCGTAAATTATCAAACAAATCAAAGGCCATTTAAAGCTTCTTGGCAATCTATTAACATAAAACAAATCACAAGAAATTATTGTGCAATGAATTCACTTATAAATTTAATAATTACATTGATTTTATAAGTCGAGTTATATATATATATATATATATATATATATATATATATATATATATATATATATATATATATATATATATATATATACAGTCCTGTGAAAAGGGGGCGAGGTTAGCTCAGTGGTAGAGCACTCGACTAATGAACTGGAGGACCAGGTTCAAAACCCGCGCACTAAAGATTTTTTCTTCTAGTGCTGCCGTTCGAGGGTTGGATTTGGGGTCCCAGATTGTCCCTAGGCTCACCCAGCCTTTAATTAATTAATTTAATTAATAATGGGTACCTTGGGTGCTAATGACTATAGCAGTCGAAGCAGCCAAGGGGAAAATCAGGCGGCCGGAGCATAGTATTGACCAGACTATCTCCCTAGGGTGCCGTATGGTCAAGAATCAGATACCTCTACAGTATCTGCCCCTCTGGGCCCTTGTGGCCTGTTTCGGGACTGATTTTATATATATATATATATATGTTTGTGTGTGTGTATTCCTTCTTTACCTAATTAGGTATGCTGCACGCATTCCGATATGATTGAGAACTGTAGCTGGCGCCTCTTAACCCTCTCTGCCCACAATTCATTAGTTTCTCTTTTTGCCCCCTGCCTCCTCTTCTTCTTTGTCCGTACTTCCCTCCTACGGATTCTCCTCCAAGAACATTAATACCTTGGGGTCCATAAGTCAAATTAGGATCCGTAATGGTAACCATTACTGTCAACTTGAATTATGTCCGGTCACTTTCTCCTTACGATTTTTTCTTTGTGGCAATTTACTTCTGGGTTTCACAACTGGAATTATCTATTGTTCGAATATTCCTGTTAATGCTACAAAAAAAAAAAAAAAAAAAAAAAAAAAAAAAAAAAAAAAAAAAAAAAAAAAAAAAAAAAAAAAAAAAAAAAATTGTTTACCACAAGAGTCAGTACTTATATAATTTCCCGCATCCCGAACAATATTGGAGTTTTTACAATCGTTTGAATGTTTGTCTATGTTTTCTATCGTTATGAGCTATTGTTAAAGGTTTCAGGTCACAGTAAATTGTTATTCGATTATATCGTTGAAATATCGTTTCTACTAAGTAAAAAATCGTTCATGTTTTACTTAATACGTATATTTTTTTATCATGTTATTAGCACTTTTCTCTGAAGGTTTGGGTTGGGTTGGGTGTTTAAGGGCAGAAAACGTCTAGGTCATCACCGCCCTGAAGTGTAATGTTAGAGTCGTGTATAGTGTATGCTGGTAGAAAAGGTTAGCAATTTTGTGTTTCGGATAGCTGTGTTCCAATACAGCATTTAAAACAACGTATTCCTATTTTCATATGGGTATTTTTTTTTTGCTACTAATCTGATACCAACACTAATAATACTCCGAAATAAAGTAGCTATTAAGGTTGCACTCATGACGGAATTTTGGAAAAATTTATACATCCGTTAACTTGATACACGCAAGAGTTTTTGTTTTTTCGTCACGAAACTGGGCATATAGTATCCTCCTAACAAACAATTGAACCAGTTCGTTAACCAGCAAAATCGGTCAACCTGGAGGGAGGTGGGTTACTCCCGACCCAAAGTGGTAATTGGTCATATCGATTGTAATTTCTGTTGTATTGTAACAAAATTCGGTATACGCCATGGGTATATAATGAGAAAGACGTGTTGTAAAAATGAACTAAATCGGTTGATTAGAATTCGGGGTTTAATCTGTATTATGTTCAAATTGATTTGCCACCACACCAGCATTGGTTGTAACTTCTACCACTAGGAGCGCCATGGACGCTGTATCCGGCTTCTCCCCTACATTGAGTCAGCTGTTTATTGCAAATATAGGCTATTTTAAGCAAATAATTAAAGAATACAGTGTATACTAACCTTATTCTGAGGAAAGTAATTAGTCATGCAGCTTCTGCGTGACTGGTTTTTTTATTTATGCCTGTACTATGATATGCTTTACCATTTCGGTTTGATCTGGTTATGAACTACCTATATTTATTTATGCCTGTACTATGATATGCTTTACCATTTCGGTTAGATCTGGTTATGAACTACGTATATTTATTTATGCCTGTACTATGATATGCTTTACCATTTCGGTTTGATCTGGTTATGAACTACGTATATTTATTTATGCCTGTACTATGATATGCTTTAACATTTCGGTTTGATCTGGTTATGAACTACGTATATTTATTTATGCCTGTACTATGATATGCTTTACCATTTCGGTTTGATCTGGTTATGAACTACGTATATTTATTTATGCCTGTACTATGATATGCTTTACCATTTCGGTTTGATCTGGTTATGAACTACGTATATTTATTTATGCCTGTACTATGATATGCTTTACCATTTCGGTTTGATCTGGTTATGAACTACGTATATTTATTTATGCCTGTACTATGATATGCTTTACCATTTCGGTTTGATCTGGTTATGAACTACGTATATTTATTTTAGCCCCCAAAACACTAATCATGTCTTACAATGGCTCCTCCTTCGCAGAGAAGGACCGCCATATAGGTTAGGTGCGTCCTAGGGCGGGTTAATGACGCAGCGAGCGAATCGAATCTACCAAGGAAGGCTGATCCTGATGATGATACACTGGTTGATTGAAAGAGATTATTAGCCGAGAAGGTGATTGACTTTCCTTTATACGAGCCTACGAAGGTCGTTGATCTACGAGAAAGTACGAGAGCCTTCACTCTCATGGCCGTCACATATCGTATTTCGGATGCTTACGAGTATTTATTTTTAGTCTCTAATATTCATTTTAGCAAATTGCAACTTGCCATCCTGCATAAACATCCACGGTGCAGCTCTTTCACAGATGGAAGATATCAACATGCTACAGATGAGACTGGAACCCCCATCTCAAGCACCAGAATCCTTGGCGTTAGCCACTATACCACGGGGATACCCTTCCAGAAGTAGTGTGTTAAATTTAAAAACGTTTTAAAAAAATCTTCAGGTAGTCATCGCTCCTATTATTTTGGCCTTTTATCCTTTCAAAAGCTCCACTCTTGATTGAACCATCATCAGGCGATTGGGCAATATCAGGACCGTAGAGGAAAAGGTGTAAATAGTGGCATCCTATTTAGTTTTCGATTTAATGTGATGTGAAGAATGACCCCCTCAGAAAATGTCACTAAAGATAATTTAAAAAGAGAATAAAACACTGTAAAGCGACAAAGAATTTATTTATTCCATGAAAATAATTACATATTATTAATTTACAGAAATGGTAAACATAGCTGGCTCTTTCAGCCCCTACAATCTCTCCCCGAGTATTTTCTGAGAACAAAAGATGCAAATTGTATAGTTAAGTCTGGTTTCCGGATAAATGAAATTCCTGAAGAACGATGCGGAATTTCAACAGCCCTTTAATGTGGGCCCGTATTTATACCAAGAAAGGATGCCCATATTTTCACCGAACCCATCTAAGAAAGACGACAACTATCATATATAACCTAAAAGCTTGCGTGACATGAGGTGTGCTTCAAGAAGTAGTTTAAGATCTTTGATTTCTGGATATTGCTGTGAAATTATTTTTAACTAAAAATAAGAACATGAAAACGATTTCATACAGCTCTCAAAACTTTGCACTCCAGAATAAGCACCAATTTGCTCAATAATTCACTCTACATCCCAGAGTTCCAACTGATTACTGCGATCATAAATTAGTGAAAGGCGCCACCGTCCTCGCCACCAATCAATATTCCTGTACCAATGTGCCTTTAATATATCCCACAAGCACAATGGAGGGTTGCCCATATTTACACCTTTTCCTCTACTCTAAATAGTTCCTGCCAAAACCTCTAGCATCCCAAATGAATGCATGTGAAGTACACACATATGTATATGATATATGATCAAGTTTTCCCCCAGCCATGCTTTTCTACTTTATGTGGCGCTGGACGATAGGGAAGCGGAAACGCTTAGGAAATTTGCAAATCGACCATTGGTTTCTCTCTCTGTATAAGTAGCGCATTCAAAAGGCACCCTAAAAGCATGATAGAATCAGACAGACAAATTCTTCACCACCTTTCACCAAAGGATATATTCGGAGCTGAGATCGTAAAGGTGAAAAGAGTACAGTCATTGAACATTTCAAAGCTACCTTTCGACTGGTTACTTTGTGTGATTTATGATGGTGGCTTGGTCATTACCATCCCTGCGGTTCCCTTCTCTTCCTAGTCTCCTTCTTAAGTCCCGGGCTGGATTCTATGACTGATGGGGAAATCCGTGGAATATAATGATATTCCGGATTTGGGAGAGCGGTGGTTAGGCTTGCAGATCTCGGTGGAAAAAGGAAAGCGAGGACTGGGAATTTTTGTCGGGTTAAAGATAGATTGTCACCCTTTTAACATACCTATTGCTCGTGTTTTTCAAGACAGCTCACAACCCCAAGCCCGAAGATGCCTAGTTTAGACGTCAAAAGGGAAAGGTTTCCCCTTGACTCCATTCCTAATTACTAATACAAAAGAAAACTTAAGCTGAGTTGATTTAAAAGGTTACGAATGCAATCTAACCTTAAATGTAACAAACCCACCCCTTCCGATATCCAAACACAGGGTTCTTTGACGGAGAGGTTCCTAACGAAGTTTACACCTTTAACCTATTTTGTAGAACATTTAAAAGAACTTTGATTAATCACGTTCCTCTTCATGATCTCCAAGATTTCGGAATAATGTTCAGCACATATAAGAAAATCGATGACAAGTCCAAACGTTTTCTTGCCTGTTGTTAACATATCCTCCTGCAGCAAGTCTTGGCTCCTGTTAATGCTCTTTCTGTCTCTAGTTCTGATCTTCTATCACGTCTCTTCTTCTAACTCCCCCAGAAGCGACTTTGCGAAATGCTTCAACTTGCAGACATCATTAGCTGTTCAGAGACTTGGCGACTGGTTAAAATCGTGGTCCTAACCTAGCACGATTATTCTATTCTCTTGCTCAAGTAGCTTTACGTAACCACTTTTCTTATTTTTACCCGAGCAAAAACTATGGGCATCCAGTCATTCAATCCTTGCAGGAAATCAGTCAAATTGGTTGACGTTTTTTATATGTGTTCTTGGTTAGTCTATCTGTAGGGCTCATAAAATCTAATACGTTTTCATTAGTATTATTGCTAAGCTTGTTAAACCTTGTCATTTGCTAAGAGATTTGATTGCATAAACATATTTCTCACTCCTGAATGTGTCTTCACAATGCTGCTTAATGGGGACTGTTTGTTGTGTTATACAATCCCTTATGTGTAGTCATTATTTTTGACAATTCTGTATCAGATTCCCCTTTGTGTAAAATAGACAGGCTCGACGCCGACATTCCCGTTCAGCCCTTAAAGGTGTTAGGATCGTCTGATGTCTGTCTTATTAGTGCAGTGAAAGTACTGTGAATTGTTTGAAATATTCCTGAATCCTCCAGGTATTCGGATCGGATAGGTGTGGTTGCATAAGATGAATAGTAAGGAGGTCGGCCAATAGATGGAGCTCGCAGTGGCATCACGAATTATTCAGGAGCCTGTGTTCTTTGTCTTTGTTTCCAGCCTCTAACGATATCCTTAGTTTCGGTGGTTTGTTAGTGGTACACTAATGGGACAGGTTGCCTACGGTATAGAAGGTGGCTTCTTGAGCTTCAGCTAAATTAAGTGGTTTAGGTACTACAAGACATCAGCTCGTAGCTTGAGCAGAACGAAATCAATGGATTAGACCCAATAATACATTGGTTTAGAAGGTTTTTGCACAACATAGCAATGCCACAAACACTTACCTTCTATGTCTTAGATAAAACATTACTGTGGCAAACGCACAACACGTCAATGGCAAAGGAAGAACACACATCGATGTGTGTCCAAAGACACAAAACATCGATGGTTTAGACGCAACACATCAATGGCTTAGGCACAACGCACCAATGACAAAGATACAACTCATAAATGTATAAAACGTGATAAAACAAATCAATGGCTTAGAGAACCATCGCAAGCGCAAAACATCAATGGAAACGGCACAACACACTGACTTACACACTTCAAACTAATGCCATCGGTAGAACCCCTCAATGGCTTAGATACAACGCATCAATAGCAAAAGCACTAGACATAAATGGCTTACGCACATCACATTAATATCATAATCACAAAAGGTCATTGACCTAGACAAAACACATTTAATGGCATAGTTTGAACCACTCAATGCCATAGGTACCACAATACGTCAATGGCGAAAGCACAATGCATCAATATCTTACAATTAGATAAAAGGGGTCTCCCGTAGTCTAGTGGCTAGCGCGCTGGATTCATAAGCGGGAGATGGTGGGTTCGATTCCCACCTCCGGCAGGAATTTTCTCATCTCGAGGCTCGCTGGGAAAATTCCTCGCTGCACCCTGGATGTCGGCGCTAATGACCTAGAAGTAAAAAAAAAAAAAAAAAAAAAAAAAAAAAAAAAAAAAAAAAAAAAAAAAAAAAAAAAAATTAGATAAAACACATGAATGGCTTACATACACATTAGATTAAAGGCAGAACCATAAAAAGTCAATGGCATAAACACAACACCTCAATGGCATTGCAACCACCCACCAATTGATTAGACAAAACATGTCAATGACAAATCTACAAGACGTCAATGGCGTAATCAGACCGGCTTAACGACAATACACTTGAGACTTAGGCAAAACATATCCCATGCTAAATCACAAAAGTAGTTGGACGGTAAAGGTTGGATTGTTTTTGTGTTAACTTCAAGAATAATAACAATCAAGAAAAATATTACTTGTAATTATTCAAGCAAGATTGTTATTACCTATGTAAAATGTATAACAAAACATGATTTTTTTATGACTTTTCTCTTGCTGAGAAATTCGCTTACTACGTGGGGGTGGATATTTAACATTTGAAATCTAGAGCCTCCACTATTTAGTTCTCCATTAGTTTTAGGCTTTAGTCAGTTTTTCTGTGTGTTTATTTACGACAGATGGAGACGGAAAGGGATGTTTATACAACTTGTCGAGGTTCTGAGTCTATTTCTGGAAGATAACGTCATGGCGGTGTTGTGACCCCCCGCTCAACCAGCTGTCGATCCGCGGAATAAATCCTTACTGATCCGTTTTTAGCTCAAGGTCTGCGAGAGTGCCGTGAGAAATGGGTTCCTCGCTCCCGAACACAGACCTGCTCGCCAGCTTTGACAAGTCCTATTGGAGGACAACCTTCCAATCATAATGCTTCGTCCAAGGACTTCCCGGCCAATCAGATCTCGTTTTTTTTTCTTGTCTTCACGCCTCCTTATGTCTTCAATCCGATTGAAGCCACTGAAGAAATATTGTTTTTAAGCACCATGAAATCAATACAACGTGCCGCGTTCGTGAATAATCTTCTAGTGTTAAAATCCAACAAATCCTTCTTTAAAACATCTATGCATCTATTCGCAATATTTTTGGGCTAAATGGACAGCAACACTAATAGTTTACTCCATTAAAGACTTCAATAACAACGTTGGATTAGGGAGCATAATCAGCCTGGAAGACAACGCGTCGTTTCATAGGATTAAGGCACCAGAAACAAAAAAAAAAAAAAAAAAAAAAAAAAAAAAAAAAGACCAGACCTCTATGCAACCACGTTTTCCTAGAATCTGACTTATTGAATCCGGAGTTGGCAAGATCCAAATGTTTCCGACTCCCCATATGGGTATTTTCTGCCTGACCTGATTCCGCATTAGCCAGCCTTCGATGACTAAATCTCCAAGAAAATAGAACCAAAGAGGCCTGGCTGGCTTCAGTCCCCTGAGCCACTGCCAGACGTATTAAGGACGGCACTCATGACGTCATTAGAGTTAATTGAGCGAGACGAGGAAATGAACTACGCCTTCAGGAACTACACTACACCTGCTTCATTCTCATCTTCTTCAGGTGTTAAAAACTCTGAATGAATCATCTCTAAGTCTAAATAATTAAGGAATGTTGTACCTATGAAAGAATGTAATTTTCACGTATTCATCAGACAGATGTTATTTCCAACCAAATGAGCATGAAAACAAAGTTATAGCGCGTGAGTTAAATTTTGGGCTTATACATACCACAGATGTTTTTAAAAGAAAAGCGGAGGTCCGGTGGCTGTGAGTGTTAAGGCGTGAGCACTTAAGACACCGTGCCAAGGGTCATGGGTTCGATTTCCACTAGGGTAGGTGGCTATTCTTTCGAATAGAGAAAAGATATCAGCCCTATCCTGGCTAGAAAAGGTTTTAGACCTATAGATAACCCGTCCTAAAGTTCAGAGTTAATTGTAATGGACGTTAAAATTTAAATAAATAAAATGTAAGCCTCAACCTCTAGTGGTGATCGAACCCACACCCTTAGACAAGAAGTAACACTCACGGCAAATAATATGGATTCCAAAACTGTAAGGGCACAAAATCTCTATATATGACTCCCTCTTACTTTAAGATATAGCGGATACTCAAAGCCCAAATCAAATATTTTGAATTTAGTTATTTCCGGGCTAGGTTTCTGTCCAATGTGTCCTTCTTCAGTACGTTTATGTATTTAACACATTGACTGCCAATGCATATTGTCCTTAGTTTATACTATTGGCCTGGAAGCCAACATGACCTATGAGGTCAAGTCTTGTGCTCGACTCATAATACCAACTCACTGAATACCGGAATGTTGAAAAATACCTTAGAAATGACTGTGTTTACTAGATTGTGTATATTGGGCCAATTTTCGAAATATTTATTGATCCTATTCCCCTGTCAGCTGTGATTTTGTTTTTGCCTTTGACTACAATTGTCATTTATAGCACGATGCTATAAACGCATATTATGGTTCTTTGTCCGATTGTCTGATCTGACTAACCGGTGCGTGCTAACTGAACTTCAGACGCGGTAACTGAACTTGGGCCGTACTAACTGAACTAGACTCCCTGTTAGAGAACGGTACGCATATAGGTTGCAGCGAAATCTGTCCTTGCGGTCTGCGGCCTCCGTGTGGGAACATCCATGTTCTGAGGTTACAGTCGGCTTGTCAAACCATCCGTCTTATTACAGGAGTAATACTGTTCGCTAATCAACGATGCATGGTATTGATATGGATCAATTTTGGAAAACTTCGTCGATTGCTCCGTTGTTTGTCGTAGTAAGCAGTGAAAATATAGGATGGGATATGGGTTTTGGCGCCCAACTATTAGGTTATTTGCCCTTCTGGCGTGTAAGTGAAAAGAGTTGTCAATACAGCTCAGACTTCTGATATGATACGATACACTTTGTATCCCAGAAAATAATCGTAGAAGTCTCTTTAAGACCGAGTTAGAATCAAATTCAATCACAAGTGTTATAAAGATCCAGAGAGTTAGTTTAAGCCATAATAGGTGTAATTGATTTTGCAATGGAGTACGATGATAAATGTTCTGCTGGCTCAATTTGTTTAACTAATTGATTTAGTTTGTTATCAAAAAATGTATTTAAATTCCAACGCTTCATTTTTTTTTTTTTTTTTTTTTTTTTTTTTTTTTATTTTTTTTTTTTTTTTTGGTGTTTTAAGGCAGTTCAACCACTAGGGTCATGGATGCCTTATCATGCCTGTCCGTAAAGATGTAAAAGAGTATATTATTTGAATCATATATTTAGATTAATCATATACTTAATATTTAATCAATCATATAATTAGTCAATGAATATATTTTTATTTTAGGGGAAAAAAACAAAAAAAAAAAACTGTTAAATAGTCAGAATAAAATAAGATAATAAAGGGAAAACATACTTAAAAATGTGGTGTAAATGTAAACACGTGGGATGACACACACACAAACACTCATACATACACACACATGCACGCGCGCACATACATTCACACACACACGCGCGCGTAATTGTATACTTCACTGTTCGGACGGAAACTTAATTATTCAAGAGGGTATGACCGTTAAAAACTGTCATAAAAGGGTTTCCGCCCTTTTCAGCATATCTTATGTTTTATTTGTTTGAAAGAAAAACCATCTTTCCTAGTGGGAATCGATCCCACATCCTTAGGCACTTCCTAACACCATGACCATGTATCCTGAAATATATAATTAAAAAATAAATAAATAAATAAGTAACAGTTTTTAACGGTCATACCCTCTTGAATAATTAAGTTTCCGTCCGAACAGTAGAAGTTAAGCAATGTAGAGAATGCTCAGAACTGAAATTTGGTGACCACCTTGGATAACCACGTTCCGTTAGCATAATGCTAACGCAGGCTTAGCACTTATCATTAGTGCATGTCCCTCTTTCTAAGCTAGCACTAAACACTTTAAACACTTGGAATGTTTATACGATTTGACAAAAGGAAAATGCTTAGCAGAATGATGTTGGGGGTGCTTACTTTTCGCTTACTAAATATAATCCTTTTTTATTTGCGGCGTTTACTAATACTGCTCATTTGTCACTAAAAAAAGGAACCTGTTACTCATGAGTACAAGTCCTTGGGTGATAAGTACTAACATCCACTTATAATACGTTGTGGCAACCTTTAAGTAGCTGGGAACAGAATTTCCCCGGCTGGCTTAATACTTTTAAGTTTTGTTTTCACTTAAGTATTAATTGTTAAGTAGGGTAGAAGGACTTAACAACCAGTGTTCAAGTAAAAAAATATAAAATATAATCTTCATTTGTAACACATTAATTTCTGGTTTATAATTTTGATAAAAATGAAATTTTGACTAAAAATTGAGTTCATGAAGATTAGATAGTTAGCCGTCGAGGTGATAAGTAAACATGGAATAGTTGGGATTCGCCTAAAAAGAAACCTCTATATGTATTTGTATTTCGTAGATTTTTTTTTACAAAAATCGTATTGAGGTTTCTTTTTAGCCGAATCCCAACTATTCCATCTTTGCTTAAAAATGGAGTTGTTTATGATACCACTGAAGAACTGATCTTCAGAACTTCAAGAAATATTTAATGCCTGTAGTCTCCTTGGGGTAGGAGCTGTAACCTTCCTGGACGAGTAGCCGGAAGACAACAGTCTAGAGGTTACTAGTGGGCATAGCAACTTTTAATGAGATGAAAAATAAACTCACGGGTTGTTGGTTCCGTTGGAACCAGTCTTGTCCAAAGTCCAAGGGTTGAACTACCAGATAAACACTTCCCGCACTCTTATCTATGAATTTGTGAATGATACACAGAGAAAAGAGAAACTAAGCCGTTAGCTGAACACATCAGAGAATACAGTATCCCGCCAAAACTGTTGTATCTTGATCGATGTGGGCCGGAGGCGCGCCAAACGGCAGGTGATTCAAATATAATTGTTTGTCTGTCTCTACAATACCTTTATCTTCTTGGTCATTTCTAGAAATTCTTCGGGTATTGTTTCTATTAAAGCGCCCCTGCAGCCATACTCCTCTGCACTTAGCTACAAACGCAGCCCTGCAATCACCCTATCTGATTGAGTGCTACTTGCATTTACAGAAAGCTTCCACGATATCTCACTCCATCGTGGATAGATGAACTTCTAAAGCACCGCCTACAAAGGATGGTTTAATAGCATCCGCAGATCGGAGTGCTTAGTTAACCACTGGGCGGATCCGGGATACCATGGGGGCACCCTCATCATTTTCACTGTAAATTCTAAAGTGCTATTTGTAATTAAAGGGAATATTTCTCGTAGAGAACTATAAGATCGTGATTCATAAAGTGCTCACTTTCTCGTGGAAGTTCAATAGTTCATTCAGTTCACTGCTGGCTACTTGCTTTCCTGTAATCCGATAACGGCTTATCGTGAACAGCCATCATTTTCATCGGTTATACTTGTAGAAGCCCTTTCCGCAGGAGTTATGTAAACTTAGCACATTCCTCAGATAGGCAAATTAAATATAAAAAGTTATATTTAATTAAAATAAAATATAAAATTAAACTAAAACTATATTATCAAATTAAATATAAAATTGATAATACATAAATAAATAAAATCAGATAACATATGAATTTGTAAAATCAAATTAAAAAAATATAAAATCGAATAAAAAGTATGAAACCAAATACTTATTTTCCTGTAATCTGATAACAATTTTTCCAAAACATCTATAATGTACATGAGTTACACTTGTTGAAGCAAATCGAATTATATGTAAAAACTTAAATTATATTAAAATAAAATACAATATCAAATAAAAATATGAAAAAAAATTAAGAAAAGATGAAATCTAATTACATAAATATAAATACACTGCACGGAGGTAGATATAAGTTCACAATTGTAATTATACATATGTTATATAGTTAGCAAAAATATTATGTCCCTTTTGTGTATACGGATGTGTGTATGTATATGTGAGTATGTGTGTGTGTAGTCGTATGTAATTAAATGTATATGAATCGTTGTGTGTGTGTGTGTGTATATGTGGATATACATATATGCACATATATGGTATTATAGCTATAGTAATAATACAATATAAAGTTATATTATTTTAAAAACTTCATTTAAACACCTTAGTTTATGAATTTGTAATTATTTACTAAAAAACTGTAATCTATAACATTATGTTCCAATTTTTACTATTACCGTTTGCTTCATAAATTCTAACTATCAATTATAACATTATGTTCCAATCTATACTTTCACCGTTTGCTTTATAAATTCTAACTATTAATTAGACTAATTACTGTCCAACAACAGTCAAACAATATTAATTGTTATTAAGGAGTCAAACAATATTAATGCATGTTTTTATTTGTTGTTAGCACCTGATGATGGCACATTTGTGTTGAAAGGCCTAGTGCAAAATAAAGAAAATTTGTGGGAAGACTGAATTTTGTTTGACCCTCTGGAATTAAGCAACCCCACTACCGGAAAACATCAATAAAATAAATACAAAAATTGACTTACTTTCGTATAATGCGATAACTATTTTTGGACAGCCCTAATTTTCAGCGTAATACTAGTAAAGGCGGATTTATGAAAACTTTACACATTTCCCAGTTATACAAACTTAAATTACATTAAAATAAAATAAAATATTAATTCAAATAAGAAATATAAAATAAGTTCTACTCGCTGGGAATGCGCCTTCTTAGCGAATTGCCGTATTATTCGTATATCTGGTGTGATTCGAAAAGCTTAGAATACGAACTCTAAAATTTTGACTTCATTGGGACGAAACCAACACTTTTTTTGCGATCATTCAAGCAGTGTTTACCAATTCTATCTAAATAAGCTATTAAACCTTTATTGCAGAATATGCATTAATCTTACGAATGATCACTTACCACAGTTTCACAACACTTTTCCAGATATTTCAGACAGTATCCGAAATTCCAAAACTTATTTTGCCTAGTGATTTTCTGTTGTAATATATTCTCTGCTCCAAAAGTAACCAATACGTTTATATATTGGTTTTTATGAAAGTTTAACGTGTAAAAACATTTTCATCTCAATCCGCACTTTTTGAACACCCATAAAAATACCGTCAGTTGGTGATTTCTCTGAATAACACCAAGCCAAAGGCCGTACCACTTAAAAAACACTGGTTTCCATCCGATCACTGAGTTTATGTGCGTGGGCATGGGTGCTTAGTACTAGGACGTCTCTCCCTCAGGGTATACCATGTTACGTTGGCATTTTATAAGGGTGTGTATCTTTAAGAAGCCCGGCGCTAATGGCCTTGAAGTTTAAACGCTGTAAAAAAACAAGAAACCTGTACCCACCTTGTGCTTGAAAGTTTCGTCCAAGTCCTTTCAAACTCATTCTTTTGTGTGGATTTACAACTTTTTCATAAGGCCACAAGTATTTTATTTTATCCATCATTTGTGTATACAAATATAAACTTGAATTGGATGACTTTAAAACATAGGTCTTGAAGAATTCACGTTGTTAACGGTGGTGTTTCTTTTTATGACCTAAAATGTCGTAAACTTTGTCTCTAATTAAATCTCTTGTTCATTTACTTTGTGGAATGCGGTCGAGTTTTGTGGTAGGCGACATTTCGAGTTGTCCCGTTGCTTTCTCTCCGTCCTGGTGGGTGTGATGTCTTTGTGAGTCCTTCTACCAACGGACGACGTACAGGATACGCGTCCACCCACCGAAATACGCCCACTTGGTCTATGATCTCTTTTAGAACATCCATCTGTTCTTATTAGCATTTATCTTCAACCTACGGAGGTTTCTATGAAATATTAGAACTGATTTCCTTCTGGTAACTGGAACTTCTTCTTTCTCTGTTACCACACGGTGGCTACCAACTGTCATCAGGTCAGTGGTCGATGCAAGATCTTATTGGGTGGGCATCACAAAGGTTTTTAATCCACAGAAATATAGTGTTCCATAAAAACTCAAATGCCCTATAGATGTTTTTAAATACTCTTTATGAACCCAAATACTTTCCACAATGTAAAGCTCTTTAATACCTGAAACGCTCTATAAGACCAGGAATGCTATGTACAATATCAATGTTTTATAGAATCTGGAAATATATCAATGCTGTAAAGCAGGTACGGGGCAACCTTTGACATGTTGTTGGCCAAACTTTAGTTCGCCAACAACACTTTCGTAGTTTGTAATAATTGCAAATTTCACGGTTTAATTATAATGCTATACCCATTTTTTTCATTTCATTTTGATATTTTAATAAATTGTGTTTAATTAAAATTGTCGTATTATTTCATGCCTGATATCAAATATCAGGCATGAAATAATTCGACGTATAAAATTACGTCGATCTAATTTAAAAGCCGACGTATAAAATTACGTCGGCTTTTAAATTAGTGTTCATAATTTTTAGCGCTAGATTTCAGGCATGAAATAATACGACAATTTTAATTAAACACAATTTATTAAAATAACAAAATTAAATGAAAAAAATGGGTATAGCATTATAATTAAACTGTGAAATTTGCAATTATTACAAACTACGAAAGTTAAATAACTTGCTCACTTGATTCCGCAGGTGCAAGCAACAAACCCCACCTCACTCATTCCTCATTTGGAATGAGTGAGAGTAAGTAGTGTACTATTTTTTTTTAAATTGGTGTTTTCAAAATAACTCGCGGGCCGGTTTTAGACCCCATGTGCTCTATAGGATCACAAATACTGTCTTCAAATACTAAATACACCCTGGATGTTCTATAGAGCCTCGAATACTGTGTTTATCCTCAATGCTCAATAAATCTTCGAATACTTTACACGCCCTGAATACTCTATAGAGCCTCAAATACTGTATTTATCCTCAATGCTCTATATGTTTTCAAACACTAAAAGCAAATTTGATGGTCTGTAGAACCTTGAATATGGTATGCACTCTGAATTCTCTATAGAGCATCAAATACTGTAATTATCCTCAATGCTCTATATGTCTTCGAATACTTTACATGCCTTGAATACTCTATAGAGCCTCAAATACTGTATTTATCCTCAATGCTCTATATGTCTTCGAATACTTTACATGCCTTGAATACTCTATAGAGCCTCAAATACTGTATTTATCCTCAATGCTCTATATGTCTTCGAATACTTTACACGCCCTGAATACTCTATAGAGCCTCAAATACTGTATTTATCCTCAATGCTCTATATGTTTTCAAACACTATAAGCAAATTTGATGATCTGTAGAAGCTTGAATAAGGTATGCACCCTGAGTTCTCTATTGAGCATCAAATACTGTAATTATCCTCAATGCTCTATATGTCTTCGAATACTTTACACGCCCTGAATACTCTATAGAGCCTCAAATACTGTATTTATCCTCAATGCTCTATATGTTTTCAAACACTAAAAGCATATTTGATAGTCTGTAGAACCTTGAATGTGGTATGCACTCTGAATTCTCTATAGAGCATCAAATACTGTAATTATCCTCAATGCTCTATATGTCTTTGAATACTTTACATGCTCTGAATACTCTATAGAGCCTCAAATACTGTATTTATCCTCAATGCTCTATATGTCTTCGAATACTTTACATACCCTGAATACTCTATAGAGCCTCAAATACTGTATTTATCCTCAATGCTCTATATGTCTTTGAATACTTTACATGCCCTGAATACTCTATAGAGCCTCAAATACTGTATTTATCCTCAATGCTCTATATGTCTTCGAATACTTTAAACTGTATGAAAACTTTGTAGAGCCTCGAATACTACAAAAGCCCTGAATGCTGTGTAAGTCTTCAAATACCATACACACCACAATGCTCTATAGAACTTCAAGTGATCTAGGATACTCTATACTTTATCTATAGAACCTTTAATATTTGTTACTACTCCAAACAATGCCAAACTGTCGAATTTTGTCTACTCTATTTGATCTCAACCCCCCTTTAGGGACACAAATCCACTATACAATCTCAATGCGTTTTACATTGTTAATTGAATGTCCACACGTCCTTCCTATAACATTGACAACTATTACTGTGAAAACTCATGTTTCCTTTTACTTTTGTTTTCAGGGCTCTCCGTTGTCCGTGGCGAGTGTCGACAGTGATGAGGAACCTGTGATCAAGCTGCGGAAACTTTGTGATTCTCCTTCCCAACAGGATCAGGACGTAAGTTGTTATCCTTATTTATACGTCCATCATATTTATTTACGTGTATTTGTTCTTGTTTAAAATTTAATTAAAATGTTTGATGCTGAAATTTTGGCAGAAGTTTCCTCTCCCCCGCTCTCCATGTTGACCCGATGACGCTATATACCGATCTAGGTGCCCCAAAAATCCCCTGATTTTGATGAACTTTAATACAATAATACGTTGTCTGATCTGAAGAGTCAAGTATAAAGAGGAACTGCATCCTAATCTTTTGTGAAACAATGAAATCTCAAAGGGAAACAAGATCTTAGATGCCAAACAGGAAATTGCCAGCATCCTAAGCAGAAATTACTCCCTTTAAGCACTGATTTCTCTGAAAGAGATCGCTCTATCAACATTTGCACAAGAACCATTTATGTAGGAAATTTAATAAGCTTTTGAGTAGATGCTTTACATTTACTAAGATTTCTTGAATGAATGAATGAATGAAAAGTTTTACTCTTGTTCCGGGACACAAGTCCCATAGGAATAATTTTAAAATTACAAAATAATTGTGAGTTTTACGTATAAACTTAAAAACTAATAAATGCTATCAGTATCAGTATCTAGTGTACAGCTTCAATATAGACTAGGGGTTGGGCAAAACTTGGAGGGATAGAAGGTGGTGGAAGAGTCAAGATTTAAAGGTTTCTAGGTTGGTAGAATGGCGGACAGACAGAGGCAAGGAATTCCATAGGGAGGTGGCACGGGTGACGAATGATTTTTCAAATATTGCTGTTCGGTGGGAAGGAATATAAAGATCGGAAGGACGAGATCGGGTATTACACTAAGAAATTAGATAAGATTTCCTAACCGGTTTCAAGATATATACGAATATATCCTACATTACTATTTTTTTAGCCGGTATATTTTGTAAGATATTCAACAATTATTATTATATTATGCATATTTTTTATTTATGAAATAATTATGTACAATAATTTAAAAAAAAAAAATAAATAAAACTAGGACTGTTTTGAATATGTCAGCTTTCACTTGCGTTGCCAAGATCTGTCTAAACAAATGATTCATAAATTATTCTTCAGTTCCATAACTTTTGACTAATATATTCTACATTTTAAATGTATGACCTATTCTTATCTTAGCTCGAGAATTACTCTCTTTTCTTACATTACCATTTGTCTGGAGAAATTGCGTAACATTTTCCATTTTTCTCTCAAATGATTACCTCATTATTTATTGTTTTTCTCTTCTTTCATAATGTAATAGCCTTTGTTTTTTTTTCTATTCAAATTTCTACATGCGGAAGTAGAGCTAATACAATTTCCTGAAAAGAACTCTTTACAATAAACTATCTCACTTTGTTGTCAATATGTTGTTGCAATAAGCTCTGAAATGAGACAGTTCAAAAAGCAGTTACGTTACATGGAGATTTAAAGAACACCTTGAAAACAATGATTTTCTATAAACCATATATACTTTGCTAAATATAAACCATATATACTTTGCTAAATATAAACCATATATACTTCTATAAACCATATATACTTTGCTAAATGCATCAAGAAAGAAATTAAAATGGCTTCTTGATAGAGAGAAGAGGAATTTGTGGAGTTCATAGATTATATTAATCTTAGGATTAACCAAAGATTCTGAATTGCTTTAACTGTAGCAACTTAATGTGTTTTCATATGTTTCCATATCCCCGTTCTGGAAGAACAATGACATAACTGCAAAAATGTTTAAAATGCAAATAAGTTCGTAGACAATATCAGAAACACATCCCAGACTCAGGGGAACATGAACATAACTGTAGTTTCACTCAACTTATTGTTTTAAAATTTATCTTCTACAACAACGAATAATTTTTAGATAAACAACAACATAACGGCACTTAAAGCTTGTAATTTAGGGTTGAAAAAGGGATGATAATAATCTCTGGTAATGAAAGTAAAGTATATATTCTACATACACTCAATACACCATTATTTTCTTTTACTTAAACCCCTGTGAGTTATACAACTCCAAATCATTTTTTTTACTCTCCTGTAAAATTGAAGTTTTTGCGTCATTTACGTCACTTTTCTACTGGAACGGCGATATGTTATGAAGGACATAATATTTAAAATCGCTGTGATTGGGAAAAGACACTGGCGTACCAATTGTCCAAAAGACCTGCCCATTCTCTTTTTTTTTTTTTTTTGTCACTGAATAAATCTGTTTTTGATGGTCTATGTCAGATGTCAGAGATCAAATCTTTAGAAATTGTTTTAAAGCTATTTAGCATTAAGATAGAGTTTTAATGAGTAACAACCGTTATCATATGATGGTTGCTAATATGTCATATTTAATTTTTTTTTTCTCCTCAATCTATTGTCAAGTAGCACTGGTAAGAGATTTCAGTAGTCATATCATATAGTAATCATATGTAAATATTGGGAGAATATGAGTATAAAAATCAATCTGAATATTAGCTGATTGGAAATAGATAAGATCACGCGAGTCTTCCAACTGAGACATCCATGATTCATGTGGTTCACCTATGTCTAAAAATTTAAAGTAATAATAAAGAGTTCTAATGAATTGATGCTTTCTTTGCAGGATGTCGATGGGAGTTTGATGGAGGTGGTGGAGGAAGCAGGTGGCCCGACGGGAGTCTGCCAGATGGAGATTGAACCTAGCCTTGAACTAACGAGAACTGCAGGAGATGGCGAATCCTTCGTAGCTCCTCCCAACTATACTCCTGAAACTGGAAGGAAGATATTCTTGCATGAAACGTCAAAATTCACGAGGTCAGCTCAAATTTTATACTTTTTCCGCCTGTTTTCTACAACTAATATTGCTTTATATGTTTTAATAAATTCTAATAGTAAACGTACTTTGAAAATACATCATAAGTGTTAATTTTAATACCTCATGAATTAACTTTTTTCTTATGATAGTCAGAAATCTTCTGATATTAAAATTCTTTGGCCAATATTATGCAGGTTGATTCAGGTCTAAATAGCCAAACTCCAGGAAGTGATTCTCGGCATATTTTCCAAAAAAAGGTTCATTTAAAGTATGGTCTGATTGCAAAGGGAAAATCAGTTAGGTCCAATTTTCTTTTCTTTTCTTTTTTTAACTTATACATATTTTTATTGAATATGAAAGGATTGCTTGAAAACTGTTCAAGATAATTAAATTTTAGTTATGCCATCATAAAAGAGATAAAATTTCCTTTAAGAAAATAGTGACTTAATTCACTAAACCCATTGATAGAAGATACTTCTTGGACGTGGAAAAACGCATTTGTGTTTTTCTCGATTAATCAGAAGTTTCTTGCAAATTTTTTCTTCAACCAATTGATAGAAGATACTTGCTGGAGTTTGGCAAATAAAAAATGAGTAATCCATAATTTTTTCTCACAAGGTATTCGAATGTGACAAAACTGAATTTTAATCATTTCTTATTTAATAAAAAATATGTGGCGTTTATAGCCAAATTGTTGATACGCCGTTAAACGCACACACACAAAAAAAAAATAATAACAAATATGTCTATGTTAAAAAAACAGAAAATTGGACATAACTCCTTTTCCCTTTGGAATCAGACCATACTTCAAATAAACGTTTTTTTTTTTTTTTTTATGAAAATATGTCTAGAATCACCTCCTTGAGTTTGGCTATTTAGACCTGAATCACCTTGGATATAGGTTTTTATTGAAAGACTACCGACGACTTAGTTCAAAAACGACAGATGCTCCAAGTTCAAACAAAGGTATGAATGAAGAACAAGATAATGAATTCATTAGTCAGAAAAATCACCCAATTAGAAGTTGGTTTTTCTAAATAATCTGCCCGTCTTCCTGGCTTTACCTTGTTGGTCATGAATGTTATTGAAACTGCTAAGGGGTTTCATGTAGTTGGCAGAAGTAGTTTGTGGGTTGACCTAATTGACGGAGCCTCTCATTTTTGTTTGTCTTGGATTGTAGAGTAAGTTTTATTATTACTCGAACAAAAGATTTAACAATTGGCAGAGGGATGTATATTTTAGCAGAGGAATTATCTTCCTTAATGTTTCATTTACTATTTTGCGAGTATTGTATTCATTTAAAATTTTCATTACAGCTCATCGAGAATGGGTAAGAACTGTGCGACAGTATACTTCAGACATAAAGACACTGATACGGAAGGACCAGAAGGAAAAAGTGCAGAGGATAGCAGCGAAGAGGAGTGGACGTACGAACGCAACCAAGAAGAGCATGTGCAGCAACAGGAAGAACATGCTCAACATGAGCAACAACAAGTTCAGGACGAGCCTAATCAGAAGCAGCTAGACCAGCCGTTGCTCACGGAGAGACTTGGGCATGAGGTAATAGAAAATTTCTTCTGAAGCATTTGAGGCTCATAGTATTTGATATTTTCCTTGTGAATTATTTACAAATTTGGGTCTGCAGTCATGAGGGTTAATAAAACTATTTTTTTCTTTTTTATATAACACAATTCATGTTGATGATTAGATAGTTAGCCGTCGAGGTGATAAGTACAGATGGAATGGTTGGGATTCGGCTAAATAAACCTCAATATGATTTTGTTTTAAAAAAATCTATATTTCGGACGTTTCGGCTACTCATTGGTAGCCTTCGTCAGCAATGGAAATGCCGAGCGACAGAGGAAGACCAAGGTTGGCAATTAAGTAACCATTGTGAAAGTGTCTAATCAGTTAGACACTTTCACAATGGTTACTTAATTGCCAACCTTGGTCTTCCTCTGTCGCTCGGCATTTCCATTGCTGACGAAGGCTACCAATGAGTAGCCGAAACGTCCGAAATATAGATTTTTTTAAAACAAAATCATATTGAGGTTTATTTAGCCGAATCCCAACCATTCCATCTGTACTTACAATTCATGTGATTTTGATACTTTTTTCATACAAAAATTATTTATATTTGACGTTTTAGCACATCAGCACTATTAGAACATGAAGAGAGACTTAAGGGCTTTCATACAGATCAATTCTTCCTCTCATAACCCTAAAGAACTCTTGAAACTCATGTCCAAACTTTGGAAAATATAGCTCATATTTGTTTTAAAAAAATGTATAAAAATCAATAGTGACCCAAAATTTCAACAATTCTTTTTCTTGTGTAGGCAGAAGGTCAATGAATAATCAATGGATAAATTAAAATAATTGTCAATTTATTAAAATGGCTCTACATTTCTGATTGAGATTTAACCTATCACAAGGGCTATAAACTATTTAAAAAATATCTAAAAATACTATTATAGCTTTACCCCAGCTGTCTCCATCTTGATAATTATGTTATTCAAGTGCCTTTAATTATGTAGTTGAATAAACTCCCCCGCTGGAGGGATACTCCAAAGTGGAAAACAAGAAAAAGATGTGACTTTAATTAACTTAATTCTAATTGAAACCGTTGAATTTGTTTTTGTTATAATTATTTATTAATTTTCAGGTAATTCAGCGGCTGGTGGAAAAAGCTGAAGAAATTGTTTCATCACCAGTTAGGACGAGAACAACTTACAAATGCCCTCGCGTTGAAGAGTGGTTGGAACACCAGTATCCTCCAAAAGTAAGAATGGTATACTCCTTTTATATTTTACTTAGAGGATAAGTTTTATTTAATGTTCTATTTTAACATATTTTCTCTCTCCATATGGAAGGAAACATGCTTATAAGGTTGGCTCAGAGGTTTTGATTATAAATATGGACATATCATGAGCTATAGATCGTGGAAGAACTGCCTTTCCATGTTTATCTGTATCTATTTGTCTGTTTGAGCGCTACCAGCCTCAAAATGGCCTGACAAAATTTCCTGCATTTTGTTCGAAAATACTTTGTCTGATTCAAATGATCAAATTCATCAACCAGAAACATTTGTCATCCAGCGCACTAATTCCTTGACAATAGTTGTGCAAAAAAAAAAAACTAACTCAAATGCAAATTCGGTTAGAGCCTTCTGCTCAAATTCAGGAAGTCATTGCTAAACCATATTTATGCTTAAAAAAAATCATATTGTAAACATTTTGCCTAAAAACGATGCTTCTGTGAAATGAGTAACTGATTTTATGGGTATGAAATTGAATTAATCCTCATTATTATTTTTTAACTTCAATTTCCCAATTATTTGTATAATACATGACTGTTGTTATAGCTTGAATGTGATTGCAAATGTGTAAATATGTACATCATTTTGTATATTTGCTAACTATTTGCATCTCATTCATTGATTTAGGTTTAGTCGTTTTTTTTTTTTTTTTGTTTTTTTTTTGTTTTTTTTTTACGCCGCATCTACATCTTGGCTATTAGCGCCGGGCTATCTACAGGTTGCCACCCTTTTCCCTTTTCTAATGCCAACAGCACGAGTTCGGTCACCCATTCAGGTACTGACCACACTCGACGTTGTTCAACTTTGGGGGGACCGGTGCATTCAACGTGGCTCTGGCCGTTGGCGGTTTAGTAGTAAATTTTAGTTTCTAGTTTAGCTCCAATCTATGTTAAGAAAAAGAATGTCATTGATTTTGTACAAGATGTCAACCTTCATGTTTGCTAAAATGTAACTAAACTCGAATGATACCAATGATCTTGCGAACCTTCAGTTGCAAGAGTTATGCCTTAGCTCTTGTAATACAAGTTTAATCCTTGTTCCATTATGCTAAAGCAGTTTTGAGCACCTGAAAAGGCACCTAAGGATGTGAAACGTGTAGAGCCATTTTAATAAATTGATGATTGTGTTCCTTGTGACTTTTTTTTTATTGTCCTTCACAAGAAAAAAAATAAATCTCATATTATACTTAAAGATAAAAAGTTAATAATAACAAAAATAATTATTCTTTATTTTGAAGTGCCTTATTATTTGTATAACTCATTAAACTTAGTTCTTGTTCATTACTCTCTGTCCTGTAAATTCATCTCCTTGGGACGATGATTGAACACATTTTTGAAATGACAGTGAAAGAAAGATATTTATCAAGGATAAAAGGTTTTCTTCCTTCCTTCCTATTTAAATTATATTTTATAATAATTGGAAGTTTCTTCTTTTCTTTTTCTTACATCAACTATTAGCTCCACAATAGCCTAAAAATATTCAACAAATACTTTTCCATGAATATATATATTTTTTTTACTTGAATCTAGTTTAAAAGAGTTTATTACTAGTGAGAAATTAATTGTTGCTGATATGAAATGTAAACAAATGTTTATTTTGATTCGCTTGAGTATTATTGCCCACTTATAGATAGGAAACTCCTCTGTGTTCATTCTGTTCCCGGTGACAGCAGATCTATTATACATAAATTCTTATTTCTGTTTTGTATAGTTTAATTTTTATAATTATTTTTTTTAAATAATTGTTTAGTATTTGAAATTAATGATGGCAAGGAATTCTGCACCAATAAATATTTCGATGTACTTCATTGTTAGTATGAATTGTTAATTTGGCATAAAAAGTATATTTTTCCTCTCTTGATAGTTTTGTTTTAAATCAACTGATCAGATATATTTTGTTCAATTATAATTAGAAATATATATTTTTCTTCTCAGGATTGATTGAATATTTTAGAATTTTAATGATAGTTCTGTTTTCAATTAAATAATCATATTTTGTTGTTGTTTGTTTCTAGACGATTGGAGACAGTTGTGATGCGAGTGGCGAGTATACAACAGAAGATGATGAGATTGAGGCTAGGATAGAAGAAGTGACTGATTCTATTCAGGAACTCGACACAACATTGGTTGCTTCGGAAAATCCTCTTGACGCAGTAACCTTCTCTCCTGACCAACAGCCCAAGGTATGTATAAAACCTCCATTCTATAGGCCTAACAATTTCAGAACCGATCATCATCAGGGCCCAAGTCGTTCTTTTGTATAGTTATTTCGGCAAACACATAAAAAAAAAAAAAAATAAGTGAATAAACTTTTTAAATGATGTACTTTTAGTGGATTAATTACAATTTAGTAAAGTGTCGAATACGCCACAATAGCGTGTCCACTGAAGGAATTTTTCGAGAAGATTCAGTATAATACGATACCAGGCTTGAAATCCTAACCGGGAATAACGTAATGAGGTCCCAAAACAAAGACGAAGGGTATAGGACAAGGCTTGGACTAGCGGGGATAGAAAGAAAGCCAAGCTCTCTACTGACGCACACGCCATGGCACTGGGCCTGCAGAACATATCTCTCAGGCTCATATGCCACGACGCTGGGGCCGAACGTGTTAAACTGTACTTTTGTGAACTCTAGCGGATACAAAAATGACTAGAGCTTACAAAACATGCCGTTAGATATCGCTAAAAGCTGTCACTGCAGTGGCTTTCAGTCCCGAAGCAAAGAAATAGCCTTGTCACAAAAGTGGCTATCAGTCTCAAATGGGTTAAATGCCTTATTTAAAATAAAATATTTGGGCTTCATCCTTGAGTCTAAATCTTCAATGAATGCAGTAATGAATTAATTAAGGATTTGGGCACATTTTTAAAATTTGACTGTTGAAACTTTTATAATTTTATTTTTTGAAGGCATAAATATTACAAATAATTATTTCTGATTTCCAAATAACTATTTCTGACACAATTAAATATTTCATAATATCAGTGGCTGTCAATACATCCGAAACTTCAAGATCCATTTTCTCTGATTTCTATTGTATTACAATACCAAACATAACCTTTTTTTATGTTGTAAATATATTTCTTTGCTTAAAGTTTCATCAAAATCAGACCTTTCAGATGGTTGTGTGTGAACCTTAATATACATATATATGTAATCTATAACAGGTTAGTATATATTAACATATTTAAAAAAGGTTATACAAAATAGACTGTATGATGAAACAGAAAGGGATTTCTGTAAATTATTATGTAAAAAAACTACCGCTGGGGAAAGCCGAATCAGCAACAATAATTCACCATAGCAAAGAAACTCCCAAAAAACTGAAAAGCTTATTCTCGTTCTTCCTTTCAAAATAATAAAATCAAATCACTTTCTTCCATGCATTTTATAAGCTAACTAATCTTCACAAACTCGCCTTTAAATATGGGATCTTTCCCAGTGTATGATAATTATAAGTGCACCTATTCCATTGTTTAATGCTAATTATTTTAATTACAGGTGATAATGAGAGTGAAAAAACGAGATGGCGGTGGACAGAGACCTTGGAGCGTATCGGGCTCGATGGGAGCTCATGAGCAGTCAGCTAGCCTCCTACCACACTCTATTTCTGAGTCTGCAATACATCAGCTCGACGGCACTCCGACTCATTGGTAAATATCTTAATTAAGTTTTAATGATATTTTAAAGTTAAATAATTATTTAATATAACATTACGCCTTTGTTACATAGACTCAATAACTAAATAAAGCCCTGTTATTGAAATGCTAAATGAAGGCAAAATAATTATAACAAGTTCTTTAATGATGACATTTTTTCAGTATTACTCTTATTACAGGACTCGTGCAACTTGAGAATAATTGTACATTTAACACTATTATTAGCATTACTAAATTTTGTTGTTTTCAGTAGTGACTATGGGTTCATCAATAAAAAATATTTCTAAGGGTTAAGTGAGACTCATTGGGATGAGGAGGGTAAGGAATTCCAAAGAGATGTGAGACAAGGGATTTTTTGATAAATCTTTACGGTATGAAAGAATACAATGATTCAAAGAGCAAGAGCAGGTGCTGCAGGAGTGAACAGAGGAAGGAAAGATGGGAGGATGTCTAAGGGATTAAATGTCTAATTATAGGACTGTGCCAAGGAAGTACTGGCAATGGTAGGGAGGGAAGATCTAATTAATCTCATAGTAAAAGTGTGAAATGTTCTTGAGGTGTTTGAGTTTGTTCTTGAGATATACTTAGGTCGTATTAACCTAACTTGGTTGTTCGTACCAAGAGTTCCAATTTCTAGACATTGGAAAGCTACTTTTTTTTTAAATATGTCACATAAAAAGCTGCGACGGCTCAGAGGTGCTGGTACTGATGCAGTATATCTGATTCTTGATCAAGAAACAAACACATATTGTGCCCAACTAAGCGAAATAGGTTCATTACGAGTAGGTTTTTACCCCAGAAAATAATTATATTACTTCAGGATTTTTTCTTCCTTTCAAGGAAACGATATATTGTCCCTAGCGTGTCAAACTATCGAATATGAAAAATCTTGTTTCTCAAATTCAAAACTTTGCTCTTGCATTGTGGCCAATATGGCTTGTCACAAATTGTTGCAACTCAAAACCCTTTAGAACAGCAGGAAATTCCTTAAATAAAGTTTAGAATAAGACCATTTTTCAATATATTACTTCGTCAATGTATCGAATATGTTCGGTCGCTAGTTTGCTCCGATTTTCATATTCGATAGTTCGACGTGGTAGGAACAAAATGTCCCAGATAACTTTTTTTATAAATGGAAATTATAATTATTACTTTAGCAAACAAGAAAAAGTTTAATACCAAATGTTTTAAACTAAAATTATCAATTGAGTACAATACATTATTTTTTAGATGTTTGTTTTCATTTATTAGTAAGATATATATTCTTTAATTAGTTCAAAAACGAAATGCTATGGTCAACGACTTCACGTCGATATCAGTAGTTCGTTGTATAAGGGTTAACTTTTAGCTTTAGCTGGTTAAATTGGTTAGCTTTTTAGCGACAGACATTTTTTTATTTATTACTCCTTACTTACTTAACACACCTGCCCACATTGCTATAGTTAATAGTGGTTAAGATAATCACTATTACTACGGCAATCCTGAAAGAATACTTTGTTTTGATAAAATGTTATGAATAATTATTCTGTATTTTTAGTGGTAAAATGGAATCTTCGATGCACACTGGAAGCACACTTTCTTCGTCTACAGTTGAAGATACAACACAGACCCAGGAAGGCAGTGGAGGAGGTTACAGCTCAAACTCCTTACGAAGAAGGAAAATCAAACTTCGCAAAAGACACATGGTATTTCGTTAATTGTGAAGTATTACTTTATTTATCGAACAATCTAATGGGTATCATTGTTAACATTTTGTTTCAGGGTCGGAAAAGTGAGTCGGGCTCCGAAGGACTCCTTGCCCAGTCGGACACGACTACAGTAGTTTCCTCGCCCGCTAAGGCATCTCCTGCAAAGACTGGCCAGAGAAGACTTAGCTATGACAAGGCTTCTGAGCCACCGCACAGACGGCTTCCACAAACAGTATGTATTGCTTGAATATACCTTAAATGATGAATAATTATTTAACTTTGACATGGATATGTTTTTGGTATGTCCTAGTGTGACGCTAAAAGTCTTAACGCGGACGATGGTACACGGGGGTTCCGTTGCTATGGCAACTAACCCATGTGGTTACCATACTATCTAAACCGTCAAATTTTCATAGGTTATGATATAAAATCATAGGAGATTAAATCAGTGGAGTTAGTTACAGCGTAATATTAAGCATTACTAATGGGCTCTCTTCCAGATGAATAAGAAATTGTGTGGATAACTCACTATGCCCCCTTTAGAGATATCCATGATTCAAGCTATTTCCCACAGGGAATTTTTTATGTGATATTGACAGGGGTCAGAAAACATAGTACAGTTCATAATTTTTCACTATTTGATTCAAACTGCCCTACATATTCGAAGGACCTTTTCTCGGCATCTCTTCAGGGAAGAACAGTTCAATGGTGGCCTTGCTGTGAAGAAGTTTGATTGTCGAGGTGGCCTAGAAACAAGTCGAAAGTGTGGAAAACAAAGCCCCTGAAAAGATTGCAAAAAAGGCATGAAATAATTTATTTTATGAGTATTGGTTGGAGTACTGTGCTTGAGCATTTCTTATGTAAGTAGGTCGTCTTCAAATAACTGTTGAGGCAGTACTTAAGCTGACTCCAGAAACCAGACTAATTCTGGTGGATTGAGAATGACATACTTACGTCAAAAGCGCCAGTGTCAACACTCTCCACCGAACAACAGTATATTTACTGGCAGACCTAATCCCTTAGACTAGCTCCCAAATTCTTTTGAATTTTTCTCATTAGTACTTGGGCATAATGTACCATATCAAGTCTTTCCTTTCTGTCTTCCTAGGTATTTAAAGTAAATAAATGAAAACAAACTTGAAGAAAATTTCATTTTCTTCTCTAAATTTACTTTGATTTTGACTCGTTTTATAATTTCCAGGTGGAGAGCCATTCAAGTAGCAGCGCAGCGACTGATGAAGAAAGCGAAGGTAGCGTGAAGATGAAGCAGAAACTGCTCCAGATGCCTGCCTTCAGGATAGGACCTTCGCACACCCTCAGCGCCTACGCAATCGATAGGAAGGAGAGGATAGTAGTCAGTAACGACAGTTCTTTCTCCGAGCAAGCTTGGGACAATTATCAGGTTTGTGATATTTAACAATTTCATTTTTTACTAATTGTTTGGGTGTTTATACAACTTAAGTGTAAATGGTAGTTCTGTAATAAAGTAAATGGTAGTTCTGTAATAATTCATTATTTATGTACTAATGGTTTAGAAGGAAAATCTTTAGTCTAGCGCCAATTCTCTTTCCGTATCCGTATTACATTATAAATTTTATAAATCTGTTATGAATCTTGTTACATTAATGTATCAAAACCTTTTGTGCTGCTGGGCATTTGTGGGCCAGATTAGATTTTCCCTGATCAACATTGACATGGACTTGGGTTTGGAAGGAGGTCAAGGGTACTATGACTTTCATGAAAGTAGTTGCTTTGACAGCTTAGTGAATAAAATATTTTTAATTGAATTTGTGGATAAACCTACAATTTGATTACTAAAAAAAAAAAAAAAAAATCATGTTTGAGGGTGGTAGACATAAAATCTGCACTTGTGAAATTAAAAATACGTACGACTTTGGCCGCCATTTTACCGCTAAATATTAAACGAAACAAAAATACATGTGTTTCTTTATTTTTTGAGTAGTTTTCAGCAACTTTGGTTCTTTGCAATTTTGCGATATCTATAACGATTTAAAAGATATTTCAATTATGGCCCACATATACAGGACACCCTTTAAATTATGGAAGAAGTGAGGCAATGTTTTAATATTTGGAGAAAGCTGGTGCTAAAGGCTTGAATATTGATGCGCGGGGGGGGGGGGGGGTGTAGGACTAAACAAAAATCAATTGGGCGGTGAAAATTCAATTTCTGGATAGTGAAAAAATGATCCACAGACTGTATTTTTTATTGAGGGTCTGGTAATTTTCCAAAATGTTATAAAAGTGTGGGGATAAAGAGGAAACGCCAAAATTTGATTTTGTGTTTAACAATTAAAACACCTAATAGTAAAAAAAAAAAAAAAAAAAAAAAAAAAAAAAGTGAAAGGCTTCGATGAGAGCAACAACTTTGATTCTTTGCAATTTTGGAATATCTTTAACGGTTTCAAAGATATTTCAATTGTGGCTTGTATATATGGGACACCTTGTATATGATATAATTTGATGATCAAGATAAACCAAAAGTCCATAACATTTCTTTATTATTTTCAGTAATTATAATATCTTTGACCTATTTTAATTGTATCTAAATTTAATTATTTCTTCTGCATTCATGAAAGGAGTTCAAATCAATCTCCTGGGCCTCATAATTAAAATCAAGTTTAAATGTCAATATATTTATAACTATATAAGTTCTTACTTTCAGTTTACTTTCTAATAACAGTGGCATTTTGATGTCACCAAAGAATATAATTTAGTCTTAAGAATAGCTTTAAGTTGTTTTTCTCGTTGTTTCTTAATACAATTGTCTATGTTTGGTCTCTATAGGAAAAGTATATGTCCGAAGCATACTCTGAAGAATTAGTTGACTCTGAGACTGCCAAAAGACTTCTTGAGTTTGGAGACGACTACAGGAACTACTTTGACAGCCAATCAGACTGCGCTTCTAGCCTCGGTGCTGGTAGAGTACCTCTGCCACGAAGACCTCGTGCCAAAGTACCTCATGTATGTAGAATTTATCATTTCATGAATATATAAAAAAAATTGAATATACTAATTTAAGCGGTGTTAATGGCCAAGATGTCAATGCGCCGTAAAAAAAAAAAAAAAAATAATAATTTAATAATATTAAATAAACCTTAGTTTAAATTTAACATTTATTTAAGTTTTGACATACATTTATTATGGATGGTCTATATATGGATCTATAGGTTAGGATAGGGCCGATGCCTTTTCTTTTTTCCCAAAAAAGCCACCACCGACATCCAGGGTGCAGCGAGGAATTTTACTAGCGAGCCGTGGGATGATAAAATTCCTGCCGGAGGTTGGGAATCGAACCCACCATCTCCCGCTTATGAATGCAAGGCGCTAGCCATTAGACCACGGGAGACCCCGGAGTGTTAATGCTTTCAAGACCGAAAAAAAATTAAGTCCCAAGTCTTCTTTTTGTATAGTTATTTCGGCAAACATATAAAAAATTGTAAACGTAAAAAAGTTTACACGCCATAAATCCCCCCCCCCCAAAAAAGCGAAGAAACTTTTAAAATAATGTACTTTTAGTGGATTAATTACAATTTAGTAAAAGGTCAAATACGCCACGATAGCGGGCCCGCTGAAGGACGGATTTGGTATCACACGATACCCGCAAACCTGACTGGGAATACCTCTTGAGGTCCCAAATCAAATATGATGGGTATAGGACAAGGCCCGGAGTAGCGGGATCGAAAGAAAACCAAGCTATCTGCTGACGCATATGCCACGACTCTGGGCCCGCAGAACACATCTCTCTGACTCATATACCACGACACTGGGCTCCGAACGTGTTAAGTGCTCACGCCTTAGCGCTCATGTCCACCGAGTCCCCAAAAAATTTAACATTTATGTGAAATTTTAAAAGTTTAAATTTAAATAATCTTTAGTGAAAAAATGGCCAATTAAAAAGTTTATTATTTGTCAAAAAAAATCACCCAACAGCAATCTTTATTTCCAATTCAACAGAAATGGATTTTTTTTCAACATTTTTAATACCTCCTTATACGTGGACTTACTTCGAATTTGATTAAATGGGTAATAAACATGTTAAAAAAATAGCCAATTAAAATAAAATTTTAAGGAGTGAACACTCCTAAGGTCTTGGGATCATTTCCTTGTAGGAATGATGGATTTTCTTTCAGAAAAAAACACAGACACCAGCCATATCCTGGTTAGAAAATGGTGATAGCCTGTGGATAACCTGTACCACACTCTCAGTCATTAATAAAAGAGTGTAATTTATTTTTCCATCTAAAAAGCAAAGGTTTTGTGGAGGTTCAATTGATAATAACACAAAAAACTGTTTTGACTCCTGATAAAATGAATTTTCTTTTAAAATCTTCATTATTTAGAAACAAATAACTGCAAGATCTAGAATCCGATGAAATAACTTCCCTTGCTGTAATATGAAGGCTATCACCCTAATTGGCAGGACATTCAAATACAAAACATAAGTAGCCTTCCGAGTTATGTTTCCTAAAAAATACAAAAATGGTCAAAAATTAAGTCTCTGGCTAATGCCTATACCTGAGTATGTCCCGCTTATTTTATAATAGTTTACTAAAAATTATTTTAACTGTTTTATTAAGTATAATTATTTCTGTTTTTAGGGTGTGGAAAGTGATAACGATCTTGAAGAAGTCTGGCATCTGGTGCAGAAGTCGAGGAAGCACCTTCTATTTTCTGAACAAATTTATAATAATTTGTCAAAATCATCACCTCACCTCGTTCTAGCTTCGGATTTTGTAAGTTACATATTTATTTAAGTTCTTCTCTTGGTAGGATATATTTAAGTTCTTCTTTTGGTAGGATATAATTTATTTGGTTTGAACCAAATAACTTGCTTGAGAGGATGTGTATGGAATAATGAAGGGAGGCTGGAATAAAAAGTATTCATAATACAGTTTATCTTTATTTTTAATGGCAGCACTTTACGGGATTTAATGAACCATAAACACAACCCCAAACAAACTTATTTCATTTTACTGTACTCTAGTAAACACTCACGAGATTATATAAATTCTGTGTTAAATTACTTGACAGCAATTTTATAATATCATACAGTGCTTCCTGGGCAAGACAAATTGAGAAATATCAATTCTCATTACCTGTTTATTATTGCAGGGCGAGCTAATCGCAAACTGCTTGGAAAACGTTAAATGCTTGAGAGTGTTGCTTGACAAGATTGAAGAAGATACAGCTCTTCTTTCTGAACCTGACCTTAAAGAAATAAAAGGTAAGCAGCGAAAGATATTATTTTCTTAACTAGGGATTTTACTTGCATTCATAATAGTGTCTCCATTATTGATTGAGAATATTCAAAGTTGTTCTGCTTGGTATATTATATATATATATATATATATATATATATATATATATATATATATATATATATTCTCATATATCTACATTATTATTTTAATCATCTTATTTCTTTCAATCGTTGAAGATTTTGTGGAGGCCAGGTGTCTGAGTGTTAAGGTGTGAGTTCGATTCCCACTAGGAGTGGTGACTTTTCATTTCAAAAAAAGGAAAAGCATGATTCCTGTCCTGGCTAGAAAAGTGTGGAAACCTGTAGTAAATCCTAAAAAATTTGACTTTTGGTGTTAAAATTGAATATAATATATACATTTTCTTAGTATTTTCAAATCTTTCCTCCGTTAATTAAAAGAGAAAAAAAGAGCATTTTAATTTATCTTTCAATTTATATAAAACCATACCTTTTTTTCAAATTATTAGATGGAATGTAACAAAAATTTGAATGGAGCTTTTACAAAAGATACCACTGGTAGTGAAAGTGTCCGCATCTATTCACTAAAGATAGAGAAGAAACTCTTTATTTAATAATCAAGTTTGTTTCACAAATGTTTTGGGGTGCTATAAACACAGCATACTTAGCAATTCTTTTGAAAATTCATTTCACTTGGTTAAAAAGATTTTCGTATTTATTTGGAAATTACTAAAAAATAAATTTTGATGATGTGTTTTAAAAGATTTCAACATTAAACTTTTTTTTTGTAATATTTTAAATGCAAGGAATTATGATGATAAGTTTGATCAAATTTGGTGAAATGATTTTTCAAAAGATTGATAAGCATCTGGTTAGCTCCCGTATATGTCGTAATCCCCAGGGAATCTATTAAGATTGATTCTGCGAGGATATGTAGCTTGTTGGGACCCACGCCTAGATTGTTTAGGAAGTCTTGTGTCTTTTTTGGAATCGTGCCTCTTGTTCCAAATCGAAGGCCTTGGACTAAATATTGTCTTTGTCCAAATTTCTCTTTGAATTTTTCTTGATAAACTTCTATACATTTGGTATAAATTCCTTCTTTTTTTTCTACATTAACTTCTTCCGCTTGCTGTGGATCATTGGTCTCATACCTCACTATAGAATCAACAATGTAAGAAGCTTCTTTGGATTTCTCCTTAAAGGACAATCCTTTCTTTGATAGTTGAAAAAATCATAATAAATTAACTAATTTCATATGTAATATTTAAGTAATTCTAGCTGTCAAATTGAACTTTTTAGTTTTTTGTAGCATTTAACCCTTTCCGTACGCAACGAGCCGCAAGGAGTGTGTTCTGCTGTACGGGATACTCGCACCCGGCACTGGTCCCTCTGTACGGGACATTTTTCCCACTCTCGGTCACAGCGCCTCGACTTTCAGTGATCTCCTCGCCGTACTTAAACTCGTCTTTTATCATTTTGATTTTTATTTTGCTTACAATGATTATTAATTTTTATTTATGCTGAATTACTTTGGCATTTAAATAATTATTTTAAGTTGAATAACTTTCTTTAAAAATAATTAATAAAAAAGCTATATTATATATACGAGTAAAAAAAAGTTTTTTTTTTTTCAGTTACCATTTGCCCTTTCTTTTATGAATAATAAGCAAGGGAATTAAATACTCAATAACTACAGCAAATAAATTTTCTATCTTCATTTTTGATCCGTGACTTTGTACACCAGCGGAGTTAAATTTTTTTTTATGTATAAAATTTAGTTACAAAAACAAATAAATAAATTATTTACATTATTATTAAAATAAATATTTACAGTTAATTTAATGAATTATTTAATTAAATATGTAATATATTAAACATTTTAATTAAATATTAAATATTTTTTTAAAAATGGAGGACACGCAATAAAAAAAAAACAGTTTTTCTAAATTTAACAAAACACAAATATAAGATCTTAACTTCAGGACTAAAAGTTAACTGATTTTGAAAATAAATGCTGCTTGGAATGTACAGAAGTATAAAAACAAACGGTAATTTGACGAGTGTTGACCGGGTAAATGGGCGGATAAGGAAACGAGTTCTAATTAGACTAAAAATGACCAAAAACTTCATTCAAATGCCATCTAGTAATAGGCAGGAATACTAGAAGTACAATACGGTAACGCTAGATAGCTCTAAAGTCGAGAAATGAGAAGACAAAGAATGCGAGAGATACACCGAGATCTCGACTGCTGTACAAGTCCACGGTACGTGGGTCCCGTCTTGCTTCGACTTCTACACAAGTCCACAGTCCACGGTATGTGGGTCCAGGCAGCTCTCGACTGCTGGAGCAGTCCACGGTACTGAAAGGGTTAACAGGCAAACACAAGAGGACCAGATAATTAAAATATTCATAAAATATAGTAGTGACTTCTTATCAATATGAATTGCTATTATTACAAGAATAATATATTTTTTTTTTTTTTTTACAAATATTATAGTATTATGAAAATACATCGTTTGTGTTAATTAAATACAGCTGCTATCATTTAATAATGCGCACGAATAATCAGAGAGTAATATATAGCTGGAAAATTTCTTTTATTGAATGAAGTCTTTAATGTGGAGAATATAAATCCATGAAAGTGAAATAATGCTCAACTTAGATTAGTATATCTGTATAGATAAATATGAAGTTAGATATTGCATAATACGGCTGCTTGGTGTGGGTGAGGGCTGGCAAACTGGTTATTCCCCTCCCCGAGACCTTGCTCTACAAACAGCTCGTCGCTCTTTAACTTGTTTTATATCTTAATAAATAATCTTTTATAAATGGTCGACAAGACTTGTCTTTGAATTTTATTAAATATATTCAAATTCCTTGATTGTTTTGTTATGTTTAAACTTTCTAAGCACTTTGTTATTATTTAGTCAAACTATTTGAAGTTAAGGAAATTCCTTAGCAGCCTCTTGAATATTTATATAATTTTATAAGATACATTCTGAAAAATGCCAGGTCTTCTCTTACCAAAAAAGAACCAGAATCCCATTTTTTTTTTGGTAACTGATTTTTATAGTACCTTTTACTATAAATTAGAAACAATCATAGCTGCTAACTCGTCTCCTCTTCTCTTCCTGCAAGGACCTTCAGCTAATTTTAGGGAGCTTGATCCAATACAGATTTCTTCCTGAAGGTCTGACGTTTTTTTCTCCTAGCCAAATCCCAAACATAGGTACCTCGTCTTCATATCACTGCAACGGCTTACTATCTCCATCTCCACTCTGAAATAATTAATTATTGTATAAGTAAATATTAAAATTAAAGTGAAATTGGAACGATAATGCATTGTTGCTGATGAATAAGATAAATGGATCTAGCTTGTAGCTTTTTTTATCGTCTATTAAATGTTACTGCCGAATATAATAATCCTTTGGAAGGAAGCTGAGAATACAGATGTTATTACAAGTACAATAACATTTACATTTATGTAATAATAATATACTGTGTGGGACTGAGTGAAGGTTGTGTGTTTTTAGTCACCTTGCAAGTATTGTAAATCCAGTATTGCCAAGGATAACTTCTTGTCCAACTTTTGGAATGACAGTAGTCTTCCTTGGGAATAGCCATCGGCACAGTGACTCCTTGATAACAAGTGTCCTTGAAATGTGAAAGGAAACATAAAAAACATTTGAAAGAATTTAAAATGTGTCTCGGGATTACAATTCAAAAATTGTATGATATTTGAAGTATTGCTAATATTCAATAACTTCTTACGTTACTGCTTCTTTACTTTATGTATTCTCTGCTTCTTTGATTGTACTCTAGCATATCACACTGATAAATCTTAGCCAAATGGAATTTCAAATTTCCTTGTGAGATATCTTAGGATAATCCTCGTCTATCATTTCATCCTCGTTACGGATTAAAAAATGTTGGAATCATCTTTGTCTCTACACTATAACCCCCCCCCCCTGTCCTATATGGACTGGTGATGACCTCATCTTCATAATGCACATATCAGGAGGTAAATTTTGCCAGGGTTTGGTCGTGGTATCTTAATGAATTTACATTTTTTTATAAGACAATGTGTTTTATAATTTGACGGTGAAATTCAAGTCTTTATTAGGACTGTAAAACAATGAGGACAGAGTACTAATTTATATGGAGAATAAACGAAAGAAAAAACGAAGACAGGTATAGTTGGGATTCGGCTAGGAGAAAAACGTCAGACTTTCAAAAAGAAATCTGTATTTTGGACGTTTCGACTGCAACAATGGCAGCCTTCTTCAGCTAAAAAATATATACAACTTATAAGTAAAGAAAATGTACAAGTAGTAAGTAAAAGACAGGCAGAAATGAGCGGAGTATATATATATCAATACAATAAATTTTAACCAATCTTATTTTTTAAAAAAATGAAAATACGGTAGTTGGAAAGAAAACAGCCTGTAGAACTTGTTAGTAAAAACAGTACAAAAAAAATATTAAACAGTAAAAACAACGCAAATTTTTTTATGTAGTGAAAAACAAAATCTATTTTTATAAGTGAATACAATTTATAACAATTAATATATAGATACATACCACTAGAGAATGCCTAGGGGGGAGGGAGGAAGACCTCGAGGACAACTTAGGTAACCATGGTAGAAGTATGAACGACAGCAACTACACCGGTGGTCTTTATAGTTATGAAAAAGGGGTGGGGAGGGGGTAAATGGTGCAGATGAAAGAGGTGCAATTGCTGGGTTGTAAAGGAGGTTGTAAAAGGTGTTAAGAGCTTTGGGACACACAAGTAGAGGAATTGTCTGGAGCCTGGGAACAAAGATAAAAAAGGAGGTCAGGACAATTTATGGAAGACTGAGGAGTAAGCAGGGGAGATGTTTTGTTTACATAATTACAAAACCGACAAACAAAACATCTCCCCTGCTTACTCCTCCGTCTTCCATAAATTGTCCTGACCTCCTTTTTTATCTTTGTTCCCAGGCTCCAGACAATTCCTCTACTTGTGTGTCCCAAAGTTCTTAACACCTTTTACAACCTCCTTTACAACCCGCTTTTACAACCCAGCAATTGCACCTCTTTCATCTGCACCGATTTACCCCCTCCCCACCCCTTTTTCATAACTATAAAGACCACCGCTGTAGTTGCTGTCGTTCATACTTCTACCATGGTTACCTAAGTTGTCCTCGAGGTCTTCCTCCCTCCCCCCTAGGCATTCTCTAGTGGTATGTATCTATATATTAATTGTTATAAATTGTATTCACTTATAAAAATAGATTTTGTTTTTCACTACATAAAAAAATTTGCGTTGTTTTTACTGTTTAATATTTTTTTTGTACTGTTTTTACTAACAAGTTCTACAGGCTGTTTTCTTTCCAACTACCGTATTTTCATTTTTTTAAAAAATAAGATTGGTTAAAATTTATTTTATTGATATATATATACTCCGCTCATTTCTGCCTGTCTTTTACTTACTACTTGTACATTTTCTTTACTTATAAGTTGTATATATTTTTTAGCTGAAGAAGGCTGCCATTGTTGCAGTCGAAACGTCCAAAATACAGATTTCTTTTTGAAAGTCTGACGTTTTTCTCCTAGCCGAATCCCAACTATACCTGTCTTCGTATCTCTACAGCGGCTAACTATCTCCATCTACAAGAAAGAAAAAACATTATACATGAAGGAGGATGAATGATACATATGGTAAGCGTGAGCTTTAGCTTGAGCTTAAATTGGAGATAGATTAATACAGATTTAAAACTTAAACGAGTAACATCGAAATAGATATAAAATGAATGATGAAAATAGTCTTACCGATGGGAAGAAGGAGAACTATGCCTCACTGATGTGCAATCATTTCTGAATGTGATGGATCGTGGTAAGATTGAGAAAAAGGACGGCTAGGGGGACCCCTTAACACTAGATTTACCAGACCAGTCATTTTGACTGGTCGTGCAATTTCAATTCGAAATTCTTACTACATATAACATTTGCTTTCCTAAATGATGTTATGACTTTTGTAGCTATAAGTAGAGAATACATTTAATGAACTTAATGTTACTTTATATATATTAGTAACAAATATATTTTTTGTTATTGACATTTATGCCAGTACCAGGTCTGGTAAATCTAGTGTTAAGGTAGGGACGGTAGGAGATGCAAGGAGTGTGGAGAGAGGTTTCATAAAAGTGATGTGATAATGGAAGGAAGACAGGTATGAAAGATTTTTATTTGTTAATGGGGGGGGGGGGGGTTAATACATAGAAGATGTTGGAATAGGTAGAGGAGATGACTTCTTTATCAATTTTCCATTTATGGCATTATAGCTCAACATCACAACAGCTCATCAAGCTTCACTCACCGGAAAGCATTCTGTTCACCAAAAATGCCACTTTTGTTAGAAATACATTTTCCCCAGTACCCTATTTGCCAAGGGTTTCGATTCGGGGCGATTAACCCTGGCCCCTTACAGCCAAAATTCTCATTTTACCTTGTGCATTATGGCAATATCCATCAAGGTCGTTCTATCTGTTTCTTGTGATTTGTAAGAAATACTTGGTCCATGTGCCAAAAATTCGAGGTTGCATGTTTTTGCTAGTTTTGATAATTCTGATTGATAAGTGAGCCATGCCATTGGCGAATTGTTAATAGCAGTGAGGGTATTTAAGTTGGTGACATTGACACCTGTAGAAGGTGGGGAGGCAAACCCCACTCCTTCCCATCGCCTCCTCTCTCAGTCCGTCCTTGTTCTCCGTTCTTTACGATCCTCGCTCCTTTATCAGTTATCAGTGTTATCTATCCTAGTCGTAGTCAGTGTTTTGAGTGATATCTACCGAGACGCTAGCAAGCTGGGGCCGCACGCTAAGAGTGAGGCTGCCGTTCAGACGGATTGTGCCGGTATGTCATTTTTTTAAAAACTTTTAAATCTCGCCAGAAATATAGTAGATTGAAAAAATGTCAACTTAAATGCCACTAAAAATCCCAAATCTTTGCAGAATTAAAATATAATAGTCCTTAACAAAAGAGCTTCGTATATTAAGAAAATTCGTCTTTTAAAGTCTCGTTAATTCGTCAGAAGTAATAACTTAGAACGTAATTTGTAATTCATTTGTACAATTTAAGTTTTCTGGCAAATTCTGCCACTTCTACTGTTATGATTTCGTTACTTTTCAGACTAAAACGTCCTCGACAGAATTCAGTTTTGTTTTGAGGGAATAACAAATGCGACCGTTAAATAAATGTTGCTTGGCATAAAATCCCACTGGAAAATGTCCAATATTACCAATTGACGAACCCCTCCATCCATTTCTTCTTAAATATAGTTTTAAGATATCGTCAATGTGTGAACTACCTTTTGACAGCTGTTAGTAAATATGTTGGAAGTCAAGACTACTGATCACAAAGTCATTTAGTTCCCTGTCAATCTAGTGTTAAATTGTCTACTCTTTAGAGCATCCGGTGTCGTCATTTAATTAGACTGGAACCTGATTGTATGACCAATACAAAATCTTTCAAGGAGTAATTTCATGACCACACTTTTCGATTATTGGAATTATTCTGTTTTATCAGTGGCTTTCCGTCATGTAAGTTAATTTCATGTTCTCTTGGTCACTTTTGCTATTACGTTGCCAGTCTTCTTTTATATTATTCTTGAAAACTTTTAAATTACATCTTCTGCTCCAAATATCATATTATGCTTTTCGTCCCGCGAAAAATGACTATTTCTGTTCTGTTTTTCTAGAGTCAATATTATGCTTTGCGTCATGTCAAAATTACATATTCTCTTCCAGTCAATATTATGCTTTGTGTCGTGTGCAAAATGACATCTTCTCTTCCAATGACCTTATTATTATGCTTTTCGTCGCACGTAAAATGTCAATTTCTCTTCTAGAGTCAATATTAGGTATGCTTTACGTCATGTGAAAAATGACATTTCTTCCGGAGTCAATATTATGCTTTTCTGTCACGCGTAATGTAATAATTTCTCATCTGAAGTGAATATTATGCTCTTTATGATGTGTAAAAGTACATCTTCTCTTCCAATGACCTTATTATGCTTATCGTCGCGCGTAAAATACCAATTTATCTTCTAGAGTCAATATTATGCTTTACATCATGTGCAAAATGACTTCTCTTCCGGAGTCAATATTATGCTTTTCTATCACGCGTAATATGATAATTTTTCATCTGAAGTAAATATTATGCTTTGCATCAGGTGAAAAATGACATCTTCTCTTCCAGACTCAATATTATACTTTTCCTCCCTCGTTAAATGTCATTTTCTCATAAAGAGTCAATATTATGCTTTTCTATCACGCGTAATATGATAATTTTTCATCTGAAGTAAATATTATGCTTTGCATCAGGTGAAAAATGACATCTTCTCTTCCAGACTCAATATTATACTTTTCCTCCCTCGTTAAATGTCATTTTCTCATAAAGAGTCAATATTATGCTTTTCTGTCACGCGTAATATGATAATTTTTCATCTGAAGTAAATATTATGCTTTGCATCAGGTGAAAAATGACATCTTCTCTTCCAGACTCAATATTATACTTTTCCTCCCTCGTTAAATGTCATTTTCTCATAAAGAGTCAATGTTATGCTTTTCTATCACGCGTAATATGATAATTTTTCATCTGAAGTAAATATTATGCTTTGCATCAGGTGAAAAATGACATCTTCTCTTCCAGACTCAATATTATACTTTTCCTCCCTCGTTAAATGTCATTTTCTCATAAAGAGTCAATATTATGCTTTTCTATCACGCGTAATATGATAATTTTTCATCTGAAGTAAATATTATGCTTTGCATCAGGTGAAAAATGACATCTTCTCTTCCAGACTCAATATTATACTTTTCCTCCCTCGTTAAATGTCATTTTCTCATAAAGAGTCAATATTATGCTTTTCTGTCACGCGTAATATGATAATTTTTCATCTGAAGTAAATATTATGCTTTGCATCAGGTGAAAAATGACATCTTCTCTTCCAGACTCAATATTATACTTTTCCTCCCTCGTTAAATGTCATTTTCTCATAAAGAGTCAATATTATGCTTTTCTGTCACGCGTAATATGATAATTTTTCATCTGAAGTAAATATTATGCTTTGCATCAGGTGAAAAATGACATCTTCTCTTCCAGACTCAATATTATACTTTTCCTCCCTCGTTAAATGTCATTTTCTCATAAAGAGTCAATATTATGCTTTTCTGTCACGCGTAATATGATAATTTTTCATCTGAAGTAAATATTATGCTTTGCATCAGGTGAAAAATGACATCTTCTCTTCCAGACTCAATATTATACTTTTCCTCCCTCGTTAAATGTCATTTTCTCATAAAGAGTCAATGTTATGCTTTTCGTCACACATAATCTGATAATTTCTCATCCGAAGTAAATGTCATTCTTTTTGTCATGTGCAATATGAGGTATTCTCTTCTAGTGTACTTATTATGCTTGTCGTCACGCGTAAAATGACAATTTCTTTCTGAACTCAATATTATGCTTTGCGTGACTCGTAATGTGTCAATTCGTCATCTGAAATCAATATTATGCTTTTTGTAATGCGTAAATCGACATTTACTCTTACGGAGTCCATATTATGCTTTTCGCTATATGTAAAATGACATCTTCTCCTTCAAAGTCCTTATTATGATTTTCTTCATATTTGAAATGGCTTGTTCTCACCAAGAGTCCTTATTATGCCTTCCGTCATGTGTGTTTGACATGTTTCCAATCGTACCATGTTCTTCCCCACTCGCTTCATCAACGCTACTTCGTATATTCATCATGCGATGAAAGCTAGAAGATTATTTCAAACAGGTAAAATGGATGAAGTTGATGAAATAATGACTAGGATTCCAAATGCCAGATTCTGACGTCCAAGTTAATTGACTGCATAGTTCGCCAATTTTATCTCCTGGCGCTATTAACTATGCTTACGTCATCATGTTCAGATTAACATTTAAACACGATTGGAAGTAAATTTGTTGCATATTTTTACGACCTTCATATTCGAATTATAGCCTTCAGTGATGATTGCCTCAATAATCGCCGCCCAAACATAAGCAAAGTAATAATATCCGACATTTCAAACTTTGGAAATTGGTATGAACCTGTATATTTCACTGCAAATTCGCTTTTAGTTTCGTTCCATTTTTTGGTGGATGAATGTTTTGAAGTGAAACCCCCATCATAAGGCTCGTGTGTTCGATTCACACTAGTCTGTTTTTTAAAATAGGTGGAAAGTGATGTTTTTAAAACTGTTTGATGTATAAAAATGATCAAAATTATTACCTAAAGATTTTTTGCTATTAAAGTTGAACGGATAAAATAGGTAATTTCCAAAATAGTTCTTCAAATCTTTACTTAGCTTACTAGATACCAGAAATTACCATTCGTGTATTTAGACACTTGACGCATGCAGAAATGTTTCTTGTGTTGATTTCGCTAGAAAATAATTGGCTCTCTCAATACGGATATTCATAATGGGCAGTAACATGTAGACAGCCCGGCACTTATTGCCGCAGAAGGAAATGAACCATAACAAAAATCAAATTTTTGAAGCAATGATCTTTGCTCAAAAAAAGATTAATCTTATTTTCATTTTATTTTTTGATTTTGGATGTTTTTTCTATTCAATGTGTCTTAACTGACTACGGTATTTAAGATACTTGGCAATGTTATTTTAGGTTATTGGCTATATTTTGTTTAGTTGAGTTTCCGGTTTATTCTGTGTTTTAGGTCATTTCAATGGGATATTTATGCTTTTATTAAATATTTAGCTACATTATTCTATTGACATATATATTTTTATTTTTTTTGGACCTCTATAAGATGATGCGACACTCCCTAACAAATCCTAACAATGCCTTAGAATATCCTACCATCCCTTACCGTACCTAAACATTTCTAACCAAAGTATACCACAACCAAACTTCCCTACCCTTACAACACCATCCCTAACCATTCCTAAACATTTCTAACCATAGTATACCACAAACAAACTTCCCTACGCTTACATCACCATTCCTAACCATACCTAAACATTTCTAACCATAGTATACCACAACCAAACTTCCCTGCCCTTACATCACCATTCCTAACCATACCTAAACATCTCTAACCATAGTATACCACAACCATACTTCCCTACGCTTACATCACCATTCCTAACCATACCTAAACATTTCTAACCATAGTATACCACAACCAAACTTCCCTACCTTGGAAGTGTGTGAAAATGACCCCGCCTTGGAAGTGTCGAGGATGCGCAACCAATCAGCTGATAAAAGCAATTTCAAATAGGCCCCCGCCATTATTTTAGATTGCCCTAGATAGCTGTGAGCCCGCAGTCCCTGGCCAACAGTTCATTACGTAACGTTTGCCCTTTAAATTCACGCCGTTTGTATTTGTACTTAACAATTTTTTTCACGACGTTTAGTGTTACCCTGTTATTTGAGAATTAATTTAGAATTGGGTTAATTGTACATATTCATTTTCGCCTTATTGTGTTTCCTCCCTACTTATAGATACTTACGTCGAACCTATATATGACGGAATCCAGAAGGTTTCATAATTTCTAGGTCAGGGCAAAAAAGGTCGTTCCTTTGTATAATTTTTAGATGTGTATATATTCATTTATATTTGTCTGTCCACATTCTACCGTCTACAAAAATAGTCTGATTTTGATCAAATCTGTAAGGCTAAGTTCTTAAATTGCAGATTTCTCCCTTCGAAACACTGTTTATTACAGAAATAAAAGCTGTTCGCGATAAACAGTGTTTTCGGGTTCCAGATTCTCCTTATTCGGTGTATAGATAAAATAAATCGAATGAAACCATTTCGAATTGCCGTTTTCTCTGAAACAAAAAAGAAAAGAAAAACTAAAATTTTGTTTGATTTTGTATGCACAAAAGAGACAAAGGGCTTCAAGATTTCTGTGTTCAACATTTTTGCGCCCTGTCATTTATAAATTTTGGTTAATTTTGATTAAAGGAATTCTTCGAAAAATACTATATTGACAGTCTTGAGCGGTTTTAATGTTTTCATATACACGTATTTTGTTAAATATCCCGAAAACGGTTAAGAAATCGTGGTAAGTGGAAGTTAGCCATTTGAAATGAAAGCCATTTCTATGAAAGACCAGTGCATTTGATTGAACCACCAGCGGCGGAGGAAACGGTGTTGACAAATTCGGAAACGTTGGTTTCGTTCCATTGCGAGCGAAATATGTCTATTATAAGCAGTCAAAATTACATCTCATGCCAAGATGGTGCAGCTTTTCTGTGTCGAATTTTTTTTAAGTTCTAACGATAAGGTCCTAAGATAACATCAGTAAGTTGCTAACTTATAAAGTAGGGGAGTCGGTTTGATTATGATTTATCATAAGTTTGAGCTTCTTATGAAACAATATGGAGCCTTCGTCCTAAAAATGATTCAAGCCATATTTCTCATCGATATTGCTAAAAACATTAACTTGTTAGCAAGGGAATTTAAAACATGGCTGCCTTCATGACGAGGCCGTGGAGGGAGGTCGTATGCTAAGTAGTCACCTAACCATGTAGAAATCCATATTATCTTTTGGAGCCATCTCATTAAATCTTAATTTATACATAATGGCCTTGCAGCTTTGCAATTAGTCTTGCAAGGCGTGCTTACATTGCAAGATTAAGCCCTGTAATTCAATATTGGAAAAGTCCGACCGCCAGGAACTACGATGTCTTAGCGCGTTTCCGATCATATCCCAAGTGTCATTTAGAAAGATTGAAATAGAAACAGTTAATGTTTTGTCTAAATTCGTATTGAGTTTGTTGAAGGAAGCTATTCTGTTAGATTTAATGTTGGCGGATGACTAGCCTACAACAGCCTGTAGATGAAGGTGTGTTTGTATCTGTTTGATGTTTGTTCGTCCGATGTCCGTCTATTCACGGGCCTTTTCCTCTGTTCTCCCAGATATCTTCATTCTGTTCCAGATAGGTTCTGTTCTTTCTCTCCGCTCTACTTCCTGAACTAGCAGACCCTCCATCCTTTCATAGGCTTATCTCCTAGTGCCAACATTGATTACAAACAGTTACTACAAGATAGACATTCTTTCACGTTCTTATCTCATTCATTCTATCCTAACCCTGAGATAGCTCGCGTTTCTTTTCTTCTAGATATCTTCATTCTGTTCCAGATAGGTTCTGTTCTTTCTCTCCGCTCTACTTCCTGAACTAGCAGACCCTCCATCCTTTCATAGGCTTATCTCCTAGTGCCAACATTGATTACAAACAGTTACTACAAGATAGACATTCTTTCACGTTCTTATCTCATTCATTCTATCCTAACCCTGAGATAGCTCGCGTTTCTTTTCTTGTCGAAAGTTTTCTATCTCAGCTTGATTATTCTGCATTGACAAAGTTGATTTAATTTTCTTTCTTCTACTTTAGTAGGGCGATTAAAGTTTTGGATAGCTCAGAGCATTTAATCCTTACGTTTCTTTGAATATTTTGGTAAGACCTACAGCATATGCTTCGGGTCCATCGAACAACTTACTTATTAATAATTCCTAGTTTAAACGAGCTTAGGACTTCTCATCCAACCACTTTTAAACAGATTTTTTTTTTTTTTTTTTTTTTTTTTTTTTTTTGTGACAAGTGAGAAGTCTTAGTGATCGCCGCTTTAGTAGCAAATAAAAGAACTAGATAGTGCGCACGCGTTGAACCCAGCCCATCTGTGGAAAAGCCTAGCTCCGCTCCACGCCCCTTCGGGTTCTTTTGTTTGCGGGCGGACAGTATTACATGTGACTTTAGTCCGCCCGTAAACAAAAGAACAAGAAGGGGCGTGGCCGGAGGGGAGCTAGGCCCCTTCCACATATGGGCTGAATGCAGCGCGTGCGCACTGCCTTGTTCTTTTGTTTGCGGCTGGGCTATAGGAATGGGTTATATTTAATAAGCGATAAGTAATCTCCCCCTCCACCCTTCTACTAAGCGATTGACCCTATTCATACCGTGTAAACAGCTCAACAAGTGTTTAATGTCAAGTCAGTTACTGGACGGACCCTATTGAAAACACTTGTTCACTATGTTTGAACGATTACTTGTCACATGTCACTAAGCCAGCTTAATGAGAGTGACAATCACTAATGGCAAGTGTAAACTAAAAGTACAGCATAGTCTGCTGGTCTATTAGCTCCGGGTATTCTAAAGGTTGCCACCCTTTTATAATGCCAAAGGCATGTTGTTTTCCCCAGGCTGTTACCCATCAAATTGCTGGCCACGCCCGATGTTGCACAACTTCGATGAATGATCGAACGGGTGTTTGGCCCAGATTTTTAATTGGATTGTTGATGTCTTTACTCGAAAAGCCAGTAACTGTTACTTGATTACGCTGAAATTAAGTAATAAAAACATGTAATTAAAAAACATCTAGATTATATTACGATATTGTTCAAACCGATACAAATGTAGTACGTTGAACAGACGGCTTGGGTTTTTGGATTTCATTCATTAACATCGGCGAGTAAAATATTTTGTTGTGATAAACGAGCGAATACACAATGTTGCTACTTGCATTTCGTACAATAACTTTTTGGCCTTTTTGGGGGGCGAGAGGAGATTAGCAAATTGCCATTGGTTACTTTACCTTCGAAATTTCAATTAAACGAATAGTTTAAAATATACGTTTTCAAGGCGGCTTAAGATATTTAGGATGATAACGGCGTTTACAACCATGGCCACTCCCCTATTTTTGGGGTTCTTCAATTTGGAAGGGTATTATCAGTTGTTTTGCCGGCCTTTTTCTCTTGAACCCCTCCTCAGAAAAAATGTAAACAAACCGGGCTGGATTGCAACCAGCGTCTCTATATTGTCGCTTCAGCGGGGTGGTTATTCAGTCACCACTATAACCTTGGATCCTTTAAAAGCAAAACCGTTCGTATTCAGATTTTTGATGAGCGTATTTCGTCGAAAAATACTTCGCTCTATTGGGCGTATTCTCCTGATATTCGGACGTTGTCTTCCTTTGGGACAAAACATTTTGTCAGCTGTACCCATCTAAGTGCTAACTGTGCATGACGTTGCTTACGTTGGACATGGTAGGTGCATCGGGTTGGCTATGCATATAGCCCAACTATGGGGCATAAAACGTCACCATTTCTGTTCGTGCCATCGTTATTCTGGCTCTACGAGGGATATGCCATCAAAATCATCGTGGAATATGATTACAATATGACTTCCCTTTCTCTTATCGTCTTGACAGCCATTAATGGTGACTGCTTTGTCTTCTCGACAATACTCATTGTGCTTTCCGAGGTCTATTGTTTGAGATGTGACATACTATTGTCGCGCTATTATTTATGTACAATTACACAAGGCTTTGTAAGTCATTCTTTCATATTAGAAAAGAAAAGTAAATCTTTCACTTTTTTACAAAAAAGGGGTGGTCACCTTATAAAAAAAGCGGGCATTCATTGACTAGAAAAACCGATAGGATTTTTACTCCAAAAGAAGTTAATAATGTAAATGTGTCTCTTTTATTTTATTTTTTTGAAACATGTACATGGGTTTTGAAACATGTACATGGGTTTTGAAACATGTACATGGGTTTTGAAACATGTACATGGGTTCAAACTCGGCATTTTGTTTCGTTCATAATTTTATTGACAAATTATGAACGAAACAAAATGTCCAGTTCATTAGAACTGCGCCAAATTAAACACATTCTTTAGTAAATTAAGCACTACCATGAAGAAAAAATGTGCTGTCTTTAATTTCTTTAATTCATGTTAAGTGTCTTTGTTGGCACTCGCCAATGTCTTTCTTAAATGGCACTGACTTCATGATTTCACTCCTTAAATCGAGTAGCCAATCCAAATAAGGATAGTTAGTATTCCCGCAATGTGTTCGTGTTTCCCGCGTATTCTTTTGCTGTTCGCGCCAAAAATACTTAACACGTCTATTCTACGGCTTAACTTGGCACGAGTAATGAAGGAAAAAATACAGTTAGCGAACTGGCCCCGATTCTCATTGCCACGCTACGGGCTCTGTTCCAGATTACGTCATTCCTATGACAATCTGTTATATCAGCTGTTTAATCTCGGTTACGTTAGAAGCTATTAGCGGATTTAAATCCATCGAAATCTTCGTATTTATGCTTGAAGCTTTCAAAACCGAAGATATGTAAATCATTTTATCTTGGAATGCATTCTTGTTGAATTTAGAACCAGACTTTGGCCCAAAACGGGCTGACTATATGAAAAAAACACAAAATATGTACAGCTAATGTACTGTTGTACGCGAGTTCGAAACTTGTAAGCTCAACGCATGCATTATTTTTTAGCGCTCAAAAGTTACAGTAAAAGGGGAAGGTCCTAGAATCCGCCAACGGAACACTGTTTTTCTACAAAATTCGGTCTACAAATCGCACAATTTTGGTTTTATAGCCTTCATTGCACCCTTGATATAAGTATTTTGACGTGGCAAATCGATTGAAACTATTTCCAAAGTGATATTTTGACCATAATTTTAGTTTAGGTTACCAGAAAAAGAAAAATTGGAAATTTGATCACAATTTTGAACCTCATCAATACAGAGATTTGTAAATTTTGGTAACTTTTGATATTTTTGGAGTTGTGAAAGAATCACAAAAACAAAAATATCCGCGGAGATGAGTAATTTTGTACTATACGTTTATATTGTTAATATTTCGAAAATTATGGAAAATACCTGGTAAGCGGAAGGTGATTATTGGAAAGCCTGATAAAACCCTTTCAAAATTAGACCACCTCAGTCTGAGAAAAGTATTATGTTTTATTAAGCGTTATGTTATTTTTTTTTTTTTTTTAATTGCGAAGTGAGTGTAAAACACACAAGGGAAGCCACAAGGTGACTGGATATGGCAGGAGACCTTACTTGGAAATACTGACAAAAACCTGATACCGCCTACAGCCTACAGCTGGACTGGTTGGCATTGAAGCTTAGATATAGTTACTGTACTCAGTAATGTGGGAAAAATATTTTCAAATCGGATGCTATTCCAAATTTTATACAAATCGTACCAAGATTAATACCAGTTGAGTAGAAAGGTTCATGTAATTTATTAATTTACTTATTACGCTTTATTATCAGACGTCATAAAATATAAAACTAACATTAACCAAACGAAGAAATTTTGATAATTAACAGATTCAACCCAGGATACAAGTGTTGGATGCCAACTCCATCTATAAAAACGCTTGAATTTTTCTTAAGATTCTTTTGACTTTTAATATAAACCTTTTAGTCAGCTGGATATTCATATATTTCGGAGGAAGGAAATTGAACAAAACTGCTCCACGAAATTGTTATCCTTTCCTGTAAAAATCTGTCATGTGTTTCATGAATTTTCTTTTTCTTTTTTGCCTAGTCGAATAAAAAAATGGTGATCTCCTTGTATAGAGAAGGCCCTTCTAAAATTCCTTTAAATTATTTTATTGTTGATGTTCTTCTTCCAAATTTAAAGATATTTTTTATAATTTTTGCGGTTGTAATTGTAGAATTAATTGAAGAACAGAATTTAAATTAGTTATTACTGAATGATTCTACCAGCAATTATTTTATTGTTAATACGATTTCTCTTGTTAAATCACTAATCTGTTCTCTTTAATAACCAACGAATGTTAAATATTTATAAGAAAAATGAACTAGCTGCTATCAAGGTCTAGTAATTCTCTAAATGATATGCCTTGATGGAAGATTATATTGTTGTTCATTTGTATCATGATTAAGTTAATTTTAAACTCACAATCATTTAAAGTTAGCAGGCTTTAAAGATGCGGATTATGGTGTAAATTTGGCTATTAAAATTAAATATGTTCAAATAAAAATGGATAATATTTCAAATTATTGAATTATTTGTAGTTGTTATTATTCTTTTCTAATGATAATATTATTTTTGTTTATATTGCATATATAATTATATAGAATTTTAGAAACTTGGATTTTTTTTGATTTTTTTCAATTGCCTTTAGCATTATTAATACTAATATTTTTACGAATTATTTACGAATGACCAATCTTGTGGTTTTATTTTATGCCTAGTAGGAAATACTGAGTCCGCCTTAAAGCAAATTCCGAAGAAACATTGCTAATGGGTTTTTGTATGAATGAATATTTTGGTCATTTCTTCAAATCTTCATCTATGATGTCTGTTATGACAAGAATTAGGTCTTATTAAAATGTAACTAATAAAACCGGTATAGATACCTGTTAATACAATAGTAGAGAGAATCGAACACAACCTTAGACTCGGAGTGTTAGTTAACACTCAGGTGCAACAGGGCTATCGGAAGTTATTTAAAGTAAAACGTTGAGGCAGAAGGTTGTAGGAAATGTAATTTCCAAAAAGGCAGCTATTTTCGATCCAACCGTTGCCTGGACTATTTTTATTGGTTTAAATACAGCAAATATTTTCTTCTCACTGTTTTTATTAGGTGGCTAAGCACGGACGTAGCTATTATGCTATGTCATAAATTGCGGATATTAAAAACCTGACGTTCTATTTGACTTGGAGGCTAGTTAATGTGTTATTGTTCAGGATTTTTATCCATTGTCTTGGAATTTACTGCTGGGTTTAAATGTCTTTATCTACATTCTTAGCGATAAGGACTACTATCTCTACTGTTTAGTTTTTCTTCAATATGTAGATTAGTTTTACGGTCGACTTCCCCCGTTATCTGTCTCCATGGCGACCTCTCGGCCTATCAGTATTCCCGGGACAAGTGATCGAGTCGCTAAAGGAATGATAGGACTGACCCCTCGACCTCTGCTTATCTTTATTCAAAGGCCATTGGGTGGATTTGCAATTCATAGGAAAAGCATATCCTCTGAAGGCAACGCCTTCTTGAGCATCCTTGTTGATGTTTCAGGGGGTGGTTACCTCGGAAATCCAGCTGGGTGGTTATGTTATGCTTTCTAGTCAGAAGAGGCGGTTCCCTTCAGCTTTCACCTAAATCATAGCGCACCTTTATTAACCTCTCAATTGGAGCTTTATTAACTCCTCTGCCTATTTCTGGGGGAATTATCGCCTTCTGCTTGTTAAAAATTCTCCAATCCAGATCGGAGCAGGAAGTTCTGTGGGAGTTTCTAATCATACATACGATTATGGCTAATTTCAGTAATTCGAATTCCTAGCAAGAAAGCTGGTAATTGGTGCAAAAGAATGCTGTAAAAGTTTTACACCAACCCTTAATGATTATAACAGCTCTGGTTTGTTCGGCAAGAGCTGCCTGATCTGAGCAAATTCCTCAGCAAATCAACGCTTATAAGAAATTTACACATGCTCCGACTTCGATGACTTTTAGAATCCATTTCTCCCATAGATTGCAATTTTGTTTTTTTGAAAACTACACATTGTGCCTATACATCAGTAGCTGTTTTAGCTGATATTCTATACTTGATATTTAAAAATGGAATGTTTGGGATTCGGCTAAAGAAACCTTAATACGATTTTTGTTAAACAAATCTATATTTAGGACGTTTCGGCTACTCATTGGTAGCCTTCGTCAGCTATGGAAATGAAAAGTGTCCACTGGACACTTCCACAATGGTTACTTATCTGTCAACATTGGTCTTCCTCTGCCTCCAGGCATTTCCATAGCTGACGAAGGCTACCAATGAGTAGCCGAAACGTCCTAAATAGAGATTTTTTTAACAAAAATCGTATTAAGGTTTCTTTAGCCGAATCCCAACCATTCCATCTTTACTTATCACCTCGACGGCTAACTATCTAAACATCATGATACTTGATATTGTCGTAGCTCAGATTCTGATTTAGCTTATGACCTTCTTTCCTTCGGATCCTCGTGTAGCTAAGATCTTCTATCGCGGCTCGTAGTCGGACTTACCTTAAGTTCTCATCTAACGAAAAACTTAGTCTTCCTTTGGTGCTGGTCTAGCTAACGAGCTTAAGCATAACCTAACGTAACGCGGATCGTGTTTTAAATAATGTCTTGATTGTTCTCAAATTTTGTTCTACCACTGATCTACCAAGCTGAGGTGCTGATATTCTTCAGGTTCTGGTGTAGCTAATATTCTAGAGTTTTCGAATCGTGGTCCAGCTAAGGTCATGCACGCCTGTGCGATGTGCGATTCAGGCCTTCCTGAGATTTTTTTGCTAATATTCTGGTAACCTCAGATTGTGACCTTGCTAAAATTCCGATTTTCTTCAGCCTACCTTAGCTGTCCTGTCCTACCTTGGAGTTTGGTCTATCGTGGATTTTGGGCTCCAAGATACTCGTTTGGCTAAGGTCCTGGATTTTCTCAAGCCCTGCTCAAATTAATATCCTCATAAATCTCCTTTGCAGTCTTACCCCGGGTTCTTGCCTAGTTAGGAACTTGGACCAGCTACTGGATCGTATTCTTCCTTTGATACTTAACTGAGTCGGATCTTGAACTAGCTAAGATCCCGCCTTTATTGAAAGATTGGTGTAGCAAAGACCCCGGCTTACTTCAGATTGTTTTTCTGGCTATAATCAAGGCTTACATTGGATCTCGGTTTATGCAAGATACTGGCACCCTTCGGATCATATTTACCTTAGCTTTCCTCATCAGGGGTCTGGTTTTCTATGGATCTTGGAACTGTTCGATGATCCTAGTGTAGGTAAGTTTCTGTTCTACCTCAAGTACTGTCCTGCTTCGGATCTCTTGATCTGGTTAAGATCCGGATTTATCTCGGTTCCTGAACTATCTTAGGTACCAGGATTTTACTTACTTCGATTAAGCAATTTCTCTATTGGCCTATTGATGAGGGTAATGGAAATGCTGTGCTTGTCGACCATTCTAACAAAGTTTGGTGTAGTTTTATGGCTGTACGTGGGAGGTTCTAGTAGAAAAGTGTTGTTGGGGAGATATATTTCTGTGTGGGAGGATTAATTGAGAACATGTTATTGTGTAGGAAGAGAGAGTCCTTCGTCCACCGATCACCTCTAAATATAGATCTTCTGCAAAGATTTGGCTTTTAAACTGCTGTTTGCTTTTATATACACTGCTTTCGAAAGCTTAGTCATAATGCGCGTGGTTTTTATGCCTTTCATATTTATTTATTGTTAGAAATTTCGTTCTAGCTGGTATCCTTCCTCCTTGCATGATATCATAGAAGCACGCTTATGACGCCGAGTCAAAGACGGTTGTAACAATTTTTAACGTGATATAAATAACTTTCTCCGACAAAAGTTGAAATTTTATTTTCAGGACCTTACAAACGACGGAGGGGCTTAAAAATTGTTCAGATAGATTTTGGTTACGTTTTCAAAGGAGCAATTATTAACAAAAAAATATTATTGACCAAACATGAGCAATTTTGGATTTGTTAGTATATTTTGTTGAATATCTCGAAAACTGTTCTCCAAAAATGTTTATAATGGAAATTTTGATAGGACCACGCAGTTAGGAGAAAACCCGGATGTGCCTTTTTGTTTCGGTTAATGGCGAAATAATTAATATATTCTATTCTAAGGTACCAAATTGACTCTAGCGACAATTTTTATGTGGATACGCGCTGAGATGACGGCCTTCTTATTAACATTTTTTTTTTTTTTTTTTAAATTTGACTTAAATTTTAGGTAAATGCCCACTTCCAATAGTATAATTTCTCTAGTTTTCAGAAATAATCAATTCTTTTAATCCCGAACGTCTTGAGAAAACGTTTCGTTCCTGTAGAACAAAAAGTGCTTTTAAATTGCGGTAAAAAATTACGGACGCCATTTAATGACTGGGAGAAATTGTGGTGACCGCTTTCACTATTAATTTTATGTAAAGAAAACATGATGACATTCCAATAGACAATTTGCATTTATTACTTACTTATTTAGATTATATAATTATATTTAATCGATACATTAATTGTTGGGAAAGAGTTTGCTGTATTAATTGGTTATATTTACTGAGATTGCATTGCAATTTACTAAGTCATTTCCTTGTATCGTAATTATGCATGTGAACAATTTATCTTTCAAGATAGTGGGGTGAAGAAATAACATGTAATACTGAGATTATAATTTAATTCTGAAATAAAATTACTGCGGGCTTCCTCATGCGGGGGTCTACTTTCTCATTTGGTGGGGGGGGGGGGTCCTACCCGGTAGAGAATGGTTGTCAACATTTCTAAACACCCATTGTCCTTTCTTTATTCAACATACTTTGGAGTAGAATCAAACCACGGTCTTTTGTATCCCTAGCAAAATAAGCGGAAACCATAGTCCATCTTGTAGATTGCAAGCCTTTAATAATTCCAAAGGTATGCGGATTTGCCAGACGGTCACCCATCCAGGTTCCGGCACGCACAATATTATTCTACTCCGGTGATCATCGGGTATCGGCGTATACGCGACTATCAGACAAATTAATAATGATTACAAAAGCTAATAATGCCTTTTCTTTCCCTTAAAATATAGTAAGCACAATATAAATATATATATATATATATATATATATATATATATATATATATATATATATATATATATATATATATATATTTTCCGGTTTCTATTACCGTGGAACTTGTTTATTTGGGATATCAACCCAACGTTTTACGAGGTCGTTACGGTTTTTCTCGAACGTTTTGCGGCCTGTTGTTAAAGTTCGCACTTTACGGCTTTGAAACGCTGTAAAACTGTGTAACAACGAAGCGGAAAGGAAAGGAGAAATATATATATATTTTTTTAACATAAAAATGAAAATAAATTAGGTCAAAATTGAAAGCGATTTGAACGGTTTAAATTCTTCTCTCCTATGCGGGTAATGTTTCATCCATGTATACGACGCTACCCGCATGTAAATGAACTTGAATGGGACAGATTTACAACAACGAAAATCCTTCTCGTTGGAACTACGTCATTTTGGCGTGTTTCCATATCATGCTTATAACTAGTGTGATTTAGAAAGCCAAGAATATCAAATCATTCCTTTCTGATACACTTTTTCTAGGAAATTCCAAATAAATTTGACCAGTTTTGTACTGTGCATATACCTTTTTGTACTTATTTTTATGTGGCAGAAGGTCAAAATTCAATTAATATACACTATTCAATAATCTTTATTTGCTCTACATGTTTCATGTCATCTTGACGTCTCCTCAGGAGCACTTAAAATAATAATAGCTGTTCTACAGTAGTCATGATTGATCTATACAGTCCTTAGGTGGCTCTGCCTGCAAAGATTTCTCAAAGGTTAAGGCTGTAAATTATTATTATTTTAAGCGCCCCTGAAAATACGTCAAGATGTCATAAAACATGTAGAGCAAAAGAACGTTTTCTCATGATTAGGATTCGACATTAACATAAATAGTGATAAGTAGGGTCACCACTTTTCTAATATTATATTTTGTTAAATGTTTGATTAATCATATTAATTTAAAGGTTATTGGTTGCCTAATTAATTTACCACAAGACTGATTTAGGGATAATGTTTGATAGGACTAGTTTAGTGGAAGAAAACGCTTCTTCAGGAGTTTTGTGATTGTTGATTTTGTTCTATGGAAGGTAAAATACTAAAAGAGTCAATTGTGAACTTTCCAAATCATATCAACGCTATTTATTATTCGGAAAGATGCTAATATCTCCAAGTTGCAATATAAGGTGAATTGTACTCATTATCCTGATCTCACAAGCAGTTTCATTCAACATCCTTGGGTCATAAAGCAGATTTGGCATAAGCAGGGCATTTACGTTCCGATTTGCAGTACGACTTAGTAGGACTACTAGTTGGATAGTCGACTCCACTCACGCTCTGACTTGCTACCCAACTTGTAGGTTGCTCGCGAGCCGAGACCGAATTTCTTTGAAGTCAAGCACTGACTGAGAGCTAACTTGGACGACTTTGATCCGACTCCCCCACTCACGGTCCAAATCCGTCGTCAGTCGGATGTCGGACCTTCGAGTCGCCCCTCTAAATGTCCCTACTAGACTTCCAACAACTCAACTTGCCCATTCACGATCCGATGTCGGATCCAGCTTCGGATTTTTGACCACAAGTCAGACTGCAAATCGAAACGTGAATGGCCTGCTTTAGGATCAGGTTGGCAGCGTAATTAACATTGCTGTGATAATTCCTATAGTTACTTTTAATCGTAAGCTAGTGTAAAACATGCCACAAGGAGACTAGATATGGCAGGAGACCTTATTGGGAAATACTGACAAAAACCTGATACGGCTCACAGCTAGCTTGACTGGTTGGCATTGAAGCTTAGGTATAGTTACTGTAAATTGTACTCAGTAGTGGGAAAACTATTTTCAAATCGGATGCCATTACAAATTATCAAATTATACCAAGAATAACATGTTTCATTTAATTCAATAATCATAGGTTTTCTGCATATGATTCTGGAGAGGTTTCGCCAGCGATTTTATCAGTTTCTTCAACATTATGGGAAGCAAAGGTCAACAACTTTGCCAAATGTTCATGATGAAGAATAACTCAAAACATTTTGTATTAATACCTTCCTCTACATTGTTCCCTACAAGGTGAGGAGACGACGGCCTTGTCATGGGATACTCTTACAAATAGTAACTTTTTTTTTCATTGCTTTGACATGGTGTCTTGTGTCGAGTTATTGTTTCTTGCTTGTGCGCCAGCTTCTCCTCACTTTTCTTGTCTTCTGCCAGTTGGTCAACACAGAAACGTGTTCTCTCAACCGCTCTGTTGACCAAATAGCAAAATACTTATAGTCCACCCACAAACAAAAGAACAACAAGGGGCTACGCCTTCCCACACGTGGGCTGATTCAGCGCGTGCGCACTATCTGATTCTTTTATTTGCGGGCGGGCTATAGTCGTTACTTATTTGTCATCTAATCATCTGTACCTGCGTTTAAACTAGTTATTGTTTATTGTCAAGTGGCGTAATATGTATTAGGCGAGTACAAAGGCATAGGAATAGATTCTATTTACTGAGCCACAAGCAATGTCCTCCACCACAATTCAACTACACATCTGCTCCTTGTCATATCGTGTAAACAACCCAATAAGTGTTTAGTGACAAGTTAGTTTCTGGTCGGACCGTAAGGAACGCACTTGTCCACTACGATTGAACGTGTACATGTCACTTGTCTAGAAACGTTAAATGAGTATTTGGTCTCTTGCCAAAAAGCAAGCTTAGTGAGAGGGACGTGCAGTAAAGAAAAATACTAGGCACAAAATACAGGATCATTTTAGATAGGTACTCCTTCAAGGATTCTTTTTTGAGTACAACCTCAATTACACTTCTATTCGGAACGTATATCATATCTTACCTACATCAAGAAAATATACTACGTAATATAATATGATATGAGCTATCATATACCATTGTAATCCATACATTTCACATAATAATAAAATTTGATCCGATATGTGGCCTTATCAGAATTAGAGCCGATAACATTTCACCTTATCCGAGTGCAAAACTATCCGTTTACATTTCTTGCCGAAGGAGAGAGAACATAACAATGCCTAAGAGGCTTGTGAGATCTGGAGTGAATTTTATATTATTATTTGTATGTATATGTGAATTACTTTTTAAAAGTGTGGCAACCTGTAGATAACCTGACGTTAATAACCTAATTCTTGAAACGCCGTTAAATACAAAAAAAAAAAAACTATATTTTTCATATTAATAATTTTCGGAATATTTAGTTATAAGTGCCAAATTTCTGGATTAGGCCTTAGAAATTGAATTTCTCCCTCTCGCAAACACACGAGAGTATATATGTTCGCGTCAAACATTCCTGTGGAAAAAATTATAGAAAGTGAAATTCGTTACACATTTTTCTTGTAGGACGGAGTGAAATTATTTTCAGGGCGTTATAATTAACCCTACCCGATAAAACGCGAACAAAAAACAAAAACAAAATTCAAGTTATTTTGCGTTCAAAAAAGAAGGTACATGTCGCAACTACATGCAAACTAAGACTAATTTTTGCTTACGTTCAGAAATGAAGTAAAAATAAAAATTACATTAACAGGGCTCGTATATTTTTCTAAAAATCTTAAGAACGTTTGCGAAATTGTTGTTGTAATTGGATATGACTGTTCCAAGTTCAATATTTATTTATTTATAAATGCACTCACAGAAAATCACAGTTGGATATTTTAAAATAAAATATCTTAAGTTAACCCTTACGCTGCTAGTGATGGCGGACACCTCGCCGTGGCTTTTGGCAGCGGAAGGGTTAATTATTAGGATCAGGCCATTTGGAGTGGTGAATAACTTGAAACCAAATATTTAAAGATTGTTCTGGCCGAGTCATATTTTTATTTTTCCTGTAAAATTTAAGAAAGAAGTATTGTGAAGAGTTGGATGTTTAAATAGGAAAAAAAAAATTATGTCCACTCGTTATGACGAATATATTTCAACCAGAAGTATTACCTATAAGGTGTTGTTTTGCCATACCCAGGCTTCTTTTGCCAACGACTTTCGTTTACGGTTTTATGGCCGTTATCAAAGTAGAAAGTCCCTCAATAACAGGAAGTATTTATTGAAACGTCCGGCTGTATATAGCTTTATGTCGACGATGTGTTTGGATTTCTCGACAGCCTGCCTTCCTTGGGTCAAGGTGTCCGTTCTTGCGACACGAATCCTTGTGCAAGGTTTGACTCTCGAAAAATATCAGGACTTGTTCGGAATGGCTACAGCAGATTATAAATCTCTCTTCTCTCTTATCCTTATGAATTGGTGGTTTCTCCTTTTCTGACTATGTATTTTGGTCCTGAATTGAGCAGTACATATGGAATTTCTCTATATGCCTGTCATAAGAATGCAATTCTTAAAGAGATGTATTTTGATAGCCTTTGACGTAAAAGAAAGAAAGGTAAAGATTCAGCTAAGAGAAACCGATTTCTGTCAGATTAAAAAAAAAAAAAAACAAAAAAAAAAAACAAAAAAAAACAAAAAACAAAAAAAAAAACGATATTTTGAACGTTTCGGCATGCTCTTTTTGACTGCCGTCTTCAGCTAACAAATAAATGTATACAGTTTTTTTTTCTCCTCAAAGTTGATTGTGTGTTTTCGAGCATGGGCGTATTTTGTAAGAGCAGATATGTGACTGTATTGTCCATAATTGTTAGTTTTCGTTGTGTAACACCAAAAAACGTGCTGTCCCTAAATTTTGGTTTAAAAACCACTAACAAATTGATTACCTTCTTAACTAGACTCAAAAACTTCTTTCTTCCTTATGAACGGTCCAGCCACTGTGTTTACTAAATTCCCTGTCAAACACTCGCCCTACAAAACTCGTTATTACTCAAAAACACTTATTCAACTTTGATGAAAAAAAAATCTGGAGTATATTTATTTTTTAGCTGAAAAATGTGCCCACGAGCATGCCAAAATATTTGAAGTAAAGAATTTCTTGAGCATCTGACGTTTTCTCTTAGCCGAATACCAAACTTCATAAAAAATGAAATTATGCTAAATTCTAAGGAATAATACAAGCGAAAATAAGAACAGAATTTCCTGACTGGAGCCGACATCAATCTTCCTCGACCTTGAGGTGAGCTATGGTCTAAATGTTGACCAATCTAAAAGTGCAGCTGTTTGACCTTTAGGTCGTGCTGGATATATTCAGGTCATGTCCGGAGGGCTGGGATTGATGGTAGTCCTGCACGATATTCATTCTGCAAGCTTCCTGTCTTTACCAAGTCATTGTCAATTATTGTTTAGGTTAATCAAGTTATTTAGTTATCTTTAAGAAGTTTATTTTAATCTTAACAAGCTTAATAACACAAGATTTTTGAAACGGGTTATCTACAGTTTACCTCCACCTCGTTCTTGCGAGCTTTGAGGAGAAATCTTCCCTTTTTTCGAAAGAAAAATCACCACCCCTATGTGGAGTCGCAACTACGACCATAGGCACGCAGTGGTAACACCTCAACACTCGACGTCATCGCTATTCTTAACCAATTCTTTCTACACATTTTTTTTTTTTTTTTTTTGGCTCTTTGCTTTCCCTTGCTGCAGCCATATACAATGTGTTCTTCCAATTTACTATTATTTAGATTTTCAAAGCTCTTTTAGAGTACCGACGCCTTGATAGCGGACAAGTCAACCGTCACGATTGTTACTGACACTCCAGACTCCCTCCATGACTGATGGTTCGGTGTTTTTCACTAGCCAAATGAAGAGAAGAATTGCTAAGGGATCTAAGTGACATTTTAGAATTTTTCATTTTTTGACTGCTAAGTGATCAATATTCCTGCACCAGTGCCCTGCTACTACCAACGACTAACTAGAAGCAACAAGAATAGCACATAGATTTTTTAGCAAGGCATTGACGAATGAGCATAGGTTACTTTGCAGTCAAAAAATGTAAAATTGTACTTAATACCACTTAAATCCATTAGCAATTCCACTCTTCAAACGTGCAAATAGGCACGCATGAAATTGCGACTCCACTGCCTGACCTTACGTTCTCGTCATCATTTAACACTCCATGGTTCAGCGTTATACTATTTCCATACATTTACAATATTATGCTTTGGTGATGATTATTACGCATTGGTGTTCAGCCAATGTGTTCTGCTCTTCAATGTAAACAAAGCCATCGTGGACTCATTTAATTCCTTGCAAATACCTGCGTTCACCATGGGGTGATAATTTTCCAATTAGGATTTCGATGGAAATTAATAATTTGGTCTCCCTCTCTCTTCTCCCCCCCCCCTCTCTCTCTCTCTATTGTTTTTCTTCCGACACCTTTTTGTGACGGGACATCTCTCTTAGAACAATTGGCTCCTTGGTGATTAGATACAATACTAAATACTCCTTGAAATACTTCCATAAGAACGTCCGCTATGTTACTAAGCCATCAACATTCAGGAGGCCCCATCAATTCATATTATACGACATTGATGAATGACGATGGAATTCTCAAGGCGTCAATGACCTTCAGAGAAAGGAAAACCTTTCTGTTGATGATTGTATGAGGATCTATGGGCTTTGTGCGAATGCTATTAATCTGATGATTCGCTGATCCTCTCGAGTTCTATGCATCATCAACACCGGATATTCTATAGAGATGCCAGTACTGCCGGGGAAAGTGTAACGAACTAGATAGTGTTATCAATATGGAAAGTTCGTTATCATTTAGTGGCAGTCTTCACGAACTCATGGCTAACAGTCACGGTGGCTTCTAGTCTATTTATTCAAAGTCCTGCTGGATGTAGTCAGCAGTGTTTACATTTGACATTTCCTGCAATGTAGTTATTGCCCATTGGACCTTGATTATACTAAAAACTTTAATGGCCACGTTTTATATCAGCATTGAGATTGTTTGTAGTGAGATGTTCATAAATGCATAATCCCTTAGTAGGACTTTTAAGTAAAACTCATAAGGAGAGCAACACAACAAAATAAATCGAACAAAAAATAAGACTAACCTGGTATGATAACTTGCGAAAGTACAGTTGCATGCCAATAGTAGCGAAAAGTAACAGATTTAGAGGGGAAATTGTAATAATTTTAGACAAAACCACTTCCTTCAGTTTAAACCAGGATCTAGGTAGATCCATAGGTCAAATTTATGTTTCATCGGCCGGATTGAAGAAATAGGACAATAACAGAAAGTGCAGATGCAATTCAAACAATAATTGACCTGCTTAGTCTTGTGACCGATAATGTCAAAACACACGAGAACAACGAGAAAAAAAGACTTGGTAGCAGCAGCTTCAGATTTCAGGACGGCCAGAAAGCATTTTCTGCTTTAGTGAATTAAATCACTTTTTTTAATAGGAAATTTTGTCTAGTTTATGATAACATAATTAGAATTTAATTATTTTGAACCGTTTTTGAGCAATGCTTTCTTATTCAATAAAAAAAAATGACTACCTACGTAAAATAAAAAAAAACAACAGAAAATTGGACATAACTGCTTTCCCCTTCGGAATCGGACCATACTTCTAATGAAGTTTTTTGTTAGAAAAGATGTCCATTATCGCCTCCTAGATTTTGGCTACTTAGACCTGAATCACCCTGTATATACATTATAATCGTTATTTTTCACGGCCATTTTCTGCCACAGCTTACTCTATTTCTTAAAGCCAACTAAAATCCTTAAAAGCTTTTCTGGACTAATTCTTTCGACTGCAATCCACGCCGCCTGGTGTATTAGTGAAGGAATGTTGTTTGGTAACGGTACCTCAGATTGACACGATACCTTACGGATTCAGGACATGGCCTTCCAGTATTCGGCGCATAATGGTTTGACCTTGAATCAGGGAACAGGCGGCAGGTGCGGTCCATTTGCGCGCGTGATGCGCCATCTATTAGTGACCCTTTAGGGTCGGTTGTTTTAGCCTTTTCAGATCTAGAGGGACATTGAGGATTCCTTGGTATGCAAAATTCGTTTGCTTCCAGAAAAATACAAATAGGCTGAGTTTCTTCATCTGGTTATTTCGAATTGGTAATTGCCATTGGCTCGTTAACCTAACTATCATGTAGGAGAGACGTACCTTTATATGACCACTCTTTAGATTAGATAAAGGGTGCCTAGTCTCAATCCAGGCGCAAATTGAGCCCAGGGCAGACGTAACAGAGAGACAGCAGAAATGGCTGGAATACAGGCAGGGATCTATAGAACCCAGTTCAGATCAGCCACCGCAAATTAAACCCAACTCTGTTTATATTAATTACATTTGTAAGTGTTATTATATTTTTTATTTGTAAATCTATGCATATTTATAATGTAATGTAATTCGGGTGACTGGTATCGCTTAACACGAGATAATTTCGCATTAATCGTTTGAAACATTTTATGATTCAGAATATTCGGGGAAGCTAGTTAGACCAGGGACGTAAGAAACTGTGTTACTAACGCGGAAGGTCGGATGGACACCTGAGCCCGTGCTTCGGCTGCGCCTTGGCTGAGTTGAATATGCGGCTCTCTATTTGAAGCTGAGGTTTACTGAATCTCATTTGCCTATGCTTCGTCTCAGCTACTTCTTCCCTGGGCTGAATTTGCGCCCAGCCTTACTGTCCAGGATAAGTCGCACTGAGCTCTATAACACCCATTGTGCCAATCGATGTGCCAGACTGTTCCAACACCAGATCCGTGTCAGTGATGGCCCTCCTAAGGGTGGTAAGGTACCAGCCCAGGTGACCTCCTTGGACGATGATCCAATGAAGTCCGTTCAAAGCTGCAGAGATCTTCTGGCTGCGAGACCGTACACATTCAAACAATATTTTATGGATTCTCGACATCCTCAAAGCGTAGTCGACTCCATATAATTCTGGTTAGTGACATGGAATTAAGACGCCCATGCAGTGTGCAGTAAGGAGGGCTGTTACTAGTCATACCTTAGTCCTGCACAGTTTGCCTATGATTACCTGTACATATATCTCCAACTCCTTTCTTAAGTAAAGTTCATGCTATCATTTCTTCATGGGGGTTCATAATAAAATCCTCGATTCGATTCTTCACCGTGTAGCTGAAATAATAGTACAATACAAATCACTCTAAAAAAATATAATTACTCCGATAGAAAAGGAGTGAAAGTTCATTAAATTCTTATATTAAAGAAGTCCAAGTTTGAAGCGATTGTTATGAAGAATAAAATTTTATTATCATTCATCTATTAGTAATAAACTCAAAAGAAATAAAAATAGAAAGAAAACAATGAGTATTAAATATAACTTATTGTAATGAGATAAAGCTCAGCAAATGGGTCTTTACGTAATATTTGCTTGGATTTATTTTGGGACGCTTTTGAATTCTGTATTATGAGAATTTTCTGAGGGTCCTGTTTCCAATCAGATATTTAAATCTGGAAATTCCTTGAGATCTAACCAATATTTCCTTCCAGCCTCGAATTACGCGTAAGATTGTAGACTAGTACGTACGCTCTTCTTACAAGTCTAATCGCTTCGTGGTCGAGCTCCTAGAACTATATTTGTACAACTCTTAATTGTTGTGGTAAAATGTTAATCGAGAATTGATCGCCATTTTAATCTGCAATTAATTTTGCTAAGTGGTATCTCCAATCCTGGATGAAGGCCAAATTCAATACGTCAAGGTGTGCGTTAATAGGAACAAGGAATGTGGCCGTCAGCTCACGTAGTGAATTTTCAGAGCAGCTATGGTTCCAAAAATGTTGTCTTGAATATTTTGATGTCGAAGACAAGGAAGGTCGCGACCGGTCTTCTGTTGTTGATCGCGACCAACTTAGGGCTTTTGTAGAAGAAAACACTCGCCATATTGCGAGAGAAGTTGGTGTTGACCACTCAACAGTTGTTCGCTATAATGGAACGAATTGGTCATATTTAGACAGGCATTGTTTTTGCACCGAGCGCTTAGCGCGGAAAAATCGTGTTGTGAAGGATTGACGTTATTTTTACCGCTTGAGTTTATATTTCACCCAAAACCTATCGGTCTTCATCGGTAGTTTTTTTTTTCGTTTTTAACAGCGCATCAACTATTTGGCTATTAGCGCCGGTCATCGGTAGTTCTTCTCCTAAGTAGGTGTTTAATAGCTCTATATTTGAGATGCTCTGTGTTCCTTCCTGCAGTACTCAGCACTCTATTGTATAGCTTCCTTTTGCATTCTTCCTCCAAGGCCTACATTCTTCCATTTGTGCCTCCTAGAGACAATATGAAACAATATCCTTGAGAGTATTTTGATATAGTAACAATAGACCTGCAGATTCACGTGCCCACCCTCACAACACCTTTACCATTCCCCTGTGATCGGCTTTCATAGAGGTTCAGGATGGGAGTTTTGGGAAAACCTCGTGCCGTTCTCCTGTTACGTCAGGCCTTTCGAAATCCCACGGCTAATGGCGTACATTTAGTTTTATGTCTGTATCCCTTAATGACCTCGGTCCTCATTACGGGACTTTTAGAATCCTAAAAGGATATTACGTGCCGAAAACATTTTTTCGAACCAGGAAATTACCTATTTTTTGAAGATTTGTATTTCCCGCAATTGGTACTTTCGAAACATTAATGTTCTCCAGGGAATATGGTTGTCTAATTATTTTTGTCATAACTGGAAGTATATGAACAACGTAAAAGTCTCGTAAATATCGTTCGGAAACTTGTTCGGTTTTACGGAAATTGACTAGGAACAACGAAATAATAAAAAAATGAAGTGGGAGTGGACAGAGGAAAGCGTGAGTGGGAGAGTGAGAGCGTGGGGGAGGGAGTGAGATCGTAATTCTCTCCGAAAAATATCGTAAAAGTGTTTTAAACTTCTTTCTTCCCAGGCATTTCCCGGATTATCTTTTACGATATTCATATATTTCTATTGTTCCTATATATAATATCATATAGATATATTGTATTTTAAATTTGTTAGCTCAGGTTTATATGTTTTTAGACGGTTTCTCTCGGTGCTGCTGCTGTCCGTAGTACATTATTTCGCCAGCGTCATTTCTGGCTTCTTCAGCCGTGTCATACGTCCTTGGTGCCTGGTTAGGACTGATACATAATCTTTTTTCGAAAGAAAAACCACCGCCCCTATTGAGGATCGAACCCACGACTGTAGTCTCCCGGCCACCGGGCCTCGTCAATATAGGTAAAAACAACCAACAAGCATTATTTGCCAATTGAGGAAGCCGGCTTTAACTTTGAGGAAGGTTTGTGGTCCGAAAAACCGAACCGCTCGTGATATATCGTCCCTGCCATGTCAAACTATCGAATATGCAAAATCTCGTTTTTAGATTCGAGACTTTGCTCTTGGATTGCAGGCGATAAGGCATGTCGCAAATTTTCGCAACTCTAACCCCTTTATAGAATAGCCTTTAATGCCTTAAATAAAGTATCGAATAAGACCATTTTAGCGCGGTTCCTCCCTCCCCCATAGGGAGGAACCCCGCTTATAGGGTTGATACAATGAAACAATCCGGAAGTGCCGACTAGAAAATTTCGCGTTTCAGAACCCCTAGAGACCGAAAATAACGGTGGTTCAAATTTGTATATATATATATATATATATATATATATATATATATATATATATATATTTTTAGATGGAACGGCATTTTTCTCCAGCGGTGGTACTCCTCCTCACTTCTTCCCGGAATATTTCGATGGATTCATCTCCATCTTCTTCAGCCAGGTACTTGTTTCTTCCTCGGTGGTAGCCAAGGGAATGACATTTTTCTCGATCTGGGCTCCTTTTCTCCCTTCTAGCCACAGTATCGGCGGACGAATGGTGTTGAAGCTCCCTGGTGTAGTTGGGATTCTGTCCGTTGGCAGCGCTGATGGTATTGCGTCTTTTTTTTTTTTTTTTTTAGGTTAAACCTTACGGCGAGGAAAATAGAAGCAGGAGGGGAGGGAAAAAAAAAAAAAAAAAAAAAAAAGACCCAATACCATCAGCGCTGCCAACGGACAGAATCCCAACTACACCAGGGAGCTTCAACACCATTCGTCCGCCGATACTGTGGCTAGAAGGGAGAAAAGGAGCCCAGATCGAGAAAAATGTCATTCCCTTGGCTACCACCGAGGAAGAAACAAGTACCTGGCTGAAGAAGATGGAGATGAATCCATCGAAATATTCCGGGAAGAAGTGAGGAGGAGTACCACCGCTGGAGAAAAATGCCGTTCCATCTAAAAATACTATCCCAGCGACGAAAAATAACATCAAACATATAAAACCTTACGGCGAGGAAAATAGAAGCAGGAAAAAAAAAAAAAAAAAAAAAAAAGACGCAATACCATCAGCGCTGCCAACGGACAGAATCCCAACTACACCAGGGACCTTCAACACCATTCGTCCGCCGATACTGTGGCTAGAAGGGAGAAAAGGAGCCCAGATCGAGAAAAATGTCATTCCCTTGGCTACCACCGAGGAAGAAACAAGTACCTGGCTGAAGAAGATGGAGATGAATCCATCGAAATATTCCGGGAAGAAGTGAGGAGGAGTACCACCGCTGGAGAAAAATGCCGTTCCATCTAAAAATACTATCCCAGCGACGAAAAATAACATCAAACATATATATATATATATATATATATTTGTCTGTTCGCTCTCTAGATAGAAGACGAATGGTCCGATTTTGATGAAATTTGGTACAAAAATCCTTCGTCCAATTTGAAAGGTCAAGTTCGTTAACCAGCAAAATCCGCCTACTGGCAGATGGCGTTTGGGGCGAAATTCGCGGAAAAAGAATCGTAACGCTTACGTTTTTGAGTTCATAAGCTTGTAAGTACTCGTATTATATGATTCCTGGGCTAGGAAAACGAATGAAACCATTTTGAAGGCGATCGCTTTAACCGTTTTCGAGAAAATTGGAAAAATAGCTTTTGAATACCGTTTTTGGTTTGGGTACTTAGAATTACGGGATTCAGTTGAAACTTTATCTGCATGTTCTACTTTCATTAAAACTAATATGTTGAAAGTTTTGTTACGTTTGGAGTTAAGGAAGGGTTAGAATAAAATATTTTATGAACAGACATGAAAAGTTTTGGGAAGTTCGTATACTTTCATTAATATCTCGAACTCGGTTGGGAAATCGTGGTAAGTGGATAGAAACTATTTGAAAGCTTACTAAATTCTCTACAAAAAAGATTCTAAAACTATTTTTGATTAGGTTATGTCAATCGGAGAAATAAGTGCTTAAAACTTCAAATACGTCTGTTTTGTTCTTATGAACGGGTTTTTGTCGTTCTTGTTGTAATTTTTGTCTCTTTCCCTTCGTTTTTTATTGCTTTGTATTTTTGTAATTTCTTATGTTGCGAAAATTTTGTGTGTAAAACAGGATATGAAAAATGAGGCCAATTTTCTGTTGCTAGAAATAATATAAATTTTGGGAACTTTCATTAATATCTCGAAAACTGTTGAGAATTTTGGTAAACAGAAGAATACCATTAGAAAGCTTATTAAATGCTCTACATAAAAGGTTCTAATAAAAGTTTTGATTAGGCGATGTCAATCGGAGAAATAAGAGCTTAAAGCTTTAAAGTAATTGATTTCGCTTATTCGAAGTGTTCTTTTTGTCTGTATTTTATTCCTTGTTATTTTTTAAATGCTTATAGTTGGATAATGTATTCGAAAATAAAACAGGTTAAGTAAAATAACAAAAACAATTTATTGTTAAAAATATAGAGTTCCAAGATTCCAAGACCTTGTAACTAGCGGGACGGTTTCTAGTGTTGCCGACCCTTCCAGGTAAGATTGTAAGTCCTACCTAAGACAGGTGGAACCAAAATATAACTGTCAGGGTTCGGTCACTGCTACTTAATAAAACTACATTTTATCGTAAAAATGGTTTTATTGTGCCGACGTTTCGGCTTGAACTTCAAGCCTTCATCAGGGCTGTAAATACAAGTAGGACATATTTAACACTAATATATGCACATATCTATGTAAATATACCTAACATATATATATATATATATATATATATATATATATATATATATATATATATATATATACATATATAATATATATATATTTATATATATGCATATACACATACACATATACACGCACACATATGTACATATATATGCCCACATACATACACATATGGGGTATGTATTATTAAGTAGCAGTGACCTAACCCGGACAATCCCTACCTTGCATCATCAACGGTCAACGATCTCCTCTCAACAAAATAATAACTGCTTCTATTTTAATCTTTCGAAATTAGACTAGGGATAAGAACGGAACCGCGCTAAGATGAGGCAGTTCCTGCGAGTCGGACTTTTTGATTATATTATTTCGTAAATGGATAAAATATGTTTGTTCTTATTTTGCTCCGATTTGCATATTCGTTAGTTTGACATGGCATGGATGATATGCCGGAATGTAAGAGGGCATTTTTATTGGTATTCATCCATGTTCATCAGTCATGTGGTGTTGAACTAACCAACTTGTTGATGAATATGCTGCGTGCTGTACTTTTACTGAGGAGAGGAAATTATTAAGTGTAGTAAAACATTTGTTGATGAATGAACCTGAACAACGTCATCTCTCAATTAGTGTTTCCTTGTTACACATATGTCCTTACACCCTTACAAATATTAGTTGATTTTCTGTTTTCGCTTGGTTGTTGCAGGACTAGTCGAACGATGGGACGCCCTGGCGAAGGGTGCCGACGACCTCCAGATGTGCCGGTCCTTACGGAGGGAGATATACTCGAGGAAGGAAGAGATCAAAGAGATCAGCGATCGTGCCGCCAGGCTGGACACCAAGCTCACGGATTGGGACCAGCTAGAGATGAGGATGCAGGAAATAAAGGTAAGCTTTAGGAGCGTTTTGTTTGACGGAGTAATGAGTGTTCGGTACCCGTGATGGCTACCCACATCTCACTAGGGGTGGTGGCTTTTATTTAGGAAAAGGAAAGGGATCGCCTCTATCCTGCCTAGAAAAGGGTTCTAACCTATAGTTAACCCGTCCTGTGTCAATTATAAATGGACGTTAACATTTCGTTTCTTCGGGGTTACTTCTTGTTGAATTGTCCTGTCAATATACAGGCTGAAATCAATAAATTATGTGTAAGAAGATGCAGACCCATTGAGTCAATCAGAGTCAAGGAATGGTAAGGATTCCGCTAAGACAAAATCGTCAGAATTTTATTTATAAAAACATTATTGCATTGTGAATATGACTTTTCCAAAGACACCATAAATATATTCGTATATATTTCGAAACGATGAATCCGGAGTCCGTTTCACTCCAGCGTGTCAGATTTACGAGTTGTTGAGAAGAAATAACTAGAGCTTCCTGGGTCGACGAATTCGAATCTGAGGTCTGTTTCAACCCATTGGCGCAAAATCATTTTTCGCGGAATCAAATTTTAAGGACAAATATGTCTATTTTTCAAAAAAAAATATTTTTTTACTGGAGATTAATTTTTTTCAAAATAAAAATATTTGTCCTTGAAACAGACCTCGAATTCGAATTAAGCGGCCCTCAAAACATTGGAAGCTCTAGTTATTTCTTCTTAAGCGACTTCATTTGAAATTCGACCTTCTAATGCTCTTATACCTGACGTGCTGGAGTGAAACGGACTCCGGATTCGGATTCAGCGTGTCGAAATACATAAGAATATATGTATGGTGTCTTTGGAGAAGACAACCTTTTTTTTATTTTGTGTTCTTACCCGGATTTAACGTTTATAAGAAAATTCAAAAATCAACGACCTTAATATTTAATTTATAAATTATAATAGACCTTAACACGAGTTAATTTAAGATGCCTGTTGATAAACCTAAACAGGTTCGAAACTTCGCAAATATTAGTTAATGTTTTAAAACATTTTTAGCGGCAACTCCTACTAGTTACTTTAAGAATCCATTGATCCTCGGCATGACCTTTGACGGCGATCTTCAGCAATAACTTAATACCTAGGTTATGAAGATAGGCGACGATAACTTTTAGGTGGCCATGGATAAGTTTAAGGAGTACTGCACTTAGAAATCCTTACGCTTTCTCTTAAAAAAAGTCATGGTAATTGCGCTAGCCAGGGTAAAAAAGTGTGGTAACCTGTAGTTAACCCATCGAAGAAGTCTTGTGTTATGTATAAGTGGACTTAAAATTTTTTTTAACCTTTATTGATAATTACAACAATATGTAAACATATTTCCAGTAATTTAGTTGGTATTGATAAAGGTTAAAAAGTTTTAACCTAAATTGGTTATCAATCAATGAATGGTTATGAGGGGACGCGCAAAATCCGACTGCTTGGTCAAAAGATTGATGAACACTTGAACAAACGTTTTAATTTAATCTACGAGTAACTACCTCAATAGCTGTATAAAAATTTAATAGCTGTATAAAAATTGAAACCCACAAGGTCGTTAAACCCTTTTGTAAATTTACTTGCCAAATGAATTTAATGATTATCAATCAATTTTTTTTTTTTTTTTTTTTTTTTTTTTTATAACCTTTATTAATACCAACTAAATTTAGGACTTAAAAATTGAAATAAATGAAATCAATGCATCCTAAAGTTTTCCTTACGCGTTAATTGCAGTCTGTACGTACATTTGATAAGAACTCTCTCCTTATCCCTCCTTCTCCTGACAGATGACAGCTACTAATCAGCTGATCTGTCGATTATGCATATCAAACCCCAAGGCAGTTTAAGCCCCACCGGCTTAGCCGAAGTGGGCTGAACAACGGTTAAATCCTTTTGGACGCCACTAGTCAGGACCAGTTCCCGGACCTCATCAGTTCTTCTCCTCATCTTCCCCTGTTCAGTTTCTCTCGGCACTTTCTTGTGAGTTCTCCAATATAATCTTGTTCATTCTTCAACATTCTTTTCCATTTATATAACCAATATTTATGATACATCTAGAAATTGGGATTTCACGTTGATAAAACCCATTTAGACCTGTGTTTCTTTTTTTCTAGTTATAAATTTTACCTTAATTTGCATTTCCTTGAATATATTTTGTAAACCCTTATTTTAATCTCGTCCAAAACTTCAATTAACATAGCTATTAAATATAATTTTCGTTATTAAACAAAAATATATATAAATAAAAATAAAGAATACTTCAAAAGAAAAATTCCAGAAAACACTGGACAGTGCCGCACAGTTGTGCCAAACAACATTTCGCGTTTCAAAAAAGCCTACAGCCTCCAAATCTTATTTTTTTTTTTAAATGAAAGCTAATATAATTTAGAAAACTTTGTCTAGCCAGATATTTGTTTCTACTTTTTATTAAATTACGTTTAAATAATTCACGAACTTTTACAATTAAACATAAAATAATATTTTATTTTTCATGTAACTTAATATAAGCACTTCGTTGAAATAGAACATTCAAATCTTTATTAGACTTGGAAAAAATCAAAATCTATTTTCAAATCATATTAATCTCATTGTAAAATTAAGATAAATTTACGTTTTGAAGATGTTAGTCTGATTTTTTCCAAGTGTAATGAGGATTCGATTTTTTAATTTCAACGATATCAGTGCTGATATTAAGATAGATGAAAAATAAAATATTATTTAATGTTCAATTTTAAAAGTCCGTGAATTATTTACACGTAATTTAATAAACAGGGGGAAAAACTGGCTAGCCAAAGTTGGTATTAATTTTATTAGCTTTCTAAAAGCTAGTCAAAAAATCATTTAAATCGGTTAAGATTTGGAGGCTGTACCTTTTTTTGAAACACGAAATGTCTTTTGGCCCCACCGGATGGGAAATGTCTTTCCCAGGACATCCCTGTCCTGGGGAAATGTCTTGTTTAACAGAATAATTGAAATAGGAAAAATCTTTAGAAGTATTGTCAATTGACGAGTGAGTCGTGCAAATATATGTTTATTGAAAATACAATGCATTGATTTCTCGATATACCAGGCTTAAAGAAATGCAAAATTAGAGTTTATTATCCAACTTACTTGTTTGGCTAATAGGAGATTCGGTTGTTACAACAAGAACATAACTTATTTGCTGTAACTTAAAATTTGATTTATAACATCATTAAATTCATTTGGCAAGTAAATTTACAAAATTTTGGGTTTAACGACCTTGTGGGTTTCAATTTTTATACAGCTATTAAATTTGTATACAGCTATTGAGGTAGTTACTCGTAGATTAAATTAAAACGTTTGTTCAAGTGTTCATCAATCTTTTGACCAAGCAGTCGGATTTTGCGCGTCCCCTCATAAATAGGAAACCCGCTTATGACGTTGAACTCAATTTGAACCTAATATATCCCATTCTGCTTCATGATTGTTTTATTTATGATCATAACCTATTATATTGGAAATATTTTGGAGGGATTTTTTTGATGACTAGATGAAGGGTATTAATTAATAATACCAACCAAGGTGAGGAATAACCCTTCAAAGCTCCTTAGGGATTATTACTACTAACAATCTTGAACATGGAATAGTTAGCCAACTAAAGCGCTATACCTAAAAAAAATAAAAAATTTCCTGAACTAAATGATCTTATTTAATTTATTTTTGAAGTTTTTATGGCACATTTTTACCGCTTAAATCAATATTTCGGGGGAGGTGCAATTCTAAAATCAATAATTGTTCTTCAACATGACTAAGTCATTTAGTACTGTTGATTGAAACCTATCGGATTGATGCCTCCTCGGTTGTAAGAAGGCATTGCCGACCCGGATATAAAAATAGAGCACGCCGCAGCGTGCATACAGATGGAGTATTGACACTCCTTAGATGGCTTCCAGGATGCAGACCTCTTTCAAGCAGTTCTTGTGCTTTGCTGTTCTAGGAACGGCGAGTGTCTTTATTATCACGGGTCGGGTCAGTGTTGAGTCCGGCAGCGTTTGTTCGAGGAATGCGGTTGTTAGATTGCTATGGATGCCAGGGATTTACTGCGGTGGCCTTCCCGTTGTTAGTTCGGGGATGTCACCTGGTAGTTAGGTCGTGGATTTCTTCTGGTTGGTAGTTTGCACGGGACTCCCGATACTTTGGGAAAGCCCTTGCTGGTTAGTTCGGGTATATCTTCTAGTTGGTAGTTTGCACGGGACTCCCGATAGTTTGGGAAAGCCTCTTGCTGGTTAGTTCGGGTATGCTACCAGGTAGTTAGGTCATGGATGTCTTCTGGTTGGTAGTTTACACGGGGCACTCGATAGTTTGGGAAAGCCTCCTGCTGGATAGTTCGGGTATGCTACCAGGTAGTTAGGTCGTGGATGTCTTCTGGTAGGTATTTTACACGGGACTCCCGATAGTTTGGGAAAGCCTCTTGCTAGTTAGCTCGGGAATGTCTCTAGGGAGTTCGTTCAGGGACGTGTCCAGGCATTTAGTTCGGGAATGGCTTGTTGTTTTATTTTGCAAGGGACTCCCGGAAGTTTGGCCAAGCCCCGTGGTAGTTAGGTCAGCGATGGCTTCTGGTTGTTAGATTTGTAGAGTTCTCCCAGTAGATAGGTCGTGGATGTTTCCCGATTATTGCTTCGGGAATGTTCGTACTGGTTGTAAGTTTGGGCACAAATACTGGATGTTAGTTCTTCGGAGCTTCAACGTTGTTATGTGGAAGATGTCTTATGGTTTCAATTATGGGAAGTGTTCTGGCTATTTGTTAGTACTCAAATGTCTTCCGTTTGCCTGTTCGGAGAAGAATCTCCTCTTTGTTTAAAAATATTTCCAGCTTGTTAGTTCTGGAATGTCCTCCAGGAGTAGTTTTGAGGTTGTTAGTTCTGGGACATCTCTCTGCAGTTAATTTAGAGACATCTATCTCATGTTACGGAATACTCTGTTTAGTTAGTTTAAGGACGTCCACCGTCCCAACTGATGTCCCGTTACTGGTTGCTCGGACTCTGTGGACCAACAGACCGAGAAATCAACAATGGACACACTCTGATTCATCTCCTTCTTCAATTCATCAGGCTTCCGGTAAATAGAAACCATAGCTCTTGACTCCTCAATTTTTATTTTTTTATTTTTTTAATATGAAATGCTAATGTTAAAAGAAAAGTAAAGGAAATAATTGACAATATTGCGTCTTGCTACCTCTTAGGAAAAGTCTGTTGTTTTTAAGAAATTGCCAACCATCGAGACGAGATTCAAACTCCCACGTATTGATATTACATAATTCAATATGGAATCGTTTGACCTTGCCTTGTGGCGAGGAATCTATTTTTCTCAGCATTGCAGGTAATTGGTAAATTAGAACCTGAAGATCCTATTTTACCGAATCACGACTTCGAAACTCGTATAAACTCTCTTCTGGCTGCTTTTTCTCTATATCGACCTGATTTATGTATGAATATAATAATTTGTTAAACAATGAAAAACAACGTTTTTTGACTTAGAAGGCAAAGGGAACCCCCAATTGGAAAGAAAAGGTCATCACATCTCTTTAACAAGTTGGCTTTAATACGACACTAAAATATCTTGTTTTGCTCACTCCGTTATGTGCGGTAGAAACAATTAGACAAACCCTCTTAATTAAACCCCAACAACTGATACACTTTTGTGATTACAATTTCGAAATCACTATAATATACTCCATTTTTTATTCTCAAAACTTTTTTTCCATGTTTACGAGATATGCGTGTCTTGTACTGGGTCATATAAGCGTCGTTGTTGACTTTTCGCTGCGCAGCCAATTCGTTATAACACAAATAAGTCTACTGACACACATGTCTTTGTCAATATTCTTGTGATTAATAACAATGTTGCCGTGAAATGGTAATATGATATTATAAATTCGCGCATTACTTGTGCCCGATTTAACAATATCGCTGTTCCTCGAAAATAATAATAAACAAACCATCATCACCAGAATTGTTTTGCTGTTGCCTTTCATTGTTTTGTCCTTGGCAGTTTGGTCTGTTTACGACCTACTTATCCATAACAGAAATTGGAACATCAACACTTTGGCTTGTTTTCTTAGGCGAGGTCTGTCTTGTAAATTGGATCTGTCATTTCCTCATCCGAGAACCTGAGGTTGCATCATTGATGACGGCATCTCTACTTATATTCAGGTTGTGCTGAATTACGGAGATGATGTGCTCCAGCTGCGTCAGATTTCTTTATATCCATCATACGTTTCTAGTCTTATAAACCAACCAAAAAGCATAAAAAATGCCAAAATCCACATAAACATTCGAATAATATATTCCATAAGTATTTTCAAAATGGAGCTTCTCAGGATTACGTCACAGTATTTTAAGAAAACTATTTGTTTACTCATAAAAAATGGCTTTTTACGTATTTAATTTTTTTTCAATTATTTGGCGCGATTTCCAAGCCTTAATCAGGGCAATAAAACAGAAATTTGCAGGTAAATTAAGAACAGAGTTCCTCCTCGTTGGGATGGATAGCGCATCCGATTCTTCCTTGTAGTACATGCGGGTTCGATCCCCACCTGCAGCAGGTTGAGTTTTGTCATCTCTGGGCCTACTGAAAAAATCCCTACTCAACCACGGATGTTAGGAAGTTATAGTTAACCTAGCGGTAGTGGCTTAGATGCAGAAGCACCTTTAAAAAAAATAAAACAGAAAGATATTTCTAGATGTCTTAATCCTAAGGCATTCAATTTTCTTTTTAGCCTCTACATTTAATTTTGTGTTTTGTTTGTTATTTTAATTGTTCTAGACAATATAATTACAAATCAAGTCTGGAGAATATTCTTTAAATATAATCATAGGGATCTTATGACAGCCACTAATAATTCTTAATTACACTATAAATACCCTAAAATGTTTACTGTTGTGGTCCTAATATCTTGTCAGAGTTCTTAGACTCCCGCTAGTACTGGCTGTATTGAATGGAGATTTATATATACAGCAGCCTCCGACCTACAGCTGGGAGGGCCAAAGTCTCCAACAGTCATTGTAAGCTGTTCTCGTTTTAATCACTTGATTCTATAATAAGTTGTATATAGTATTAGTGAGTAAGATACGAGACAGTACTGTTAGGGGGCGGATTTGTCCTCCTTTTTTCTAAAATGAATAGAAGAGTAGGAACGACATGCTTGCAAATTTGCTAGACTCTCGCCAGTACCGACTACATCGGTGAGGGGATATATACAGCCAGCATCTCATCTACAGCTGGGAGGGCCGAAGTCTCCAACAGTCATTGTAAGCTGCTCTTGTTTTAAACATTTGATTCTATATTAAGTTGTACATAGCATTAGTTAGTAAGATACGAGACAGTACTGTTAGGGGGCGAATTTGTCCTCCTTTTTATTTCTTTGATGTAAAGTTTTATTGCTAAAAAATCCTTTCAAAGTTTGTAGACTCCCGCCAATACTTACTATTTATTCTAGTACCTTGGACCTGGAGCTGAGTAAATAAAATTATTAATTATGAAGAAAACAATTTTAAAATAACAGTCATAAATACAAATGACGTTGAATGGAATAAACAGCTTAGATACAAGACAAACCTAATATGACAAGATTCGCCAAACCTCGAAGCTAGAGCCTCCTGTAAACATACCCACGCCTTGACCCAGACAGAAACTAGGCTCCGCCATTTTCTACCAGCTGTCACGCTTTCTTGTTAACCTAATCATTCCTCTTTGTTGACAAAGTAGTACTATTTACAATGTCATATGCATTCGAATTCATAATGATATGTGTGTTTGCGCATTGACTTTTTTGATATAATGAGATATGATTTAAAAAATGTTTTTAAATATTCATCTTACCTTCTGAGTGATATAATTGATATCATCTTTCTCCTCCTTTGGGGTGGACATGATTTCATATTATATCTGTTTTTGTTTTTTTTTTTTAAGGTTATCAGCGCCTGGATTTTTATTTATATATATATATATATATTTTCACAATTAATTTAAACCAAAATAAGGGATCTATAGGTCGGTAAGGAGTAAGTGCGTCCCCCTCTATACCAAACTCAAAGATCCCATCCCTTTTGAACAAACCACCCGTTGTGTTTACCAAGTCCCTTGTCAAACCCCTTCCTGTAATGGTGTATACATAGGAGAAACCATAAATGACATTCTTTGTAAAATCAATTAACGTTACTAATTACTATTAAAATCAATCATTGTACCTATTTACTTTTTCATTCTAAGAATTTAAGACGATATGTTCTTTTATAAGTTAATTGTATCTATAGCTCTGTTACCTATCACAATCATAATTTTTTTTGTTTTTGTATTAATTTCTTTTTTTTTGTCATTTTAGCTGACGAAGGCTACCAATGTAGTAGCCGAAACGTTCGAAATATAGATTTTTTAAAACAAAATCATATTGAGGTTTATTTAGCCGAATCCCAACACTTATCACCTCGACGGCTAACTATCTAATCATCATGAGTAATTATTTGGGTCTGGAAATGTGTTAGGAAGTCTATTCGACGAGTTTATATTTTTGAGAATTTATGAAGTGTATACTGCGAATGCGTTAATAATACTGAGGTATCGAAAGGACATCAGAAGCGTGCTAATTACGGTTGGGAAGGGCGCAGGAAATTGATCCGAGTTTATGGTTTTGGTTTTTGAGGTTCATCTTACAAGTGTTTATTTGGATTGTAGGGGATAGGGAGTGCATATTGTAAGTTAGAGCGAGCTGAAAACTGCCTCCAAAGGATGCATAATTATTAGTTGAGATGGTGTAAGATGTGCATTTAAGTTATGTAAGATCAAACGACTGCATATCTACGGGGTTCAGGAAGTGCATTCTTCCAGAGTGTATATGGGTCGTAGGGGAATAAGAAGTGCTTATGTTGGTTTGAGCATGAGGTAAACGAATGAATAGCTTTGAGTTGTGAGAATATTGTAAGTTTATACATGGTTCGAGGGTTAATAGAAAGTGCATCATATGAGTGTATATGTGGATTGTGGGCGTTAGAAAGTGCATCATATGAGTGTGTATGTGGATTGTGGGCGATAGGAAGAGCATATTTTGGTTAGAGTATGAGTATGATAAATCCATAATTTTGAGCTGAGAGGGTATAGGATGTACGGTATCAGTTATTTGGCTTGCATAGGAAGTAGATGTTGCAAGTGCATGTCTACAGGAAGCAAGAAGTTTATTCTTCGAGTGTAAATAAACGTTGTTGTTCGGGGTAAGTAGTGATTATTATTATTTTTTTTTTTTTTTGTGCAAAAAGTATAAACTTCATCCAAAGAGTGCATAGTTTTGGGTTGAGAGGGTATAGGAAGTGCATATATAGATTGTGGGCGCATTTCAGGGGTGACGGGGTATAAAATGTGCACCCTACGAGTGCATATTTACATTGGCAGGAAGATCATCGTTTGGGTGTAAAAAAAAAAAAGGATTGCCGGGCATGAGAGGTGCATATTTTGGTTTGGGTAAGAGGTATAACTGCATCCATCGAATTTATAGTTCTGGGTGGTGCGAATACGGCAAGTGTATGCAAGGATCGTGGGTAAATAGGAAGTGCATATCGGGAAGTGCATCCTACAAGTGCATACCTGTTATGTGGGGGTATATACACTCGTTCCTTCCCGTTCCCTCGGAGAGAAAGCTCGCCAGCTCAGTTCTGTTCGTGCTGTCGGTCCGTACTCCACGGCCCCCGTGCGGTTCTAACCTCAACGATGGAACGATATCTCCGTGCATCATACCTAGGTACTGCATTGATAACACACATCCGTATCTCACCACAACAAGGTGTACTCCATGATTTGAAGTTGTTCGTAATCCGCGTATTATCACCATGAATTGCTCAGTTGGTTCTCGCAATATATTCTATTATGTTTCCCCAGGAAGAAAAATGATCTATTATGTTTATGACCGAAAAAAGTACTGAAATTAGAAATGTTAACAAGTGTTAATATTAGCCAATTATTGATAATCGCTGCACTATTTTGGTGAATTTATGTTGTATGCCGCCACAACTTGGAATTGTGTTAAGTATCGACCATGACCACAACAACCCAACATAAATAGACAAACATCATAATAGAATAAAATAAAGATAATTGGATTTAAACTCAAATATAAGAATATTTTTTTAAACAATTTACCAAATTCTTGTAATCATAACGATATTTTTCTTATGTTAATAGTTAATCAGTCCCAATTGGCTCGTGTTTGTTTGCAATCAAACTCTTTATTTAGCAAAATTTGTCGAAAAACCGAATAAGAAATCATGTATTTTATATTTTTATACATATTTACGAGACTAATAAAATCAGACAATGGCCATAGCCACGTTGACAACACTGGTTTCCGTTGATCGCCAAAGTTAAGCAAACTAGTATCTGAATGGGGGACTGACCACGTGCTGTTGGCATTATAAAAGGGTAGCAACCTGTAGATAGCCCGGCGTTTATAGTCTAATGTTGATATGCCGTTAAACACACACACACACACACACACACAAAAAAAAACAATAATAAAATCAATCCAAAATATCATTTTGCTTCAGTGACGGAAGTTTTAATAGGTACAACAAATGTACCAGCAGATTCAGCGCATCGAAAACTTGTAACTTCGGAGACGTATATCTAGTTTCTAGTTAAAAATTACGTTGGCCTCATTATAATTAATGTTTCAAGAGTTTGTTGATTGAAGTTATTTTTATTTTTCGTAAACATATGACTGGTTCTAGTCTAAAATTTCATTGCGCCAAATTAAGCGAATTTCCCCAGTAAAAAAATCGACTAATAGTATATTACAAATGTGAAAATGGCACTAATAGATAAAGAGGCTTCCTGATAAGGAGAGAGATGCTGTATAAGTTAGTGATGCCAAACATGGGGGGCCCATGATGTAACCACAGGCTCCTCCTTATGGTGCCCACAATACCCTATTCATGGACAGGCCCGGATGGTTCGGAACTATAACATCCTCTATTAGCAACATCCATTAAATATAACAAACTAATACATATATTAGTTTCTTTTTACGTTATTTTATACATGAATATATATATATATATATAGAAAATTCGTCGCTGCGCACTGGATGTCGGCGCTAATGACCTAGATGGCGATGCAGCGAAAAATATATATATATATATATATATATATATATTTTTTTTTTCGCTGCATCTCCATCTAGGTCATTAGCGCCGACATCCAGTGCGCAGCGACGAATTTTCTCAGCGAGCCCTGAGATGAGAAAATTCCTGCCGGAGGTGGGAATCGAACCCACCATCTCCCACTTATGAGTCTAAGGCGCTAGCCACTAGACCACGGGATACCCCGATAAATAATAATGTTAAGAGTTCTATTAGAGCCTGTCGTCGAATTAAAAAAGGTCTTCACGCAGGAGGTGCATAACTAAATATAGCACTCAGCCAGTTGGTTACTTAATAGCACACTTAAAATAACTCTCAAAGCAAATAAATATTTGTCTCTTTTACATATCAATTCAGGTAAGTCTAAAAAAAGGTCATGTCCGCTTTTTAGTTCTTACTTTCGAATGTTGTGAAGTTTGTTTCCTTGAAGGGGAACAAAAATATATTTGTTACTAAAACATGACTAATTTAAAAAAAAAAAAAAAAAAAAAAAATATTACCAAAGAAACAAAAAAAAACCTATAGAATTATCGAAAAAGGCGGAAGGTCAAAACACTACACCACACACTGTCACACTTTTTATTTTGACTCCCCTACATGTTTCGCACCATTTTGGCGCCTCTTCAGGGGAATTTTCTTCAAAACACAACTTTAGCCTCAACTTGAGGAGGAGAACCTTCCACTAGCAGGGCCACGTCTAGACTGGTCATTGACTGAACGAATCCAATATGGTGTCAAATAGTCAGCTGATCGATAAGCGATCTGTCGTATCTTTAAAAATGATTTAAATTTCCAGATGAAATATAGTCACATAATCTTTTTAAAAAAATCTTTACAAAACCAACCCTGCTTTTTCCTATTTTTTATCAAATAAATTAATAAAAAATATGATTAAGATGTATTTACTTTATCACTTTCTTTCTGTTTTTAATGATGTGTATGTTTCAAAGTAAAAAAAAAAAAAAAAAAAAAAAAAAAAAAAAAAAAAAAAAAAAAAAAAAAAAAAAAAAAAACCACAGCTTCCCATTATTTGTATTCCATTTATAAAGAGTTTAGTATACCCCAGCCCCTTTCAATGGGCCATTTTATCTGGTTAATAAATTCTAAATTCTTTCAGTCGTTTGTTCGATTTTTCCTAACACGCACATATTTTAGTAATGGATTAGTTAATAACTAACGGGTGTTAAGCATCGTCGGGCGTGGTCAGAACCTGAATGGCTGACCGACCACGTGCTGTTGGCATTAGAAAAGGGTGGAACCTGTATATAGCCCGGCGCTAATTGCCAAATAGTTGATGCGCCTTAAAAAGAAAAAAAAAAAAAAAAAAAAAAAACTAACAGGTGCCTTTTTTGTGTCTACATGCATAGCATCCATGAAGATTTCAAGACTTTTTTAAATTCCATTATAACTGATCTCTTCGAATCGTTCCAAAAATAAACGTCTGTTTTTAGAAAATATCATTGCTACAAATATATTATTTTCCCTTAAAAAGTTGTTTATTTTTTGTTAAAGAAAAACTAAATTAAATTAATTAATAAACGTTAAATTAAAAACGAATAAATTCAATTAAAGGGAAATGTCCTGTTTGACAATATTTGCGTTAGAACGCGCACTCTTTAGGGAGCCTCCCGTAACTGTGGATGTAGTTCCAGCGTTTGCCGCTAGATGGCAGGAGAATGCCGGCTTCCCACTCTTGATATCTTCTCCCGCCATCTTTATGAAATCCCTGCCGGCCTCGAATTAAATTTCTCCTAATTCCTAGCCTGCCAATTAAAAACGGCTAATTGATATGACTTCGCTTCAATTATACTTTCCCCTGTCGTATAAACATGAATATAATTAGTCATAACTAGTTATTTGCATGTATTTAACGGTTTACTAGTCCATGAGCAGTCCGCCATTCTTTTTATTTAGTGCTTTCTTTTTTAATTGAGAGTTAGATCATAACGAATGTTTTTCTTCGCCAGTGTAAATAACAATTATCAATAGACTATACTATAATTACTATACATATTTACAATAATTACAGTATTTTGTATGAGGCAATAAATGCGTTTATATACTACTGGCAGCTTGGATGGACTCTTTTCATTACGACATCCACCTTCTTGAAATTTGTAGACATTTTTTTAAAAGATATTATAAATATCATTTTTTACTCCAAATTCAATGTCATTTTTCCAGCGAAATGTTCTAAAAATATCTTTATCATTTTTCTGCAATTTTTGCACCTTGAAGATTATAATTTCTCAATTTGTAACATTTATTTTAACAATTAAAAAATACAATATTATCATTTACGTTATTTTTAACAATTGACAAATCGTAATTTTATATTTGGATTGAAACAATTTTAATTCGATCTACTAATCTCCTTTTGCATAATGGATTTTTAATTTTGGATCCTATCGATTTCAAACAGCTGATATATTTATATTTATACACACAACGTGTAAAAAAATAATGGATTTCTTTAGTCTTTTTTTTACTCGTTTATTTTTTTTTAGTTTTATTTTATTCTTGTTTTTTTATTTAAATTTATTTTGATTTCTACTTCTTCCAAAATTGTATTTATTTTCTTTATGTAATGATTATCTACATAAAGAAAATAAACCACATTTATTGATATTATTATTTTTTCAAACTAATTTAACCAATACCCTAAACGCCCCCGTTGTGGTCCAGCAATAAACAATAATTAATAAAAAGGAATCACCACTTATATTAAAATGCTAATACACTGCTACACGGATCAGGAAATTTCTGATTTCCTATGCTAATATTTTGTTGAATTTAAATCATTGATATAATTTTTCTAAAAAAAAAAGTGTAAATTTATTCATATATTATTCAAATTTGATTTTTTAACAATGTTATGTATCACCGTCCGTGCGAGAACTCAAAAACTATTACTGTGTTCGTCACACTTCAATGCGATTATTTGTTCATCACAAGTGATATGTGTAAAAGCCGACATGCACGAGATAACAGGGAAAAGTGTATGTTTTGTTTTATTATACACGGAGCGGCGTCGTCATTAGTGCGCATGATTCTGCGCAAAGACTCGTTATTGCGTGAAGAATACACATGGTTAATGACTAGGAAATGTCCGCAATCTTATGATCGGTTGTACAATCAGTGAACGATGTGTGTTCGCAGTTACGCTCTCATACTCTATCGTGATCGGATGTACGGGTAAACCAGTGATTGACGTGATCAGTGAATCGGCATTTTCGTTCATTTTGGAAACGTTGTTATGTAAGATACACAGACACAGCTTGAATTAGATGGATCATTGTGGACAAAACTTATTCTAATGAGGTGCAGAAATATACCGCCAAAACGGTTCTATGATAACATATATATCACTGCTTACACACAATCAGGAAGCTATCTATGTATTTATACATTGATGTGGTGTTTCGGGTCGGATGACTACAGTTCCCCATCTCGCCTAAAGCCGGTAGGATTTCATACTTAACAATGAATTGTTAGTAAGTGGTTTGCAACCAATAGGATGGCTCTGTTCGGGTATCAATATTATGACTAGAGACCTTTCCATAAACTAGGGATGGGCGATATTCGATAGTTACAATCTACATATCGATAGTTCATGGCTATCGATAGTCATGAACTATCGATAGATTTTTTACTATTTTATTAGAATTGAAGTTCTCAGCATCTGGAGGGCTGTGGTATTAAATACTGACACGTCTGGTGAATTAAATACTGAAAAACAACCGTCTGGTGTAAAAAAACCAACCACATAATGTAGCCAGGAAATACCTTTGTGTTCCAGGCCCGTCTGCAGCCTTAAAACGTGTAGAAAAATCAATTCTGAGCAGACTCAGCCAAAGAAAATCGCAAATGTCGGTTTTCCTTTCTGGTAATATGTGGCTCAAGGAGAACAACTAAAACATTTTGAAATTTTTTCACACTTTTTTTGTGCTACTTAATATTCCATTCTTTGGAAATGCTTTTATAAATTTAAATAAATTCGTTTTTCGTTTTAAACCTTTGTGTAATCTTATTAATATACCTTATCCTGCAAGTAATAGATAATTCAATTCAATAAAAATAAATTCTTCATTGGACAGGTATGTAGGCAATAGTGGAAGCCTCTATCGAATAACTATCGATAGTATCGATATAGTTTAGCCGACAGTATCGGCCTATCGATAGTGCTCAACTATCGACTATCGCCCATCCCTACCATATACCAATTTTTCAGCCCTCGAGGTGCTTATAATCAAGATTACCTATACATCACCCGTTTTTTCTATCCTTACACAAAACTGATAGTGAACAACATAAACAGCAATACTCCGCCATATCCTAGGATACGCCCCGTTGATTGCATCCACGGCTGACTTCATTAAGAACCTGGCTTTGTCGATGAAAGAAAATAGTTCCAACAAGATTTCTGTTCTCACTTTCTTTTCTCAGCTGATTTCGCTTCTGTCAGCTTTTTGTTTCTTCTTACAACGTGAAGGAATTTCTGACTTCATTATTATATATTTATTAATATTAATGAAAAATATTCTGTTTAAATCACTCTATAATTTTATTTTGCATAAGTGTGCAGAATGAATGACGCTTTCAATCGTTTGGCTGAATAATGCAGTTTATACAAATTGCCATTTTCACATTCTTACCAATTTCTTTTCTCATTCATATCAATCCGTCAAGTTGTGCAAGTTAACTCTTACATACGTCTGGTAGGAATGATTTGCTACTTAAAAATACATTTAAAAGAATGATATAATGCTTTTAGAGTTTTAGAGAATTCGGAAGGGCTATTTTTTTTTTTTTTTTTTTTTTTTTTTTTTTTTTTTTTTTTTTTTTTTTTTTACTAGGCACCAGAAATCACCCCGAAGTTTTCTAGTTTATAATATTATTTGCACTTAAGTGCTGCTCATAGAGATATTTCCAATACCAGCTCAGTAAATCACCAATCTAACTAAAATATTTAAAAATAAAAAATAAGTAAAAAAAAAGAATAAAAATAAAATAAATAAATGAAATTAAAGAAAAAAAAAAAAAGAATATATAGAAAACACAACAAATAAATTAAACATTAAATAAACTAGCTAAAAATTCGTTAAATTTTGAAATTTTATTATTTTTTAAATTTTATTACTTTCTTGCCACGAAACCCGTTAGATATCATGTCCAAATAATAAAGAATTATAAAAAAAAAAAGTGAATCGGACTATTTGAAGTTGGGGTTTACTTCAGAATAAAAATAATAATTGAGTCGGCTGCTCAAAATTTAGGTCAAATTCATTTATGTCGATTATTTTGAGCTAATTCTTCCGGAATGCGACTTACCCTGTCCTCCTTGCTGGGACTATGCTTAATTATAGACCTTCTGTGTCACGGACTTTTTTTCTAGACTTTTCGACACAATGAACCCAAAATTTAAATAGATACTGCCCTAGCGACTACAAGTTCTGTTTTCTCACAAGAAAACTCGCTGTTTGGCATTGAATACTATTTTAATGATATCAGAGTGATCTGATCATTTTTAAAGGGTCGGTCAGGAGGCCTTAAAAACATAATATTCTATCAATATTTATATTTATTTGTTATGACTCTTTAAAATCAGTAACTCATGAAACGACTTTATATTCTTGAAACAATACCACGAATAAACTTTTGTATTATATTTTTCGACCATATTTATTTAGGGTATCGATACAGCCAATAATCGATGGATGATATACCAATATTCCGGTTCAGCTGATTGGCCGTTATTTCGGAAATACCTCCAATTTTTCCCCACAAGGCGGTTAGCCACACGCCACACGCCATCCACCTCAGTCTACAGCTGACATCGGCCAATCTAGTTTAGGTGTTCCTACTTGTCTCTCTATTCGCGGCCATTCAGGTATTTGTCCATATCATGAAATTGTGTCTTCCTGTAATGATTACACTAAGAAAGTTTTTTTTTTTCTATAATTGTTCAAAATATTTGAAGTTCTCATATATATTTGAATTTATACGTAGCATTTCTCACTACTTGCATTTATTCTTAGGAGTGCAACATAGTTCAGAATGAATGGGGAGAGGTCTACGAATAATTTGTTTTTAGGGTTGTTACATTATATATTTGCGTAATACTATTCCTAGTAGAAGCTGCATTTTGAGACGTGTATATTCTTAATACTGTTCTTCAAGGTTTAGTTAGCTAATGTTTATTTACAACTGTGTTCCTTGGTTACTGGCAGTGTAAGGTCGATTGTTAATTCAAATTTTGTTTCCGCACCTAATTAATCCGCAATTGTGATACTAATCCGTAAAAAAAAAAAAAAAAAAAAAAAAAAAAAAAAATTATCGTGAGTGTTTTCAGTTTGCCATGTATACAAGTTGTATTTGATTTATGGATCTCTAAAACGAATAAAGGGAATTAATCTGATACTTTAGATTTTTAAGTTAATTTTGTTTGGTAGAACCTCATAGATTTAGGAAATCTTTTATTGGTTTTTTAAATTTGATGTAAAAAAGGAGGACATATCCGCCCCCTAACAGTACTGTCTCGTATCTTATTAACTAAAGCTATGTACAACTTAATGTCTAATGTAGTGATACAAACGAGAACAGGTTACAATAACTGTTGGAGACTTCGGCCCTCCCAGATGTAGGGCATATGCTGGCTGTACAATATATACCTCTCGTCGATGAAGTCAGGTCTAGCGAGAGTCTACGAACTTTGCAAACATGTTTTATCAATGCAATTTTACATCTAAGAAATAAAAAGGAGGACAAATCCGCCCCCTAACAGTACTGTCTCGTATCTTATTAACTAAAACTATTTACAACTTAATGTCTAATGTAGTGATACAAACGAGAACAGGTTACAATAACTGTTGGAGACTTCGGCCCTCCCATCTGTAGGGGATATGCTGGCTGTATATATACCTCTCGTCGATGCAGTCAGGTCTAGCGAGAGTCTACGAACTTTGCAAACATATTTTATCAATGCAATTTTACATCTAAGAAATAAAAAGGAGGACAAATCCGCCCCCTAACAGTACTGTCTCGTATCTTATTAACTAAAACTATTTACAACTTAATGTCTAATGTAGTGATACAAACGAGAACAGGTTATAATAACTGTTGGAGACTTCGGCCCTCCCAGCTGTAGGGCATATGCTGGCTGTATATATACCTCTCGTCGATGCAGTCAGGTCTAGCGAGAGTCTACGAACTTTGCGAACATATTTTATCAATGCAACTTTACATCTAAGAAATAAAATGGAGGACATATCCGCCCCCTAACAGTACTGTCTCGTATCTTATTAACTAAAACTATTTACAACTTAATGTCTAATAAAATGATCAATCGAGAACAGCTTACAATGACTATTGGAGACTCCGGCCCTCCCATCTGTAAGTAAGAGTCTTAGCTGTATATATAGCTCTCCCCGACGCATTCAGAACTAGCGAGAGTCTACGGACTTTGCAAGTATATTTTAGACATAAATAATGAATCTAAAAATTAAAAAGGATGACAAATCCGCCCCCTAACAGTACTGTCTCGTATCTTACTCACTAATACTATGTACAACTTAATTTCTATGAAACTAATAAAAACGAGGACAGTTTACAATGACTGTTAGAGACTTCGGCCCTCCCAGCTATAGGCCATAAGTTGAACGCATATATACTTCTCGTTAATACAGTCAGAACTAGCGAGAGTCTATGGACATTGCATGTATATTTTAGACATTTTTTTTTTAATATAAAATTAAGTGTTTTATTCACGCTGCGATTTATACACCGTCTTCAATAAACACAATTGGATGAAATTAGAAAAAGGCAGACACTTCTGGGGGGGGGGGGTTAACATGTAAAAAAGCCTATTTTTTTTTAATATAAAATGAAGTGTTTTATTCACGCCGCGATTTATACACCGTCTTATATAGCCCCTCCCCCGGTTGACCGATTTTGTTGATTAACGAACTCGTTTGCCAAGTGAGCGCTTTCAACTAGGTTTCGTGGCGAAGAAACAAATATCCTGCCGGCTATATAAAAATTTTAACGGGGGTCATTTTCAGTGTCTACTAGGTAGGATTGATAAAGATTTGAAGACATTTTTCACAAATTCCATCATGAGTGCAACCTCAATAGCTACTTTCCTTCGCAGGAAAGTGGTAAAAAATAAAAAATAAATGCGAATCCACCCCCTAACAGTACTGTCTCTTATCCTACTCACTGATAATAGTATCAATGAGTAGGATAAGAGACAATACAGCTTATTGACTATAAATCTACGCCAACCGAAGCAGTTTACTATTACTGTTGGAGACTTCGGCCCTCCCAGCTGTAGATCAGATGCTGGCTGTATATATGCCCCTCACCGATGTAGTGGGCACTGACGAGAGTCTAGCAAATTTGCAAGCATGTCGTTCCTACTCTTCTATTCATTTTAGAAAAAAGGAGGACAAATCCGCCCCCTAACAGTACTGTCTCGTATCTTACTCACTAATGCTATATACAACTTATTATAGAATCAAGTGATTAAAACGAGAACAGCTTACAATGACTGTTGGAGACTTCGGCCCTCCCAGCTGTAGGTCGGAGGCTGCTGTATATATAAATCTCCATTCAATACAGCCAGTACTAGCGGGAGTCTAAGAACTTTGACAAGATATTAGGACCACAACAGTGTACATTTTAGGGTATTTATAGTGTAATTAGGAATTATTTATGTCTACCAGAAGACTCCTATAATTATATTTAAAGAATATTCTCTAGACTTGATTTATGTATGTACATTGTCTAGAACAATTAAAATATAAATACTAAATAAACACAAAATTAAATGTAGAGTCTAAAAAGAAAATTGAATGCCTTAGGATTAAGACATCTAGAAATATCTTCCTGTTTTATTTTTTTTAATAATATATTTATGTATAATATAGCTCTCACCGATGCAGTCCGTTGTAGCGAGTGTCTATGGACCTTGCAAGCATAATTAATTAATAACATTTTACACTAAAATAAATAAAAAGGAGGACAAATCCGCCCCCTAACAGTACTGTCTCGTATCTTACTCACTAATACTATTTACAACTTAATGTATAAGAATCCACGCTTACCGAGAACAGTTTGCAATGACTGTTGGAGACTTCGGCCCTCCCAGCCGCCAGTCAGAGGTTGGCTGTATAAATAGCTTGCGGGGATGCAGTCAGCACTAGCGAGAGTTTAGGGACTTTTTAAGCATGTAAAACCGATAATATTATATATTTTAGAAAGAAAAAAAAAGAGGACAATGCTATGTACAATTAAATAACTATGCTATCTCAACGATAACAGATTTCAATAACTCTTGGAGACTTCGGCCCTCCCAGCTGTAGGTCAGATGCTGGCTGTATACATCTCACTAGTTTTTCTAAAGTGACGCAACTCAAAATAATACTCAACTGAAAGTGTGTCTCTTTTGGCTATGTATGGGAAATAGCATTAAGACAGGAAGGGTGACACAAGTGCCCTCTGATGTACAAGCTCCGAAGCTAGGTAGGTAGTGTTGATGGTTGATAAAGAGATATTACCTTGTCCTTCACAGTCATTACTGAAAAACACATATTTTTGAGTTGTGCCACTTTAGAAACATTAGTGCGTCATGTTTTTGTAATCCATAATAATTATGTTCATTGGTAATCATTACCAATGCACATAATGTAACTGAATTATGAGCAGAGAGGGTTGTTATTACTATGGTTACCGCTAGGACATTTAGTCCTCTATCAGTACTGTCTCTTATCTTACTGACTTATCTCTACTGGAACCAGATCGTTTCCCCATTTAATACATATTGGAAAAAAAAGGAAAGAAAATACATTATTTTATTCAACTAACTTACTAAACAAATATGGTGCAGCTGGTTTTGTTTTCTTAACGGTCCCTGTAAATAGAAAAATCGCAGCTGCAGCTCGAACCCCCACGAATACCACATCCGAATCCAAGGCTTTAGCCACTAGACCACGGGGAGGCCCAGTTCAACTGATATAACTTTTTAATGTTTCATGACATTTTCCCTATCTCTTCAGGTTTTATCTACCAAATATCCCTATCTGATTTAAACTGCTTTATACTATAGCCGTCATTGATAAGAGTGTTTGTATTAATGATTGTTGTATTTTCACAGCGTGAGACGAGCCGACTGAAGGAGGTGAAAGGCAAGGTGCACACGGTGAACGTAGCCGTCCACAGGTTCCTGACGGACTCCGGACACCAGGATTCCAGCCTCAAGGAGGAGGTAGCTCAGCTCTACGGACTCTGGGAGGATACTTGTCACAGGTAGGCTAAGTCACTTGTTGTATTTTGATAAGATATCTGATAAGATATTAAATTGATAAGTCTTCAATACGTTTGTTAATACATATTAGATCCATCAAAACTCCTTTATAAGAACAGAAGTGGTTTATTTCCATTTTCTATGGATTAGGGTAATTACGTCGCCAAAAATAATTCGTATTTTAGTTTTAACGTCCTTTAATTTCCAAACGAGATTTTTCAGTCGAGTTATCTACATGTTGACACCCTCATAGGAGTGAAACATTTCCTTTCATTGAAAGATAAGCCACCAAAGTCTACCAAATGTAAGAGTAGGTTAAAAAGTTAAGTTTCCAGGGAAAATAGCAATAGGTTTGAAACCAAATTGTTAAAAGAGTTTCTTTATCTCACCAAGCATTATCTAAACACGCTAAGATGACGCACGTCCAGTAAGAGTCCAACAACACACATTTCCTTCAAAAATAATGAGTATGCACATAGAATAAACAACAATATTACCATTTAAATTCTTACATTCATTTATACAGAAACAGATATTTAGAACGGTTTATCTATTCATAACCACCCTTTTCTAGCCAAGATAGGGATGAGGCTTTTTCTCCTTTTGAAAGGAAAGCAATCTCTACAAGTGGGAATCGAACCCACGATCTTAGTGTTCTTACGAACTGTCGACTGGTCGTCGGCGGCCAAAACAAAGGCAACTAGGGGCAGGTTTTGAGAGGGACCGGCAGTCGCTTGTGTGTCACTACTGCACGACGAGTCGCCGAATCGCCCGAGCAACCGGCGTCCAAATGCGTAAGAGCCTATTTAAACTACAGAAAGTCAGAGTCGCCGGCCACCAGATGACAGTGCGTAACTTGCCTAATGGTGGATACGGAATGCTCTCGCATTAACACTCACGGCCTCAGCAATGCTAGTTTCTATCAATTTCTAATGAAGCTCAAACAATTATGGTTGTTAGCACCACACATGCACATGCAGCCTTTCGGCCGCCATCCGTTAGAAAGCGCAAGAAGCCCCCCAAGGGACCCTCAGTTTGACCGTTGTGGTGCCAACATACAAAACTGTTAGAGTTTTATCATTTATAACTGTAAATTTAATGTAATAAATATTATCAAGCATTAAAACCCCCGATATGCATTTTTAAAAGCCCCTGTATATATCTGTACAGGGGCTATGTTGTTACTAGAGCAGTTCTAGTACAGGGGCTATTGATGTTACTAGAGCAGTTCACTCAAATTTCAGAAGTTGGGACGTTGTCCCTTTTTGTTCCAAGGTACAGATCCTTATTCAAATACGTCCTAATTCAAATGACTTTATGTATAAATCAGTCCTCAACTTAGTTATTCCATGGATTTTCCCTATCCATGGATTTTTTGTCTTTAGTATTATTTTTATGAAGAATATGATACATGATAAGCCAATATAAAATAAATCTACAGATCACTCAATGTCTGCTAAAAATCTCTGAAGAAACGCTACACTTATCATATATGAGATTATGAAGACACTTTGTCTGCTTAATGGAATCTACAAATCCAGGCAATCTTGACAACCACCGAAACAGTTCTTTGTTTCACATTTGTCAGGATGAAGCCATCTTGTCCAATATCCTATCCGGGACGACAAGAGACCCCATTTCTCCCGATCTGCCGCTCTGTCCGAAGCGATAAATCAAAAAAGCAGCCAACATTAGGAAGGGGGACGTCCCGCCTTTAATTTATCATCAGAACATGATTTTTTTTCCCGTTGGGGGCGGTAAAGGACCACCCTGACCCCGGACCGCTGGGCTTAATAAGAAAAAGTGTCCGCACCCCGGAAACAATCTCCGTCGGGGTTAAAAAGCCATTTTTCTCCGAATCTGGGTTGAGTCAGCCGTGAATTATCCCCAAAAGAAACTTGTGTCATCTGTTCTATCATGGCCCTTGTTGAATTTTTAATATAATTCCAATATTCTGCGGCTATTGTGGGTTTTTTTCTGATGTTTTCCCCCTTCGTCCTTTTTTAGTTCCAGACCATCGATTTATTTCTTGATTTGCTCTTTCATTTTATTGCTCCTAACCAATATAGCTTAGACTTAGTGATTCACTTTAAACATATCTGCAATATTTTGGTTTTTTCGCGGTATTTTTATTTTTAACCAGCTGATACCGTATGCGAATATTTATCATCATGTTCTCCAAATGTTTTTAATAGAAAGGCTTACAGTCATCTTTATACTGGTAATTTCATGAGGTATGTTGACCACGAAGAGAAACAGGAAGAGTCGTATGTTTATCCAACAATTCTTTTCATTTTGGTGGGCTTTTGTAGTTTCATTCCTTGCTATAAATGCGAGGCAATCATAGTTAACGGCGTCTTTAACACCTTTGGTCATCGCCGTTTTAACACTCTCGGCCATCGCTGTTTTTAGAATACTCGATCTTCGCCGTTTTAATACTCTCGGTTACCGCTGTTTTTAACAACTTCTGTCATCGCTGTTTCTAGAATCCTCTATCTTCGCCGTTTTAACACTCTCGGGTATCGATGTTTTAGCATCCACGATCATTGCCGTTTTTAACGCTCTCTGCCATCAATGTTTTTCACACTCTCGGAAATCGCCATTTTTAACACTCTCAGTCGATGCAGTTTTTTATCACCGTCGTTGATCGCCGTTTTTAATCCTAACCTTTATTACAGCTTTTGCTGAGAAAAAAAACTCTGGAAGGAAATTAATTACAACTATAAATAGTTTAGAGCCGTCTGCTCAAATTCAGTAACATCTATATGCTTGATTTGATTTGTCGATGTAAAAAAAAAAAAAAAAAATCTATATGCTTTAGGTCCACCCGACAAACCTACGTAATGTTCTGTATAATATACAGTCTTCTTTTTCGTACATGGCTACCGCGCATGCGCGAACGCCAGCGTACACTTTGTGTAACGTTTTTTTTTCAGTTTAGTCATCTCTAAAGCATATTTATGCTAAAAAAAACCATAACACATTAACCAATGCTTGTAAGATCTGCTGACTCTTGTTGATGTTTTCCCTACCAATCAGGGCACAGGAGTTACCTAACACCTCCAACCGTTGATCTGCCTATCTTATTTTGTAGTTTGTTTCTAAGGTTTCCTACTTCAGTCTTTCTAGTGTAAGACAATACACCACACTCCTTACCGTACACCTTGTCAGATGTTGCTAGATCGTAATTTGGAAGAATTCGACACCAATCAATTGGTCAGTAAATATTTTAGATAATTTATTGCAATTTTAACAAATTCTGAAGAAAGTAGTTTTATAAAGGAATACGATGGAATGAAGAGACCTCAAAACCTAAGTATTACCGATGAGTAAAAAGTCACCTCCTATCATTAAAATATTGCTGAACCAATGTCAATAATTTGAATACTTTAAACTTTTCATGATTTTATTTTGAAATATGTAGGAATTTGAACTTTACAGGAATAAACAAGCTGCAAGGTTTGACCAGAAATTTTCTGCGGTTTGCATCTAGCAGAGACCTTAAGAAGTGAATTTGCATTCATTTTCACAACCGCATTTGCATTGTGAAACCTTGCGGTTAAAGAGTTTTTTTCCCGTGCACTTTTCTCCTAATTGCTAAACAACTAGCATTGCTGGGCCCAGTTGTGAGGCAATTCTTGCAGGACAGCTCAGCTGTAATCATAATGAGGTGTTGTGTTATAACCTCACACGTTGTTCTTGTTGCAGGTTGGTTTCGGAAGAGGCGAGACTCGAAGAGACAAGGAACCGATGGTCTGAGTTTGACGCCAATCTTGCTGTACTCGAAGGTGCTCTGAGGTCGGACTCTGAGACCCTCAGACTCCTGGACGAGGCTCTCAGCAGCGACGGATCTCTGAGTCCGACTCTAGCTTCTTCAGCCAGGGACCTCGCCAAGCTGCTGAACGAGCATCAGCCATTAGCTGAGCCTCAGGTAATAAACATATACCCTAAGTTGTCGTAATTTATGCCAAAATGTCAGAAAGTTGTGACATCAGATATTCGTAAACCTCTGGATATCTTTTGTCGCTAAACTTGATAATCAAATTAAATAGCTCGGCCGAGGAAAGAGGAAACACGCGCAGAGGAACATAACAGAACCTTTGCTCTTTTTTTAATACCCTCACAGGGTTTGTTCAATGTCGTAGGTTTTGCGGTAAAGTCGCCTGCCGTGGGCTATCTATTTGATGGAAATTTCTAAATTGCAACTGGCATTCCACAGACCACACATATTGGCGGCAAAAGCCAAAAAATCTCTGGCTTCAATCGAAATTTGCATTCCAACCTTTAGTTTATATGAAAGTCTCTCCATTGGACGCCGCCGAAGCCGAAACAAGAAATAAAGAAACGTGTTAATAAAACATTTTTTTTTTTAATACTCCCACCAAATGTAGCCAATGTTTTATGTATTACTGTCGATGTATGTGAAAACATTTTCGGGTTAGTCCGCAATTTTTGCGTGCTTATTTTATGGCAATTTAAACCTCTGACGTTTACCTTAAAAATTGGAGGCTACTGCACAAGTAAAAAAGTAATATGTACCCATGAATTTCAGACGAATACTTCTGATTCAATTTATTTTTCGCTCAAGATCTTGCGGAAATTAAACATTTCCTTGGAAAACCGAAAGATTTCCATGTAGAAGGGAGAAAAACACTGGATATGAGGGTTGTCTGACAGCGACCATCATAGAACCCGACCAGCGGTCATCAAATGTAAATAGACTGAAGGACAGGCTGGGCAACATAACTCAAACCTATAATATAGCCATCCCTGGCAGATGTGGCCAGTCTGATCCTCTTCCCACCCTAAGCTCTGCCCCTTCTGAAAATCCCTTGGCTTCATTCTTTCTGCCTATCCTTTCCCATTTCCTAGAATCATCTTTTTAGCCCGATACTTCGAAAACTAACGATTTCGTTGCGCCGATTCTTAGGAACACCAAACTTCGCCTATAATTCGACAGTTTTGCAGGTGGCCCCAAACAGTCCAATCAACTGTCGCTCCGGAAATGTGGAATCCTTGGGTCGGTCGCACATTTTTGTACAATTGAAGAAGGAACTCTACTAACAGCTGACTAAATAAAACTCTTTACCTGAAGTGGGGGAGTTAGAATCATCTATTCTAATAATATAATATATCAGCAAAAGGTTACTTTTACCACTAAAATGATCCTATTCAATTTTTTTCTAAAATGATTAATTATAAAGTTCAAGGGGGAGGGGGGTGGAAAAGAATAACAAATTATTAAAAATAGGCCTTCTTTACTTTATGAATTTTATTATAAAATTTAACATTTTTACATATTGAAATGTTTAGTGAATTAATACACAGGACAGTGGGAAAGTTTGGCTCGGTGGTAGAGCTCTAGACTCATGTTCTGGAAGACCCGAGTTCAAAAGTCATACACGACCTGAAGATCTTATCTTCTAGTGTCTTCGGTCTTTGGTTGGATTTGTGGATCTATACCATCCCTAGGCCCACCCAGCCTTTAATTAATTTATTATTGGGTACCTAGGAATGGGAAAATCTGCTAGCCAGGGCTTTGTACTGATCACACTATCTCTCTAGTGTGCTCTATGGTCAAGAATCAGATATCACTATAGCATCTGCCCCACGTGGCCCTTTTTGCTTGTTAAAGGACTGATTTTTTTTTAATACACTACTTGACTTTCAAATCAATAATTCTTTAAAAAATGAAGTCGTTAGGCTGGGATTCAAACAAAGATCCTCCCATTTTATGCTCAAGCTCATTGCCAATTACGCTAATGGTCTTCATATCATCCCTACCACTTCAAACTATTGAATATGCAAAATCTCGTTTCCCAGATTCGGGACTTTCCTCTTGGATTGTGGACAACACTGCTTTTCGCAAATTGTCACAACTCTAACCCCTTTGGAATAGCCTTTAATGCCTTAAATAAAGTATCGAATAAAACCATTTTTCAATATATTACTTCGTCAATGGATAGAATATGTTTGTTCTCTAGTTTGCTCCGATTTGCATATTCGATAGTTTGACATGGTAGGGATGATATCACAAAGTGACATGTAATTTCCTCAAAAGTATTAATCTGTTGCTAAACCATTGTATTATACCGTAACTATATATATATATATATATATATATATATATATATATATATATATATATATATATATATATATATTGCCTTTTTGTGGGGTTGTGTCTAGAACAGAGTTTCTCATTCATTGATAAAAGTATTGTGATTCGCTATTTTGTTCAAGAAAAATATGTATGCCTTTTACAATTTCACATTCTTTATTATCATAAGTACTTTATTTTATTTTATTCTCATTTGTGGTTTGATTTTGATTTTTTTCAGACAACTGATGAGATGACAGGTGGAAGCCTTTCTGACTCTGGTATATCAGATTCTGGTTCTGAGCAAGATTTGAGCGAACGAGAAAGAAGACTGGCTGCACTAAGAAGGCTTGCTAGACACCTTGAAGCTGTACTAGCTCCTGGCTCTGCTGCGATAGTAACTATGGCAAAGGTAAGCTTTCTAATAACAGTGCACTAATTAGAAACAAATGTTCATCTGTTAATTTGATAAGATCTCAAAGGCATAATTGGGTTTATAGTATGAAAAACAACCAAATTTTTGGAAAATCTATAATTAGCGAAATATATTTTTTCCCAAGGAATGCAGGTTTTACTTTGGTGAAACACAGCGATTCCTTCAACTTATTTTCTAATATGTTATATTATTAATTTAGCTAAATACTTATATATCAGTAGTTATAGGCACTACTAAATAATTTCATTTCTAATTGACATATGTACTTGACTTGTAACTTATTATGTTTCATGACACTAAAGTGAATTTGACGTTCCCATTCTGTTAGGTTCTGCAGATTTAGAGTTTTGTCATAGACCCCAAACGGAAACATTACTACATACTGGCTACCGGGCCATGAAGAGCTTCGGAAAAGTTATTTAGCCGATTTACCACAAAAAAAAAAATCAGTAAGACATGTAACAAAAAATAACTGAAAAGGACGTCAAGATCAATGAAAATACTTGTAGAAAAATAATTAAAATATCAACTAGAGACCTTTATGCAACATTTCAACATGTTAGAACACTTTGGCATTGATAGCGAGTATATAAATACTATTTCGACCTAAGACAAGATCACTGGACAATGGGAAATTTATAATATTACTTAAGGTTTAAATTTTTTCTGCAGCCCATTGCAAACGGAATTTAACCGACTGCAATATAAATTTGAACAAAGATCTCTCCTGAGCTAGGAGTCCAATGGGCTTACCACAGGAAGACCATATTGGATACTATTGCAGATACAATTTACAAAATAACATTTTGGGGAAACAGTTTACAGACTGGTCACAACTGAATAATTTCTTCTTGGTTTCTCCTCATATAGAATTATATGACCAAGAGCCCTATTGTAGTCATTCACAACTAACTAAGTTATTTCTCAAATTTCTGTTAGAAATCACATTACAGCTAAAGGCAATAAAATTCAAATATTGTACAAGAATGTAACTAGACTAGCTTATTCGTCTTGCAGTATCTCGCCCTACTTTCTATATCTTGGCTCAGATTTATAATTTAATCTTATCAAAGGCTGTAAAGTATGTGAAGCTAAATGATAAATATTTTTGCTTTGAGACACTCTTAAGCGAGTAAGTTCGCTAGTGTCCTTCTGGACCCGCAGCAAAAATTTTAAACTCATGTGTTAACACTCCTGTTCTAGTAATTAATTTACTTATGATTTTTATTCATATTTTTTCCTGAACTCTAAATTCAAAATATATTCGACAATGTAAAAACATTTTGTGAAACATACTTCATAAACCACAGTTGCATTAAGAGCAAATTTTCACGTAAAAAATTGTCAGTGTGTAAATAGGTTTGGTCAGTGTGTAAATAAGGTTTGGTCATTGTGTAAATAGGTTTTTTAGCATGAGGTGTAGATTTCCATCCTTTTCAAGCCTTGATGAATGTGATACCTTTCCTTTTCGCAAACACAAAAAAAAGTCCTTATATTTTAAGAAACATATTTCTTTTCTAGTTTGAATAAAATCTCGCATTATTCATGGGATAAATATTTTAAATTTCCAGAGAATAGAAGCAACCGAGAACGAGCTCCGAGGGCTGCAGAGAACGTGCCGAGAGCTGATTGTAAGAACAGCAGTCTGCGCTGAAGCAAAATGTCCTCTCCCTCCTATGTCAAGAATGAGGCCACCAAACAATAGGTATGCTTCCGTCTCGTATTAATTTTCCTATTAGTTTTATTTTTAATATTTATTTTGGATTTTGTTTAATTTTAACACCGTTGTGATTATTTAGAAATACACTTCTAACTTTAGAGTTTGATCACTTGTTAATTAAAATTTAGTATTAAATGTATTGATTCAATCTATGGAATTGTTTTCATTAGTGTTTGTTTAAGGAAAATATGTTGCTTCAAATAATAATTTAGAATCACCCTTGGTGAAGGTGACACTTTCGTTATCTCTGCACTTAATTTTCCTTTTGTGGCAAAGAAATACAATTCCTCTTTAAAGATTATTATAAACCCTTTAACTGAATTAATATTCCTTATTTTCTCCTAGGATGTTTTAGGAAACATTTGTTAAATATGCACTTTTTAGGCTAATTATACTTAATTCGAGGAAATAAACTTTAGTTGTTTAAATTTTGTCTCTAGAATTTACATGGTGACTAATAAGATTAAAAATGTAAGTACGCAATAATTAAAACCCTTTGCTTTCCATCTTTGTTGTACTATTCCTGCATTGTACGCTTTCTCGTCTTGTGTATTTTCCTTCTTAAAAGCTGTCTAAAACTACATGAAGTAAGACTAGCTTTATCGTAATTCGTTATTAGAAATTAAAAAAAAAAAATAGTGCCTTCCTTTTTAAGGCATAAAAATAGCGTTAAAGTATTTAAAATTGCATGATGGAAGTATTTAAGTAGTTAAATAATTGCTTTAAACAATAGTATATAGTTTATTTCTATCTTATTTATCTATATTTTTTATTTATTTAATCAATATTATTGATAATTGCCAACTAATTTTTAATTTGTACTCTGTCATTCAGCTTTTTTTTTTTTTCATTTGTCTCCTAATGATATAATTTTATTTTCTACAAAGTTTCCCCCTTGTGTTCTTCATTAATCATTTTGTTGAGGTCGAAACGATTTTTTTGCTTTCATATCGCAAGAAAATTTGAAAAATTTAATGAATCAAAATAGTCGAGTCAAATATTTATAATCTAATATAATTTTTACAAAATCCTATTTATATAATTTAAAAGATTATAAGTCATTTATAACATTTAAATTGACCTTTTGTTTATTAATTTTGGTTTCCCCATTTTGATTTTCTTTCAGCTAAAATAAACCAATAGATAAGGGAAAAACTTGGGGGGGGGGAGAAAAAAAAGTAAATTATTCTATATTCTTACTGGTCAAGCAGGAATAGTACAAGAAATTAAAATTCAAAAAGAGTTCAAAGTATCTCTAAAGTTATTGATTTACATTACATTTTTAAAATTCTTAGACGTCCTTCAAACATTATTCTATTTAATTTATTTTTTAAAGCTCTCCTTTGTGGGGAGTACATGATTTTTAATCGTCCTTTATTTTAATTTTAAATGAATTTGATCCTGTGTGGCATTTGCTGCTCAATGCCTACTTAAGGCAGGTCTTCTTATTTTGGGAAGACATGTTTATACTAAAGAATTGCTGAAAATAAGTACATTCCAAACTAGACATACTATTCATGAATCTAGTTGCAATTTTCTTGTAATTCCTTGGAATATTTTGGTCTCCTATTAGCAAAGCCACATAATTTTTTTAATACCATTACAAAGTGTAACTTTTTCCAATATTCATGCTTTATAGCTTGTTCTTTAAATAAAATAGTTTCTGGATGGGTCCAAATATCAATGTGATGATGTATGAAAATATACAGCAAACACAACCTTGGGTCCCTGTGTCTGCTCGAAACCTTTTAAAAAATGAATAAATAAATGAAAGTACATAAATTACGAGCACATCATTTAAATAATTATCAGCGTATTGTTTATTTTTTCATTAACAATAAATAGCCATTTGGGAGCATTCAATCTTTGAGTAATTTCTTCTTTTCTTTTATAGTCTAATATCAATAAGTTTTACTTAGCTCAGTAGTTGCCTATAATGAGCCCTATACATATGTAAAATATACAATAAGTTATTTCTTTAGAGTCTTTCCGTAGGAGGAGTTATGTTTAAGGAATAAATCAGAGAAAATTGAGGTAGAGAGATGACAGCAGGAGGGCCCGCAGGGGGTGCTGACTACTCTCATACTCTTAGCATCTTGATTGTTTCATTTCAATGAAAGCATAAATACAAATAGAAAATGCTTCCAATTTTATAATTACTTTAAATGATATTCACATTGTCAGAATTAAACTTAATCGTAAACATATGACAGATATTTTTATTAAGTGAGTGCTCATAAATTATTTCTTTAACTTTTATGAAAAAAATCCTGCGAATAAGATGAACAAAAAATGTTATTTTTCTCATTTTCATTCTTAATTTATTTAATTTTAACTCTGAAATGAATACGACAAATGCAACGAAACCACTTTCATGTGTAAAACATAATCCAAAAAGAATTCTCGATTGATGCATTATGTTGTATAGATGTGACTTTGTATGAAATTAACTACTGTCCACTCGAAATTTTAAAATCTTGAATCAGTCAATGCTATTCCTGTAGTTTTAGTCACACTTTCAAACCCTACTTTTGTTTCTGAACTTTTAGGAGAAATATAAAGTGAATAAAATGTGTATTTGTAAAAATAACTGTTTCAACAATTTACATTCTGCGCCATAAGTTATTCAGTTAATGCATAATGTTGCATATAAGGAACATTTCGTTAGAAATTGTTTTTTCGTTAGAAACAGCTTCTAACCTTTGTTCTTATTTTTTTCCTTATTTTTCTCTTCAATCTATAATTTAAAAAAAATATTCACCTAAGGGTTAAGAATGATTCTTGCTTTTTATTGTTATTTGTATCACTTATCTGTGCAATACCTTTTAATCACTGTAATTTTTTTTAATTAGTTATTTTGAATGTTTTAAGAGCATGTTAGTTTTTATATTTTTTAAAAATTTCTTTTTTTAATTTTTTCTTTCCGTTGATCTTGGAAAGTCATCTTATCTTAGCGTAGAAGTTGAAAATTCTCATTAGTAATTAAAAAAAAAAAACTATCTTAAAGGCCTTTAATGATCTCTGGCCAAACCACATAAAAAAATAAAGCAAGCTCTGCATGAACTCATTTCATTAGAATTTATATTTTAAAATCGGAAAATCTTAACAAACATCTTGGTGATTCCTTTAATTGAATATTGATAATTTAGCATAAAATTACACGTTTGTAAAAAATGCTTATTATTTGATATAAAACATTTATTTTAATTTTCACCTCCCTTTATTCATAAAACAGATTTTTTTGGGATGATTTTATTTATCTTACTTTATAAATTGCTTATAGTTTTAAAAATGTTTTGTGTGATTTTTTTATTATTAAGTGTCATCCATAAATTACCAATTCCAAAATGTTGATAAAAATGAGATTTTTTAAAAGAACACCTATGTATGATTTTTACTATAAGAAAACAAAACATATTTTGACAAAATTAGAGCAAAATAAATCGGAGAAATAAAATTGCTTTCAGTTCTCTTTTTTTTCTTTCTTTTTTTTTTTTTTTTTTTTTTTTTTTACATTTATTAAGAAACCACTTTCAAAGCGATATAATTAAAAATTTTCAAATGTATATCAATTTTGTCAATGTGCCGTTACAAAATATCAAAAATAAAATAAAAAAATATTAGAAATGACAGTTTTTGATTTTTCATATAGTTTCTTAAATGTCTCGAATACATTTGAGGAATCGTGGTAATTGGAACATGTCCAATTCAAAGACAATAATGCAGAACTATAAATTTGGGCTATCCTCCTCGAGGGAGCATATTGTGGCCGATACGATCTATTGTGCTGTCTGTTGCTGGTTCTCTTCAGAGTGCTAACTCCTTCCAATAATGAAGAAGTCTCCTTACCGATATTTCCCTTAAGTCAAGGTCCAATCTAAAGTCTAAAATGTTTTGAGGGAATTATTATTAAAGTCTCAACCGGAGAATTTTATAGGTTTCAAAAGTTTTGATTTGAATAAGAAATATTAACCATGAAGATTAATCCATATACTTCAATTATGGTTACTTAAGTGTTAACTTTGGTCTTCCTCTGCCTCCCGGCACTTTCATTGCTGACGAAGGCTACCTAAGAGTAGCCGAAACGTCCTGAATATACATATTTTACAAAAATCGTATTGAGGTTTTTTTAGCCGAATCCCAACTATTCCATGTTTGCTTATCACCTCGATGGCTAACTATCTAATCTTCATGATGAATTCACTGAGACCCTGCCAACGTGCTCCAAAGGAGGCAAAAATCATTATCAACCTCATCTCCAAGTTCTCCAAGAATCTGGACAAGAAGAAAGAAGGCTTGATTTTTCTACTTAAATCTGACGGAGGCTACCAAAGAGTAGCCGAAACGTCCTGAATATAGATTTTTTACAAAAATCGTATTGAGGTTTTTTTTAGCCGAATCCCAACTATTCCATGTTTGCTTAAGAAATATTAAGATTTTCTCTTCTAAACCTCCTGAATCGCACCAGGGATAAGTATTAATAGCTAAGTTGACACAGTTCCTTCAAGTCGTATTTTTTTCATTATAAATATTTATTACTTGTACAGGCTCGTTTATGTTTATTATAAGCGTATGATTGGAATTAGGTGCCTTGCTTGCTAAGGAGCAAGTGCCATTCTGTTATACTAATGGAGGACTAATTGGAACATTATCCATATAATAGAGCATAGCATATGCTATAGGAGGGGAGGTGCTACCCACTTCCCCCCTCACATTCACCCTATTAGCATATCAATCCAATGAGATCAATGTGTGCACACTCTCTAACCGTACGTCTCGCTCATCCCTTCTGAATCCTAATTATGGTCCCTTCCCCCGTAATATCTCGCATCTATAATTATATCAGGTTCGAACAGCATATGCACAAACCCTGGATTTCGCACTCTCCAAGAATATTATACACTTAAGGTGTTAAACTCAGATGCTCCTGAAGGACAATACGTTCTTTCGATTTTTTTTTTTTTTTTTTTTTTTTTTTTTACAAATGCAGATTAACTTCTTTTTATTTTTCATATGTAGGCAGAAGGCCATTTATTAAAATTCAAAATTAACACCATAGTCAATTTATTCAAATAGTCCTACATTTTCACATCATCTGATGGCTCTACAGGAGCCTAAAAACTAAATACAGCCATGATTGCAGTCTTTACAATTAATCTTATATATATATTATATTTGGCCTCTTTCTCAGTTAGTTTGTCTTTTATTATTGTAAAACTATTTTTTTATTTTATTATTATTATATGATTAAATTTAAGTGTAATATACTGTCTTGAATTGTTTTTATATAAACAACCTAAAAAATTCATTAAATTAAAAATAAATAAATGAAGAATACTAACAACACACTTATTGGAATAAATTGTGAATATGATAAAATTCAAGGCTAAAGGCCAGTAACTAAAATAACTCTTCTGTCATAAAATAAAAAGTTTATTTATTATATTTCCCTGCAGAGACCTTAAGTAGGCGTCAGACATTCAGGAAATAAATATTTTATTCTATTTGTTTCAATTTCTCATCTTTAGCTTTCCAAAATGATACTAATTGATTTGAAAAATAGTCATTTGTAATCCTAAAAATACATAGAAAAAATAAAAAATTAAAATATAAATAAAGAACTTTAAAAAATAATTTGTAGTTATTATATTAGAAAAAGTATATAATTTGTATTACAAGTATATAATAATATTAAAAGAAAACTAAACCGAAACAATATTTAAAATATTGATGGAAGATTGTAATATAAAAAATTGTTTTGTTCAGTGATTCAGTTCTGCCAGAACTAGCTTCTATATATATATATATATATATATATATATATATATATATATATATATATATATATATATAAATATATATATATATATATATATATATATATATATATATATATATATATATATAAAACTCTCACTTCAAATACTAATTAGAACTCGGCAAATCAGCAGAAGCTTTTTTTATATATATATATATATATATATATATATATGAATGAATGAATGTAGCCTTTATTAACAAAATAGGCATAGTAGATAATTAAACAAATAAAAAATAGATAAATAAATGAATAATAATACAATACTTTGTTTATATTTTAAGTAACTATTTATATATATATATATATATATATATATATATATATATATATATATATATATATATATATATATTATATATGTTTGGAAGTAAACTATTTGCTATGTTGGAAAGAATAAGACTCTGAGCTATTTTGTATTATGTTGAAGAAATGTTATTGTTCCCGTGGGGAAAAGCCTCTGCTGATTTGCCGAGTTCTAATTAGTATTTGAAGTGAGAGTTAGCGTAGGAGATGGGCGCTAAACCACTAAGCCTTCGTGAAGTAGCGATGGAATTAAGAGCTAAGTAGCGTGGAGAGTGTATGTCTCCCGAGGGGTTGATTGCTGTATTTTTCCTCCCCCTTCCCCCTTCGCTGCATAGAAATGGCTGCATTTCCTTCTCTACCAATATCTTCCTTGTCTTAGTTACTTCCTGTTTAGACTTGCTCCTTACAAATCCCATTAGCTTAATGTCACCACAGAATCTCTTTATACAGGAATAATGGAAGTTTACCACTTTTCTTCATTTTATATTTCATCCTGGTCATTACGATTTCCCTTTCCTTGTATTATACTCATAGTTAGGATAGTAATAACATTATAGATAAACCATGAATAAGTTAATAGCCAGAATATCAATTAGAATAAGTATATTTTGTTTAATAGATTGGGGGGCAAGGTTTGCTCAGTGGTAGAGCAACTAAGCAGTGGTAGCGACTAAGAACTGGAGGACCCAAGTTCAAGACCTGGGCACGCACTGAAGATTTTTTATCTTTTACTGTCGTCATTCGAGGGTTGGATTTGTGGTCCCAGATCATCCCTAGGCTCACCCAGCCTTTAATTAATTAATTAATTAATAGGTACCTGCGGCCGGGAGCATGTAATGACCACACTATCTCCCTAGTGTACAGTATAATCAGTAGTGAGTACTTCTACAGTATATGCCCCTCTGAGCCCTTAGTGGCCTTTTACGGGATTGGGGTTTTTTTTTTTTTTTTTTTTTTTTTTTTTTTTTTAGTAGCTAGAAAATGTTTGGGAAATTGTATTGTGTGGAAGCTGTCCTTTCAAAAGCCTAATAATATAATGTTAATTTTAAACCAACTCTTCCAAAATAATAATAAAAAATACCTGGAAAACCTTTTCTTGGTAAATTTTAATAATAAAAAATAAAAATAGAATATTTAACTCGTAGGCTTCCACGGTCCGAGTCATTACGAATATTATAGTCTTCTGGTATTGACCGTGTCACAAACTTCTTTGCCGACGTTTCGCTAGTCATACTGCCAGCTTCCTCAGGGCTTAGTCTGAGAATGAGAAAGTCCTTCCTGACATGGAAGGACATCCTCATTCTCAACCTAAGCCTTGAGGAAGCTGGCAGCGAAACGTCGGCAAAGAAGTTTGTGACACGGTCAATACCAGAAGACTATAATATTTGTAAAATAGAATATTTAAACAAATGCCCTCTCAAAAGTTAAAAAAAAGTCAGGAAAACTGTCAAAGAAAGATTAAAACTATTAAAGGATTAACATTTCAGTTCCAACGAAATATTTTTCAAGAAATGAGAATTTAAAAAGCGCTGCTCGCATAGAATATCGAACATCGGCCTCAAATATCTATTTGATTTATCACATTTCGATATGAATGATTGTAATAAAATATGAATTACGAGTTTTTATGGTCATGAGGCTGAGTTTGATTTCTATGGACGTACTCGCTTCGGCGGTACATATACTAAAATTGGAACGATACAGAGAAGATTAGCATGGCCCCTGCGCAAGGATGACACGCAAAATCGTGAAGCGTTCCACATTTTTTTGTCCGGCATAAATCGTTCTTTCATTTGATTAACGATTTATGGAACTTTTGAATAGATTATCGGTTTTAAATAGATCTTTTCTTCCCTGGTTGCCGATAAGCGCAAGGTTCCAGGTTCGAGTCCTCTTGTAGGAAGATATTTTTTTTCTTCTATTTTTTTATGATATTCGCAGTTTTATATGTTGATATTAATTCCACGTCCACTTTATTTTTAATATTTATTACGCAATCAACATATATCTCGCTCTGGGAAAACCCAGGCGTTAGAAGTGCTTAATATGTGTAATGTTCTTGATAAATTAATAAATAATGTTCTTGATAAGCATCAACAATATGCATCCAATTTACATAAAATTTTGCGCAGAAATACTTTTCAAATAACAAAAAGTCGAGCTCGTTATCTAGCAAAAACGCCAACCGAACATATTTTTTTCGGTAAAACTCTCGCGAAAGAAATTGTTATTTTTTAATTTTCGCTTTAATATCTTTCCATGTGCACTTTTAATTGGTAATTTGACATGAAAAATACTAAAATTATAATTAATAAAATTATGCGTTTTCGAGAATTATGCAATATCAGATCATATAAATAATGCAGATGAGAGATGAGTCTCGAGAAACCAAGGCGTTATTTTTTTTTTTAATATAAGTATATATATTTCTCTTTGAGCGTATTTGGTTTATTACATTCCAACGTGAAAAATAGTTATAAAAGTTGAATTTCAAGATAAAATTTATTATTGTCATGAGGCCGAGTTTGATGTCATCGGACGTACTCGCTTCGGCGGTACATATACTAAAATTGGAACGATACAGAGAAGATTAGCATGGCCCCTGCGCAAGGATGACACGCAAAATCGTGAAGCGTTTTTTTTTCTATATTTTATCTTAATTGTACTATTAGATGTTTTTATTATATATTCCGACTTTAATTTATTTTTAATATTTTTGCACGGATTATGAGCCTATTTATTACTGACCTGGACAATGAAACTGACTTGTGAAGTCGACCCAATGACGCAATCCGGAAGAGTTGTTTTAAAAGTCACGATAAAAATAGTTATTCAAATTTGTAAATATGTGTATATATACCATTCTGCTCGTCCACTATTATCCAATTTTGATGAAATTTGACAGAAAAATACTTTATATAAAACGAAGGGTAAAACATTTTTTTCTATTATGGCGTTAGAAAAGTGTTGAAAATCCTTACACATATATATATAAAATATAAAATGCACAAGTTAAAAGTTATTTTGTGAAGAGGCCGAGTTTAATGTCATCTGCCGTACTCGCTTCGGCGGTACATATACTAAAATTGGAACGATACAGAGAAGATTAGCATGGCCCCTGCGCAAGGATGACACGCAAAATCGTGAAGCGTTCCACATTTTTTTATCCGGCAAAAATCATAATTTTAGCTAATCCAGTACTTATAATAATTTTAAAAGTAAATTGTTTTTAAATGATTTTTTTGGCATCGCTTGTTGCCGATAAATGCAAGGTTCTAGGTTCAAGTCCTCTGGTAGAAGATATTTTTTTTTTTGTATTTTTTAACTTAATTGTATTATTAGATGTTATTATTATATATTTGGTCTCTAATTTATTTTTAATATTTTTTGCACGGATTATGAGCCTTTTTATTATTACCTGTAGTAACAGGTTTGTATTCTGTGAATATAGTAAATACCTAATATTGCAGATAAATCGCTTTACATTACCAATCAGTAATATATATATATATATATATATATATATATATATATATATATATACATATATATATATATACATATATATATATATATACATATATATATATATATATATATATATATATATATATATATATATATATATTAAAATTATTTAAGTCTAAAAATAGTTTTTTATTTGAATTTTGTTTTATAATTCAATATTTTTAAAACGAAAATGCTAAGTGTGATAAATACAAGGTGTCTACTAACCCTTAAAATTTCATTAAAATCGGTCAGTTTTTCTTGACAATAGAGCGCGACCTAACAAATATATTTACAAATTTGAAGGGCTGTTTTTTTTCTCATTATCCGTGTGATAAGCCTAGTTCAGACGTGCTTAGTAGGTACTTGCCACCTAAGAATTGGTACCTACGTGTAATATTGTTTTCGAGAGAAATATTAGTAAATGCTGCATGGACAAGTGAATAGGAGTTGATTCTATTTACTAACCGATGTGATGGATATTCGGGGCTCTGAATGAAAGGCAGCTTGTAAGTAGTATCGTGTATTGGTAGGACAACTGGCCTGGACGGGATGATAGAGAAGAGTGGAGAGTGTCGAGGTGTGGAGTCTAGAAGAGAGAGAGTGAGAGTGAGACTAAGAGTGAGCTAGGATTTAGCCCAGCCTAAATCGGCAGGTAGGATTGGGGAATCGTGGGAATTATAGAGCAATGCAGGTCTCTAGCTGCTGATGGTCAATATTGCTGACTAGGGTCTGGGTTCCTTCCTTTCCTATACTTTTCCTCACACCGACAAGTATGCTCACTCACCACCATTCTACTAAGCAGTTGTCTCTTGTCAATCGTGTAAACAGATCGACAAGTGTTTAGTGGCAAGTTAGTTACTGGACGGACAGTACTGAACGCACTTGTCCACTACGAGTGAACGACTACTTGTCACTTGTCACTAAGCCAGCTTAGTGAGAGTGTTATGTACTAAGATCTTATAAATTGGGCATTATGGATTGTTGACATTTCTCATCTGCCATCCGGAGTGCGTCATTTTGTCGACGTCAAAAGCGGGTTTCCTCTCCAAACGGGTGGGGAAACATGCTAATATAAAATATTTTGGATTAATAACCACGTTGACATATCCCTGCTCTAATGTTCCATCTGTTCAAGTTAATATGCGGAGTAAAGGTCATGGCTTACTCATGCTTTTCGAGAGGGGGGTGGAGCTAGTTTCCAGATCGGGGGAGATGTGTTCTCGATACCAGTAGCATATGTATGTATCTGTCACCCCCTCCCCTATTTACTAGGATTGACTCACGTACTCCATCTCTCCCTTGCGGCACATCCGCATTAAAATTAAACCTTAAATCTTTTTGTATACACAAAGGCTAAACATCCACTCCCTTCTCTTCAAAATAGCTATATTTTATTGGCCTGTTTATTCCCCCAATCGTGGAATTGCTGGGGATAGGGGGTGGGGATTTAGGAACTGTGATTTTGGCGGGTCTCATCGCTCTCTCTGTAGGGAGGAAACCCGCCTATGAGGTTGATCTCATGATACAATCCGGAAGTGCCGACTAAAAAATTTCACGTTTCAGAACCCATATATCACGAAACTTACGGTGGTTCTAATATATATACACACACACATATATATACACATATATATATGTATATATACATATATATATATATATATATATATATATATATATATATATATATATATATACATAAACAACATTCATAATGCACAAGTTACAAGTTGATTCCCTCAAGAGACAGAGTTTCCGACGTCATCAGACGTACTCGCTTCGGCGGTACATATACTAAAATTGGAACGATTGGAGCCTATTTATCACTGACCTGGACAATGAAACTGACTTGTGAAGTCGACCCAATGACGCAATCCGGAAGAGTTGTTTTAAAAGTCACGATAAAAATAGTTATTCAAATTTGTAAATATGTGTATATATACCTTTCTGCTCGTCCACTATTATCCAATTTTGATGAAATTTGACAGAAAATTACTTCATATAAAACGAAGGTTAAAACATTTTTTTCTATTATGGCGTTAGAAAAGTGTTGAAAATCCTGACTTATATATATATAAAATATAAAATGCACAAGTTAAAAGTTATTTTGTGAAGAGGCCGAGTTTAATGTAATCGGATGTACTCGCTTCGGCGGTACATATACTAAAATTGGAACGATACAGAGAAGATTAGCATGGCCCCTGCGCAAGGATGACACGCAAAATCGTGAAGCGTTCCACATTTTTTTGTCCGGCATAAATCGGTCTTTCATTTGATCAACGATTTATGGAACTTTTGAATAGATTATCGGTTTTAAATAGATCTTTTCTTCCCTGGTTGCCGATAACTGCAAGGTTCCAGGTTCGAGTCCTCTTGTAGAAAGATATTTTTTTTCTTCTATTTTTTTATGATATTCGCAGTTTTATATGTTGATATTAATTCCACGTCCACTTTATTTTTAATATTTATTACGCAATCAACATATATCTCGCTCTGGGAAAACCCAGGCGTTAAAAGTGCTTAATATGTGTAATGTTCTTGATAAATTAATAAATAATGTTCTTGATACTTAAGCATCAACAATATGCATCCAATTTACATAAAATTTTGCGCAGAAATACTTTTCAAATAACAAAAAGTCGAGCTCGTTATCTAGCAAAAACGCCAACCGAACATATTTTTTTCGGTAAAACTCTCGCGAAAGAAATTGTTATTTTTTAATTTTCGCTTTAATATCTTTCCATGTGCACTTTTAATTGGTAATTTAACATGAAAAATACTAAAATCATAATTAATAAAATGATGCGTTTTCGAGAATTATGCAATATCAGATCATATAAATAATGCAGATGAGAGATGAGTCTCGAGAAACCAAGGCGTTATTTTTTTTTTAATATAAGTATATATATTTCTCTTTGAGCGTATTTGGTTTACTACATTCCAACGTGAAAAATAGTTATAAAAGTTGAATTTCAAGATAAAAGTTATTATTGTCATGAGGCCGAGTTTGATGTCATCGGACGTACTCGCTTCGGCGGTACATATACTAAAATTGGAACGATACAGAGAAGATTAGCATGGCCCCTGCGCAAGGATGACACGCAAAATCGTGAAGCGTTCCACATTTTTTTATCCGGCAAAAGTCATAATTTCAGCGGATCTGTTATATTCTGGGCTTAAAGTATTTATAAATTTTATTTTGATTTTCTTTTTGACTGATTGCTATTAACTGCAAGGTTCCAGGTTCGAGTCATCCTGTAAGAGGATATATTTTTTTTCTATTTTCACACTTTATTTACATCCGTACATGTTCATATTTATTATTATATGTCCAAGTCATTTTTAGTATTTATTGCGCATTATATATCCTTTGTATTTGGAATTTACCCTATAAAAATATTTTATATTGTAGATAAATCTCTCTATCTTACTATTATATCATGCAAATACAATCTTACGAAGTATTTTAAAGTGTTTCAAATGATGACCAACGATACATTTGTGTATATAAAACCCTCTTGGTAATCGTAAATAATGCTCTAAAAATAAATAAATAAATAAATAAAAATAATTAAATAAAATTTAAAGGAAATGTTGGGTAGCATACAGCAAAGGTCTGCGAAAAGTTCCAAGAAAAAACATTAAAACTACTTACTAAAATTCATCCAGTCCCCATAAACCGCTTAAGGGCTGAATTTATATTGAAAAATATGCCAAAATGCGAGATTTTTTTGCCATTTTTATTACCTCCTGATGTACCCAATTGATGCAGCATTGTAAGTTGTAACAAGAAACAACCGAGTAACTCGGGCTTCGATGAAGCAGCAAAAAAAAAAAAAGAAAAGAAAACTCGATCTAGGCAATAGTAATACAAAACTGTAATCTAGGTAATAACAGCTGAAGTAAAAATAAATTAAATCCATTTTTGTGCAATGGCATTAAACAACCGTAAAATGCGTTTAACTTGTTCACGGGAAGATCGAAACTGTATCCATACCTGGGGCTTATGTGGTTAAGAAGCATGTTTATAGGAGCATAGCTTTAATACTCTCACATACACACATTATTGTTAGGTCACATAATATCAGCAATAAGTGTGTTTTAAGTCCTTTAATTTGAGGAATAATACTCTTCTAAGACTCTAGGATTAATTTAATTGGTCGTTTGGATTTACGAAAATCTCTTGAGCTATGAAAGTCTTTCTGAATGTGGTCTTTAAGCTAATAGTGTTCTTTTGGCATTATGATCTTGTAAGACCTTATAAACGTCAGCTCGTAATTAAGATATGGGTGGGAAGGAAGGGGAGATTTGGGGGAGTTTGGAATGGTGTTAGATATTGCAAAGTAATAGTAACTTCTGTTGAGCATAGAACGCGAACGATCAATTTCTCTTAAGGCTCGGGCAGACAGAACGCGAACTGTATCGCGGCGGGCAGCGATCTCTGACCGAGGGTGGGAGGCGATCTACATGTATTAAACAGTATTTCATTAGCTCCGTCGAACAGAGGACTATACGTCAATGCGAACTAGTCTTTATCGCTTTACCGCGCGGTACGGTTGTAAACAATTAGAGATTTACCGCTCGATCTGTTCTCTAGAAGGGAACCAGATTACTCCATTACTCACAAAGATACCGCCTCACAAATAATACTGACACGACTATCCTTGGATCGCTGATCGCCGCGGTACAGATCGCGTTCTGTGTGCCCGAGCCTTATGACCACAAACGCCAAAAGCTGAAAGCTGTGCGCTGGATCTCGTCAAAGGAAATAGTCTTTCTTGAAAACTAAAGATCCCTTCGCATCTCAATGAGGTGACGATAAAGTCACACCATCCTAGATCTAAAGACAATCGAGAGACAAATTCGTGTCTACAGGCACGTTCTTTTAGAAAGATCGGTGAACATTGGTCTCCAATTTGATGTGGGAGTCTCGAGACGATTTTAAGATAATCGAAAAGCTGGCCGAAAACATTTGACTGCCATTAGGATGATGTGTAAACGTATGTGGTCAAATTGAAGCCAAAACTAGAGACTCCCCCCAAAATGTCACACTTACTCCCTTAATTTTAATTTTTTTTTTTTTTTTTTTTTTTTTTTTTTTTTTTTTTTTAATTTTGCCTTATGACATCAGCTGACTACTTTCTATCATATTGGATTCTTTCAGTCCATGACCAATCTCGACGAGTCCTGAAAGGTTATCCCCCTGAAGTTGAGGCTGTTAGTATTTATATTTATAATATTTGTTTTTATTTATTTTACTTTAAGAGCTGCACAGTAATGGTTATCTGCCCTAAAAGAATTTATATAAAATATAATAAATAAAATAATAAATTATAAGCCAAGGATCAGTAACGAAGTTAAAAAATAACGGGTATGGAGAATGAATAATAAAAGAAAAATAAAGAAAAGAATAATAATAAAAAATAATAAAGAAATATATAAGCAATTAATAAAGTACAGAATTAATCGTATAATTTTAATTTTATTAATAATAAATAGTAATCATAATGATATTTTTGGAGTTGAAATCTGAGGTATATTATCCTGAAATAAGAAACTTTGACTTGGGAGTTATATTGTGTGATATAACTATATTTTATTATATGTCTTTGTCGTCTTTAAGTATGTCAGTATGGTATCAATATGTGGGCTGTTATCAGATAACAGTTCACTGAGGCTTCGAGGAATCTGTAAGTTGTCTCTTTTAAGGCAGTCTGTTAGTAAAGGTACGTTGCATGCCTCATAGTGGATGGTCTTGTTAAGAGGCACGAATGGGTGAGTCGTGGATATGTTTATATTAGATCCCCCTGATAATGCCCCAAAATATTGTGAAATGTGTAGGGAATAAATACATATTATGAAAGTGTGCATTGAAGTTTTTATACCTTCCGCCTATTGCGAGAATTACTAAGTTTCTTTTTTGAAATCCAAAATTATAACTATGTTAGCAGCGACCCCTAGTTCATATTTCATTTAGCAACTTCTGAACAACAAGGCATTCGATTGCCTCCCAGCAAAACATTCTCTAGACTGTACATTTGCATAAGGTAAAATTCACGCATTCCTAAGAAACGTTTCTAGCAAGGAAGGTTTCTAGTATGAAATTGCATTATAAAATTTGAAGAACTTAAATTTTAAGTTCTTCAAAAATACTGGATATATACATAGTCTGGATAAACGTACATAGACATTCATTCGACTTTGTATCCAAACTACTAAGACAAAGCTTAACATCCAAAGAGCCTGTTCTGTGTTTCCCTGTTTTCACCCTTCGAACTGCAAGATCTACAGAAACTCTTCCCCATTGTCGAATCCTACGAGTTTGAGAGCATTTTCTGAACCATTTCTCTCGTTTCCTCGTCGCCCTATTTGCATACCCTCCTGCCCTAAACAAATTAAACCTTCCCGGAACCCCTGCACCTCGACACGGGGTGTTAACCAGCCCTCAACCTCTATTAAACCAGACACTTGGGCTCGCGGCCCTTCCTTTTTCTACTTGATAACTTTTAACAAATTCCTCCGCCTGCCCGCCCTGAGTTCTTTCTTCAGCTAACCATTTTGTGCTTGTTTGGTTTTCTGTATAGGGTGGAATCCCACTTGTGGCGTCGATCCAATGACGCTATCCGGAAGATTCTTAAAAAAAACACGCTGTTTTATAACCCGAAGGTCACGAAAAAACCATCGTTCAAATTATTAAGCTAGCCCACTAACATCAACAAAATTGATGCTATTTTGATGAAATTTCGCAGGAAAATACATTATCCAAAACGAAAAATAAAGCACCTGCTCTATATTGGCTAGAAAAGGGTTGGATATCCCGACTCAATAAATATTTTTTTAAAAAAGAACTTTAAATAATATAAGTAAAGATGGAATGGTTGGGATTCGGCTAAATAAATAAATTTATTTAGCCGAATCCCAACCATTCCATCTTTACTTATCACCTCGACGGCTAACTATCTAATCATCATGTTTAAATAATATAAAATGCACAAGTTAAAAGTTGATTCCCTAAAGAGGCCGAGTTCGATGTCATCGGACGTACTCGCTTCGGCGGTACATATACTAAAATTGGATCGATACAGAGAAGATTAGCATGGCCCCTGCGCAAGGATGACACGCAAAATCGTGAAGCGTTCCACATTTTTTTGTCCGGCATAAATCGTTCTTTCAGTTGATTCACGATTTTTAGAACTTTTGAGTGGATTTCCGGTTGTAAATGATTTTTTCTTCGCTGGCTTCCGAAAAGTTGAAGGTTCCAGGTTCGAGTCCTCGTGTATGAAGAATTTTTTTTTCCATTTTATTAACTCTAATTACATTATTAGAGTTTAATATTATTTATTTTGTTTCTAATTTTTTTTACTATTTAAGAAACTTTAGAATGAATTTATTTATTTTCGATATAAGTATTTTTTCTAGGCTGGTTGCCGATAACTGCAAAAGGTACCAGGTTAGAGTCGCCTTGTAGGATAACATTTTTTTTTCTTCTATTTTTCTAAGATATTCACAGCTCTAGATGTTGATATTAATTATTCAATGTCCGATTTATTTTTAAAATTTATTACGCAATATGTGGGCATACACATAATATTGATAAGAAATGGGTCTCGAAAAACCCAGCCGTTAAAAGTGTTTAATATGTGTATATATTTGTTTGTTCGAGCGTAAGCATCCAAAGTAAGTATCCATTTTCGGTGTTATTTAGCGCAGAAATACTTAGTACAAAACGAAAGATCGGGCTCGTTAACCAGCAAAAACCGCCGACCGAACGTATTTTTTTCGGTGAAACTCGCGTGGAAGAAATCGTTATTTCTTTAATTTTCACTTTAATTGCTTTCTCAGATACACTTTCAATTGGTAATTTCGCATGAAAAATACTATGAAGCAATTTGCAAGACGATAAAATTAAGCGTTTTCGAGAATTACGCAATATAAGATCATATAAATAATGTAGATGAGAAGTGAGTCTCGAAAAACTGAAGCGTTAATTTTTTTTAATATATGTGTATATATAAATATATATATATATATATATATATATATATATATATATATATATATATATATATATATATATCTGTTTGAGCTTATTTGGTTTATTACATTCCAAAGTGAAAAATAGTTATAGAAGTTGAATTTAAAGATAGAAGTTATTATTGTCATGAGCCCAAGTTCGATGTCATCGGACGTACTCGCTTCGGCGGTACATATACTAAAATTGGATCGATACAGAGAAGATTAGCATGGCCCCTGCGCAAGGATGACACGCAAAATCGTGAAGCGTTCCACATTTTTTTATCCGGCAAAAGTCATACTTTCAGCTGATCTGTTTTATTCTGCTCTCAAAAGACAGATACATTTTATTTTGATTTTCTTTTTGACTTATTGCTATTAACTGCAAGGTTCCAGGTTCGAATCCCCGTGTTAGAGGATATTTTTTTTCCCTATTTTCACACTTTATTTACATCCGAACATGTTGATATTTATTATTAGATGTCCAAGTCATTTTTAGTATTTATTGCACATTATATATTTGCAAAACTATAAAAATTATTTATTTATTTTATTTTGAGCTTCGCAATTTTAGCGATGAGCTCATGATGAAGGAAGTGTTCTCAGTATAGTAAAAAAAACAACACCAAAAACGAAATTAAAAAACAAAACAACTGCAACAAGAATTAAGTAACTAATTTGAGTATCTAAAGATACTCGAGTAATTTCTTATTGGTACATGTACATATATATATATATATATATATATATATATATATATATATATATATATAACGGTATGCTAATGCCACACAGGCGTAGTCATGAAAACAAAAAAATAAATAAAATGATGAATTATAACTTATAAAAATTAAGTGTTTTGTAGATACTTAAACAAACAGTATTATAAGTACGTGTGTGTATTTTTATTGAGAACGTTTTGCTAAATCATTATATTAAATGGTGTATTAGTCCAAAAAATATATTTTTTAATATTAATCGAGGAATACGCATACCTCACCTTATTCCATGGGGTCCAACAGTTAATTTCTTGGCCTGGTTTTCATCCTCGATAGATGCCAAGCCAGTTGCCATTTCATCTTCTTGACCATAGTTATTAATGTATACCATGTACTTTATATCATAATATTTCCTATTTAAACATTATATTATAAAAAATAAAACATTATTGTTAAAATGTACTCATTATTATTGAATAGTAGTTGTGGTTTTACGTAAATATAAGAATAAAAAAAAAAGTTCCTCCCTCCCGAGCACTGCAAATTAATAAACAAGTACATACTTTTTTTCTTTTTATTACTATGCACAAAAATTTGGATTAAAGGATATTCAAGAGCTTGTTACCATGTTTACTTATCAATTTATTTATTTTATCTTTAAGGCACATAGGCTTCTAGGCCATTAGCTCCAACATCCCTGGTGCAGCGAGGAATTTTCTCAGTGAGATGAGAAAATTCCTGCCATTGGTGGGATTTGAACCCACCATCTCTTGCATGAGAAATTAAGGTGTTAGCCACTAGACCTCAGGGAGACCCCTCGTTTTTTTATTGTCATAAATAAGGATTTATGTCTGGAATACTTAGGGAGTCATGATTCCCTTGAATTGTACTGGAAGCTATCCAGCTTGTTAATTTTTTTTTTAATCATAGTTTCAATAATTTGTTTAAATGTATTTATTGTTTGTGTGCAGGTGCCCTGAGGAAGGAGAGAAGCGAGACGGCTGGCTGTGGAGGGTTATCCGAGCAGCATTCCCCTTCCAGCTCGCTTTGATGGCGTTGTTCTGCATCGCTTGTCTCTTAGAGCCTCATTGCTGCGACTCGATGAACACCCTCACCATATCCATATCGCCTCAGCTGAGGTACATCCGTGGACCGCCTCCGGTCTAAGGATCTCCGGACTTTTGACGCCCATGAGGGTTTTTCAGCCACTGGACCCTAAGGGTCGCACCTTTTCTTTCCCTTTGGTGTCTTCAAGTGCTGCGGAAGAGGGAAATTAGGGTTTCAAGGGTAAAAGTCTTTCAGCATCAGTTTCGTTTTATGCGTCCGTCGATCGGTGGATAATTGGTGCTCCATTTGGTGGAGTAACACCTTCGTGTTGGCTTCTTTCTTCTGAAGATCTTATTGTGCTCTTGCAGTTTGCTAAATTTAGTATTACTTATTATTAAATGTATAGAATTTCTCATTACTGTAGTAGCTTGTCAGTTTTGGGGAAATAATTGAAAAATCTGATTCAGACGAGTTTTCTCTATTTTTATTCACTATTTATTACTACAGATATTTCTTGACCAAGTAGCAAAATTGAATTTGAGATATAAAATGTTTATCTTTGTGAAAAATATTTATTATATAAAATAATACTGTAGGTTGCTGTAACTTTAATAGAGAAACTCTTTTATGTTAATCAGATCTTTCATTTTTCATTTATTTATTTTAGGGATTTGTTTTTCTAATGGCCCATTGGGTGAATAACCCTCATACCATTTTCTTATTTTTTTAATGAAAAAAAAAGTTTTATTGGTAAAAAAAATAACGTAGAAAAATAAATGATAAAAAAATACAAAAAAAAATTTAATGACTGACTTTTAATTTTGTGTTACTTTTTTTAAAGGGAAAAATTTTAATATTTAGTCGATGATAATTTATTTCAATAAATTAGTTAGCTAACGTTGCCTATAAAGGGAAAAAGACAAGTTTGTGCCACAACAAAGCCGTGGTTGTGCCTTTTTTCAATCGTAGGGCTTGTGTTGTTTGATAAATCAAGTGTGTGTTGAAATAATGTAAGTTAGTGAGTAGAAATAAGTTATAATATATTCAATTTTTTGTCTATTTTTACTTGTAGAGGAGTTAAGATAGGATAGTTGTGTAAATAAGTAGTCAAGGGCCTATTTGTCGACTATTAACGTGTAATAACGTACTTAACTTTACACACCTTGACATTATTTCTGACTCGGGAACATCTCTACGCTCTTGATGGATTTCATATTTACAATTTTGTCAACGTTGGCTAATAATTCTCTGTACCTGTTGTAGTAATTATTGAGCTCCTTATATTTTTTTTTAGTATTAAAATTATTTTTAGTAGATTTCAATAAGAATTCTTTATGGTCAAAATTTGACTAACTTATTTGGAACTTGCATGTGATATGTTTTATTATACCACTTTTTTTTTACTATAATTTTGTTTCAGTTTTATTTTAGGGTGCTAATTTAATTTTTTAGTTTTTTGGTTTACATACATTATTAAAAAGAATCGAGTTTCATTTGATGTAAGTACCCTAAATAAAAGAATTTATATAGAGTTTATATTTAGTTTTTATATGATTTTGTAGAGTTTATAAGTTTACCTCAAGGATTTTCCTTTGGTTTCTTTGTTTTATTTGTTACCATTCAATTTTTTCTTTTGTTATCAATGGAATATCTTAATTTTATTTGTTTTTATGACGTTAGTCTTCCTCTGTATATTTATAATACTTTATTTGTCTATTTATAAGATGATTCATTCTCCGATAGTCAATTACAGTCAGAAACTCAGGTCAAGGTAATTTATACAAATAATTCGACAATATAATCAATTGTTTTTGTAGGAGACAATCTAATAATTGGGTTTTCTGCGTTTTTCTAAACAAAATTATTCGATTTTTATTACTAAAATTCCTAAATTTAATTTATAAATTTCCAGTCTTTTTAAATTTGTACTTCTGTAGTTTCTAATATTGTAGAATCATCACTGTATGTGTATTTAATTTGTTGTAATAAAGAGAATGCAATAATAAAGTTCATATGTATATATTGTACTTTGCGTTTTATACAAACCCTCTTCTGTCTTTTCCGTTTCAGTACATTGTATGTATAAAGTTTGATCCACTGGAGCCACGTAACTTAGCACATTTTTCAGAAATATGTTTATTTTACGTCGATTAACTTCGTATTTTATGTGACAGAATGTAAAATTTCATTAACTTCATACTTATCATCAATAATCCTTGATTTTGCTCTACATGTTTCATGGCCCTCTGATGCCTCTTCAGCAACTCTAAAAAAAAACAAATTACATCCATAGTCTCAATTTATTATAAGTGCTCCTGAAGGGGTGTCAGATGGAATTGTAGAGCAAAATAAAGGAAAATAGATAGTGGAAACGAGAGTCACCACATAATACATTTAAATTAACCGATGAATAAATATAAAAGTTTTTTTTCTGATGAATACAAACTTTCACTTCTTAATTTTAATTGCTAACTAGTTTGTGTCGTTGAACAAGAAATAAATTACAATAGTTATTTGATACAACTACTTTTCAAGATTAATTTTCAATTTGGGTATTCAGAAACAATTGATTCAGTAGAAAATTGTTACAGATGTTTAACATTCATCTAATTCAATGGTATTCTGGTTGCGTTTGGAGATAAGAAAGTATTTGAAAAAAAAAATTGTTATTAATAGATGTGACAAGTTTTCCGATCTTGGTATATTTTCTAAAACATCTCTAAAACGGTTGGGAAATCGGGGTAGGTGGAAGCTAACCATTTAAAAGCTTACTATATTCTCTACAAAAAAACATTCTGATATAGTTTTCGATGGGGCGATGCCAATTGGAGAAAAAAGTTCATAAAACTTGAAAATTGTTAATTTTGTTCTTTTCAACGGGTTTACGTCCCTGTTTATCTAACTTTGAAGTGGTTATTGTTTCTTTTGATTGCATTTAATATTAAAAATGAGTATTTTAGTATAAGAAAGTAATGAATTGAGAAACATTGTTATAATGTTTCCAAGAGCGAATGGTGAGACACAGGTTGGAATCATTTCCATTTAGGATACTGTCACCAATTTTGGTGCTGAAAATTTTATTTTCCTCCCCTTTGATATTTTAAATCTAATAATATTAAATTAACTGATAAATAAATATAAGAAAAGGCTTCAACAAACATAATCTTTCTTCAAGGATACCTTAATAGTCTGTTCTTCAACCTCAATAATAAATACAGCTGAAGACCCCCAATTGAGCATCATGGTATTTAATGGGTTTATAGCAGTTTGTGCCGTTAAACAAGAAATAAATTATAATAAGTAAAGATGGAATGGTTGGGATTCGGCTAAATAAACCTCAATATGATTTTGTTTTAAAAAATCTATATTTCGGACGTTTTGGCTACTCATTGGTAGCCTTCGTCAGCTAAAATGACAAAAAAAAAAAAAAGAAATTAATACAGAAACAAAAAAAGTTTATAATTGTGATAGGTAACAGAACTATAAATACAATTAACTTATAAAAAAATATATCTTCTTAAATTCTTAGAATGAGTAGAATGAAAAAATAAATAGGTACAATAATTGATTTTAATAGTAATTAGTAACATTAATTGATTTTACAAAGAAATAAGAAACTACATATCAATGACAAATATAGTAGCTAATAGTAACATTAATTAATTTTACAAAGAAATAAGATGCTACATACCGATGGAAATGCCGGGCGGCAGAGGAAGACCAAGGTTGGCAATTAAGTAACCATTGTGAAAGTGTCTAAGGAGAAAGGAATCTACTGGGGTATATGTAACTGAAAACAGCAGGTGGTGGGAGAAAAGTCGGTAAGGATCAAAAGGCATGTTTATGACATTTTATGACAGGAAAGGAGAAAAAGGTGTTAATGGAAGGATACCCAAGGGGCATGGGAAAATCATATAATAGTTATTAACAACAGACTAAATTATTAAAAAAAAAATAATTGAGTTCCCAATTAAACAACTGTTTATATATATATATATATATATATATATATATATATATATATATATATATATATATATATATATTGTAATGATATATTACATTCACGAAAATATTTTTAAATTCAAATAACCATCGATATTTTGAAAAGCCCGCGCAAATCACAAACCATATATACAAATAACATCGTATTATATACATTTTAAATTAATAATATTTTTGGACAATACTGGTGTACAATATATCCATATTAAATGTACATTCAGATGGTAATAAATTAATTATTTGAAGTTACGAAAAACATAATTATTATCTCTATATATGAACGAACATAATGCGGAAGTTTAGAAATAAAGGACGCCAAACTTTCCCGCTCGAACGAAGCGTCACTCTATTCTCAGCAGTGGTCGAATGCGGAGCTCTCCTCCAAGGAGTACGGAGTGTATTGAGGTTTTGTTGGAAGTGGATTGATTTAGAGGTAAGAATTGTTTTTTTTTTGTAGTTGTTGATTCTTTTATTATTATTTGTATGTATTTTAATATTGTTTTGTATTTCGGAATTGTCTAAGAATCAATATTATATTTTTCATTCACTCGGAACTTTTATCCCTGATATTAAGTTAAATTCATATAATGAAACTTACTCAAGTAATTAAAAACATTTTTCATTCTTTTTATAAAAAATTAATCATAACAATATATATATATATATATATATATATATATATATATATATATATATATATATATATATATACACGTTTTCCCCCCTTGATTGTATTGTTTCTTTTAATGCTCGCTTTATTTATCCATTTTTTTTTTCTTTTTGAGTGACACGGTCCTTGCAATAACTAAATATCTAGTATCCTACACCCGTTTTGCGCGAGGGAATAACAATATTTATAGAAAAAACTCTAAGACTTAGGAGTGGACTGAATAAAACGAAAAGTTAACACCAAATATTCCAGAAATGCCTGTTATATAAATAAAATTATGTGTCTATTACACAATCTTTGATAAATTAAAAGCATTTGGCTTAAGCACTAAATTACCAACTAAAATTTAACAGTACAACTATTTCTATATCAAAACCTGGCTAAAAACTAAATGTAATAACATAAAATCAACAATAAATAAAACAATGGCAGAAAAAATATCACAGAAAATAACAGCAAATTTACTGAAAAAAAAAGAGGATACAATTTAGAAGGATGGCATGAAGTCTTATAATTTGATAAAAATCAATTTATTGGTCCAGTAATGTGATATAAAAAGATACATACATTCTCTTTACATTAGTTGGTATTGAATTTTACCTAACAACATTTGTCGGAATAATGATGGTGCACTTGGATCTTAACTGAATCCAGGTGTGATCTGTATCTAAATCTAAAAGAACCTAAGGATACACAGCTGTTGTACTTATCTCTATCGGGCTAAATCAGGTGAGGTACAAATAATGTATTATTTTATTAACCTCCGCAGATATATTTATTTGGTTAATATCTATCTGCAACAATATTTAGCAGCATTATTAGTTTTTTTCTGCTGTTGGATGATAAGGTCACAGCACACAGAAGGAACCAGTTGTTGTAGAGCCTGTCGTGATGGAGGAGCCCCATATTGCAAACAGATCTGTAATTCACACTTATATAATCAACTATGGATTAAAGCATCAAGCATTTGCAATAGAATGCTTCTTTCTTTCTGCTCCCCAATGAAGTGTTTCATTGGTTTGGAATTATATTTTTAATACACTTTGCACCTCTGCTTTGCATACAGTAACACCACCTTGTCCATGAAGTTAGTGTTAAATACCTGAACAACCACACTGTCTCCTGACATTAACCATAGATGACAGTCAAATGTGTAGAAGTGAAACGTTACAGTTTTCCTCCGATAGAAGGTTGTCCTTTCTGACATTGTTCGGTACGAACCTTATAAATGGCTTCTTCTGGTACAAATAGATCTAGAGTGAAGCAAGATCTTCAGCAGGAATAGATTGTCCAGTTTCAGCTTCTATACAATTAATCGTGACAACAAATTCTAAGCATGAATTTATAGGGGTTTTAAAGAGCGGATTTAATGAAAAGAGATATAAGATTCCAATTCGTGCTTCGTGGCCCAATGGAAGTTAACTAAACAGCTAATCAGTATTGTTTACCGGACATAGCGCAAGGAAGGATCGGTAGGCCTGGTCAACTCGCCACACTCAAATGATTTTCTTTGTCTCAACGGTCCATTAAATGAGAAACACCCAGGGCCGCCAGATGGGGGGGCCTCGCTAATTGGAAAGAAATGTATAGGTTATGAGCTTGTAAAAAGAATGGGGTTTAGAAATATAGACAGGCGTAGCCTTTATTTATTGGAATGGGATCTATATTTTTTTTAATGTACATAAACGACAAAACAAGTGCAGTGCCAGGATAGTACCTATATTTCATTAGGATTCGTAATAAAACTAGAAGTACCGAAAGTGACATTTGCAGCACCGATTGTCGGCTTTTAGCACTTTCCTCCGAAGGAAAGTAGCTATTGAGGTTTGACTCATAACGGAATTTTTGAAAAATTTCTTCAAATCTTTATCGATCCTACCTAGTAGACACCGAAAATGACCCCCGTTAAAATTTATATATATCTATATATATATATATATATATATATATATATGCATATATATATATATATATATATGCATATATATATATATATATATATATATATATATATATATATATATATATATATATGTCTGTTAACACGATAGCGGCCAGAGTTTTTGTTTTTTCGTCACGAAACTTGGTATATAGCATTCAATTAGCAAACGATTGAACGAGTTCGTTAACCACCAAAGTCGGTCCACCGGAAGGGGGGGGGGGGGGGTTACCCCGAACCCATAACACTAATTTGACTATGTCAGCCGTAATATTTGTTATATTTCAACGAAACTTGGTATTCGTAGTGTTAATATAGAGAGAAAATTGAGATACAAAAATGAACTAAATCGGTTCATTTGAAGGGGGGGGGGGGTTTACTCCGGACCCACAATACCAATTCGCCACTACCAGCCGTGATTTTTAGTATATTTCGACGAAACTCGGTATTCGTGGTGGTAATCTACAGGTAAATATGTGTTGTAAAAATAAACTAAATCGGTTCATTAGGAGGGGGGTTTACTCCGGACCCACAATACCAATTCGCCACTACCAGCCGTGATTTTTGGTATATTTCGACGAAACTCGGTATTCGTAGTGGTAATCTACAGGTAAATATGTGTTGTAAAAATAAACTGAATCGGTTCATTAGAAGGGGGGGTTTACTCCGGACCCAAATTCCTATTATACTCATACCGGTCGTAATTTCTGCTGTATTGTAACGAAACGCAGTATACGTCGTGGGTAACTCATGAGAAAGAAGTGTTGTAAAAATGAGCTGAATCGGTCAATCGGAAAGCGGGGGTTTAATTTGTAATATATTTCAATAGAAAAGCCCGCCAGACGTAGGTTCACAAAGCCTCCGCAAGGAGCGCTTTCTACCAGTAGAGTGACTTTATCCTGTTCCGGCGTTAGATCAACAAAATACGATAATATGAGGTTTTTTGTATTTATTACGTAGTGTAATAGGTACCATGTGTAAACTTAACTCTGGAAGCAAATTAATAATTTATCAGTTACTCATTACAAATTTATAAGAGAACTATTCAGGATTTTTTTTTATATTTATGTAGGATATTTTAAGCAAATTGTTCTGGAAAGCAGTCTACACTACCCAAATTCTGAGGAAAGTGCTTAGTTATGCAGCTCCTGCGTGGCGGACTTTTATTCTTATTTCGCTTAAAAATCAAGATGAAAATAATTTTAAAATGTCCAAAGTCCTATAGTAAAGTACTAGAATTTTCAGACTGGCTCTGAGAAGTGGGGGCTCGGCTCTGAGAAACGGGGGCCCGTGATTTGGTCCTGGGCCCGGCTCTGAGATGTGGCGGCCCTGGAAACACCCTGCTGTAGGTGGGACTCGAACCTTGAACATCTCTCGCATGAGAATGCAAGACACTAGACCACAGAAAGATCCTTTCGGCTGTGTTACGGTCTTATGGATTTTGGTTTCCATACATAGGAGAAATGAGTGTATAATGTGAAGGTGACAATTTTCGTTGCATTGGTATCTCTAATTTATTTATGCATCCATTCGGAATATCCTCAAACTAGATTGCTGAACAAAGAGAAGGCTTGTAATGGCATTACCTTGGAAGAGATAAGCTTCCGACGAATGAAGATATGACCCTTGAAGAGCATGTTGGAGAGACAATAGAATAGCCCCCAGCTTTGAAGAGCACCTCTCGTGATCGAATCCCACGGTGATTGGACGATAGCCAACCAGTGACTGACGAGTATAGAAGAGTAGGTGTGAGATACTCGTGACTATCAGACAAGTAAGTGTCACAGGTGTTGGGGTCTTGACCTGTGACAGGTGTTCTTCCTTTGGATCACGTACACGCCCATTATGTAGCATTCTCCACTCCGAAGTATCATTTTAATTCCGCCCTAATGCTAGGGACACGTAGAGCGGACACCTCTCATCTTGGTACCGTTTTCAATCCAATAATTCTCACTTACACCCTCCGTCCTGTCTCATTACACCTCACTCTCCGCGCGGAATCACACATACACTCTCACTCCACACTCTTGCTCAATAAGTCTTCTATAAGGACTTGCTTACAATTTTCCTATGATGGGATGTTTCTCTCCCACAGTGAGAAATCATAAATTCGTAATGGGGAAAAATTGACAAAAATACTTGAGAACCCGCCTGAGGAGAAATCGATTTGCTGCATCAGTGTAAACCTTTCTGCAGGAACTCAAAATAGTGGGGATAATTATAGACCGTGTTTCTGTTTCAGAAAGGAACACTTTTTAAATTATCAATAAATATTATAGTGAAGATGGAGATGGTTAGCCGTTACAGAGATACGAAGACAAGGTATAGTTGGGATTCGGCTAGGAGAAAAACGTCAGACTTTCAGGAAGAAATCTGTATTTGGACGTTTCGGCTGCACATTGGCAGCCTTCTTCAGCTAAAAAATACAACTTATAAGTAAAAAAAAATAAATATACAACTTGTAAGTAAAAAACAGGCAGAAATGAGTGTAGTATATACATCAAGACAATAAATTTTAACCAATCTTATTTTTAAACAATGAAAATACGGTAGTTGGAAAGTAAACAGCATGTAGAAAGTAGTAAGTAAACAGTACAAAAAACTAATCAGTACAAAAAATGAAAATTTTTCATATAGTGAGAAAAACAAGCTATTCTATAAGTGAATACAATTTGTAATAATTAATATATAGATACGCACCACTAGAGAATGCCTAGGGGGGAGGGAGGAAGACCTCGAGAACAACTTAGGTAACCATGGTTGAATGTGTGAGGGACAGCAACTACCCAGGGGGTTTTATAGTTTTGACTGGTGGTGGGGTGAGGAAGCGGTATGTAGTACCATGCTGTTTAACATAAGTAAACATGCTGTTCACTTTCCAACTACCGTATTTTCATTGTTTAAAAATAAGATTGGTTAAAATTTATTGTCTTGATGTATATACTACACTCATTTCTGCCTGTTTTTTACTTACAAGTTGTATATTTATTTTTTTTTTTTTTTTTTACTTATAAGTTGTATTTTTTAGCTGAAGAAGGCTGCCAATGTGCAGCCGAAACGTCCAAATACAGATTTCTTCCTAAAAGTCTGACGTTTTTCTCCTAGCCGAATCCCAACTATACCTTGTCTTCGAATAAATATTATATTACCTTAAAGTATTCAACAATCAAAGATAATCTGAAATGAGATGAAGGTAATAAGCCGTTTAGGTGATGCGAAGTCAAGGGATGGTTTGGGGTTGCGTTATTGGACGTTTAATGTTTGTATATTTATTTTTTATCTGACGAAGGCTACCAATGCGCAGCCCAAATGACAAATATATATTGTGCTTGAAGATCTCTCGATTTTTTCTCCAAGCCGAGTCTTGAGTAAAGGTTATCATATTTTGAAAATCACTGTTGATTTGGATATCTTTTTTAAAAAAAAATCAGTGCTATGACAATGCTGCATACTATGTTTCGGGTGAAATAACAAAAACTGCGGCCAGTTATTGTGTTAACAGACACACACATAATATATATGTAGAATTATCGCCGTTCCGGAAGGACAGTGACGTAACTGCAAAAACATCAATTTTAAAGGACAGTAAATCGTCGATTTGCAGTTGTATAAAACGTATAATTGAAAAAGGTGTAAGTGACAGAAAATAATGGTATATTTAGAGTATGTAGAATATATACCTATTTTACTTTCATTTACTTTATTTTATTTAGGGGGATTAGGATCACCCTAATTTCAATACTTAAGTGCAGTTACGTCATTGTTTCTCTTATAATTGCGTGTTGTTCTTGAGGGCAATTTTCTGTCTGTTGTTCTGTGGAATTTTCTCTGGCGGTCCTGAGTGGAGCTACGCCCATGTTTCCATATTGACTATGGACATGCTTGTATTTGACACATTGTTCTTCCGAAATGGCGATATACAGCAATTTTATGCACTAATTTTTGGTATCCAGTTGGTGGGATCGATGAAGTTTTGATGAATTTTTTAAAAAAAATAATCTTTCATGAATGCAACCTCAGTAGGTAGATTGCTTCGAAAAGTACTAAAACGGAAAGTACACACTCAAACAATAGAAAATAAGTGTATAAAACATTGTTAGCCAGACGTGGTTGTAGTATTTGGAGTAGTGTTGTAAAAGAGCGCGCCTTTGAGGCTAGAAGGCGCGGCTCGTAAAAGCTCGAGCTCTCAGGGCTCGGACAGGGCTCGATAGAAGGCGCGAGCCTTGAAGGCTCGGCTTGGTAGAAGGCGCGAGCCTAGAAGGCTCGCCTCGGGAGAAGGCGCATGCTTTGAAGCCTTTTACTTTTCATTTCCAAAATGGCGGACGGCGGGCAAACAGCTGTTTCATGAAATATACTTTAGTAGATTCGTCCTAAATTCTTTCCGCCACAATGAAATTATTCGCTGGCATTTAAATTTACCATTTCATTGATAAACTAATTATATGGATCACTAATTGGGTAAAAATAGTAACTTTTCCTAAAAAAATAAACTCTTCTGTGAGACGGTGATGGCAACACTGTCGTACTACTACTATACTACTATAACCGTGCTTGCCAAAGCTCTACCTTCCCAGGGCTCCAAGGCCGAGCCTTCAAGGCTCGAGGGAGAACCTTGCCGAACCTTCAGGGCTTGATAAGGTTAGGCTGAAGCCTCACTCCCGAGCCTTCATCGAGACCTCAGAGCTCCAGCTGTAGAGGTTAGATTCAAGGTTCAGGCGTCAAGCCTCTAGTCAGGGCTCGCTTTTAACAACACTAATTTGGAGCCCTGTCTTATTCCATTTCTATATAATAGTCGGAGAGCTGGCAGCACACTTTTCATGAAGTGTTTTATGCACCCTGAAATTTTGCTATAATGTACCTCTCGGGTAGATAAGAAGGTAAGTATGTGTTTCCTGGACATACCTTGGTGCACCAGGTACTGCGCATAGGGGAAAGGTGCAAAACAATATTGTTCAAAAATAGTGCTTTATTCAGAAGCTAACTATTATTAATGAAAAAAATTACAAATTAAGGCAATTTTAAAATTAATAATAAATAAGGCAGGCACTTTTAAGGGGGTTAAAATGTAAATTTAAAATAAAAAAAACAAAGTACCTAGTTTTTATTTTTCATATTAAATGAAGTGCTTTATTCACGCTGCAATTTAAACAGCGCCTTCAATAAACATATTTGAAAATAATTACAAAAGGGCAGAGACTTTTGTGGGGTTTAATTATCAGGAAAATAAATGTTAGCTATGATAGACTGCAATACACTGCGCGTAACCGTAAGAGTGAATGAGAGAACCGCGCAGTTGTGGTTATTCTCTGCGCTCTCATTGGTTGTTGCTCACATGATCTTGTACAGCTGTTCCGGATTAAATGGCAGCGCGAATAAAACTTTCATTTAATATTAGAATAAAAACAATTTTTTTTTTACGTGTTATACCCTTTAAAAGTGTCTGCCATATTTATCATTCTTTGTAAAATTGTCTTAATTTTACATTAAAGATAGTTGGCTTCTGAATAAAACTCTATTTTTGGGAAATATTTTTTTGCACCTTTCCCCAATTCGCAGTAGCTGGTGTTCCAAGGTATGTCCAGGAAACACATACTTGCCTTCTAATCTACCCGAGAGGCACATTATAGTAAAATTTCAAGGTGCATAAAACACTTCATGAAACGTGCGGTTACTGGCTTTTGGACTATAACCATAATCACTAGATAAGCAAAGGAAGGTTATAGTACTAAATGTCCTTACGACCCTGGATCTGTGACCTATCCCTAGCCGTGCCTACTAGATGGGGCGGATGTCTACAAGTGGCTAGATAAATTTCACTTTTTGCCCCCCGAAATGTTCCGACTTGTTCTATCTGCATCCTCAGATCGGATTCCCACACTCAACATCAACTACTAGTTCTAACTCCATTCAGGCTTTCTCTATCTCTCATCGGAGGAAGTCTTGGGGGATTTTATGACCCCACTCCTCACCAATGTAATGCTACGTTGACAGTTTTTTTTTTGACACAGTAGGTATTATCTGGGCCTTTCAAGTGTTTCCTCTCCGATTATGATGTTCACTCCATTAACCTCAAAACAAATCCAAAAACGCTCTAAGCTGGTGTATTTTCTGTATATCGGAGTTTATGATGAAACAAGAATTGCTTCATGGACAAAATATCTCAAGTTACTCTTGGGACGTTTTTGTTATTTAAATATGAACCCTCAAATTGCTCAGTGCATAATCTGTATTATACAGATCGAAAAAATATTGTCATATTGCAATTCACTAAAATAATAAATACTAAAAATCTTCATTTTATACAAAAGATAATTAATCTTAATCACTATTTTCCTCAGTAGTTTTGGTATCACTTGTAACTTCGAATAAACATGTTAATATTTCTGCGGGTTTTTTTTTTTCTATTCGTCATGCATATCAGGAATGCACTATCATTATAGCATTTTACGTATTTTTGTTTACATTTCTGATGTGCTAGCTAAGATATGTTTAAAGTACGTTTTTACGTCTTAACTTGCCTTGTTTGTCGTGTATGAAGTGAAACGAAGCAGAAAACTAAAGAGAGAGAGAGAGAGAGAAAAACTTCATTTAAGAAAAGTTTGGATGTCCAACTAAATTGGGTTGCTCCACAAAAAAAAAAAAAAAAAAAAAAAAAAAATAGATTAAAAGCTTCATTTTAATTTATTCTTGTTTCTTTTAGAATGAGATATAAGTTGAATTTCGCTCTAACCAATATCATCAATAAAAATCTGGGTATGGTCGTATAAAAACTTCAGCTCACTTTTTATACAAATATTACCAATATAGACCAAAAAACATGTTAACAAATTTGGAAAGAATGATCACCTAGAGAAGTCGGTGAATTTTTTATTGTCATTATTTTTACAACAAAATAACACTGCGATGGAGTAGATTATTGTCTATTTCTCACATACCATGCATTTATGTGCATTTCATGTTCAACTGTGACAATTAAATATACAGGGTGTATCGAAAAGTTAATGAAAGTACTCCAGGAGGTAAAACTAGACAAAAACTGTAGTTCAACACCACCAACCACACATTTCTATCTCACTCCGTTACAGGCATACCATTCTAAAGGATCTTTAGAAAAACTGTAGTTCAACACCACCAACCACACATTTCTATCTCACTCCGTTACAGGCATACCATTCTAAAGGATCTTTAGAAAAACTGTAGTTCAACACCACCAACCACACATTTCTATCTCACTCCGTTACAGGCATACCATTCTAAAGGATCTTTAGAAAAACTGTAGTTCAACACCACCAACCACACATTTCTATCTCACTCCGTTACAGGCATACCATTCTATAGGATATTTAGAAAAACTGTAGTTCAACACCACCAACCACACATTTCTATCTCACTCCGTTACAGGCATACCATTCTAAAGGATCTTTAGAAAAACTGTAGTTCAACACCACCAACCACACATTTCTATCTCACTCCGTTACAGGCATACCATTCTAAAGGATCTTTAGAAAAACTGTAGTTCAACACCACCAACCACACATTTCTATCTCACTCCGTTACAGGCATACCATTCTATAGGATATTTAGAAAAACTGTAGTTCAACACCACCAACCACACATTTCTATCTCACTCCGTTACAGGCATACCATTCTAAAGGATCTTTAGAAAAACTGTAGTTCAACACCACCAACCACACATTTCTATCTCACTCCGTTACAGGCATACCATTCTAAAGGATCTTTAGAAAAACTGTAGTTCAACACCACCAACCACACATTTCTATCTCACTCCGTTACAGGCATACCATTCTATAGGATATTTAGAAAAACTGTAGTTCAACACCACCAACCACACATTTCTATCTCACTCCGTTACAGGCATACCATTCTAAAGGATCTTTAGAAAAACTGTAGTTCAACACCACCAACCACACATTTCTATCTCACTCCGTTACAGGCATACCATTCTAAAGGATCTTTAGAAAAACTGTAGTTCAACACCACCAACCACACATTTCTATCTCACTCCGTTACAGGCATACCATTCTAAAGGATCTTTAGAAAAACTGTAGTTCAACACCACCAACCACACATTTCTATCTCACTCCGTTACAGGCATACCATTCTATAGGATATTTAGAAAAACTGTAGTTCAACACCACCAACCACACATTTCTATCTCACTCCGTTACAGGCATACCATTCTAAAGGATCTTTAGAAAAACTGTAGTTCAACACCACCAACCACACATTTCTATCTCACTCCGTTACAGGCATACCATTCTAAAGGATCTTTAGAAAAACTGTAGTTCAACACCACCAACCACACATTTCTATCTCACTCCGTTACAGGCATACCATTCTATAGGATATTTAGAAAAACTGTAGTTCAACACCACCAACCACACATTTCTATCTCACTCCGTTACAGGCATACCATTCTAAAGGATCTTTAGAAAAACTGTAGTTCAACACCACCAACCACACATTTCTATCTCACTGCGTTACAGGCATACCATTCTATAGGATATTTAGAAAAACTGTAGTTCAACACCACCAACCACACATTTCTATCTCACTCCGTTACAGGCATACCATTCTAAAGGATCTTTAGAAAAACTGTAGTTCAACACCACCGACCACACATTTCTATCTCACTCCGTTACAGGCATACCATTCTAAAGGATCTTTAGAAAAACTGTAGTTCAACACCACCAACCACACATTTCTATCTCACTCCGTTACAGGCATACCATTCTAAAGGATCTTTAGAAAAACTGTAGTTCAACACCACCAACCACACATTTCTATCTCACTCCGTTACAGGCATACCATTCTAAAGGATCTTTAGAAAAACTGTAGTTCAACACCACCGACCACACATTTCTATCTCACTCCGTTACAGGCATACCATTCTAAAGGATCTTTAGAAAAACTGTAGTTCAACACCACCAACCACACATTTCTATCTCACTCCGTTACAGGCATACCATTCTAAAGGATCTTTAGAAAAACTGTAGTTCAACACCACCAACCACACATTTCTATCTCACTCCGTTACAGGCATACCATTCTAAAGGATCTTTAGAAAAACTGTAGTTCAACACCAACAACCACACATTTCTATCTCACTCCGTTACAGGCATACCATTCTAAAGGATCTTTAGAAAAACTGTAGTTCAACACCACCAACCACACATTTCTATCTCACTCCGTTACAGGCATACCATTCTATAGGATATTTAGAAAAACTGTAGTTCAACACCACCAACCACACATTTCTATCTCACTCCGTTACAGGCATACCATTCTAAAGGATCTTTAGAAAAACTGTAGTTCAACACCACCAACCACACATTTCTATCTCACTCCGTTACAGGCATACCATTCTATAGGATATTTAGAAAAACTGTAGTTCAACACCACCAACCACACATTTCTATCTCACTCCGTTACAGGCATACCATTCTATAGGATATTTAGAAAAACTGTAGTTCAACACCACCAACCACACATTTCTATCTCACTCCGTTACAGGCATACCATTCTAAAGGATCTTTAGAAAAACTGTAGTTCAACACCACCAACCACACATTTCTATCTCACTCCGTTACAGGCATACCATTCTAAAGGATCTTTAGAAAAACTGTAGTTCAACACCACCAACCACACATTTCTATCTCACTCCGTTACAGGCATACCATTCTATAGGATATTTAGAAAAACTGTAGTTCAACACCACCAACCACACATTTCTATCTCACTCCGTTACAGGCATACCATTCTAAAGGATATTTAGAAAAACTGTAGTTCAACACCACCAACCACACATTTCTATCTCACTCCGTTACAGGCATACCATTCTAAAGGATCTTTAGAAAAACTGTAGTTCAACACCACCAACCACACATTTCTATCTCACTCCGTTACAGGCATACCATTCTATAGGATATTTAGAAAAACTGTAGTTCAACACCACCAACCACACATTTCTATCTCACTCCGTTACAGGCATACCATTCTATAGGATATTTAGAAAAACTGTAGTTCAACACCACCAACCACACATTTCTATCTCACTCCGTTACAGGCATACCATTCTAAAGGATATTTAGAAAAACTGTAGTTCAACACCACCAACCACACATTTCTATCTCACTCCGTTACAGGCATACCATTCTAAAGGATCTTTAGAAAAACTGTAGTTCAACACCACCAACCACACATTTCTATCTCACTCCGTTACAGGCATACCATTCTAAAGGATCTTTAGAAAAACTGTAGTTCAACACCACCGACCACACATTTCTATCTCACTCCGTTACAGGCATACCATTCAAAAGGATCTTTAGAAAAACTGTAGTTCAACACCACCAACCACACATTTCTATCTCACTCCGTTACAGGCATACCATTCTAAAGGATCTTTAGAAAAACTGTAGTTCAACACCACCGACCACACATTTCTATCTCACTCCGTTACAGGCATACCATTCTAAAGGATCTTTAGAAAAACTGTAGTTCAACACCACCAACCACACATTTCTATCTCACTCCGTTACAGGCATACCATTCTAAAGGATCTTTAGAAAAACTGTAGTTCAACACCACCAACCACACATTTCTATCTCACTCCGTTACAGGCATACCATTCTAAAGGATCTTTAGAAAAACTGTAGTTCAACACCACCAACCACACATTTCTATCTCACTCCGTTACAGGCATACCATTCTAAAGGATCTTTAGAAAAACTGTAGTTCAACACCACCAACCACACATTTCTATCTCACTCCGTTACAGGCATACCATTCTATAGGATATTTAGAAAAACTGTAGTTCAACACCACCAACCACACATTTCTATCTCACTCCGTTACAGGCATACCATTCTAAAGGATCTTTAGAAAAACTGTAGTTCAACACCACCAACCACACATTTCTATCTCACTCCGTTACAGGCATACCATTCTAAAGGATCTTTAGAAAAACTGTAGTTCAACACCACCAACCACACATTTCTATCTCACTCCGTTACAGGCATACCATTCTAAAGGATCTTTAGAAAAACTGTAGTTCAACACCACCAACCACACATTTCTATCTCACTCCGTTACAGGCATACCATTCTATAGGATATTTAGAAAAACTGTAGTTCAACACCACCAACCACACATTTCTATCTCACTCCGTTACAGGCATACCATTCTATAGGATATTTAGAAAAACTGTAGTTCAACACCACCAACCACACATTTCTATCTCACTCCGTTACAGGCATACCATTCTAAAGGATCTTTAGAAAAACTGTAGTTCAACACCACCAACCACACATTTCTATCTCACTCCGTTACAGGCATACCATTCTATAGGATATTTAGAAAAACTGTAGTTCAACACCACCAACCACACATTTCTATCTCACTCCGTTACAGGCATACCATTCTAAAGGATATTTAGAAAAACTGTAGTTCAACACCACCAACCACACATTTCTATCTCACTCCGTTACAGGCATACCATTCTAAAGGATCTTTAGAAAAACTGTAGTTCAACACCACCAACCACACATTTCTATCTCACTCCGTTACAGGCATACCATTCTAAAGGATCTTTAGAAAAACTGTAGTTCAACACCACCAACCACACATTTCTATCTCACTCCGTTACAGGCATACCATTCTATAGGATATTTAGAAAAACTGTAGTTCAACACCACCAAACACACATTTCTATCTCACTCCGTTACAGGCATACCATTCTAAAGGATCTTTAGAAAAACTGTAGTTCAACACCACCAACCACACATTTCTATCTCACTCCGTTACAGGCATACCATTCTAAAGGATCTTTAGAAAAACTGTAGTTCAACACCACCAACCACACATTTCTATCTCACTCCGTTACAGGCATACCATTCTATAGGATATTTAGAAAAACTGTAGTTCAACACCACCAACCACACATTTCTATCTCACTCCGTTACAGGCATACCATTCTAAAGGATATTTAGAAAAACTGTAGTTCAACACCACCAACCACACATTTCTATCTCACTCCGTTACAGGCATACCATTCTAAAGGATCTTTAGAAAAACTGTAGTTCAACACCACCAACCACACATTTCTATCTCACTCCGTTACAGGCATACCATTCTAAAGGATCTTTAGAAAAACTGTAGTTCAACACCACCAACCACACATTTCTATCTCACTCCGTTACAGGCATACCATTCTAAAGGATCTTTAGAAAAACTGTAGTTCAACACCACCAACCACACATTTCTATCTCACTCCGTTACAGGCATACCATTCTATAGGATATTTAGAAAAACTGTAGTTCAACACCACCAACCACACATTTCTATCTCACTCCGTTACAGGCATACCATTCTAAAGGATATTTAGAAAAACTGTAGTTCAACACCACCAACCACACATTTCTATCTCACTCCGTTACAGGCATACCATTCTAAAGGATCTTTAGAAAAACTGTAGTTCAACACCACCAACCACACATTTCTATCTCACTCCGTTACAGGCATACCATTCTATAGGATATTTAGAAAAACTGTAGTTCAACACCACCAACCACACATTTCTATCTCACTCCGTTACAGGCATACCATTCTATAGGATATTTAGAAAAACTGTAGTTCAACACCACCAACCACACATTTCTATCTCACTCCGTTACAGGCATACCATTCTAAAGGATCTTTAGAAAAACTGTAGTTCAACACCACCAACCACACATTTCTATCTCACTCCGTTACAGGCATACCATTCTAAAGGATCTTTAGAAAAACTGTAGTTCAACACCACCGACCACACATTTCTATCTCACTCCGTTACAGGCATACCATTCTAAAGGATCTTTAGAAAAACTGTAGTTCAACACCACCAACCACACATTTCTATCTCACTCCGTTACAGGCATATAAGTATAAATACTATATTTATATACCATTCTAAAGGATATTTAGAAAAACTGTAGTTCAACACCACCAACCACACATTTCTATCTCACTCCGTTACAGGCATACCATTCTAAAGGATCTTTAGAAAAACTGTAGTTCAACACCACCAACCACACATTTCTATCTCACTCCGTTACAGGCATACCATTCTATAGGATATTTAGAAAAACTGTAGTTCAACACCACCAACCACACATTTCTATCTCACTCCGTTACAGGCATACCATTCTAAAGGATCTTTAGAAAAACTGTAGTTCAACACCACCGACCACACATTTCTATCTCACTCCGTTACAGGCATACCATTCTAAAGGATCTTTAGAAAAACTGTAGTTCAACACCACCAACCACACATTTCTATCTCACTCCGTTACAGGCATACCATTCTATAGGATATTTAGAAAAACTGTAGTTCAACACCACCAACCACACATTTCTATCTCACTCCGTTACAGGCATACCATTCTAAAGGATCTTTAGAAAAACTGTAGTTCAACACCACCAACCACACATTTCTATCTCACTCCGTTACAGGCATACCATTCTAAAGGATCTTTAGAAAAACTGTAGTTCAACACCACCAACCACACATTTCTATCTCACTCCGTTACAGGCATACCATTCTAAAGGATCTTTAGAAAAACTGTAGTTCAACACCACCAACCACACATTTCTATCTCACTCCGTTACAGGCATACCATTCTAAAGGATCTTTAGAAAAACTGTAGTTCAACACCACCGACCACACATTTCTATCTCACTCCGTTACAGGCATACCATTCTAAAGGATCTTTAGAAAAACTGTAGTTCAACACCACCAACCACACATTTCTATCTCACTCCGTTACAGGCATACCATTCTAAAGGATCTTTAGAAAAACTGTAGTTCAACACCACCAACCACACATTTCTATCTCACTCCGTTACAGGCATACCATTCTAAAGGATCTTTAGAAAAAAAAAAAACGTGCCTTTTGTAGAACAACTCAAATTTTCTCTGCTTGAACAATTTTTTTTTTTCAACGATTCATTACATTATTGAAATCAGTATTAAATTTTCTTTAAGGCTAATGGACATCAAATGTTCACTAGTGTCTCATTTAAACCCCAATATCAATTCAAAAAGTATAAATTAATAAAAGCTTCTGGTTAGCGACAACTTTTCGAAAATCACTATTCTTTCAAAAAAAAAAAAATCTTACAGGCTGCCGAATGTCACAAAAGTTTTAAAATGTAATCAATCACCTTTTCAACGGTATTAAAGTTTTTTTTTTTTTTTTTTTTTTTTTTTTTTTTTTTTTTTTTTTTTTTTTTTTTTTTTTTTTACTGCTCATCGACAAATCTTGGCCATTAGCGCCGACATCCAGGGTGCATCCAGGAATTTTCTCAGCGAGCCCTGAGGGGGATCGAACCCGCCATCTTCCGCGTATGAATCTAGCGCGCTAGCCACTAGACCACGGGAGACCCCTAAACGTAATATTATATTCATTTTCGTGAGTTTTGATATTTGTCTGTGATTTTAATTATTAATATTTTTTTTCCAAAGTGAAATAATCTAGTTACATTATTACTCGCATAAATACCAACTCGAACATCCGTTCTAATGAGGTTAATTTACACTTGGGCCATAAATAAAATTTAATTTAATTACTTTAATAATTAAAGTAATAAATATACAATAATTGTATAATTATTATACAATTATATTAATAACAAGTATAAATACTATATTTATACACGTACATGGTGCTAAAAGCACTCGAGTACTCAAAACAAATAAATTAAACACCGACAGATAATTATCTCAGGGCAGAGGTACTACCATTACAAGAAAACAGAATTGGCGAATAAGAGTTTTCATTTATTTCCATGATCTTTAAGTTATTTAAATGTTGTTTACTGTACAAAATACATAAATGTGTAGAAATAACAGCTTCAGAATTAACAGTGGCATATTTAGTTATTATTTTTATGAAAACGTATTTTTTTCTCTTGAAAATTTCTCCGTGTTCGTTTCCGGCTGTAGGACTCTTCAGATGATTCACGCTGCAGCATCCAACAATAGTCAGCCATCATGTTTACGTTCCATTTGCCCTGATACCTACGTTCCATTTCCTGGATGTCCTGATGGAACCTTTCCCCTTGTTCTTCACTTACTTCCCCTAAGTTTTCCGGAAAATAGTCCACATGCGAATGTAAGAAGTGAACCTTCAAACTCATGTTGCAACCTTGTAATTGAATTGAATTTCAAACCTTAAAATACGTTCTTAATCACTTTGACACAACTAAGAGACCTCAGTGAATGTGTTCACTTCAGTTGATACTACTGAACTGAGAGAATGAACAGAAATTTAGCTCCAAGTTCCTGATACAACAGGTTCAATCTCGTTTAGCTTCAGACGGTGACATCTGAGACCAAACAAGTACGTTCCTGTCTGAACAGGTCGTGCCTAGACACCCTCAGGCCTACAACATCTACTGAGGGAGTCATTGCCTACACCACCTAGTGAAAGATGTCTGTTTATAAAAAGAGAAATCGTTTGGAAAAAAAAAAAAAAAAAAACCTGCTTCTTACCAAATTTATGTGTATAGCAGGTATATTATGTTCTATGGATTTGAAAAAAATCTGTACGTGATAGAGAAAAACGGACTTCATTCTCGGCTTCAGCACACCGAGAAACACAGAGATTAGCCAAAATCATCAAATCAAATTTTTGGTTGTAGACCTGTGTAATTGATTCTGTTGGTGTTTTTGAAATTTCGTATTATAGAAAAACCGGGATTTTTCAAGTTTTGGACATGAAATTTGGCTGGGGATCTGTAAAAATTGCAACAGTCGTGACGCAATGGTATTACGGATGTGACGTAATAGGCCACGTGACTGGAAACTCGTTTTGGCGGGAAATGTTGGGGGGCATCTTCTTTACTAGGTATTATTGATGTAAAAGAACAATATAAATTAATGAGTATATGCAATAAATGTACGGTTCATTACAATAAATGAATATCTGAAATTGCTTGAAGTTGTTTATGATAATGAGAAGGTTGTTGTAAATTTCACTTATAAAAATGAAAAAAATGATCTTCATTTTTAGCGCGTTGTACTTTCCCACGCAAACAGTAATGGTATAAAAAATATTTAACAATGTTGAGTTTCTAAATCCATTTTTTCATTTTTTACTGCTGTATTGCGCCTGGTGTCCGATCAAGAACGCTATTGGACCAAGACAGTAATTTAATCAAAACACCTCCGTGGAACAGAAGAACTCGTCCAGGTCGAGAAAATTTTATAATGTCGTAAATATTGTAAGGAGGGAGTTTTTCCCCGTCGGATCTCGGGTCACGCCCCGTTCCGCCGGTTATAGCTGTGGCGCTATTAGCCGAACTGTCTAACCCCCTTGGGAGGGTTTTTCATCGGCTAGAAGCCCTTGAAGAAGAGGCTGTTAGAGGACCCGAAACTCGGAGGGTTTTTCACAGGACTTAAGTAGGGGTGACGGAGAACTGCACGGCGATGGGAAGGTTTCTTGCCGGCCTTGGTGCACCGTTCCTGGATTCGGATCGTGGGAGGATGATGGGGTACATGTGTTGTTTCTTATAATATGGCAGCCTAATGTAAAAACATCATACAACAGGTTAATAGCCAATATATATTTTAGTGTATAGGACGTTTCGAAAAAAAAAGAAAAAAGATTCGTGAATCCTGTCTATTTGTTACCAAAAATTTACTTCATTTATGGACCCCTCGGTACATGAATAAGATAGTCTGGCCTGGAGGGTTTTGTTTGAACTCCAATTCGAAGATTAATTGAGATATTCTATGACTGGAATTTATGATTCAAGTAATTCTTCATTAATATTGCAACTTCAATAGCTTTGACTCTCCTTCGAAATGCAATAAAGTCCGTTGATCGAATAATAGACATATAGAAAAATAAATCCGCGTAAAGTGCCAAAAATAAATAAGTCCAAACGCTCTCTGGTCACATCACGCTCTCGCAAAAAAACTACCAAGAACAGAAGCTACGGAAAGAAGAAAGAAAAATCTTGAGGTTGCAGTCATTAAAGAAATGTAGAAAAATTTCTTATTTATTGATCATATACGTAAACATATATATATATATATATATATATAAGAAATTTTTCTACATTTCTATAATGACTGCAACCTCAAGATTTTTCTTTCTTCTTTCCGTAGCTTCTGTTCTTGGTAGTTTTTTTGCGAGAGCGTGATGTGACCAGAGAGCGTTTGGACTTATTCATTTTTGCCACTTTACGCGGATTTATTTTTCTATATGTCTATTAGTCAGACACATTCTGTTATTATATATATATATACTGTTTATATTATATATAAACAGTATCGTAACTGGCCAACAGGACACTTTTTTTTTATTTAGTTTTTATTTTTTTTAGCGGAGCATCGGCATCTAGGTAATTAGCGCCGACATCCAGGGCTCAGCGAGGAATTTTCCCAACGAGCCGTGAGATGAGAAAATTCCTGCCGCCGGTGGGGATCGAACCCACCATCTCCCCCTCATGAATCTAAGGCGTTAGCCTTTTGACCAAGAGAACGAGACCCCGGAACCTATAAATAAATTAATTAAAGGCTGGGTTGGCCAATGACGGTCACGGAGGCCGAATCCAATTTATGATCGAAGACACTAGAAGATGGAATTTTTTAGTGCTTGCTAGGGATTTGAACTCAGGTCCAACAGCATATTAGTCCATTGCTCTCTACTACTGATATGTAACATGGCCCCCTACTGCTGATGTAGTAGCTATATATATATATATATATATATATATATATATATATATATATATATATATATATAAATATGTGTATGTGAGTACCAAGCAATCGGTTTTACATCGGCCCACCTTGAACTTTACTGCAGATGTTTCTATAAGATGTAAGTAAACGGGTCTGTAGTGAGGCGCCAAGCAGTCTCTGACTATGGACCAGGATTCCTACTCTGTCGTGTAGATGCCGATGTTAAGTGCCTTTTGTTACCAACGCCAGAAGTACCTTTATAACTGCTTGTTTGTCAAAATGTTATCTAGCCGACGGATTGTGAATGGAGTGCCAAACAGTCTGAAGCAATGCCTGCAGTTGCAGACCCCTAGCGTGCCCATGTTATTGCTAGAGAATCGTATAGCATTAGAATCTGGATTTAGTGGCGATTAACATTTTATCATGTTTTTACGCCAGCACCTACATTGTTTTACACCTAGCATATCCATTCTCTTAGGTGGTATTATTTCATACGGATTAAAAAGGACATTTTTAAGGGAAGACCTGTACGACTCTTCCACCACCTTCTATCCCTGCAAGTTTTACCCAACCCCTAGTCTATATTGAAGCTGTACACTATATACTGATAGCATTTATTAGTTTTTAAGTTTATATATAAAATTCACAATTATTTTGTAATTTCAAAATTATTCCCATGGGACTTGTGTCCCGGAATAAGAATAAAACTTTTCATTTCATTTTACAATAATAATAATAATATTAGTGGGGAGGATTAACAGAGAGCTTCCTTCCATTTTTTTTTCACCTTTTCTTCTTTTATTTAATGATTTTTACCTTTTTTTTTTAAATTTTTTTCCCTTATATTTCTCTATTTCCCCCCCCCTTTTCCTCTTTTTTTTCTTCCCTTCCCTTCTTCTTCTTTTTCTCTTCTTCCTTTCTTCCCTCTTTTTTTATTCTTTTTTTTTTAGAAGAGAATCGTATAAATCAGAGTGTTAATAAAATTGTTAACTCGTGGGCAGATTCTGATTGAGGCGCCAAGCGGTGTCGGATTACCCCATCTCCTAGACACCACATTCGAAAAAAGGTTGCAATTTTAGACTCTTGCATCCCTATTTTTACTACTGCCAGAGACTCCTATAGAAAAGAATGTTTCAAAAAAACATTAAAGAGTACGCGAAGACAAAGTGAGGCGCCATGCAGTCTGGGACACATCACCATGGACCCCTATCTCCTAGACCCTGACACCCGAACGAACCATGGGATTGTACACCTCCAGGCATGGATACCACGATAGGTGCCTATTGTTACTAGAGCCAGAGACTCCTTCAGAGCAGATTGTTTACAAAAATGCTAACGGGTGGCGTGGCCTGCCGTGGAGGCACGCCGAACTACGTGCCTCGTCGCCACACCTGTCAGCTCTACCTGTCTGCTTATTAGCGTGGCTTATCTCCCTTAGCTTAATCTCATTTATTTCTTCCTTATTTGCATATTAATTATCTTTTAAAAATTGTTATGTCCAAAATTATAATTATCAAGGCGAATTGAGAATTATCAGTTCACGAATTGGGTAACAAAGTAATAAACAGACATCGAAGGTTACATTTTGTTAATAACTCACTTGAAACCAGGGATTGGGAAATCCGTTTTTAGGAACTGTTATATTTGAAACCTAAGCGGTGCACCGCGGTGGTCCGTTGAATAGCCAAACATGTGGTACTTTAAAAATAGAAAAAAATTCCCGGTGTCATATGAGGACCCCAGAGGTCAAGTGGTCAAGTACCTAACTCAATGTTTTGAGGTAAATGGAATCAAAGTTGAACATGAGTGGTAATAAGAAAAAAAAGTCCGACTCGCAGGAACTGCGTCATCTGAGCGCGGTTCCATTCATATCCCTAGTGTCATTTTGTAGACTTAGAATAGAAACAGTTATTACTTTGTTTATATCATTCTTAATGTAAACACATATTCCCAAGAATAGCAAGATTGTCGGCACAAGAAACTATCCTAAGCGGAAATTACTCTTTCCGCCGTCCCAAATTTCGCTCTACGCAGACTCTACTACGAATATGTTTCTAATTTACTTAACTTATCTTACTAACATATCCATTTTAGAGTTAAATGCAATTAAAAATACTAAACTACTCATTTTACTGTTAAATGTAATTAAACAAAATAAAATTGTACAAGAAAATGAGAAAGTAGCGTTATTTATTAATGAGCTACGCCACATACAAACACAAAATATAATTATATTTCTACTATAGCATTTGGCTGCGTGACTTCCTACAGGTAAAGTAACTGTCAGCTGTCCTAAGATGCATCTTGATTTAAGAAGTGCAATAAAAGCCTACCTGAAGCGTGCCTAGTACTTCGACCCAAGCAGATGTCTGACTCTACACGGAGAATGTTTACATTTTCAGTTTTTTTTTTTAATATTTCATGAAAATTGTTAACGCCCACAGGTTAGAAGCGGAAATTCCTCAATCTAAAGCAAGACTCTCAAAGTCATTTCAAAATGCCAACAAGCTTCTCAATTACTTGTCATGTTTTATTGAAAAAAATGCAATCAAAATAACAGCAACCAATTAAAAACTAAGGCAAACTAAGGGGAAAAAACACAAAAACTAAGGTAAACAGAGACAAAAAAAGAGGAATAAATACAGTTATTAGTTTGTTTTTATCTTTCGTGAAAAATTATAAATATCTTTCCCATTTTCTTTTCTTGTTTGTGCATCGGCTGCTTAGGCTATTAGCAGTTTACTGGTAAATGCAAAAAAAAAAAAAAAAAAAAAAAAAAAAAAAAAAAAAAAAATCAAAAGTGAGGTAAATAGAGAAAAAAAAATAAAGGCGTCATCGAATCTCTCTCTTGGAAAGCTATATTTATAACAATATATTTTTTTCTTATTTTACTTATCCTGTTTTATAGACAAATACATTCACCTACTAGAAGCAATACAAAAAATAAAAACAGACAAAAAGAACCGTTCAAATAAACGAAATCGTTTATCAAACTTCTAAGTCCTATGCACTTATTTCTCCAATTGACATCTCTTAATCAAAACTTTCTTCAGAACCTTTTTTGCAGAGCATTTAGTAAGCTTTCGAATGGTAACCTTCGCCTTTCGTCTAACAAGATTTTCGACCGATTTCAAGATATTAATGAAAGTATACGAAGTTCCCAAAACTTTTCATGTCTGCTAATAAAATATTTTATTCTAACCCTTTCTTATCTCCAAACGTAACCAAAATTTCAACATATTAGTTTTGATTAAATTCGAACATGCAGAAAATGTTTCGACTGAATCCCATGATTTTAAGTACCCAAACCAAAAACGTTATTCAACAACTATTTTTCCAATGTTCTCGAAAATGGCTAAAGCTATCGCCTTAAAAATGGTTTCATTCGTTTTCCTAGCCCAAGAAGCCTATAAAACGAGTACTTACAAGCTTATGAAGTAAGCGGAACGTTTTATTTCGCGCGACATTCGTTCCAAAAACCATGTTCCGGTGGGCGGAATTCTGCTGGTTAACGAACTTGACCTTTCAAATTAGACGAAAGATTTTAGTACGAAATTTCATCAAAATCGGACCATTGTTGAACTGTCAGGGCCGCGAACAGACAAATATATATATATATATATATATATATATATATATATATATATATATATATGTGAATGTTCCATTAATATAGAAAAAATGCTTACCTAGCTAATTGAATTTACCAAATATTGGGTTACAAACGTCAAAAAGTATTTTCCCGTATTAAATCCGGGTGGAGTAGGTACTGCGAAGTATGGAGAAAATTACGACATTTTGCTTTCCGCCAAAGAAATACCTATTTCCAAAGAGAAAATCAATTGGAAACCTTTGTAAATCCTTATGTCACATACTTTCACAATCCTATCGGCCATTGTTGTCGCCTTGTCACGGGTTTTAATTGCGCCTTTTTTTTCCTCTCACATTTCTCTCAAATTGGAACGAAACAGCGAAATTCTTGTTTAGAGTTTCTTTTCCTTAATTTCCTGATCTGGGATATAATGAAAACAGGAAAAGTGCAATGCACACGATCTGGAAATGACTTGGCTTCTCCTAAAGCGAACAATAACAAACTCAACACAGAAGGTAGCGGTTTTCAATTAGGAATTGCGGGCTTTCGAACTGCTAAGAACTCTTCATTAGTTCCTATATGAAGTATGACTGTATGGATGCTTACAGACATACAGATGATTTAGTTCCTATATGAAGTATGACTGTATGGATGCTTACAGACATACAGATGATTTAGTTCCTATATGAAGTATGACTGTATGGATGCTTACAGACGTACAGATGATTTAGTTCCTATATGAAGTATGACTGTATGGATGCTTACAGACATACAGATGATTTAGTTCCTATATAAGTATGACTGTATGGATGCTTACAGACATACAGATGATTTAGTTCCTATATGAAGTATGACTGTATGGATGCTTACAGACATACAGATGATTTAGTTCCTATATGAAGTATGACTGTATGGATGCTTACAGACGTACAGATGATTTAGTTCCTATATGAAGTATGACTGTATGGATGCTTACAGACGTACAGATGATTTAGTTCCTATATGAAGTATGACTGTATGGATGCTTACAGACATACAGATGATTTAGTTCCTATATGAAATATGACTGTATGGATGCTTACAGACGTACAGATGATTTAGTTCCTATATGAAGTATGACTGTATGGATGCTTACAGACGTACAGATGATTTAGTTCCTATATGAAGTATGACTGTATGGATGCTTACAGACGTACAGATGATTTAGTTCCTATATGAAGTATGACTGTATGGATGCTTACAGACGTACAGATGATTTAGTTCCTATATGAAGTATGACTGTATGGATGCTTACAGACATACAGATGATTTAGTTCCTATATGAAGTATGACTGTATGGATGCTTACAGACGTACAGATGATTTAGTTCCTATATGAAGTATGACTGTATGGATGCTTACAGACGTACAGATGATTAAGTTCCTATATGAAGTATGACTGTATGGATGCTTACAGACATACAGATGATTTAGTTCCTATATGAAGTATGACTGTATGGATGCTTACAGACATACAGATGATTTAGTTCCTATATGAAGTATGACTGTATGGATGCTTACAGACATACAGATGATTTAGTTCCTATATGAAGTATGACTGTATGGATGCTTACAGACGTACAGATGATTTAGTTCCTATATGAAGTATGACTGTATGGATGCTTACAGACGTACAGATGATTTAGTTCCTATATGAAGTATGACTGTATGGATGCTTACAGACGTACAGATGATTTAGTTCCTATATGAAGTATGACTGTATGGATGCTTACAGACGTACAGATGATTTAGTTCCTATATGAAGTATGACTGTATGGATGCTTACAGACGTACAGATGATTTAGTTCCTATATGAAGTATGACTGTATGGATGCTTACAGACGTACAGATGATTTAGTTCCTATATGAAGTATGACTGTATGGATGCTTACAGACGTACAGATGATTTAGTTCCTATATGAAGTATGACTGTATGGATGCTTACAGACGTACAGATGATTTAGTTCCTATATGAAGTATGACTGTATGGATGCTTACAGACGTACAGATGATTTAGTTCCTATATGAAGTATGACTGTATGGATGCTTACAGACGTACAGATGATTTAGTTCCTATATGAAGTATGACTGTATGGATGCTTACAGACGTACAGATGATTTAGTTCCTATATGAAGTATGACTGTATGGATGCTTACAGACGTACAGATGATTTTGTTCCTATATGAAGTATGACTGTATGGATGCTTACAGACGTACAGATGATTTAGTTCCTATATGAAGTATGACTGTATGGATGCTTACAGACGTACAGATGATTTAGTTCCTATATGAAGTATGACTGTATGGATGCTTACAGACGTACAGATGATTTAGTTCCTATATGAAGTATGACTGTATGGATGCTTACAGACGTACAGATGATTTAGTTCCTATATGAAGTATGACTGTATGGATGCTTACAGACGTACAGATGATTTAGTTCCTATATGAAGTATGACTGTATGGATGCTTACAGACGTACAGATGATTTAGTTCCTATATGAAGTATGACTGTATGGATGCTTACAGACGTACAGATGATTTAGTTCCTATATGAAGTATGACTGTATGGATGCTTACAGACGTACAGATGATTTAGTTCCTATATGAAGTATGACTGTATGGATGCTTACAGACGTACAGATGATTTAGTTCCTATATGAAGTATGACTGTATGGATGCTTACAGACGTACAGATGATTTAGTTCCTATATGAAGTATGACTGTATGGATGCTTACAGACGTACAGATGATTTAGTTCCTATATGAAGTATGACTGTATGGATGCTTACAGACGTACAGATGATTTAGTTCCTATATGAAGTATGACTGTATGGATGCTTACAGACGTACAGATGATTAAGTTCCTATATGAAGTATGACTGTATGGATGCTTACAGACATACAGATGATTTAGTTCCTATATGAAGTATGACTGTATGGATGCTTACAGACATACAGATGATTTAGTTCCTATATGAAGTATGACTGTATGGATGCTTACAGACATACAGATGATTTAGTTCCTATATGAAGTATGACTGTATGGATGCTTACAGACATACAGATGATTTAGTTCCTATATGAAGTATGACTGTATGGATGCTTACAGACATACAGATGATTTAGTTCCTATATGAAGTATGACTGTATGGATGCTTACAGACGTACAGATGATTTAGTTCCTATATGAAGTATGACTGTATGGATGCTTACAGACGTACAGATGATTTAGTTCCTATGTGAAGTATGACTGTATGGATGCTTACAGACGTACAGATGATTTAGTTCCTATATGAAGTATGACTGTATGGATGCTTACAGACGTACAGATGATTTAGTTCCTATATGAAGTATGACTGTATGGATGCTTACAGACGTACAGATGATTTAGTTCCTATATGAAGTATGACTGTATGGATGCTTACAGACGTACAGATGATTTAGTTCCTATATGAAGTATGACTGTATGGATGCTTACAGACGTACAGATGATTTAGTTCCTATATGAAGTATGACTGTATGGATGCTTACAGACGTACAGATGATTTAGTTCCTATATGAAGTATGACTGTATGGATGCTTACAGACGTACAGATGATTTTGTTCCTATATGAAGTATGACTGTATGGATGCTTACAGACATACAGATGATTTAGTTCCTATATGAAGTATGACTGTATGGATGCTTACAGACGTACAGATGATTTAGTTCCTATATGAAGTATGACTGTATGGATGCTTACAGACGTACAGATGATTTAGTTCCTATATGAAGTATGACTGTATGGATGCTTACAGACATACAGATGATTTAGTTCCTATATGAAGTATGACTGTATGGATGCTTACAGACATACAGATGATTTAGTTCCTATATGAAGTATGACTGTATGGATGCTTACAGACATACAGATGATTTAGTTCCTATATGAAGTATGACTGTATGGATGCTTACAGACATACAGATGATTTAGTTCCTATATGAAGTATGACTGTATGGATGCTTACAGACATACAGATGATTTAGTTCCTATATGAAGTATGACTGTATGGATGCTTACAGACATACAGATGATTTAGTTCCTATATGAAGTATGACTGTATGGATGCTTACAGACGTACAGATGATTTAGTTCCTATATGAAGTATGACTGTATGGATGCTTACAGACGTACAGATGATTTAGTTCCTATATGAAGTATGACTGTATGGATGCTTACAGACGTACAGATGATTTAGTTCCTATATGAAGTATGACTGTATGGATGCTTACAGACGTACAGATGATTTAGTTCCTATATGAAGTATGACTGTATGGATGCTTAAAGACGTACAGATGATTTAGTTCCTATATGAAGTATGACTGTATGGATGCTTACAGACGTACAGATGATTTAGTTCCTATATGAAGTATGACTGTATGGATGCTTACAGACATACAGATGATTTAGTTCCTATATGAAGTATGACTGTATGGATGCTTACAGACATACAGATGATTTAGTTCCTATATGAAGTATGACTGTATGGATGCTTACAGACGTACAGATGATTTAGTTCCTATATGAAGTATGACTGTATGGATGCTTACAGACGTACAGATGATTTAGTTCCTATATGAAGTATGACTGTATGGATGCTTACAGACGTACAGATGATTTAGTTCCTATATGAAGTATGACTGTATGGATGCTTACAGACATACAGATGATTTAGTTCCTATATGAAGTATGACTGTATGGATGCTTACAGACATACAGATGATTTAGTTGCTATATAAGTATGACTGTATGGATGCTTACAGACATACAGATGATTTAGTTGCTATATAAGTATGACTGTATGGATGCTTACAGACATACAGATGATTTAGTGATTTTCTACAACCTTATAGATTCTCTTCATCTTATCAATGTCAAAGTTATGTCTATTTTGAACTGTCTTCCCTACTGGGGGTTTTATTTCGTGTTCATCACCATCTCCATTCTTGATTTGTTGTTTTCCTCCCTAACCCATTAAAAACTCACAAATTGAAGAAAAAAAAAAAAAAACAACTTAAAAGTAGAGAAAAAGAATAACTGCGCGGGTGCGTACTCATCTATATATATAAAAATCACGTGTCTGTCTGTTTATTTGTTTGTTTGTTCCTTATACAAATCTACACCGTCTATTTGACCAAACTTGGAACACAGGTAGGTCTTGATACGAGGCTAGGTCAAAATAGTCAAATTTCAAAATTTGGTCAAAAGGTAAAAAGTTTTGTTCAAGAAAAATTGGCTACACTGAACCATTCAGATTGTGACGTCCATTTTGAATCGACAGCCATTTTGAGCAATGTCTCAAATTTATTTGTTGATGTTCCTGATAATTAGAATAACTCGAACTCATTGATGACTTTACATCATTATATAATCATGTAAAGCAGTTTATTTCAATTTTATATCAACAGTCACTGTCTAACTAAGGAGCGCTGGCTATTCTTTGTAAAGAGCTATCTAGTCGCAGGCTCTGCTACTGGCCTCTGTCGGCTGTTAGATGAAGTGCTGTTGTGCTGGCCTCTGCCGGTATCATTATGAACTAAAACAAATTCACATCGTTTGACCGATTTTCGTAACTGGGTATAGACAACTAGGTATCAAGTAGATCTTGATACGGGGAGAGTCATAGACAGAAAGTAAGTGTAGCATGGCACACTGGGTAACAGCTAGTAATAAATAAATACACCAACGCGTAATAAAAATATAGAAACGAAACTAAAGCACATTTGAAGGCGGATAACTACATTTATGTGGAAATAACATGTTGCCAATATTAGGTTTCGTTAGACTTTGAAGGACTTTGTACTTTGGATTTTTCTTCATTCACTTTTCTTCAATTAATGGAAGAAATTGACAGATAGATTATATGACTAAAAAGTAGGAGAAAAATCTAATAGTCCGTGAAAGGTGCAAGAATAGAAGATGAAATATTATTGGTCCAAGAATAAGACCGATAGGACTTATGCTTTCTATGTGTAAGTTAAGATGGGTCAAGACGAGATATTACGTCATAACTAATCAGTTAAGATCAATGTTTTAGTTTATGTAATATAGAAGTCATTATCAGGAATTTATTTATGAAGTAAATATCATGAGATACCCCAACAGACCGTGCCGAATTGTTATGTTAGGGTTGCCAATGGGCAAATACATTATTCCCATATTCATAAAAAAAGGACAATGAAATATAACCTAGTTATTAACATATATTTTTACAGAATTAACGTTTCACATTTATTAAAAGCGGGCGTAGTATATGGTTCGGTTCAGTCACTTGTTTCTTAAAGAATGCTTTCCTCCCAGACATATAATCGAATTTACACCAAGTATTTAAGTGAATATATATATATATATATATATATATATATATATATATATATATGTATATATGTAGGTATTTAGATATTTTTCATATCCAGTGATACAAGAAGCGCGAATACATTCAAGGGATTATCTATTCCGTGTAATGTTATCCAACCTACATCCGTCTGTACACCAGGAGCAAGTTACGTCAAGCAACTTGTCAAAAGATGTGTCATTTAAAACGATAATCTACAAATGAACAAATAATATATCCGCATACTGAAATAAAAAATATATGGTGTAAAAACCTTTATCGGTTCTTTAATGGATTCCGACGACCAACTAGCATCTTTTTAGATGTTTCATTTTCAAGAATTTTTATTGTGGCCTGAAAGGGGGCAGTGATTTACTAAAATTAAATGATTTTGATGCAATGATTAGTTAATCTGTAGGTTGCCAAGCGTCCTAAACATCCATGGTGTAACAAGGATTTTTTTCAACGGGACAATAGATGAAAAAAGCTGAATCTGTTGCAGGTGGGTCTCAAACCAAACAAATGGACCACCGGGAGACCCTCCACTTCCATTATCCTTATTAATGGTGAAATCACAACAACCAACGAAAACACCCAGAACAGGCGTAAGTCGCACGAAAGAACTAAACTCGTTTGAACGCTCAACTAGATCTTACGACGTCGTGCATATTCTTACGGGAAATTCGCTGATAATGTAAACGCTTTCATTGAAATACTGGCGTTAATTTGTTCAGACGAATGCATCAGAGCTCGTATCCACCGTAACCGTAGCTTGAATGGATGGAGCTTTGGGGATTATTGTGCCTGGTTGGCTTCACCTTATCAGATGTTAGATAATACTTAGACGGAGAAAGTGCAGCGTCTTCACTAGATCAGCTTCACGGAGCAGACATGAATTTCAGAGAAGGCCAAAAATAATTGCTCTCTTCTATGCAGTAGGTCATTCCACCATCACCGCTCTCTATCGGGATCCATCTGAATAGTTCTATCTAGAACTTCACCGGAACTTCTTCGTTAGAGACTTCATCCGCTTGGGACCTGAAATATGGCTTGTTGCTTGCCTTACGGGAATTAAATATCCCCATGTTACTAGGCTCTTGATTTTCTGCAGGGGACTGAGAAATGTTTAGAATACATTCTTGCTTGCATTTTGGGTCCCATTTTCTTGTCTGAAGCAAGGATGAAGGAAAGTGAAGTATGCTTCATGTCATGCCTTTTGGAAATTTTTTGCTGAAGCAAGCCTTTCTGCAGGGATAAAGGAATTTGAAACTTTCTTTCTTGGATGCCTTTTGGAAATGACCTAATCTCATTTTTCTTGTCACAAGCCATTCAGCAAGGTTGAAAAAAACGTGGTTTATCTTTTGGGTATGTATACCTTTGTGAGCTTTCTTGAGGCATGTTTTTCTGTGTGGACGAAGGAATTTCAAGTCTTCTTTGTTGCTTGAATTTTAGGAATTGACTAGTCCAATTTTTGTTAATACATTCAATGTCCCCAGACATTGAATAAGGTTGAAGGAAAGTGATGTATACCTTATAGGCATGCCTTTTTGGAATTTGTTGACACATGCCTTTCTGCAAGAATGACAGTATGTGAAGTTTCCTTTATTTCTTGCTTTTTGGGAATTTACTAGTCCATTTTCCTTGCCACAAGCGATCCAACAAGATTGAGGGACAGTGAAGTATACCTACCTTAGGTGCATGCATTTTGGCAATTTTCGTTCACACATGCATTTCTGCAAGAATTACGGAATGTGGGAATGTGAAGTATTCTTTCCTTCTTGCCTTATGGGAATTCCTATTCTTATTTTTCATTTTGTAATGATAAAAAAAAATGGAAGTACGTCTAGTTGTTTGCATTTTGGGAATTACCAAGCCCTATTTTTCCTAACGCATGCCTTTCTGTAAGCATAGGGGAACCTGAAGTACCTCTTGTAGCTTTCCTTTTGATAATTACCAAATTCAATTTTTCTTGGCGTGTGCCTTTTTGCATGTCATATTGAATTGCTAAATCCCTCTCTCTTTTAAAATGAAAGTGCTACACTGACACAAGCAGTAAAACCCTCCAGTGCTGAACCCCGTCTCCATTTTTAGAGCTATATTTTTAAAATTAAAAACTGCTTGAAATGCGTATGCGCTAATGTTTTCATTTTTTAGAAACTAGTTACTAAATTCCTGCGTTCTTTAGCTCCTATAAAAAAATAAACAAGGAAGATCTTGGAAAATACATTGCGATAATGGGCGTCAACAACACAAGCCGCAGAACTCAAACGACACCGAACAAGGCAAAGAAGGAAATGACAGCTAAAAAAAAAAAATAAAAAGAGAAGATCCGAGAAGATCATGGTTGTAGTTGTGATAAGGAGGCGAGTGATAAGAGGAATGAAAGTGTGGCCGGGAGGAAAAACCTAGGAACGTGCTCCACTACAAACTATGGTCCGAGAAATCCGGGGACAATAGGGGCCGATCAGAAAAAGCAGGGCGCGATTTCACAGCTACCAGCTGGGGGGAGTTTTTAGGGGGGGAAGGCGTTCACCTCGCTGTGTTCGTCCGAACAGGCTACTCCTTCTGGAGGGTGTGTTCCAGATTGGTCGGTTAGGGTAGGAAGGGGTGAGGAGTTTGGGACGGTAAGCGACTGTTTGGACGTTGTAAGATGTGCTGTAGTCGTGGGGTTGGCTAGGGTTGTTGATCTTGTCGAGGTCACAAACTTGATTGTATGGTTCCTAATTTAGGGTTGACATTTTCTGAACGATAATTTACACCATACCTGGATTCGTGAACTTGCATTCCTGAATATATCAGGCTGTACCGTATGAAATGTCAGTTTTGTTTACTTTGCGATTTAATCCTTTCCCATTTTTATTTCATTATTTACAAACATCATCGTTATTCATATAGAATTAAAGCTCTTTTATTCCTATTATTTAATCAGTAACATGCGTACTGTGTTGTGAGAACGATCCTCTGAGAAAAAATAAAACTTAAATTATGACTTCAACGGAAACCCGTATTATTTTTCGTTATGAACTTAAGCTCGGTCAAAGTGTTACTGAGGCATGTATAAACATTAACACGGCGTTCGGGGAGGGAACGATGAATGAACGAACTGTTTACCGGTGGTTTTCCAGGATTGGAAGCGGAAATTTTGACCTTGACAACGAGGAGCGAGGAAGGCCAGTAACCAAGCTTGACAATGACCACCTGAATGAAAGGGTTGAAGCTTGTCCCTCAAAAAGCACTAGGGAATATGCCAAAGAACTCGGAGTAGGAGGCACGACAGTTTGAAGACATTTGAAGGAAATCGGCAAGTCCAAAACTGACATTTCATACGGTACAGCCTGATATTATTGGATGGTAGTGAAATTGATGCTGAGCGTTGCAAGGGTTAAAAAAGCAAGAGGAGTTGGTGAAAAGTCGTTGGAAGATTAGATGTAGTTGAGAGATTGAGTATGTCTGAGTTGCTGAAAACTCCTCACCCGATGAGCGAATGAATGTTCGGCCAGGATTGGAAGGTTGTAAAGAATCAACGTAAGCTCTCTGATGAAAGTGAGCAGACGTTAGGGGAAACGATAGGTTTAGAACCACCAGATTTCATAAAGCGATGGTCAATTTGGTCCTAAATTCAATGGTGACCATGGAAACATTGGAACGTTTGATGTACTTTTTTTGTTTTTTGAGTTAGTGTTTAACATTGTATCGACGGTTGTGCTATTAATGGAAGGCTATCTACAGGTCGTCACCTATTTTAATGAAAACAGCACCTGGTCAGGAAACCATTAAGGTACTGACCACGCCCGACGTTGGTTAACTTCGGTGATCAACGGGAACCGGTGCATTCAACATGGCTATGGGTGTTGGCTACGTATTCGTGAGTTCGAAAGGACTTCTAAGAATACGATAAATTGGATTTTGTTGTAACCGTCTTTTCGAAATCAACTGTCTGGAACGTTTTCAGCACTGTTCAGAAAACGAAAGGTTGGATTGGAACTGCTGAAGTTAATTGTGATGGCATCATTTACAAATCCAAATATTACAGCATACTATTCGCAGAAAGCACTATAAATTGTGACAATCTAAGGTCACCAAACCTAAGACATTTACGAGTGTTTCCGGAATACTTGAAGAATCCCAAAATATTCTTTTGGTACATCGAGGGAAGTTAAGTTCCCATAGAACCTTTCCTGAAACGATTCTACTAGTTTTCTCCAGACATTTCTCTACAATTCATAGATATATAAGCATTTTATTTGTAATTAAATTACAGATTGTTTAACAAGTGCCCCACTTTAAAGGAAACTTTCTACAAAAGGTATTTTATAGAAGATATATATATATATATATATATATATATATATATATATATATATATATATAAATTATATATATGAATAATAAATAAATGAATAAATTATATATATATATAAATATATATATATATATATATATATATATATATATATATATATATATGAATTATAAATTTATCAGTTTATTTTTATTTCTATGTGTTATGCTCCTTATGAATTAGATTGGTGTTTCCTGCCTTTCAAATTAATGTTTTGACAAACTGAAATGGTCTCTTTTCATGTACAAAATATTAACATAGGTTACAACATAAACAATTGTGTTATTTCATTTTCTCTTTGTATTTTACTTATTTTTTTGTATATATTCTTTTCAATTTTTATTTTCTGTACATATTTTCTTTACATATATTTATTATTTATTTATTGATTTCTTGTGAGCTCCGCAACAGTGGTAATGAGCTTATTGGGATGACAGAAAAAATAAGAAAATATTAGTCTGTTTGTTGAATAAAATAAAATAAAAGATAAAGAAAAAATCAAAGAGAAAGATTATCAAAGGTTATATTCAATAAAACCAAAATAAAATATTACATATAGTTATAACTTTGGATATAAGTGTGCTGCTTTTAAGTGTGTAAGGAGTATATACATGTACGGGCTACCTTCAGTAAGTAAGTCGTGTAAGTTGTAAGGAATTGTCAAGTCGCTGCGTTGTCTACAGTCTGTCAGTATATATTTAACAGTTAGAGTTCTCTCACTGTCTACAAGTTTTCTGTCCAGTAAGTATGAGTGGGTAAGTCGATTTCTATTTCTAGTTAATTTTCCTTTTCTTTCTGTTATTTATTGTTTTGTTTTTTTTAATTGTTATATTTTTTATATCCTATTTTAAAATTATTTTATATTACTCAGGTTACTTTAATCTGCTTCAATGCTTCTTGAGGTTGTCTGGTGTGGAAATTCCATCCCCTCCAATTTGCCCATCATCCAGCTGTTCTGTAGAAGCATGAGCAATGCTAAGAATGTGCTGATAGACCCATGAGCTGTAAGATCAGAGGAATTGCCGACAAGTTCGGCTCCTGTGATCGTGCCCAGAACACAAACCGCAAAACATATCGAAACCACAGGAGCAGGCCTCGCCCCGGGCTCCATTTAGTGGAGAATTTAGTCTGGCAATCCTAGTCGACCACCATATGGCAAATATCACCAGTTACTGCTATACAGTACTCGATAATCATTATCAATTACCTTCTAGTCACTTATTTTCCAAATGTTTGGGCGTTGTAAGTTACTGTTGAATGAGGTAATAGATGATGTGGAAAAAGCCTCCTTGGCATTTTCCGAAGGAATGTTCCATTTCTGGTGGAAAATTGTACGTATGAATATATATATATATATATATATATATATATATATATATATATATATAGATTAAATTATATAGGTTGCAATTTTTGAATAATAATAATTTTTTGATAATATTTTTTTAATATAAACTCATCACATTACCATTGGTTATCTCGACACGAAGACAGCAAACAGTACTCCCGTCGATTTACAAGCCAAACGAACCACTAAAAGACCTACACTTGACTTAAATACTACGACTTAATATTACAAACTCACGATCAGTACGAATGGGAAAGTGGGTGGTTCAAAGCAGAAGACGAATTACGTGAAATAAAAACACAACGAAAGCCTGATCAACAAGATTATATTAGTGGGTATGGAGATAGTTAGCCGTTGTAGTGATACGAAGACAAGGGATGGTTGGGATTCGGCTAGGAGAAAAAACGTCAGACCTTCAGGAAGTAATCTGTATTGGACGTTTCGGCTGAACTTTGGCAGCGGTCATAAGCTGAAAAATATATACAACTTATAAGTAAAAAAACAGGCAGAAATGAGCGTAGTTCATACCACCAAAAGCGTAGTTCATACTGAAACGTCCAATACAGATTTCTTCCTGAAGGTCTGACGTTTTTTCTCCTAGCCGAATCCCAACCACTCCTTGTCTTCGCAAGATGATGTTATTTTAACCAGGCTTCGAATTGGACACACCCTACTTACCCATTCGTACATACTAGAAAGAAAGGACAGACCAACTTGTTAATACGACAATAACATAGTAGTAACTCTGACTGTTAAACACATACATACAAACTGCAGACAACTGATTAACTTAAATATGACTTGCTGACAGAAGGTAGCCAACACATCGATACACAACACAGACATTTGAAAAGCACGCATTTATATACCAAAATGGTATAAAATTCATTCAAGTTTCACAACTCCTATTTCGAATTAATATTTTTAAGTTAATTATTATTTTAGTAAAATTTTTATTTTTCATTATTGAGTTTTACGTTTTTAATTTATTTGTTATCATTTTAATGTAACAAAGAGATTAGCAATGAATTCGTCGCCAATTTTGCGGATCTCAATAAATAAATAAAAGTAAAACACCTTAGGGATAGATGGCCTTTCTTTCGGCAAAAGAATAAAAACATCACCCCTATCTTGGGCTATAAAAAGAAGTGATACAGTACTGACAAATTACAAAATGTATTGTGGGAAGTTAGCATTTTGTGTCTGTCTACAGTCTGTCAGGATGTGTTTATCGGTAAGTATTGTATTACAGTATTGACAGGTTTTTTTGTTGTGCCTTATGGCATGAGAGAGTAAGTCGCGAATGGCCTAACCTTAGTCTGTACATGTCGACTTCTCGTCTGTTATAGCTGCTCCTTGAAGGCCATCACTCCTATCTTGGGCTATAAAAAGAAGGTAACTTGCGGTACAATATTGACAAGTTGTTTTGACCTGTCGTGCCTTATGGAATGAGTAAGTCAGTCGGGAATGGCCTATCCTCAACCTGGACAGGACGACTTCTTCTCTTTTATTACACCAGCATTTTGAAGGCCGTCACTCCTATCTTGGGCTATAAAAAGAAGGTAAGCAGTGGTACAGTACTGACAAGTTTTTTGACCTGTCTTGCTTTATGGTATGAGAGAGTCAGTCGGGAATGACCTATCCTCAACCTGGACAAGACGACTATTTATCGTTTGATACTCCCGCTCCTTGAAGGCCATTACCCATATCTTGGTCTATAAACATATGGTAACCTGTAGATATTTCGTCGCAAAATCGATGCTATTGATAAGCGGACGTAAACATTCAAATAAATATTATTTAGAATAATTTGGTCGGCTGGTGTTGCGTTACGCAACTCCCGCGTGACGGGCTTGATCCTCCCGAAGCACGACTGGGAATGCTAGATACAGTGACCAGGTGTACCCTGGAGAGGTAATAGACCTAGGAAATGACTACCTACGAACAGCACCTCGACCACTTACTACCATAACCTCCACCATGATACCATCTCCATCTCTCTCGGTCCGGTTCTTTTTCTCTTTTTCAAAAGCCAGGCGGTATTTTCTCCCTTTGTACTAGCTTCGGCAAGTCCGGGGATACTCTTGTAATAACACTAATGCCGGGGTGAGATCCTATGGAGGATTTCTAATCTATTCTAGAAGATGGTGGTCGGTATAACAATCTTAGGAGAGAAGACTATGCACTCGACTGTCGGGAGGGTATGGTTCGAGAATCTAGCGCACCCGTTATTCTGGAATATCAGTTAGTTTAAAAGTGCGATAAATAACCGAATTTCTCTGCAAGGAAATACATATTAGTGCTATATAAGAAACGGAACGACCTTCATTTTTGTACTTACTTAATTAAATTTTCAATAGCAAAAATTGTCACTTTCGAGAAACCAATTACTAAAACTCGATCTCTTGATGCTGATATAGTTTTCGTGTACGGTTTCCGGAAAGGTAATGCTTTACAAGTGGTTACAAATAGAAGAGTTATGTTATCATCTTTTTAATGTAGTTATTCCATAAAATGTTGCCCTCTTGCAGAAACGAGAGCGTTACATCGTCGATACAAAAGCAAACTAACGATTATGAAAATCAACACTTTTCAGAGTGGAAAAGTATTTATTCATAACTTTTTTTTGGACAGTCAAATATTCGACAGATTTGACCTCTTGATAGTGGAATACTTTCCCTTCAATAGAGTGAAGACAGATTGAAGAATTTGCCGTAAATAAGTCCAGCAGAAATTATTAAAGATGGACAATGAAAGATGCATTGTTTCATATTCGTTAGTTTGCTTTTGTATCGACGACATCTAGCACTGGCTTGATGAATTGCGGCTAAATGCTGTTCTGATGATATTTGGTGCACTTCATCCATGATTAACATAAAATAAATGTAAATAAATAAAATGACCCAGTCTCTCGTTGTCTATTAAAAGTTAACGAAAAACTCGTCGATTAAGCACTCTCCTATTTGTAAAACGGCGCGCATAATCTCGCACAATTTCTAAAGCATTACCGTTGCAGAAACCTTACACGAAAACTATATCAGCATCAAGAGATTGAGTTTTAGACATTTTTTTCCATTGAAAATTTAAATAAGTAAGTACAAAAATGATTTTTTTTTCTTGTTTTGCGATTTTTTCCAAAATGAAACAAAACGAGTAAATCTCTAAAGGACTTTTGGTCCCCTTGGTTGTTTTGTCCCCTAGACGATCCTGATGTTTCGCCATTTAAATTCGGACACCCTGTATATGAGAAGTAATATACCCCATGAGAGGCCGAATGGCCAGTAGGGTGTATTGATTTTTAATTTTTTTTTTGTTTGTTTTCAAATTACAATTTGAAAAGAGTTCTTACTAGGCACCATGACTTTCCGCAAAAACATTTGGGGGTTTAAAAAAAAAAAGTTTATGTCTCCCGCACAAGGCCTAAAGTTTAGAAAATTTACTAAAAATGTCACATTTTACAAAAATATTACAAGAATCTAAAACACTTATATTCTAAGTAGCCCCAGGGCCACCACATGGGGGGGGGGGGTACTGCCGGGTACAGTTGTCCCGGGCCTCGCTAATTGGAAAAAATGTATAGCTTGTAAAAAGAATGGGGGTTAGATATAAAGACGAGCTTAGCCTATATTTATTGGAATGGGGTCTTTATTGTTTTAATGTACCTAAACGACAAAACAGAATAGTATATTTCATTAGGAGTCGTAATAAAACTACAAGTATCGAAAGTGACCTTTGCTGCACCGATTGTCGGCGTTTATTCTCATTTCGCTCGAAACTCAAGGTGAAAATAATTTTAAAACGTCCAAAGCCCTATAGCAAAGTACTAGAATTTTTAGTCTGGCTCTGTGAAGTGGGGGTCTAGAATTTTTAGGTCTTATGCGGGAGACCTAAACTATTTATTAAAAATCCAAAGATATTATTAGTAAGTTGTGGTACCTAGTAACAAATTTCAAACTTTTCAATGGTGGATTTTCTTTCGATAATGTGCATAGACATCACCCCCAAAAAGACTGCATAAATAAGTGCTTTCCTCAGAAGGTGACTACTGTGTTTTATTCCTGAATATTTTGTTTAAAATAACGTATAAAAATGAAACGAGGACTGGGTTAGCTCTTTGGCAGAACACTATACTAACATGTTGGAGGACTTGTATTCAAAACTCGGGTGCACACTGAAGATTTTATCTCCTAGATTCGTCGATCCAAGGCTGGTTTCGGGGTTCCATTCCGTCCCTAGGCCCACCGAGCCATTAATTAATATACGAGTACCAGCAAAGGAAAATATCGGGCGGCCGGAGGATAGTACTGACCACACTGTCTCTCTAGTGTACGGTTTAGTCGAGAATCAGATACGATTTAATAATTGTTGAAAGGTTTCCCTACTAAATCCACTCGAAATATAGCTGCCGAATGGTCAAAAAATATAAGTGAATTTACAAATGAGGGATTCAGAACCAGAGCGAACTATAACACATTGTGAAAATTGAGCTGGAATTTTTTTCTTCAAATATAAAAGACAGATTGAACCATCTGCTATTTGGCTCTATCTCTTAATTAATTTTGAAATTAATATTGTTCTCAATACAGCCTTCATATAGCGTGGCATTCTGTGATTTAAATTATCAAACTCAACTTTACAATAATGTGGGATAGTCCCTTCTGGTTCTGAATGCCTAAAAAATCTCAGGTGTACTGGTTTCGCACCAATAGTGCCTCATCAGGAGCATTCTTTTCATCAGGAGTGAATGGTGTGTTAGCCTAATTAGGCAAACACACCATTCACTACCAGGGCCACGTCAAAACCCTAAAGTAATTACTTCATTTTCTCCTGAATACTTTGACAGAAAGTTAAGATTGATACTTCCCCTGTGATGATCGCCGCTCCTTATGAAGAAAGCCGAAAAGAATATTAGATAATTGTGATCTTAGACGAAGATTTTATCTGTTGAAATTAAATCAAGAAGCGGCACCTTCAAATGCAAATCAGACAACCCCCCCCTTCATTCTAAATTTCTTATCAACTTGAAACCTCTTATCGATCAAACAACGGGATCAACTTTATTACTATATTTCAGTTTCTTTTTTTTTAACATTTTATGAAGTTCATAATTTCATGGATTTTGAATTTATGATAGTCCGTCTTCTTACGGACGTAAACCTTATATTAAGATTACGTAAACCTTATATTACTCTTAAAAGATTATAATATAATGAGTGTAGGAATATAATTATAGGTTAATATCATCTTCTGGTAGATTTCAAGAAATTGATAAGATTATTTTATCAAAACCTTTTTTTTTTTTTTTTTTTATTTATTTTATGAGCTTTTCATAACTATAGCGACTTGCTCAGAACAAACATTACACATATATACATACATACACACATACATGCATATATACATAGATACAATTTGGTTATTATATATGTGCATACAAACACATTATTATATATATATATATACATCAACATCAACAATATATACATCATCATTATTATATATACACATCAAATTATACAAATATACATTACACTATGTTTATATAGTTTATTCTACTTCTAGACATAGGAGAATACTATTCTACTTATTTCTTTAATCATACAAATAGTAGGATATACAGGATATACGAACAAATTATACAGATTAAGATAAAATAGAATAAATACATTAATAAAGATATAATAGAATAAATTAATAAAGATATACTATCATAGAACATTAATAAAGATATAATAGAGTAAGATAAATAAAGATATAATATAATAGAGCATTAATAAAGATGTAATAGAATAAATACATTAATAAAGATATAATAGAAGAAGAAGAAGAAAAAAAAAAAAAAAAAAAAAAAAAAAAAAAAAAAAAAAAAAAAAAAAAAAAAAGGGGGGGGGGCTTTGCTAGAATTTAATTTAACTTTGCTAGTTTTGTGTTGTGTCACAAGATATATATATATATATATATATATATATATATATATATATATATATACACACACAAATACATACATGCATGCATACAAATATGCATGCACACATGTACACACCTGCATACACACACACACATGTATTTTATATTATTTTTTATTTTATTCAAAACCTAATACTAAGTACATTCTTGGGTAGCTATCGGACAGATTGAGTCTGTCTTTTATTAAATAGAATAGAAATAATATTATAAATGTAATAAAATAAGTCCCTCAAGGCATTCTTTCACCCTTGATTCCGAAGTGTCCCCCTATCCTTATTCAGAGCAAAAAGTGTGTGTACGTAGTGTGGGAACGGTTAGGGAATTCACTGTTCAGCCATTCCGTCACCATTCTTCCATTATGAGCTAGGCGACTGCCCATTTGAAACCAGAGTTGGGCAAACGTTAGCGCGCGCTAAAAGCTGATACCTCTCCGCTAATTTAGCGAAACTGTAGAAAGCCAGCGCTAATAATTAGCGGTTAGCGGCGGCAGTGCGCTAGCCGCTAATCTATTTATGAAATATCGTAATTGCTATAGTTACAAATTGTAACTATAGCTTAAGCTATTAGCAATTACGATATTTCATAAATAGATTAGCGGTTAGCGCACTGCCGCCGCTAACCGCTAATTATTAGCGCTGGCTTTCTACAGTTTCGCTAAATTAGCGGAGAGGTATCAGCTTTTAGCGCGCGCTAACGTTTGCCCAACTCTGTTTGAAACTAGAGTGAGGTATTGTTTGCTACATGTGCTTGTGTTATACACGCCATGTAATGTAGGAAGGATGGGATGGTATACACCATCATCCTGTGAAATTAAAGAATTTTTCAGGATGGCTCCTTCATTCTTAAGCACATTTGACTTAGAAATCAGAAAAAAAAATAGATTCAAATAGATTTTCTTCTAATACTAAGAGGTACCATTTTGATTTGCTTATTTAATAATGATACAATAAACTTATATTGTAGAAAATATTGAGTAATTTAATAAATCACTAATATCAAATATTCTCATCTATATGGCTTTTAATATAGCTCTTAATTTGCATGGTAATAACGAGTGTTACTTATTGGAAATTTAATTTAGATTCTAAAAATGTGGTCGTTATTTACGATACATTGATCAGAAATCCCGAACAGTTTTTCTTTAAAAAAATCATTAGTTTTTAAAATAGACAAAAGTTTGAGTAGCTTTGCTACATTTTCAGATAGAACGCTCATTTTTGGTAGCGTCACTAAACCAAAAATGAGGAGCAGGATAATCCCCTAAAGTTATGACATCTCTATGCGGGACACCCTGTATAATCTGGAGGAGTTTATAAGAAATATATGCCGGATAAAATTTTTAAATTTGTCGCAAAAATTAGCGCTTAGCTGTCAATAATTTTCTCCTGTTTGAAAAGCCAAGATCGAAAATTAGCTCAATTCGACCCCCGGAACAATGTTTCTCGTACGAAATTTGTGCAACAAAAATGATAGAGCTAACAGCTTTACTTTAATATACTTCCCAAACCCATACAACTTACGCGTATTACTAGCTTTAGGTAACCCACACATAGATTCACTACTCAAACATTTAAATAACACACACTTATAAACCAAAACTTAACTTATTCAACTTTTTATTTTATCTTTACTGTTTTGTTATGGACTCATCTCTCTTTTTTATTATGTAATTATGTTTTATTTTTTTTTATATCACTTATCCTGTTTTCTTTTTGTATTTAAGTAGCTTTATAGAGCTAATCGCCTGCGTTGCGGAGGTCCTTAAATACATAAACAAATTCATTTATTTGTTCGTTCCATGTTTTATTTAATTAATTTTATAATTTGTGTTTCATTTTTTTTATTATTATTATTATTTTTTGTCTTTGTCACAGATCTCAGTTTCCTTATAATTTTCTTTTCTTTTTTTTTAATTTAATTATTTTTTTAAATTTTATTTTTCATTTTTATTAATGTTGAAAGAGTTTGTCGCGTATGTAATTCTATAAATTAAATAAATATATAATAGGCTTCCAGAAACATTTGATATGAATATTTAGGCGTGGGATTTCGATGCAAACAATTCTGTTGTACAATTTTATTTGCAACAAAAATATCAATAAAAATAAAATTGAGAACAAACGAAATATTTAACGGGCCATGCAAATTTTGCTAGCTACCTGCATGCCCTTTAATATGCAACGAATATTTTTAATATCAATAGCCGAATTTGCAAAAGTTAAAAAATATATATATATATATATATATGTTTTTTAAAGTGCACTGACATCTAGGACATTAACGCCGGCTATCTACGGGTTAGGGGCACCTACATTGGATCAGGACCAATGTAGGCATTGCCTACAGTGGTCCTGATCCGACACGATCCGATGACCTCCGATTCTCGGTCGTTCAAACTTATTTGTTTCTAGACCGATTTCGGACCGACGAAGAAAAACGGCACCAAACCACATATCGTGTTTCAAAAGGGTCAACAGCCCATACATATCTTAACCGATATCAATGCATTTTATTTTAAATGAAAGCAAATAAAATTTAGAACAACTTTGTCAATTCACATTTTTGCTTTTTTCCCCCTTGTTTATTAAATGAAGTGGAAAGATGTTTATAACCATCCAATGTTTATAGCCTTCCAGTGCTTATAACCTTCTAGCTACCGTTCTTACAAATAATTTTAAAATATGAATAATAATGCTTCTCTTATCGCAGTGTAACAGTTAAAAATTAACTGTTACACTAAGATTTATTCGGGACTTATATACTTCCAGAAGATTAATTGGCCTCTCAACTCCTCCTTAATACCTCCAACATTCAACCTAATCGAAGGTTTCTATACTTATTAGGTGGTATTTCTTAAATTAATCACTCATTTTCACTTCACTAAGAGGTCATTTCTGACGAGCTGTGACTAAATCTGATCGAATCGAGTCGGGACCAATGTAGGCACTCACGTCGGCCGCTGTCGGTGAAACCTAATCGGATTGGTTCGGATCAGATCGGGAGAAATTTGGGTCCATTGTAGGTGCAGCCTTTGGTCCCTTCCCTACGAACCCCTGCGAACTTCTACGACAGTTATCTTCATTATAAAGAGGGGTATTAAAATGTCATATCGATAGTGCTAAAAAGTAATTCTTAGTCATTAACCGCAAGTTTCCCCTTCATAAGAATAACTACTAATTTTTCGTTCATAATGAAAATTAAAACTTTTTCCAGAACGGTCAAAAAGTAATCCGCAACGTAATTTGAATAAATATCCCCAGAACAGCTGATGTTGACAACTAGCCCAGTTTGACATGTAGCAATGTATAACACCTGTCATTGCCTATCTCGGCTGAATACAAAACAAGGCGGGAAACGTATTGCCCCAGAGCGGGCTTTGGGGAAAAATGCAAATTCCCCGTTGATGTGAAGGGTATGAGGGGGGGGAGTAAGGGTTGCCAACCCCCGCAGCAATAATAATGAAAAGCCCGGGAGCTAGCTTATGACTCCGAGTGACATAATAATTTTTGTCCTGCTGTAATAACGACGTGGTTTGTGGCCTATTATACCAACATACTGACCATTACCTGCACCCTCGACCAACCCTATGCTCATATCTAGCAGCCCTCACCCGGTCTTCTGGCCAGCGCTATTCTGACTTTCGGATATTTATTGTACATCTTCATAGCTCCATGTTATAAGTACTCTTAAAATACACAAACAACTATATATATATATATATATATATATATATATATATATATATTATATAATGCGTTTCGTTCTTTTAGGCTTAGGGTCGGGAAAAAGTAGTACTTCCTTGTATCACACCACTTTATTTTTCATGCCCTACATGTTTCGTGCTTAATTCATTCGCACCTCATCAGGGGCACTTCTGCAACAAATCCATTTTTGTACCTCCCAATATTAAACATATTTAAAATATACAATATTTTTAAAAGTCCAGATTTTAAAATAACTTTAAAAAACATTTTTAAAAGTCCTACCTTGCTAAGAAGTCCTCTCGTCTCCTCATGTACCTTCCACGGAGGCAGGGGTAATACTAGTCATGTCTAAGCCAACCAATAATAATAGGTTGGCTTATTATAATAATAATATAATGGCCGCGTCTTTATCTATATGTGGTATTTGTAAAGTCCGTCCGTTGCAATAATTAGGTCTTAATCTATTACAGAATGGAAAATTTGATGTACGTTTCTAAGATCGGTCCTATCTAAGATCGGTCCTACTAACAGCTGTTTTTGAATTTTTTAGAATATAAATATTTTCTTTAATTTTTAATAGAAAAATAAAGTGGTGTGACACAAGGAAGTACTACTTTTTCCCGACCCTAAGCCTAAAAGAACGAAACGCATTAAGAAATAAGGGTCATCCACAAGAATAATATATATATATATATATATATATATATATATATATATATATATATATATATGTATATACATACAGGGTTTGGCGTAATGAATGGATATTATGGTACCTGCGGGTAGAGGAAGTTGTGGCGGTTCAGAAAAATATGTTTTTGTTGAGTAAAAGTCCTTCGGTTTTCGAGGTATTCGACCTTTTTGAAAATTCCAAAAATATACACCCTTGTACACGCTTGACTCCAAATGATAGACATCTTTCACTCTGTTTTCGGATAGTATTTCCAGCATTGAATACCAAATACATTCCTATTACAATGAGTAAAACTCTCTTATTTTTGAAAATAATCAACTTATTCTCTACCTGGCAGAGGGGTCGTTTCTCTGAATTCAATGAGATATTAAGGACATTGTTGTTAAAAAAAAAAAAAAAAAATAAAAACAAGGTTTCCACGGTGGTGCAAATGACCCGAGTAGTCGAAGCTCCTTACTAAATATATGTAAAAAAATTTAAAAAAAAAACAAGGTTTACATTAAACTAGGCTTTTAGCACTTTCCTCCGAAGGAAAGTAGCTATTGAGGTTGGACTCATGACGGAATTTTTGAAAAATTTCTTCAAATCTTTATCGATCCTACCTAGTAGACACCGAAAATGACCCCCGTTAAAATTTATATATATCTATATATATATATATATATGCATATATATATATATATGTGTCTGTTAACACGATAGCGGCCAGAGTTTTTGTTTTTTCGTCACGAAACTTGGTATATAGCATTCAATTAGCAAACGATTGAACGAGTTCGTTAACCACCAAAGTCGGTCCACCGGAAGGGGGGGGTTTACCCCGAACCCAAAACACTAATTTGACTATGTCAGCCGTAATATTTGTTATATTTCAACGAAACTTGGTATTCGTAGTGGTAATATAGAGAGAAAAGTGAGATATAAAAATGAACTAAATCGGTTCATTAGAAGGGGGGGTTTACTCCGGACCCACAATACCAATTCGCCACAACCAGCCGTGATTTTTGGTATATTTCGATGAAACTCGGTATTCGTAGTGGTAATCCACAGGTAAATAACTGTTGTAAAAATAAACTAAATCGGTTCATTAGGAGGGGGGTTTACTCTTGACCCAAATTCTTATTATACTCATACCGGTCGTAATTTCTGCTGTATTGTAACGAAACGCGGTATACGTCGTGGGTACCTCATGAGAAAGAAGTGTTGTAAAAATGAGCTGAATCGGTCAATCGGAAAGCGGGGGTATAATTTGTAATATATTTCAATAGAAAAGCCCGTCAGACGTAGGTTCACAAAGCCGCCGCAAGGAGCCTTGGTGTTTAAAGGCCATTCAACCACTATTGGGTCATTTATGCCTCTTGGCCGGTCCGTTGGTAGCATCGAAAGCAGAGACAGAGCCCGAGGCCAGCGGGAGGCGGACCCAGCCAAGGTCGAGTAGAGTCCCCCGTGCCAGTTCTACCTTAGTGGCCCGCATCTGGTGACTGGCTGCCAGGTCTATGATAGAAGGTGTGCTTGCTGGTGCCAGGGCAACCAAACCTTCGCAGACCGCATAACCGAGCCGCAAGGAGCGCTAGAGTGACTGTATCCTGTTCCTGCGTTATATCAAAATACGATAATATGAGGTTTTTTGTATTTATTACATAGTGTAATAGGTACCATGTGTAAACATAACTCTGGAAGCAAATTATTAATTGATCAGTTACTCATTACAAATTTAAAAGAGAACTATTTATGTTTTTATTTTATTTATGTAGGATATTTTAAGCAAATTGTTCTGGAAAGCAATCTACACTACCCAAATTCTGAGGAAAGTGCTTAGTTATGCAGCTCCTGCGTGACGGTCTTTTTTCTCATTGTAATATGAATTTATTTGGTATTAAATGAATTTGAGTAAACATACAAAACTATCGTGTTGCGGTAAATTGAGGATCTCCTTGTTTCCCTGAAAGAATCCTGGCGGTACATTAAGGATCGTCATGTGTACCATCAAGACACCGTATCTTGTATCGTATACCGTATCACGATCATGCAGTATCGTGTTTTATAGAGGACTGTCTTGTGTCCCAGACAGTATCGTGTTGCGGTATATCGAGGATCGTCTTGTGTCCCTGACAGAATCCTGTGGCGGTACATTGAGGATCGCCATGTGTACCATCAAGACACCGTATCGTGTACCGCATCACGCTCATACAGTATCGTGTTTTATAGAGGACTGTCTTGTGTCTCAGACAGTATCGTGTTGCGGTACATCGAGGAACGCCTTGTGTCCCTGACAGAATCCAGGGATGGTACATTGAGGATCGTCTTGTGTACCATCAAGACACCGTATCTTGTATCATGTACCGTGTCACGATCATACAGTATCGTGTTTTATAGAGGACTGTCTTGTGTCCCAGACAGTATCGTGTTGCTGTATATTGAGTATCTCCTTGTGTCCCTGACAGAATCCTTTGGCGATACATTGAGGATCGTCTTGCGTATCGGTCGCGTTACGATACATCCAGGATCGTTTTGTGTATCCTACAGTATCGCGTTTTTGTGCATAGAGGATTGTTTTTTGTCCCAGACAGCATTGTGTTGCGGGACTTCGAGGATCGTTTTGTTTATCGTACAGTATCTATTTTTGATGGATCAAGGTCGCGGACAGTATCGTGTTGTTGTCCTTTGATGATCCTCGACGAGTGTCGTGTGGCTCCGAAAGGTTTATATTTTAACATTATGTTCATTGAAAATATTTCTAGAGGAAGAATTAAATATGCACTTCTTTTTGACTGACGAAGAAGCGGGTTGAAACTAATTATGTAAATTGCTAGTTCTGAATGGCGGAGAAAACTGAATATTATATATAAATGATGTTTATCTATTCCTCAGCCTATAATTATTGCATGAAGTAGAGGAAATTAGTAACAAGCGTGTAAGGGTGCGTGCAACCCTGGCTTCTACTTAAGCTCGATAGATAGCGCTGGGGACGCCGAGTCAGCGAGATAAGTTCTTGAGATTGCCTATCGGAATAAAATTAAAATTATCTATAACCTTTCATGACTTAGAAAAGCAATTAAGAAGTTTAATCAATGTTGGTGTTACTTTTCCAGCCTTTCAGCAGCATTGCTTTCTCCAGTATGCATAAATATCAGTAAAATCAGTGACTTATACTTTCACTTACAGAGACTATAATTCATATTAGAAGGGTTGGGAATTCAATTGCTGTGAGTTAGTAAGAACTAAATTTTCAGGGACGAAGGGGTTTGCTTTCGAGAATACTTGAAATTCTGATATCAAGAAAATTGTACTAAGTACAATTTATTGTATTAACAGTAAATTGAAATTATGTTTGTCGAAATATTATATTTATATTTGAATAACCGAGATTCTATATGGCATACCCTCCGATAATTATTTCATAAAATCTCGCTTTGTTTGTCCAAAAGTATTTTGGTTTCACGTTTCAGACGCAATTTCTCCAGGTCATGAAAAATATAGAATGACATAATTTGAGTTATAATAACACAATAGAAGAATGAAGTAATGAAACAAAATAAAGTGCATTAAATACTAAATGTTATCATTTGTTTAATATCAAGATCTAGAACAGCTTACAAAATATTGTAATTATGTTAAGATTCTTACTGATGCATCTTGAAGAGACTCAAGGTTAGGCCACGCCATTGTGCAAGAAAATCTCTCTTTTCTGGGACAACATCTGCTATTTGGTAGACAGTGAAATTAGCGGAATACTCAGGAAAATAAAAAAATTTAATTACTACAGACTTGATGAGTTCATTAAAATATATTGTACATAGAACCTCATAGAACACGATAGCCCCAAAAATAAAGGAAACAATTTATCATATGCCTTATAAGACACTTGGGGCCAACTCAGCTCGAGGATAGGTTGATGAAAAAGCCACAGGAACGAAGATTGGTTAAAACTAAACAACCCTCTCAGGAAAATTAATGTGAATGTAAAGCAATGGACAACGTCAGACAGGCAAAATATAAAAAATGAAGTGTTGCTCTCAAGACTGCGAATGGGCCACATCAAACTGACACACAACCCATGGCATGCGACACGTGCCATGACGTTGTTACAGTTTGACATATCCTACTTCCAAAATAAAGAGAAGCACAGGGAAGGGCAATTTTGAAATCACACCGATGATAATCAACTTTCACCTGTTTGCAATTTTTACAAATTCAAACTTGGAGGGATGACTGCCTACCATTTAACCCTACCTTATTTGATTGCTTTGTGGTCGCACTTTAATCCTGACTACATTTCTAAGACATAATACAAATAAAAATAATTTTGATCTTCTATCTGTAGGCTGCTACCCTTTAAAAACATCTACGGCAGAGCAAGGAATTTTGTCACAGAACCCATGTCCGAAATAAGTCAATTTGCCTCAAACGGGACTCGAACCTACTGCGGATCACGGTGAGACTCTATCACATCTTGTTAATACTAATTCTTCCAGATTTGTATTGTGGAGTATAATACAACCTGGACGGGAAAGAATAACGGAAGATGAGTAAGACCTGATGATTTGTGTTGCTGCCCGGACAGGGCTAACTAAACATAGATATATATAATGGTAACCAAGAAGCGGCTTCTTTCATCTTTATCTGTCTCCACAATCTCCTGGGAGGCTCAGGATATGATATACACTACCACCGAGCTGGCGGCACGCTGTCTGCAAAACTGGAACTCACAGCTGTAAAATCAGGATTCTTTTAAGTATTTCTAGTTTTATAACTCAAAACGAAAATCATAATATTTTATAAAATCTAACTAAATATTAATATATTTATAGTACAATGCCTCCAATATGCAGCTTATAGAATAATCTCACAAATCAGGACAGAAAATACATGTATATTATTAAACAAATGCAAAAAAAAAAAAAAATAATAATAAAAAAAAATTAGATACCTAATAAGTAATATTAAAATCTGATAATGAAAATCTGCAACAGTTCAGGTTCACTGTTTTGAACCCTTGACCTCCAAACTATCAGTCCTAAGAGATTTTAACCTAGCCTAACCTAGACGTACATGTGTGCCAAGTTTGGTCAAAATCGGTCAAACAGTTTGGATTTGTATAAGAAACAAATATGCAGACAGCTGTTAGACGTTTTTGACTTTACCTAAGACTCTCCCCAAATCAAGATCTACCTGTGTGGCAAGTTTGATCAAATCGGTCAGACGGTGTGGATTTGTATGTGGAACAAGCATAGAGACTAACAGCTGATTGACTTACCTTCGACGCTCCTCGAATGAAGATCTGCCTGTGTGCCAAGTTTCGTCAAAATCGGTTAAATGGTATGGATTTGTTTAAGGAACAAGCAGACAGACAAACAAAGAGACAAGCAGCTGATATATATATATATATATATATATATATATATATATATATATATATATATATATTTCACTTTTTCTTGTTTGTTCTTCTGGCAGGGGGTCGATAAAGCAGTACACTCTTTGTTCACATTAACCGCTTTATTTGTAATGTTTCGCCCGACATGTTTCGTGCCTTTTCGCACTTCTTCAGGGGCTTTCCTATGTAACAATATTTTTTTGTAAATCCTAAACTTTAAATTGTTTACACTAATATACATATCCTGTCCCTAAATAATTTACATTTCAACATGTAATTTTTAAACTTAATCTTAATCCTACCTTATCAAGAAGAAAAATCAAAGAAAATATTTACATAATTAAAAATTCCAACACTGCTATAAATAAAAAAACAGATTTAAAGAATATGCACCAAATTTTCCATAGTATAATAAATTAAACCTCACAAAACAAATTTCACCAATAATCGATACCATGAAAATAGCTAAAGAATCGATACAAACAGCCATATTAATTACCACAGATGACTTTTCAGTACTACGCCTGACTCAAGCTAGACAACATGACGAGAGGACTTCTTGATAAGGTAGGATTAAGATTAAGTTTAAAAATTATATGTTGAAATGTAAATTATTTAGGGACAGGATATGTATATTAGTGTAAACAATTTAAAGTTTGGGATTTACAAAAAAATATTGTTACATAGGAAAGCCCCTGAAGAGGTGCGAAAAGGCACGAAACATGTCGGGCGAAACATAACAAATAAAGCGGTTAATGTGAACAAAGAGTGTACTGCTTTATCGACCCCCTGCCAGAAAAACAAACAAGAAAAAGTGAAAAAAATATATATCGGGTCATCTTTCACAAGAATTAATATATATATATATATATATATATATATATATATATATATATATATAAGTTGCATGTCCAATTTACAATCCCTAATGATTACAGATATTATGAACATCCTTCCTTATAAGCTCTTTATGTTTCTCAAGGATCTGAATGAATTTGAAGCCTGAAACTTCTACTGTTTCACCATAGCATCCTTAAACCCCAGAACATTTCTTATGGAATCCTCAATAAGTTATAAAGCATACCAGGGACCAATATTGTGTCATTTTGACAATTCATTTTACTATTACTGAAAGTAACTACAGAAACAAGGACTAATAAAAAACTGTAAGACAACGACACAGCGGAATAAGACGGGTTCAAAGGAACGAAACCAACTCTTTCAAAATTATAAGCACATATTTATTCGAATAAGATTGTCCCATCAAAAATTTCCTTTTTTTTGTAGTAAGTATAAACGCCGTCTTTTCTGAGTACACAAACCGATCATTAGTCAGGAAAATATGTTTTATCATTTTTCTCAAAAGCGGGCCAATAACCCATTAAAAATGGTTTCATTTGATTCTGAACGTTAGAAATTTTATAAAAGTGTACCCGCGAACCTCTTTTTTCGAGCGAATTTCGCCCAAAAAACAGGTCCGATTGACGGATACTGCCTGTTATCCAACTTGGAAATCAAAGAAAAAACAAGCCTACAGTCCACTTTAAGATAAATTTAATCATCTCAACCTAGGAAGTCCTGGATAATGAAATCTTTTTTTTTAGAAACTATGCCCCGTCAGGTTAGAATTTGCACCCAGGCACCTACCCCTTTTTACGCTCATGTATATTGCTTCGTGCCTCCGGGTTCCATTTGAGCTGCAAGGTAAATGCATTATGAATTAGAATATTAAGCCAAAGGCATATTAAACAGTATTTTTTTAAATGTACATATCTACAAAATGAAACTCCTCGCAAGGAAGACAATGTTAAGAATTAGAAGACATGTAGTTAATATTGTTAAGAGATTAAATCTTATTGTTAAGAGATATCTTGATGTTTTGTGTAGATGTATCTAGCTGTAATAAGATATGGTGGAATAATTGGTACATGTATCATATCGCTTCTTATCTCTACCTCGTTATCCGAGCATAGGCCAGTGGATATCTTACAACTCCGCTCTGAGGCATATAGTCCTGGACAAAGGGATCCAAATACATTACTTCAAGAATTTCGAATAACATTCATAAAACGTTGATTCACAAAAATAGTAAATTATATTTACAGGAAGATAATTTTTTTTATCGACAGACGATGACTAGATGCAGTAGTTCAATTTCATATGTGGTGGAAAAATACTTTGACTAAAGGGAAGGTCACATTTTCAAAAGATTTTTTTAACTTTTAGTGAAGGACGACAAACTTCTGAATACACTTATTCCATCACGCAGGAGCTGCAAGGCTAAACACATCCCTTATCATGAGGGGAATAATAATAAAATAGAATAATTTGTTTCAAATCTATATAAATAAAAATCACGTGTCTGTTTACCTGTTTGTTCCTTATACATATCCACACCGTTTGACCGATTCTGACCAAACTTGGGACACAGGTAGGCATTGATCCGGGAAGTCTTGTAGACTAGGTCAAAAATGTCTACCAGCTGTCTGTATGCATGTTTGTCTCTTATACAAATGCACACCGTTCCACCGATTTTGACCAAACTTATCACACAGGTAGATCTTGATCCGGGGAGTGTCGTAGGCTAAGTCAAAAGCATCTACCACCTGTCTGTCTGTATGTTTATTCCTCATACAAATCCACGCCGTTAGACCAATTTTGAACAAACTTGGCGCACATGTATGTCTTGATCCGGGGGGTGTTATAGGCTAGGTTAAAATAGTGTAGGACTCACAGTTCCGAAGTCACGGGTTCGAAACTGTGAACCCGAACAGTTACAGATTTGTGTTATTAGATTTTAATATTACTTATTAGGTTTCTAATTTATATTTGCTTTTCTAGGTGCAGACTGTTGGTGTAGCATGGCAGGCCGGGTAACAGCGTGTCAATACAAAAAATACATTAATACATTTTCCCTTTTTAATATTTTTAATGAACAGCCCAACTATTAATGGGTGAATTTAGGTTTTCTTTTACATTCAAACAAGAATCGTAATAGTTGAGCATAATATCTACCCAAGTTTCCTTAAAAGAAAGTAAAAATAATCGTAATAGTTGAGCATAATATCTACCCAAGTTTCCTTAAAAGAAAGTAAAAATAATCGCAATAGTTGAGCATAATATCTACCAAAGTTTCCTTAAAAGAAAGTAAAAATAATCGTAATAGTTGAGCATAATATCTACCCAAGTTTCCTTAAAAGAAAGTAAAAATAAACGCCGGTAAACGCAATTAATAATTTGGTTCCTAATGAACCGATTTAGTTTATTTTTTTAAGACTTGTATATTTTTAGACGAACACAACGTATGCCGAGCTTTATTGCAATGTAACAAAAATTTCGACCGTAAGGGGCATATTAGTTATTCGTGTCCCGCTTAAACGTCTTCTTTTGATGGACTGATTTTTCTGGTTAACGGGCACGGAATCTTTTTTTTTTTTTTGGATCGCAGTACATCAATATTCCATGAAGACCATGCGTGCGCCATCGCACAAAAAATCCTTAAACAAATGTGAAGGAAGTGATAATTTTTATTTCTCCTTAAGGTGACGTTCGATAACCATTCATAATCACTCAACTGAACATAAAATGTTGAACGCATTTTTTTTTGTTTTGCATCCCTCCAAACTAAAATATATCTCTACCCAGGAGGTAGACATCATGTACTTTTTTTAATTAAATTGACTTAACGCCATGTTCTTAAAATGGATTTGTCGATCCTTATAATGGTATAGGACACTATGTCCTGTTCCCATAAACAACGAAAATAAGATGGTGAAAAATACAAATCATGTCCGTTTTCATTAGAGGTAAAAGAGGTCCTCCATGTGGAGGACGTGGCTTTGTTTGACTATGATCAATACTTCCAATTACATATCAATGCCAATAACAATGTGAAAAATTGACTTTAAACTGTTTCTATAAGTAACGAAGAAACAAATTTTAAAAGTTCAAAGTTATGGAAAGGTAGCTTTCCTGAACAATTGCAAATATGTGACATGGTGTCCTTTACCTCCGGGGTACAGATATAAATTTGCGTGCCGCTTGGAGTATTAAAAAAAAAAAAAAAAATGTATCAGATTAAGATGTTCTGTACTTTTCGGGAATCTGGGACCCCCCTATTTCGGGAGTTTTTAACATATTATTATAATAATAATATTTTTTTCTTTTCCATTAAATATTTCTTTATTTCGCACATTTCCTGTGTACATTATGTCATCCAATTTTCTTTACGTAAATTTTTATGTGTACACTTTATAAATGGACTAGCTGAATACTCGTGCTTCGTCAAGGCAGATAAGTAGTTATTTTATTGCGTTAAATAATGTAACATCAAAATTAACGCTACTATGAATTTAATTTTGTGCAGTTTATTATAGCACGGTTCCCGTCATGCTATATGTTATTCATCAATTGATAAGTAATCAAAGTATAATTTTTCTGGTTATTGGGGTGCTCCGGACCATTGTCAAGCAACAGATAGCCAGGAGATAACCAGTAACAGGAGTTTAAGAGTTCGGGATATTATTACCTTGGATAGACCATCACCAGGTACAGGGTAAACTCTATGATGGACAAAATCACAGTTTATTTCTATTAATTCAAGGTCTGCCATCATAGTTGAACTGAAGCTCAAATAGAAATATATTATGAAATAAATACAGTACGCTAACAGCTGACCTGTCCCTAGCAACGCTCACTGCCTAGGGATGGGCAATAGACGATAGTTACTATCGATATATCGATAGTTCATGACTATCGATAGTAGCTATCGATAGTCATGAACTATCGATAGAGTTATTACTTTTTTTTTAGAATTGAAGTTCTCAGCATCTGGAGGGTTGTGGTGTTAAATACTGACGTCTGGTGAATTACATAATAACATAACTACATAATGTAGCCAGAAAATTCCTTTGTGTTCCAGGCTTATCAGTAGCCTCAGAACATGTATATTTCATCAGTAGCCTCACAAAAATCACTTTTGAGCAGCGGACTAGACTGCGCCAAAGAAAAGCGGAAATGTTGTATTTCCTTTCTGGTAATATGTAGCTCAAGGAGCACAACTAAAACAGTTTGAAATTTTTTTTTTTTTTTTTTTTTTTTTTTTTTTTTTTTTTTTTTTTTTTTTTTTTTTTTTTTTTTTTTTTTTTTACGGCGCATCTACTTCTAGGTCATTAGCGCCGACATCCAGGGTGCAGCGAGGAATTTTCCCAGCGAGCCTTGAGATGAGAAAATTCCTGCCGGAGGTGGGAATCGAACCCACCATCTCCCGCTTATGAATCCAGCGCGCTAGCCACTAGACTACGGGAGACCCCTAACAGTTTGAAATAATTGCACTTTTTTGTGACTTTTGATATTTTTTTCTTCGTACATGCTTTTTATAAATTTAAATAAATTCGTCTTTCGTGCCTAATCCTCCTAAATATACCTAATCCTGCAAGTAATAGATATTTCAGTTTAATAACTTTAAATTCTTCATTTGACAGGCATCCAAGGAATAGGGAAAGCCACTTTCGAATAACTATCGATAGTATAGATATTTTTTAACCGATAGAATCGGCCTATCGATAGTGCTGAACTATCGACTATCGCCCATCCCTATTGCTGCCTTGGCTTGCCTGCTCTCTAACCAAATAAAAATTCAAGCCCCTCTAAATATACTTAAAAATTCGAATATCAAAAAATCCTTTCTTAACGAGTGTTTACGTTCTAAAGGAAGTGCCCATGCAAAATTTCAAATTTTTCAAAGCTGGGCGATGATACGTCAGTGAGTGAGTGGTATTCGACAAATAAATAGTAGACATAAAATGAAGTTGCTTAGGATTTGAATTGGTTCTCTTATATATTTGACAATTCATTCCATGAGTGTCATTCCGGAATCCTTGACGTTGACAATAAGCTGCAAGTGGATGCTCATCGAAGCGTGGATTTTAGCGTGATGGAGTTAAAGTCTGCGACGGATCCCCGTGATGCTGACGTTGGCAGCGTAATGAGCGATCAGTGTTCCCCGGGGGGCCTGCCCCACCCCAGAACAACCCTAGGCCTTTGGGGTCGTCCTCACCCCACGGGGGCCGACAAAAACACTCCGTCTGCTTCTTCGGCCGGAGAATGTGTTCCTGTTAGTCGGCCAGTGGGGCGTAGCCGACTCTAGTCGCTTCACTTACCGTCAAAAGCCTCCGTGAAAAAGCCTTTAGAGGGCGGAGAAAAAAAAAAACGACAATAAGCGAATTATAAAAAAAATGTCTACAAGAAATGAGGGAGAGAACTTCTTGAGCTCTTGTACTTATTAAGTCATCATAACCGATTCTGATGATTCTTAAATCTTCAAAGGAAATATTAGATATTTTTGTCCTAAACCAAAAACGCCAATGCGTTTTGGAATTGCGCAATTTAAGCGCGTCTTCTTATAATTCTTGAATCAAGTGCGATTTTGTAGGTATGCTTAGAATTAAAAATCTCACAAATTCACCACCAACAAACTAAACTACATCTTCCGAATATCCAACCACGCTGTCCTCCGTCTGAGGTTTTCTTTTTTAAATTAATGAAAGGTTAACTTCCACACTAGGAATTCGAAACAGTTTTCCAGATATTTCAAATAACAAAGAAATAGGAGTTAGGGGCTCAATTGAGCCACGAGGCATTGAACTAATCGACTTTAAAAATAAAAAAAAATGAATCATCCTCTTGGAACTAGATTCTAATATATTAAACCCTCATATGCTCAAAGTTTGGAATCATTGCGAGAAATGCATTTCTGAAAACTACGATTTTTGTATTTTTAGGTATGCAAACTCTTTTTTCGACTGGCAACAAATTATTTAATAGTGTTTGAATTGCTTAACATATTTATAAAATTTCAATTGTAATTGCCTCATATAATATTATAATTTTCAGCTTTATTAATAGTATAATAATATTTTATTAATTTATCATTTAGAAATAATTACCATAAAATCTTATGGGTCAATTGAATCATCAATATCAGGGGTGGAGAGCATCAGGAAAACGCGCATGTTCGCTTTAAGAAAAAAAAAATACTCAGGCAAATAAAAATGTAGCGTTTGTTGTTATGTATCTAGTTCATGATGAAAATGTAGCGTTTGTTGTTATGTATCTAGTTCATGATGAAAATGTAGCGTTTTTGTTGTTATGTATCTAGTTCATGATGAAAATGTAGCGTTTTTGTTGTTATGTATCTAGTTCATGATGAAAATGTAGCGTTTGTTGTTATGTATCTAGTTCATGATGAAAATGTAGCGTTTGTTGTTATGTATCTAGTTCATGATGAAAATAACAGTCTTACTACACAATTTATTTATTTGATGTGTTCCGCTTCATTGGCTATCAACACAAAGAACTGCATCCTCTGAACCATTCCTTCTAGGAAATCAGCATAGCTAATGTAATTGTATCAAATTTCAACTGTAAAGGACTTAGTGTTGCAATAACATCAGCAATAGCATACTACTTAAAAAACTATTCACGATCAAGTGAATATCCGTTCTCCCCATGGGCGTATATTCACGGGGGGGAGTCTTTAGGGGGCTCCAGCACCCCCCCCCCCCCCCCGAAATTTGATGGTAAAATGAGTCATAAAAACCTTAAAAATAAATTAAATAAGATTACTTAGTTAATAAAAAATAGTTTATTTTAGGTGTTATAGCGTTTTAGTTGCCTAAAACTACCAAGTTCTAAATTTTTCATATTCCATAACCGGGAAATGGTCTCAGTCCCCCCGACATTTTCCCAGCCCCTCCCGAAATTATTTCCTGTATGCGCGTTCTCGTGAAGTTCGCAGCTCACACGCTGCAGTCCCCTCGCTTCCTGGCCTCAACGAAAATACTGGTAAATTATTCAAGTTATTGTCTGTTCGACTGTCGGATGTGCCGTGACTGGTCGATAGTTTTACTTTTACCTTCCGACTGTTGCTTTACGTCTCTTGTAGATGGGACATTATAAAACCCGTTATTAGTGTCGGCAGGCTCTCTTAAAACATAAATCAAATTAAACAGATGTAGTGAATTTTAATCAGCTGATTACTATCGGTACTGCAATTGGTCATGGTAGTCCACTGGCCACTGGGCTGAGACTCGCCCCTGTATATAAGGAGGATGCGTTCTGGACAAGGCAGTATTCGTCGCATTAACCAACTGCGATAATGTACAAGGTAAATAACATCCCTATTAAGTTTGTCTGAGTGTTCTTTTCTTGAAAAGAATTATAGGTATGGTCGCTTTGCCCATGCTAAATTATCTGGGAGCCTAAAAGCGCAAAACCGTCGTCGCTACAGATTTTTTTTCGCTGAAATTCTACCGTGCCCAGGTAGGCAGATTTGTCTGGTTAACTAACATGAACTTTGGTTGTGCGATCACACACACATATATGGGGCGAGTTCAGCTCAGTGGTAGAGCACTGGACTAATATGCTGGAGGACCTGAGTTCAAATCCCAAGGAAGCACTAAAGATTTTCATCTTCTTCTGTCTTCGTTTATGGGTTGGATTCGGGGTCCAGCTCCGTTTTTACGCCCAACCAGCATTTAATTTATTAATGGGTACCTGCTAAATAGAAAATTTGGCTACCGAAGCACAATACTGGCGACAATGTATCTCCCTCTTTGGGCTTTTTTGGCCTGTAACGGGACTAATGTTTCTCTTAAACGGTTATCAATTTCCTAACACGAAAACCATGTTCCGCTGGACGGATTCTGCTCGCTAAGGACCCATGACCTATCAAATTAGACGAAAGCGTCTTGAATGTATAAACGAAAAAAGACTAATTCCATCAAATCGGACCACTTCTAAAGCACCTACAGAGCGAACAGACAAACATATCCATAAATGGACCCCGTACCTGAGTAGGAAGAAATAAAAAGGCGTGCTCCTTGGACAGCATCTTAACCGAGACTGAGTCCCTGCATCCTAGAATGCTAGGCTGCAAGTCCTAGGTAAAGGATATTATATATTTATTTTAGGAGCATCCGTAACTATAGCGACTTTCTCATAAGAATCATTACATATATACATAAAATTATAGTGTTACATATGTGCATACAAACACTTTATTGCATATGTAGATCGTAGCATATAAATATACATTACACTGTTTTTATATAGGTAGTTCATTTTACATCTAGATATAGGAGAGTACAATTATACTTATTTCTTCAATTATACAAATATGCTAACAAATAATACAAAGTAACAATTTAACAGATTTTAACTTTGCTATATATATATATATATATCGGCACCTCCGGATTGTTTCATGAGGTCGACGTCATAATAGGGTTTCCTTCCTGTACTGGGAGGTAGGAAATGCGCTAAAATTTAAAACGCTTGGGGGTGTGTAAATTCCTCACATCTCATGGTTCAATCTCCACAGCCTAACTAATGGTTCTTTTATTTTTAATATACTGTTTTTTAGCATAAATATGCTTGTATTTTAAAAAACAATTGTCCTTTATTTTCCCCAAATATGGGGGTAAAAAAGAAAATGGTGGTGTTTAAGTTTTGGAAGATACCTATAAAATTTGAAGTAAGGTTTTAATAATTGTAATTGCCAGGATGACAAGGCCTAAACTGAAAAGGTTTTAAAAAAGAGGCTGCTGGAAATTAGGTAAACTATAGAATAAAATAATTGACATAGGGTTAAATTATTATAAATTATTTAATAAGAGGGTTATATTAAGTTTTTTGTAACACTTACTTTATTTTACTTCTAGATATTGAAAATGGCCTGAAGGCCGAAACGCTAAATGAATAAATAAATAAAGTACTTATTAAGGTCTGAGGAATAGATCAAACCAATTGAGCTTTTAAAATAAATATGCTTTAGCGGTGACTAAACTAGAAAAAAAAGAAGCGAAAAAACAAAAAAAGTGTCCACTGGCGTTCGCGCATGCGCAGTGGTCATGTATGAATAAGAAGACTATATGTTATACAGGACCTTACATAGGTTTGTCGGGTGGACCAAAAGCATATTTATGTTCCTGAATTTGAGCAGAAGGCTCTAAACGAAATAATTTTTTTATTTATTTATAATTTCTGTTTTCCTGTTATTTTAAATTTTAGATTTATATCTTCATGGTCGTAGCCACTTTGGCTATCACTACATTTGCGGATTTGTTCGAGGATGTTGATCATCATATACCAACTGAAAACTCTGAGTATGAGCATAAGTACTCGCCAGAAGGGTTAGGACATCCACAATTCGCAGTAAGTACTCGTAATTAGTTGTCAGAATAAACGTTTTTTTTTAAATTTATTTATTATATAGCGTGAAAAATTAAACGTCTGATTATTCTTTTCAGGACCAGGGAGAAGCGAAGGACTACAATTACGACTACACAGTTCACGACCCTAAGATTGGTAAATACCACAGCCAGCAAGAAAGCAAGAATAACGGTGTAGTACATGGATACTATTCTATCAAAGATGCCGACGGATCACTGAGAGAAGTATACTATACTGCAGACAAGGAACACGGATTCAAGGCTGTAGTCACTAGAAATGGTGAACAGGTTCATCCTCACACTCAAGGCAGTCAAGATCACTATAGTGATATATCTCAGCAATACATACATCAATAAATATGTGTAGATAATATGTAAATAAATATCAATTATTCCTTTTAAAGCCTGATATACCTTTCGTTTTAAACTAAGCATTTGTACGCCTAATTTCTTTAAAAATGATCCATTTTTGTAGAATTAGAATTAGAATTAAGAACGGGTGCCGGCCTACAAGGCCTATTGTACCACCCGACAAGCCTGCCTGTTACACCAACAGGTCCGTATTAGTCATGAACCTTAAGAGAGTCCTAAGGTCCATTTTTGTAGATACTAGATGTCTTTTTGATGAGGAAGCATAGAATTGCAACAAAAGTATGATTTATGCTTAGGAGGATGAATGGAAGACCATAAAAACGTTCGATTTGAAAATATCCATCCCAATTTTACTACAAAATAGTTTTCTCCCCAAGAGAAGGTTCAAAACGGACTTCAACAATAAAAAGTGAAGTTGAATAAGTAATACTAAGTAACATTTCTAATTTCGTATTTTTGGCGAACATTCCTAAATAAAGTTCAAGGCAAAATATAGAAATAACGTCATCATTCAAAGTACATAATTGTAGTCACTCGAAATGGTGAGCAGGTTCATCCTCAGACTAAAGGGATCGTAGAAAACTCAGCAATCCATAGATGAATAAGTATATCAGTAACATGTAAATATATACCAATAATATTTATAATATTTTCGTGCAATTATTCCTTTCATAACCAGAATAATATTTAGAAAATTCTTCATACAACCAACTAAATGAAATTGGAGTTGAAATATCCTTCCTCATTCCAAAAGTGTTACTTTAGTGGAGAAGTTCTGATGGTTAGCGGACTACACTAAAATCTATTCATCCATTCTAGCAGTTCCTATCATACCCATATTATATGTATGGCGGCTTGCTTAAAATGGAACGTCCTTTAACAAACTACCTCATAATTAATATTTTCGATGGCATACTCTAAAAAAATGTCCTTTATTGAGTACAACCAGTTTTCCATATCAATAAAAAAGGAGCACTAGTTGCAATTCTGAGTCCTGCCCAACATATACTCCTAAAAGCATCTATCTTAAAAGTTTTGTTTGTTCTCAATTGTCTTCATCGTGATAGCCTCCATCCTCCCATTTTTTTAGAATTGAAGGTGTCGGGGCAAAATAGTACCAAGCCACATTTTTAGAAATCTTAATTGTAGCTGGTATATGTTGGATATTAAGTGGGACTATCAGTTGAAATGGTTAGTGAAAACAAGATTAAGTAGCATGCAGAGCTTGTAGTCATATTTGAGTATCATTTTCATCATAGACTGATAGTCCCACATAATTTCCAGCATATAGCAGCTACAGATAAGTTTTGTTAAAAATGTTGCTTGGCACTGTTTCGCCCCGACCGCTTTAAGTCTTGACCACATCTAATTATCAATCTAATCTTTCTATCAGGTTCCCTATGAGGCCCATTCTAATTTTCATCTCTAATTCTCCATCCTCCATCCCTAAAGATTAAATATTCTGACAATGTTCACATCTTGACGTCTACATTCTTACCGTTTCCATCTTTCATCACTGTTGATGCTTATTTTTTTTTGTTTGCATATTTGGTGCATCGACTGCTGGGGTCATTAGCACTGTTGATGCATATCTACTAAGTTTAGACCAGGAGACACTCCCTAAGATCGTGGGCGTATATAAATCCTTCATCCCTACCGTTTCCATTTTCCATCCCTATGTTTATCTACGAAGTTTGGAGACCATAAACTCTGCCCCCAATCTTCACTCCATATTCTCTAATTTCCTTGACCCTGCTTAATATCAATAATTGGAAGAGATCCTCTAACAGTACTAATCTTTATCGATTCTATCTTCCATCTCTATAAATGCTCTTTACTAAATTTGGACCAAGAGACACTCTCTACAATCTTCACCCCATATTCTCTATCTTCCTATGAACTAGTTCACTATCGAAGATTGAAACATGAGATCCTCGAACATTCTTCATCCCTACCGTTTCCATCTTCCATTCCTACGTTTATCTATGAAGTTTGTACCATGAGACTCTCCCTGTAATATTCAACCCATATTCTCTATCTTCCGATGAACAAACACACTATCGACGATTGGACCATGAGATCTTCGAATATTCTTCATCTTTACCGTTTCCATCTTCCATCGTTATAGATAATCATCTACAGACGTTGGATCATGAGCGTCTTCTACAATCTTCATCCCATATTCTCTATCCTCCATCCCAATAAAAGAAAAAGCCCCACTTCCGAAGATTGGACCATGAGATCCTCCAACATTCTTCATCCCTACCGTTTCCATCTCCATTCTCTATAGGTGTTTTTCTACGAGGTTTTGAACATGAGACTCTCCCCGCAATTTTCACCCCCGTATTCTCTATCCTCCATCCAAATAAATGAACTCGCTCACTTCCAAAGACACTCGCCCATTTTCCATTCCTATATATGCTTGTCTTTTAAGTTTGGACCATGAGACTGTACCTACAATCTTCAACCGATATTCTTTATCCTTCTATGGACAAGCACACTTCCGAAGATAGGACCATGTGAATCTCCAACAGTCTAAATCCCTACCATTCATATCTACAGAAGAACATGCTTACCCACGAATTTAGGGCCATGCCTTTCAACAGATCTATAGTTTCTATCATAAAGCCCTATTATTAAACATGCTTACCTACCAAGATTGGAAGATGATCCTCCCCAACAGCCCGGAGTCCAGGTTCTTATACCGACCAAGGGAACCGGTATGATACGGAGGACGCTCCGGTTTTTCCTGTCGCCTTCTTCACAAGCAGCTAATGGTTTCTTGGAAGTTGATTTTTTACAGGGATCCTCTTCCTATAGCAGACTTGTCTGGTGGCGTTAATCCTCTAAACAGCCTTCATCTGTATTCAAAATGATTGTACATATTGCCTACGGTGTTTATACTATGTATATATTAGGATCGTTGAATCAACCTTCAAAAAATTATTACCACAATATCAACATCATTATGAGTGAAAGTTTCCTAGGGTTTAAAGCAGTACGACAAGAACACATACCAATTCCTCATTACATAAATGAATTCAAAATTTATTCTTTAAGCTTAAAAAAAAAAAAAAGAACAATTGTCCAAGAAATCAGGTAAACACTTCGATAATCTATATATATAAAAATCACGTGTCTGTCTGTTTTTCTGTTTGTTTGTTCCTTATACAAATCCACACCGTTTGACCGATTTTGACCAAACTTGGAATAATGGTAGGTCTTGATACGAGAAATCTCCTAGGCTAGGTAAAAAAAATCTACCAGCTGTCTGTCTGTATGTTTGTCCCTTATACAAATCCACACCGTTTGACCGATTTTGACCAAACTTGGAATAATGGTAGGTCTTGGTACGAGAAATCTCCTAGGCTAGGTCAAAAAAATCTACCAGCTGTCTGTCTGTATGTTCGTCCCTTATACAAATCCACACCGTTCGTCCGATTTTGACTAAACTCGGTATATATGTGGATCTTAATCTGAGGAGTGTCTTAGGCTAAGTCAAAAACGTCTACCAGCTGTCTGTCTGTATGTTTGTCCCTTATACAAATCCACACCGTTCGTCCGATTTTGACCAAACTTGGAATAATGGTCGGTCTTGATACGGCGATTGCCATAGGCTAGGTCAAAACGGCTACCATCTGTCTGTCTGTATGTTTGTTCTTTATAAAAAAAACCACACCGTTTGACAGATTTTGATCAAACTGGGCACACAGGTTGGTCTTGATCAGGGGAGTGCCATAGGCCAGGTCAAAAACGTCTACCAGCTGTTGTCTGTATGTGCTTTTTTTTTTTTTTTTTTTTTTTTTTTTTTTTTTTTTTTTTTTTTTTTTAATAAAAATTCACACTGTTAGACCGATTTTTCCCAAACTTGGCATACATGTATGTCTTGATACGGGGGGGGGGGGTTATAGGTTAGGTCAAAGTAGTCTAGGACTCCCAGTTGGGAGGTCACGGGTTCGAAAGAGTTACAGATTCGTGTTATTTGGTTTTAATAATACTTATTTGGTTTCTAATTTATTTAGGCTTTTCTATATGCAGAAAGTAGGTGTAGCATGGCACGCCGGGTAACAGCTAGTTGTATATAAATGAAAGAAACTTTTTGTGAATGCATTGAATAGAATTGACCCGTTTCATGATAGCCTACATAATATATATAAAACTTTAAACACAGAAAAGACACTTCTAAAGACATTTCTAGGAAGTTTCTTGCAAAACTTCGTAGTTCGAAGCTCAGCTGAGGCTAATGACAGCAGACCTTTGAAATTTTGAACCCTAAGTTCAATTTTGATTCCCAATAGATGTGATGGGTTTTCTTTAAAAAAAAAAAAAAAAGGAAAGCCCTGAGCCATATCGTGGTTAGAAAAAGTCGGTAACCTGAAGTTTAATCCGCCCAAAACTTTTTGTTATAAGTGACCTTAAAATTTAAATAACTTCGCCAGTATTTCTGTGCTAATTGATTTTAAGCGTGTGTTTCAATTGAAAACACAATGTTGAATAGAACCATTTTACCAATTAATGAATGTTTGAGTAATTTAAAACAACAAACTGTTTAACGGTTTTATCTTTTACTGTTTACCAAAGAATAAGTGAAATCATCATATAAATATTTACTTAGATATGGATAAAACAATGATTTGAAATTTTCAACAGTGGCTTTTAAGGAGAGTAAACGTTTCTGAAAAATCGCCCTTAAAACATTATTTGTCAAATGCTTATTAGAAGCTGCTATCAATCTTGTTGTTAAATTGTTTTGTTGACTCTCTTAAGCCCAATAGCAAATTTCTAACCCCCCCCCCCTCTTGATTGACCGAACGTTCTGCCTGACCCCAGGCTAATAAGATATATTTTTTTCCAAAAAGAAATCTCGAATTTCTCTTCGGAACATCTTCTTAAAAGCAGTGTTGATGAAGAAATTGGTTGCAACCTAAATTATGCGTGCATCGACTACTACGGTGGAATGGACGAACTATAGTATTATTATTAATGTAATTTTAGGCGCTCGGACTGGCAATGTCATTAGCATAACTCACTTTTACAACATCTTAGCAACTTTTCTTAGGTTTGTTTTTAATGTTTTTAAATTGGTTCTTCTTTCTTAATACCAGAAGAACCGATCAACCTAAAATTACAACTGAACCGAAATAAATTGACTATTCACATATTTACTCGATACTGACTAATAATCGCTCCAAAATACATCCATTTTTTTTCGATGTTCTCTAATAAAGATCAACAAATGCACACATAGTATACACACACACTCAATAAATATTTCTACTTTCTGAATGATCTTAAACAAGAAATTAAATGTGACCATATCAGGTAATAAGTTCTGATATCCTTCAAGAACTCTATCAGTCTCTTCAGCGATAAGTCACTTCTGCATAACAGATCGCTAAGTTTACCGACAAACTGGTGGCGTTGCCTGACCTGCTCTAGCGTAGCGACTTAAATTCGACGAGAACTGGGTGCTCACGATTTTAATACCCTGGTAAATTAACTATCAAAGTATAATAATACAAAAGTTATGATAAAAAATGGTTGATAATCAGTTGCGATGAAAGAAACCGAAATCTCTACCTCGATGCATTCTCCTAAAGAACCTCTATGCACTAATCCTTGAGGAGGAAAAGAACAAGAGCGACTTTTTCTCCTAGATCAGTTGTGGAATAGAAGGCAAGGTCTAATCTACTTACTAGCTCCATTGGATCTAAATTAGTGGCAGCTGAAGGCACCCCGGGGTCTGCACAAATAGCCCCGGGTACCGCCAGTTAGGACTTGTAGGGGCATTGTCTGTAGACAGTTGCTGGAGGCAGTCGGGAGCGGTTGTTAGGCCTTTTGTTGCACTGATAGTTTGTGGTCGGGATGTTTCCAAGTTTCGGAACACGGGAAGTCACTGTTTGTCGGCGAAAAAACACAAATATCGGTACAATAATTTTGTAGGGTCTCCTGGTTGTGGGCTGGATATCTTGTTTGATTCCCACCAAATGACATGCGGGATAGAGTCCCGCCTGTAGCAAGTTGAGTCTTTTCATCTATAGCTCGCTTTAAAAATGGCGTCGTCCATCATAGACGGTAAAGAAAGTTGGGAGCCTATTATGCATAATCCGGAGGTAATGGTCTAGATGATGCAAAGAGTGTTTTTCAAACTCAAAACGAGCGCATTACATCCTGCGTTTATTGTATTACATTTTGTTTATAATGACATGTTTATATGTTGCTATATAATTGTTAGCTTTGTTCACACTTTGACTTGACCGACTCTCCACTTGGTGAACTCTCAAAAAATAAATGAAAAGATTTTTGCTAATATTGTAGTTTGGGAAACACTATGTCGAAACCAATAAAACGCGACTGCTTCAATTTTGCTATTGAGTCTTTTGGTGACTTGGAACATCTCACCCAAACTCGGAAAATTTAGTACCAAATTTCCTTTACTCTATTTCTGGGTGAACTTATTCACAAAAAAAAAAAAAAAAAGAAAGAAGAAGTTTCCGTAATTTTGTTGGCTTGAATTACGTATACTGTGTAGATCAAATGCCAATGAAGACGTGTATCGTTAGTTGAATTATATTATAATTAATTAATTTTCATTGGTAGCAATATATACCAATGAAACAGCCATCAGATAACGCTCAATTGCATGCGATTCTAATTAGAGCCTCAAAAGAGGACTACGTCAACACCTTGCAAATACCTCTAGAACATCTTAAAGCTGAGGGCTACATTGCTCTGAGACTAGTATTACTTCGTTGTGTTTCTTATAATTGCTTTAAGATTCGTATTTTTGTTCTAGATTTACGATGTTTATCTACTTTTATAACCTGTTGTAGTCCATTTATGATTCGTGCTTGAGTTTCACCGCGAGTGTAAGTAAAAAGAAGTGAGTCAGAGAGCGAATGATAATGTAGTGTGTATATAAATAGGCTATATGCAATGTGTTTTGTGTATTATTTTTATCATAATCAATAATTATTTAAATAAGTTAATTCCGTAAATTATATATTATAAGTTATAAATATTAATAAGATATTCTTGCACGTTAAATAAATATTAGATTAATGCACGCTTCAAATAATAATAATAACATTTGTTATGCTAAAAACATTATATAAGGCCTAATCCTCGTTATGGGGAAACCTTTTAAGCGGTAAAAAAAAAACTAAAAAAAAAAAAAAAAAAAAAAAAATGTTTATGGCTTGTGTTGTATCTTGCCATTATATAAATTTTAAGCCTAACGAAAAAATTATAAGCTTCTCTCATTATAATCAAACTGACACTTTTTGCTCTAATGTTTTTGGTAACTAAAATTGTGCACATTAGAATATTAATTCTGGATTTTGCCTTGAATGGTATGTAGGAATTTGCGTCAAAAGTACGAAATTAGAGTTGTTGCTTTGTTCTATTTTCTCAATGTGAGTTTTTGTTGTTGAAATCCGTTTTGAACAATCTCTTGGGGAGAAAATAATTTTGTGGTAAAATTAGGATGGATATTTTCAAAGATTTCGACTCGGGCGTTCCTCCCTCCAACCAGAAATCACAGTTTTGTCTCAAGTGTCGACAAGAACATTCCATGTTTCCTCGCCCAAAATCAACAAGTACCTAGAAAAATGGTTCAATTTTGAAGAAATAGGTATAGAAATGTTTAGTTTAAAACGAAAGGTATCCTTCAGGACACTGTCGGAACTAGGAATGATGTTTCAACTACAATTTAATTTAGGTATACCAGGCTTCAAAATGAATAATTGTACGAAAATAATTAGAATATCAATGATATTTATTTACATGTTATCTACACATATTTATTGATGTATGTATTGCTGAGATATATCACTATAGTGATCTTGGCTCCCTTGAGTGTGAGGATGAACCTGTTCACCATTTCTAGTGACTACAGCCTTGAATCCGTGTTCCTTGTCTGCAGTGTAGTATACTTCTCTCAGTGATCCGTCGGCATCTTTGATAGAATAGTATCCGTGTACTACACCGTTATTCTTGCTTTCTTGCTGGCTGTGGTATTTACCAATCTTAGGGTCGTGAACTGTGTAGTCGTAATTGTAGTCCTTCGCTTCTCCCTGGTCCTGAAGGAAATAATCAGAATTTTAATGTTAGTTTGTTATATATTAATTTTTTAGATATCGCACTAGTATTTCTAAAGTGAAACAACTCAAAATAAAACTCAACTGAAAATGTGTCACTCTTGCCTACGTAGGGGGAATAGCATTAAGACAGGAGGGTTGGGTTGGGTTGGTGGTTTAAGGGCAGAAAACTGCTTGGTCATCTCCGCCCTAAGAGTATACTTAAATTGTGCAAGTTTAATGTTATGATGTGTTTTCTGTATTGTCTGTTTGAGATAGAGTTGTGTTACTAGAGTTGTATTTGTTACAATCTTACTTTGGAAAAAAATAATTGTTATTAAAAAATTGCATAGATATGAGAACTAGATTCCAATGTCCGTAAAAAAAGAAAGAAAAACTCACATAAAAAATATATACATTTTCTTTTACATTTTATATTTTTTATTTTTTTTTATGGTTTTTTTTTATTTATTTTTTTATTTTTTTATTTTTATTACTTTTGACATGTTAGTCAATTCATACTTCTTCTATTTTTTTTTTCTTCTTTTTTCCTTTTCTCTTTTTTTTCTTCTTCTTTTGTTAAATCTTTTTTTGTATATATATTTTTATATATTTTATTTATTTTTTTTTTAATATATACTAGCGATTACACTATATTTCTTTAGGACCATCGACTTTACTACATACTAAAACTAACAACTTTTTTATATTATACTAATACTGATACCAATCTAAAATGACTAAACTATTACTATTATTAAAAAAAAAAAAAAAAAAAAATACAGGAGGAATGACAGAAGAGCCCTCTGATGCACAACCTCTGTAGCTAGGTACACACAGATTTGATGGTTGATAAAGAGATATTTAGTATGTCTTTCATAGTCATAAATGAAAAATTATTGATTGAATGGACTTTTGTGATGTGTCACTTTAGAAATACTAGTGCGATATATACATACATATAATACATATACAGGGTGTCCCAGTATATGTGTCCACCCCCTTTCCCTCCTAGAGTTGTTGAAATTTTGATATGAAACTTGGTAGGTGATAGTTATGTTGCATGAGGTTTCTTTTGAAGGTTTAGTTGACTTTGTAACATTCTCCAGTTTTTCTCCAGCGCATCTAACTCTTGATTTTCCAATGGCAGCAGGTATTTTTTATGACGAATTCTGATAGAAAATTTAATCCCCAAAAAAACATAAATGTGAAATAGAGGCCAAGTTCCTGCCCCCACAAAGAAACACTTCCTTCCTCAAAAATATCCCCTCCTAAAACCCCCCAAAACGCCTTACCATTCTACACTCCAAAAAAGTAGTATGAGTTGGTGTATTAATTCAACCAAAAATATTAGCCAATACAAGAGATGATACAGGAAAGAAATGTCCAAGTTCATTACTTGGAAGACCTCATAGTTACTTACTAAGAACAGTAAAGACACTTCAACTGACCTTTAAAAACAACAATAAAAATACTTATATCCAGTTACTAAAATATCACTTTCCTCAACCAGGTATATTCTTAATCTTGGAATGTTTAATTTTTCTCTAAAGATAATTTCGGCACAAAAAAAAAACATTGCCACGTTTAAGAATATACCTGGTTGAGGAAAGTGATATTTTAGTAATTGGATATAAGTATTCTTATTGTTGTTTTTAAAGGTCAGTTGAACTGTCTTTACTGTTCTTAGTAAGTAACTATGAGGTCTTCCAAGTAATGAACTTGGAAATTTCTTTCTTGTATCATCTCTTGTATTGGCAAATATTTTTGGTTACACCAACTCATACTACTTTTTTGGAGTGTAGAATGGTAAGGCGTTTTAGGGGGGTTATAGGAGGGGATATTTTTGAGGAAGGAAGTGTTTCTTTGTGGGGGCAGGAACTTGGCCTCTATTTCACATTTATGTTTTTTTGGGGATTAAATTTTCTATCAGAATTCGTCATAAAAAATACCTGCTGCCATTGGAAAATCAAGAGTTAGATGCGCTGGAGAAAAACTGGAGAATGTTACAAAGTCAACTAAACCTTCAAAAGAAACCTCATGCAACATAACTATTGTGAAAATCGGCCAAACGGTGTGTATTTGTATAAGGAACAAACAGACAGCTGATAGACAATTTAACCTAGCCTATGATTCTCCCCGTATCAAGACCCATCTGTGTCCCAAGTTTGGTCAAGATCGGTCAAAAGGTACGGATTTGTATAAGGAACAAACATACAGACAGACAGCTGGTGTAAGATTTTGACCGAGCCTATATGCGTCTAATTGTTTCTTAAAACATCAAATATAGGTTCTTCATACCGAGACGATTCATTTGATACCCCACATCCTGGGGTTCGGATGGAATGACGGGTTTCCGAAGGAAGTACAAAACTGGCACGCCCCCGCCCCGGAAGCGGAGTCAAACACAACTTTTCAGGATTTTTCGATTTTTTCCTTTAATAACACCTCCATATCTATCATCATGCAAAATTTCAAGTCTCTAGCATCATGGGAAGCACCCAATAATTTTGATGAGTCAGTGAGTGAGTGAGTGAGTGAGTCCTATAAATCCCGATTTTCGATCGCTTATATCTCAGAAACTGTTCGATGTAGAATTATGAAAATTTCCAATTTTACTCACATCTAGTAGTATAATACCTGTGTAAAATTTCATAACTTTATCTTTACCTGGTTGAAAGTTATGAGAGGGTAAAAATCGGCTCTAAGACCTCCTGTAATATACACACAGTATGCTTAGGCCGGAACTTGGCCTGGCGCACTACCCTGCGCCTAGATTTTAAGACTAATTTATTCCGAGACATCTTTTGATCCGACGCACCGTTTGCGCGTAAAACCCAAAAAACTGAAACATATCGCCCTTTTGTAGACAAATTCCTATTTATCACTGAAATCAAGCCTTGTACGTAAAAACACTTCGATACAAACGTTGTAGCCTATTAATTTTCCTTTCAGAAGATACCAAGATCAAAGTTGTCAAAGTAGATTGAATATTTAACGGGATATTATGAATGAAAACAAAGGCAAATTTTTTTTTTAGTGTTATGATACAATAATTTCTATATGCAAAAAGAAATTTATTCTGTTCTGTTTTATAATAATTTTTATTTACTTTTTTCATACAGTAAATAAGTACTTTTTTTAGTGTTTATGACAGCTACTTTTTTCTATTCATATCGATTTTCTGATTTGTTATTTTTTAAAACTTTTAAGGTATATTTTTCATTCGTAATATCCCGTTAAATATTAAACCTACAACTTTGATCTTGGTATCACCTGAAAGGAAAATTAATAGGCTACAACGTTTGTATCGAGGTGTTTTAACGTACAAGGCTTGATTTCAGTGATAAATAGGAATTTGTCTACAAAAGGGCGATATGTTTCAGTTTTTTGGGTTTTACGCACAAACGGTGCGTCGGATCAAAAGATGTCTCGGAATAAATTAGTCTTAAAATCTAGGCGCACGGTAGTGCGCCAGGCCAAGTTCCGGCCTAAGCATACTGTGTGTATATTACAGGAGGTCTTAGAGCCGATTTTTACCCTCTCATAACTTTCAACCAGGTAAAGATAAAGTTATGAAATTTTACACAGGTATTATACTACTAGATGTGAGTAAAATTGGAAATTTTCATAATTTTCAGTGATAAATAGGAATTTGTTTACAAAAGGGCGATATGTTTCAGTTTTTTGTGTTTTACGCGCAAACGGTGCGTCGGATCAAAAGATGTCTCGGAATATATTAGTCTTAAAATTACATTTTCTATTAGAATTCGTCATAAAAAATACCTGCTGCCATCGGAAAATCAAGAGTTAGATGCGCTGGAGAAAAACTGGAGAATGTTACGAAGTCAACTAAACCTTCAAAAGAAACCTCATGCAACATAACTAAGACCTATGAAGTTTCATACCAAAATTCCAACAACTCTAGGAGGAAAAGGGAGTGGACGAATATACTGGGACACCCTGTATATATTACTGTGGAAGATGGCACAGTTCTTTTGAATAAAAATTTTCTTAATGTTAAAGTGGTTTAGTGTCCTTACCGAAGTGCCGTGTACATCGTCTTCTCCAGACCAGTGACCATCTTGGTAACCGGTAACATCTTCCTGGTAGTGATCCAAATCATTACCAGTGAGTTCACTGTGATCGAAGTAATCACCGTTCGCTATCATACCTGAAGCTATCACTGCCAGAAGAATAGTTATCTAAAAATAATCATATTCCTTAAAGTACTAAAAAATAAAGGACAATACAACAACACAGACCAATCCCATGGGAGATACAGTAACTATTGTTATTTTGTTTCTTATTAGTGTAAAGAGGTAGGTTTTATCATTATTTACAATTTATCTTCTGATATTTTTAATTATTTTATTTTGTAAAAAAAATTATATACTTTCAATATTAACAAGTTAACCCAGTTTTTGATTTGTTCTTTCCTTTTCTTTTTTATTATAACGACTTTTTTCATTATTGTTGTTATAATCATTAGATTTATTCCTTTAACTCTATACAGGCTAATTTAGATATTTTATAGTATTTACCTAATTACTCGGTCCTACATTTCATCATATACCTTTGACTCTTTCAAAATCCTTTGAATAATAGAAGTATTTTTTTTTCTTGCTGAAAATATCCTGAGCAAACATCCTGTGGGCCATATCGGAATTTTCGAGCCGAAAATATTCTCTCGTAACAATACCATTTCATAGATAGGTATTTCGAAGCTAAAAATATCCCTATTGATAAGATTTCAATGCGATACTCAAGTATTTTTGAGCTTCAAAGACTTCAAGTGAATGCAAAAATAAAAAAAAAGAAAACATTTTTATTAAGTTATTAGATACCAACAAGCAGTAATTACTATAAAACCTATAAACCTATCTGAAACATAATGTTGATCAAAAGTAAATTTTCTTCAATTTCGAATAAATCTCATTCTGATTATTTAATTATTTGAGCACCGGAACAAGTGTTATGGAATGTTCTTCCATTTCTGAAGAACTGTGATTAATTGATAATTAAAAATTGAAAGAAGAAAATAAGTGGTCAATCTTAAGGCGAATCATATAAGATAGACAAAAAAAAATGAAATAAAAAATATCAATAAAGTGGTGAATGAACATTGAGGACTATAATTTATTTATTTATTCATTCATTATGAGCTACGCAACTTTAGCGATAAGCTCATGATCAGAAAATGAGGACTATAAAAGAAACGGTTAAACTGTAAGCTTAACCAATCTATACAATTAGAATAACTTTTTTTTTTACTTGATATTTAAATTGTGCGATATAGGTGGAGTGTATGTTTATACTACCTTCTGTAAAACGATCAAGTAGGTAATATGGAATGTACAGATTGTAATGTCTTTTACATTCAGTGGGTATATGTATTAGTCCGAGAGCCAGCAACGCACTTTTCATGAAGTGTTTTATGCATCCTGAAACTTTGCTATAATATACCTCTTGGATAGATAAGAAGGTATATATGTGTTGGATAGTCTTACCATGGAACACCAGGTACTGCGCATAGGGGAAAGGTGCAAAACAATATTGCCCAAAAATAGAGTTTTATTTAGAAGGCAACTGTCTTTAATGTAAAATTAAGACAATTTTACAATGAATAATAAATATGGCAGACACTTTAAAGGGGTATAACACGTAAAAAAAAAAATAAAATAAAATAAATAAAAAAATAATTGTTTTCATTCTAATATTAAATGAGAGTTTTATTTTCGCTGCCATTAAAACTGGAACAGCTGTACAAGATCATGTGAGCAAGAACCAATGAGAGCACAGAAAACAACCAACACTGCGCAGTCGTGTCATACACTCTTACGGTTGCGCGCAGTATATTCCAGTCTATCATAACCAACGTTTATTTTCATGCTTCCTGATAATTAAACCCCACAAAAGTGTCTGCCTTTTTGCAATTATTTTCAAATATGTTTATAGAAGACGCTGTTTAAATTGCAGCGTGAATAAAGCACTTCATTAATTATTAAAAATAAAAACTAGGTACTTAGTTTTTTTTTATTATTATCATTTTAACCCCCTTAAAAGTGCCTGTCTTAGTTATTATTAATTTGAAAATTGCCTTAATTTGCCATTTATTTCATTAATAATAGTTGGATTCTGAATAAAACTCTACTTTTAGGCAATATTGTTTTGCACCTTTCCTCTATGCGCAGTTCCTGGTGCACCAAGGTATGTTCAGGAAACACATACTTACCTTCTTATCGACCGAAGAGGTACATTATAGCAAAATTTCAGGGTGCATAAAACACTTCATGAAAAGTGCGTTGCTGGCTCCAGGTCTATTAGTTCTCAAAATTTTGCCACAAAATCTGCATATCGGCTTTTCTTTTTAAACCATGAGGTAGTTATCCTGAATAGGTCGTCGCTTTAGAAAATAACGACGAAATATTCAGCGTTGTGTAAAATTCTGTTTAAAGTGACAAGACATTTTTGTAACCGCCACTATTATTTTTTTATTTTATTTTTTTTTCGTTTTTAACGGCGCATCAACTATTTGGCTAGTAGCGCCGCGCCACTATTAATAAACATTATTTCCTCGATCTTTGTTATTCACAAACTTAATTATATATATAATACTATAATGTAATTGGATTCATAATTATTATGTAACATGTTAATTATTATGGATTTATAATTATTATGTAAGCTTTCAATTATTATGGATTTATAATTATTATCTAATTGGATGAATATGTACTTCCATTTTATATATTATAGACCAATTATTATTATAATCTAAGCCCTATTGTTATCACCTATCGGATTATATTTAATTTTCAGATCATGGCCAATTAATTCTTAAACAATTCCTTTATTATATGTCTTATTATTATTTATTCTCACTTTTTTTTATTATTGTTTTTTATTTTTTGTTATTCAATAGAGCAGATCACCCTTGTTGCGAAGCTCTCGTAATGAATAAATAAAAAAAAAATTATATATGTGTATGGGCATAAGGTTAGTATTCCATAACCCGGAAATGGTCGCAGCCCCCCCCCCCCCCCCCCCGAATATTTCCTACGTACGCCCATGGGTCTTATTCGTCAGTATAAGTTTTTTCTCAGCAGGACGCAAGAATTCGTTCCAATATAAATTCGCTAAAATACTAAGGAAATCTTCACTTAATTGTGTGGCTTTTGACAAAAAATTGAATTTCTCTATGAAGTTATCGGATTTTAGGAAGAATGCTTATTGAACATTTTTTCGAAGTCAAGAAGTACGCAGGGAGATGGACACATTTCAAACGTTCAAATGATTATAATCATTTTTGATTATCATTTTGATAATCATTTGAAAAAAAAAATACTCGTGATAATATCGCTCCATCAAAATAATAATAATTATTATTATTATTTTCCTGGAGCGATATTATCACGAGTATTTTTTTTTAAATTTATTTATTTATTTATTTTTTAAATCTTTTCTTTTTAGTGTTTTACCAAAGATTCTCCTATTATATGTTCGGGATACCATTTAGGCTATCTGTTCCATGTCACTGCACGGTAAGTTAATTCGTCCAAAGGAGTCAAGGCTCCAGACAGATGACACAGCGTCATATTTACCTGAAAGCAGGCATGACATTCCATTGTAAATGCCGACGATCTGGGTTCAAATCGCAAATTGGCGAGCTAATTGTTCCGAAAGAAAAGACTTTGTATATCGTCCTGTCCATTATAGAGCGATTTAATACAATTAAACCTTGTCGTGTCCTAATATACTCATATATCTCAGCGTTTGCAGGTAATGCCGCTAATAAAAAAGCTTTAATTTGTCTAGGTCCGTTTTTTAGTCTGCAAAACTGGCTAAATGATAGATTACGACCTTCTCTTTTCTTTATAATATTCCTTGGTATATTTTTTAATCAATGGTTTTATTTGGCTATTGAATAATAACTAAATCGCTGCTCTAAATGACAGATCAGTGGCTCATATGACTATATATGATTAATATGATCATGTGACTGCGTTATGCCTTAGTGGTTTCTTCATAGCTCTCAGAAAATATCCAGACCTTCGATATAACATATCTGGCCCATCAAATTTTATGAAAATTATGAATATGACCAAATTTGGGATGATTGTTTCCAACAATCTGTGTATATTAGATTAACAACTTTTATTAACGTATTAGAAGACAGGAAACAGATAGGTTTTAGAAGCACGGTGGCCGCGAGTGTTGAGGCGTGAGCACTTAACACTCCGTGTCAATGGTCGTGGGTTCGTTTCCCACCATGGGGTGGTGGCTTTTCTTTAGAAAAAAGAAAAGAACCTATCCTAGCTAGAAATGGGTGGTAACCTATAGATAACCCGTCCCAAAATTCTTAGTTAATAATAATGGACGTTAAAATTTAAATTGAAAAAATCCAGATAGGTCTCTAGGGTTTGGACAAACACCAAAAATACCGATTAGGTTACCGTGAGGTAAATTTGGTATATTTGGCGTTTCTTCACCCCCTAGGCATTTATTGCTTAAGAAGGCTGCCAAAAAGTATGCCGAAACGTACATAATATAGATTTTTCCAAAAATCTGGCTGATTTTCCTATACGAATCCCAAATATTTCTTGACTTCTTAATTTGACTAACTACTTTGCATCTCATTGAACTAGACCTTAATTCTAAGACTCTAATCACTTAATCAGCTCATAACACTAATATATTTCTGACATTTCTTACCATAGCCATTGCTGGATCCTCTACAACTGGAAGACGAGTACTGCCTACCCGCCAGGTCCACCTGGTGTTATATACATCACCCGTCTTACTCCAGTTCCCACAGACACTGAACACTGATATCACATTGACTTACACAATATGATAATGCCTCACTAATGTTGTCAGCTATCTCACTGCACATCTCTCCACGCTGACTTCATTAATTAGACCAAACATTCCAGCACTGGATGTAACACCTTACTCATCTACGTATGCGTGACGCTACGAGGGATTAACATTATTATCCTGACGAAAGTTCCTGCCTGAATCACATTTGCAGCTATTAATCTACTATATATTTGTCAAATACCACTCACTCATCTATCATCCCCCAGCCCAAACCGCTCGACAGAAAATTTTGAAATTTTGCATGAACACTCCCTATATAACGTAGGCGCTCGCTAAGAAAGGATTTTTTGATATTCGTATTTTTAAGTATTTTTAGGGGGGTTTAAAGTTTTAGTTGGTTAGAGCAGGCAAGCCAAGGCAGCATGCGTTGCTAGGACGCTAAAGAACAGCTGTTACCGTACATTATCTATTTCATAGTATTATTTTTAATTGAGGTTAATTTCAACTATGATGTCAGAGCTTGAATTACTAGAAATAAAATGTTTTTTATTATTATTATTTTGATAATATTCGGTACAAAAATCTTTCTTCTCATTTAAAAGGTCAAGTTCATTAACCAGTTGAATCCGTTTACTGGAAAATGGTTTTTAGAGCACAATTTGTGCGAAAGATTCCTTAACGTAGGAAAACGAATGAAACCATTTTTAAAGCGAGTTCTGTAGCCATTAACCAGAAAAATTGATAGAAATTCTTTTCAAAACATGGTAAAAAATGGAAAAAAATGGTATGAATGGTGATACAAAGTTTTCGGATCTCAGTATATTTTCTAAAATATCTCGAAAACGGTTGGGAACTCGTAGTAAGTGGAAGGTGGCTATTCGAAAGGTTACTAAATTCTCTACAATAAGATTCTGTTGTAATGTTCGGTGGGGCGATGTCAATCGAAGAGATAAGTGCTTAAAACTTCAAATTTGTTAGTTTTATGCTTTTCAACAACTATTTGTCTCTGTTTACCTAACTTTTTAAGCGGTTGTTGTATGTTTTTTGTTTTTGTTTTTTTTTTACTCTCCAACGGAGAGCAAAGCACGGTTACCTCCACATGGTGTTTCCTGGGTAACTTTGAAGTCCGTGCAATAATAAGCTGTACGAAATTATGTAGTAGCGTTAATTTTGATCATATCTTATTTAATATAAAAAATACTTATCGGCCGTGGTGAAGCACGGGTATTCAGCTAGTCTAAATAATATATTAGCACATTCCGAAGGATTGTAACTTTCGAGGATGCAAATTTGTGCAAATATCGTCATCGATCCTACCACCTAGATTCCGAAAATGGACTTGGATTTCTTAAAATGGGTATATATGTGTGTGTGTGTGTGTATATATGTCCGAAGATATAATATTTATTTATTTATCGCACCGCATCTTTGGCGAAGTGCATTATTTCGATACTTTTCAGTAGAGGGCGATGTAAAATAGGTTTAGTCTAGTATTTTCTTAAAATTGTGGATGTCCTTAAATAATAATTTTAAAACATTTAAACTAGATATTTTGACTTGGTATTTACTTAATATTTTGTTTTAGATGTTGTTGTAAATGTTTATGTCCTTTAAATGTTTGAGTATTGTATCAATGTGGTGGCTGTCATCTCCGAGGAGTTCTGTCAGGTCAATAGGTACATCAAGGTTCTGTCTTAAATGGCAGTCAGTCAGTATATGCTTCATTGTCACACTTTCGGCACGTCGGTTTGTCCTTGTTAGTCATCAGGCACTCGTGGGTCACACGACTGTGGCCGATACGTAGTCTGGCTAATATTACTTCTTCGCGTCGTGATCCTCTGTGTGACGAAGGCCATTCTTTAACCGTAAACTTCACTGTCCTCAGTTTGTTCTCTGTTGTGTTAGTCCAGTCCAGTTGCCAGTAGTGTAATATTGTTAGGTCAGTGTAACGTATTACGTCTTCATATTGCGATTCGAGTGGTTCGTAAGTTTGTGCTTCTGTTATGAGTTTGGAGTATCGGTCAGCAGTGTTTAGTCCTAAGTTTTCGGTTCCCGGTAGCCACCACAGAGTTATATATTTACCAGAAATCTTGCAAGATTGCAGCTGCTCCTACACTTCCTAAGAATTTAAAAACTATTTCTCAAACAGAGATCTCCCCATTGAAATTCACTTGAGAACCGTTTTTTTTAGGTGATTTGTTATCTTCAGTACACTACGAGGTCCCAACCGGTTTCGAGATACCTAAGAATTATAACATAATCCTAAAACTATTAATGTTTTCACGTCTTATTTAGTGACAATATCAAACATCCCGAAAACGTTTCAACTAAATCCATCTTTTCTAAGTAACTAAACTGTAAATTAGTTAGAAAAACTAGTTTCACCCACATTTCGCGAAAACGATGACAGATATCTCTTTTAAATGAAAGCCTATAAATGCGCAGCCGTAAGCATTACGATTTATGAACTTGTTTTTATTTTTGCGCTACTAATTTTTCCGGTGGGCGGATTCTGCTGGTTAAAAAACGTCCGTTTAAATTAGAAATAGTTTTTTTGTTACCAAATTTTATCATGATCTGACACATTTTGGAACAGGTACAAAGCGAACAGACTTATGTAAATGTTTATTTATATATATATATATATATATATATATATATATATATATATATATATATATATATAAATTCGCAAGAAACATCTGATTCATCGAGAAAAACAGAAGCGCGTTATTGGACGTATGCAGTAGTTAGGGAATTAAATAACCTTTTTTTTTATGGAAATTGTATCTATTTTATGATGACATAATTAGAATTTAAGCATCTTTAACAGTTTTTGAACAATCCCTTCTTATTGAATAAAAAACATGACAACGTTAAAAAAAAGTGAAAATTGGACATAACTGCTTTTCCCTTCGGAATCGGACCATACTTCAATTGAACGTTTTTGTTGGAAATGATGACCTCCTATAGTTTGGCTACGTAGACGTGAATCACCCTGTATGTGTGTATATATATATATATATATATATATATATATATATATATATATCATATCTATAGATAAAGTACTCTGTGAAATATGTAATACTGACTTGACAATAAAACATATACTTACAGACTGCTTAAGACGACATGATTTGACCATCCCTTACAACATGTGTGAACTTCTCGCTGAAGGTAGCCAGTACGTAGACAGTATCTTAACATATCTACGAAATACAGGATTATACGATCTCATATGAAGACCTAGAAGATTCGTTAATGAAATCACATTTTTATCCCATGAATAAGTGCATTTTTATTATGACTTAAAGTTAAAGCTCTAATCATTTTTAAGCCTTTGATATATTTAATTTAAATCCAATTCAATCGTAACACTGGGGCGCTCCGGACCTTCCCAATTTAAATCCATACATCCTGGATTCATAATAATACATAAACTTATAATCAATTCCTGATCTCTTAGGAGACTTAACTCAGTGTGTTTATTGTACAAAATACGAAACACAATAAATAAATAAAATATAAATATTTATATATATATATATATATATATATATATATATATATATATATATTTAGTCCTGTGAAAAATTATAAACTCAACTCATAAAATCAAATTATTATTATTCACTTTTATTAAATTTAAAAGTGAATTCATTGGACAATAATTTTTTGTGATTTTTTTTTTATGTTATTAGATTGGCAAGAAGCTTTAAATGGTCTTTGATTTGTTTGATAATTTACGGTAACCAGATTTTGTAAAAAGAGCCATGTTTAGGCTGTGAATAAGTATAAACTCAATGTTAATTTTTTTTGTCAGGTGTACTAATGGATTATAACCACCTCAGTTTTCTTCTAACTGTTGAAGAGAGGGTAGGTGGGATTGTTTTTTATGCTATGGCGGTTCCTGTGAATTAGCATCTTTTTAAAATAATGCTGCATGGAAGTCAACTTACGGAAGTGGAGAAACAAAGAATTATGGACCTAAGAAGAGGTGGGTTGACCCAAAGACAAATTGTTCGTGAGCAAAACCCCTCCCAAGGAGTGGCCAATTACTTTTGTAATTGCAGCCAAGACAATTACGGGAAAAATAAAAGAAGTGGAAGGCCTCCAATTTTTTTTAAGCAGGTGAAACAGGCGGTTTTGAGAGAAATCACAAAAACAGGAGCATCCTCTGCACAGATTTTGGGGCGATTTAATTTAGCTTGGAGATGAAGTGGATAAAGGAATCAAAGTTCTTAAAATATTGTAAGGTAATGCGAAAACCGCAGTTCAAGAAGCATCATTTGCAGCGACGACTCCAGTTCGTTGAAAATCATATTCAAAATAGACAAAAAATGGTCAAGCGTTATTTTTAGTGATGAAAAAAACTTAAAATTGATAGTCCAGACGGTTTTAATTATTACTGGCATGACTTTACAAATAATTTAAAAAAATGTTGTTAAGAAGGTGGCATTGAAGTAGCGGAGTCATGGGTATGGACCGCTTTTAAAGAAAAGGGAAAAACTAGAATTGCATTTATTTCTGGAAAAATGAAGCAGTTACTTACCAAAGTGATTTGGCGCAGTTCCTTTTACCGTTTATTACAATGTTGGAAGATGAAATAATCATTTCTCAGCAGAAAAATGCGCCGATTCATACTTGACGCGCAACAAAACAATGGTTTCAGGATTTTGGAATGAACATTCCTTCCCCAGCCAGAATAGGGGTGATGCCTTTTCTTTTTTCTGAAGAAAATCCACCAACCCATAGTGGGGAAATTATTAACAAATATATAATTAATTTGCTAAACAATAATTTGGCCAATAAACCAAACCAACATGAGCCAGACGGATTTAAAATTCAAAGGAGATTGAGCCTGTTGGAAGAATACATACCTGTTGGTAATCAAGATGGTGTCAGTACGCGTTGGTGGCGTTTGATATTATTGACTTTAATGTTTTTCATAAAATTGAGTTGCAATGGCAAACGTGTTTTTTGAAAGACAAAAATTTAAAAATAATAATTTTTGAAGAGGATTAATTGAATAGTTTTTGGTCCTTTCCCAATAATAGATTTCTTATTTGATTCTTTGCTAACCGAAATAATATATCAAAACCTTTAATTTTTAGGTCTGGTGGTTTAACGGCAAAATTATTGTTTGGAAAATTAATGATGGATTTTTTAATGTTTAAATAACATCATATACAGGGTGTGCCGCATTGAGGTGTCATAACTTTAGGGGTTTATTCTGCATTTCATTTGTAGTTCAGGGGCGCAAAAATGAGCGTCCTATCTGAGAATGTAGGTAGAGGAGTTACTCAAACTTTTGTGTATTTTAAAAAATACTGGCTTTTAACTGAGATTTCGGGATTACTCATCTCTTTATCGTAAATAAAGACCAAATATTTAGCATCTACATTAAATTTCCAATAAGAAACACCCGTTATTGAAATAATAGCATGTAAATTAAGGACTATATTAAAAGCCATAAAGGTGAGAATGTTTAATATTAGTTTTTTATTAAATTATCCAATATTTTCTAAATCAGCTATTTTTAGACTTAGAGGTTTGCCTCAGCCTCAAAAGTTGCATTATTTAATAAGCTTAAAAATGGTACCTCATAGTTTAAGAAAAAAATCTATGTAAATCTATTTTTTTCTGATTTCTAAGCCAAAACCAATCAATGTGGTTTTGCCTGAAGGAGCTATTCCGAACAAATTCTTTAATTTTCCACGATGATGTTGATGTCTCTTTCTTCCCAAACTACATGACGTTTATTATACAAGCCCTTCTACGAAATAACAACTCACTCTGGTTTCAAATGGATGGTTGCCCAGCTCATAATGGAAGAATGGTGACGGAATGGCTGAAGAGTTGATTCCGGCCAGTATGCACCAGTTCGTTTACCTCCTGATCTAAACCCTCTAGATTTCCATGTATTGGGAACATTTCAGTTAGATGTTAAGCTTATATTTGTAGACATTTTGAAAATTTACTGGAAAAATAGTTATTTGTCCACAGTAATAATAATTTTTCTCTCACCCATAGATTTCCATAAATTGTTCCTAGGAAAACGGGGTAACATTTAAAAGCAACTTTTGAGGGCGCCTTTCATTTGAATGAATTTTTTTCGCTTTTCATCTGCAGGAAAGATTTTTTTGTATACAATTTCAAATAATTGTAATGTATAACCCAGTTAACTTATGAGCAGACATTTTATTAAATAGAATAGAATTAACATAACAAATAAAAGGAAATAATACCATCAAGGCATAATTATATAATACACGTATTCATTGTATTTACAATAATGGTAATTATTTTCAATATGTTCTTCTGCATTCTTTCTCCCTTAATTCCGAAGAGTCCCCCTATCCTTTTCAGAGCAAAAATTGTGTTTACGTAGTGTGGGAACGGTTAGGGAATTCACTCTTCAGCCATTCCGTCACTACTGGGCAACCATCCATTTGAAACCAGAGTGAGTTCATATTTCGTAGATGGGCTTGTGTAATAAACGTCATGTAGTTTGGGAAGGATGGGACATCACCATCATCGTGGAAAATTAAAGAATTTGTTCGGAATAGCTCCTTCACGCAAAACCACATTGATTGGCTTTGACATAGAAATCAGAAAAAAATAGATTTACATAGATTTTTTTCTTAAACTATGATGTACCATTTTGAAGCTTATTAAATAATGCAACTTTTGAGGAGGAGGCAAACCTCTAAGTCTAAAAATAGCTGATTTAGAAAATATTGAATAATTTAATAAAAACCTTTTATAAACATTCTCACCTATATGGTTTTTAATATAGTCCTTAATTTACATGCTATTATTTCAATAACGGGTTTTTTTTTATTGGAAATTTAATGTAGATTCTAAAAATGTGGTCTTTATTTACGATAAATTGAGCAGAGATCCTAAAATCTTACTTTTTCTTTTAAAAAAGCCAGTAGTTTTTAAAATAGTCAAAGGTTTGAGTAACTCCTCTACCTACATTCTCAGATAGAACGCACATTTCTGCGTCCCAACGCAGAAATGAGCGTTGGGACCTGCATATCATTTGTAGGATGATATGCAGAATAAACCCATAAAGTTATGACATCTCAATGCGGGACACCCTGTATACATTTTAGCCTTATAAAAATATGAAAAGAAAAATGTTAAATTAAAAAAAAAAAAAAAAAAAAATTGTGTGGTGCATTGTACGAAAATATACATCGTATGGTTCATTGTAAACAACAATAATGTCTGGCAATAATGAAATTAATTGTATGTGTATTATTTTATGGGGAGAATCGCCAGAGTTGCGGATGCCCTTAATTAATTAAAAAAAAAAAAACATTTTACACCAATCCAATAGCAAATTAAGTAATGGTAATTCAAGATTACATAATATAAATTATTTATTATTAAAAATCATAATAACATGGCAGTCATAAGTTAATAAAAATAATTATTTCAATAAATAACAAAATATTTTCTTTTTTTTTTTTTGCTATATCTGTGCCTACCTAAGAGAAATGTGAACATGGGTATTAGTAATATATGGCAGGAAGAAGTACATTAGAGAATAAATTGAAGGAAAGGCGTGACCATGATACATATGACAGACAATGAGATAAGGGAATCACAGATCTGATATGATATGGTTTAACATATGGGGAGGGAGGGATATACAGCTGAGCAAGGCGTGGAGTATAATTCAAAGGAGGGACGAAACACCCACGAGCAAAAAATGGATTCAAGCTTTATGGAATAATATCTCTGTGAAAGTGATATCGGGGTTGATAGCTCATCTGTAGCTCGTTGTGGATGAATCTGTTTACAAACAGTGCAGAGCCACGCCTCCCTCCGAAAGGGGCGGGGCTTGACAATGACGGGATCTCATTGGCAGGACTCGGCCCCGCCTACTGCTCCCCTCCCCTGAGAGAGCCCCGCCTTTCGAGCGGGTCAGTGTGCCATGTGCCGCCGACGGGTGAGTGTCCGTGAAGTCTGTGACAGCTAGTACCTCTCTTCCAGCCCTGGATCCCAGCACGGGACTTGGTTGGGTGTTTGGGGCGGCGCCGGAGCACCACTATCCACCCCCTCCTGCACACGCCGTCCCCATGGACCTACATGTGTCTCAGCATTTCCCTTACTACAGGTAGAGTCCAGCATAAACGTCAACTTGCACATTTTTTTTCTGTCACCTCTCGTATGGATCGGAAGAACTGACGAAAATCTACACTTTTCAAGACATTATATCATCTGAGAAGAAATACATTTGACAATATAATGGAATCGCCATAAAGAGAAACGGAGGAAAGTACTGACCACACTATCTCCCTTGTGTGCCGTATGGTCAAGAATCAAATAACTCTTGCGTATGTGCCTCCTAGGTCCCTCGTTTTCCGTCTTGCGGCATTGATTTTTTTTTTTTTTTTTTTTTTTTTTTATAGAGGCAATAAAATATAATAAATCAATCATATTAATGTTTTCCGAACAACAATAAATTATAAATATCAAATTTAGGACAGAATTACATCAAACTAACCTACAATGATTATGGAAACAAGAAAGTCTTTTAAATTTATTTTTAAAATCAATTATTTGCCACTATTTTATGACATCCGACCACATTCGTCACAACCCTTATTATTTATCTATTACTACTTATGAAACTTTGGAGACCAACTAATTCAATTGAAGTAAATAATAGGTAGTGAAAACAAAAGTGTTAAATAAATAAAGTAACAAGAAAACTAATAGAACTTGTGAAGTGTCATTAATAATTGTCACACTGTGCTAATAGCCTCGGCAGCAGGTGCACAAAAAAAATAATTGTCACTTTCCAAATATTTATCAATTAATCGCTGTGCGCCAAGTCAATTATTGTACTTTATAATGTACAGGCTTTTAAAAAACAATTATTATATGAGGAAAAAATAAATAAATTGGAAACATTTTAACTCTCTAGGAATAAAATAATTTACAGTTTTTAAGCAATTAACAGATTAATGTGACAAGTAATTTCTTTCATCTTAGTTTATCAGCGATTAATTAATTACAAAAATAATAAATAATAAACGTTTACTTCCTTTTCCTGGATTTATTTAATATTATTGAAAGCAATTATTGAAATAGAATAAAAAAATTAATATTAATCAAGATAAAAAAGTTATTCTTCAATAGGCATGTAACGTTACAGAAACAAATAAACGTTTTTTATATTATACAGTAAACAAAAAAATTGAAACAATAATAATAACAACAACTTATTTCAAGGGATATATAATAATAATAAATTCAATAAAATTGATATTTATCATACATTCTACAATATTCAATTGCCCTAATTAGAATAAGCAACACAACATTTGTTTTGCCCTAATTTCAAAAATTGAACTGATTATATGATTAACATTTAAATGTAGATAATGTTTTCCTGTATGTATAATATCCATAAACCGGAATTAATGGTTGGAGCCGGTAAAATGCGGTCTCTTATATTTTTGCCTAGGAACGGTGTTAAGAAAAATCTCTTCAGGTTTTTTAATACCTCCATAAAAAAAAAAAAAACTATTTCTAAGGATATCTACCTTCTTGGTACTATTTTGTTGAACTAATATGTATGTCCTTTACCAACTACTTGGGTTGAAAGACTTCTAAAATTTCCATTAAATTCATTTTACTCACTACTTATGTAAACAAACCTAACCAGATATTAAATGGATTTAGGAAAAAAAAACAAAAAAAAAAAAAAACACTTTAGAATTCTTAGTACTTGGTTTGAATTAAATTCCATCGATACTATGTACAAGCTATCGATTAACAGGTCACCAAAGACTATTTTACGGTTACATTAATCCATGTAACAACATTTACTTTTTTGGCTTTTTAACATTTTTCCGATTCTCTAAATTGAAAATGTTCATAGAATGCTGTAAGTTTTGCAATTGCACATAAATAAATTAAATGTCTTTGGAAAATTTACACATGTTTTCGAATATTCACATCGACAACAATGTTATTTAAAATTTTTATCGGGAGATGAAACCATTCATAAAACTATAAAGCTCCAGCTGTAAAAACTGTCAGATAGAAAATTTAGTATTTCCTAGACTTTGAATGGGACATACACTACTTTCCCAGAATAAATTAACGACAAAACAAGAAAAACCACTTGTAACACAATGTCATCAAACATTATCCATAAAACACTTCCTAACGACCTGTAGAAAGAAAGTAAGCTCTAACGTATCACAGCCCACACATGGACACTATCATATATTTTTTACAATAGATAAACATACATAAAGAAATAATTCAATATTTTTTACTATTGCTGAAATTAAATTTTGTTATAACAAACAGCGCGAAAAGATACCCATTATAGTTTGTTTATATGGTAGTTATGTATTTCACTTATATCAATTTCTATATAGTTTTGTGGTTGACGTTTTATATTTGTTATTTTTTCCAAATTATACAGTGTCAATATCATACTTTAGTTTTATAGATGTTTTATTTTGCCTGTATGTTGTTTTGAGAGCAAATCACGCAGTTTCAGGCTCTTTAAAACCAATATTAAAGACAGAAATAGTTCAATTATTAACAATCATCACTAATTTGGCAAAGAGAGGCTAATCTGAGAAAATAAAAATTAAAAAAAAAAGACAGAATAAAATATTTTTAAATCTGTTTGGTATGAATCTTTATTTTTTTAAATAAAGATTTATAATATTAAAACACAATAAAACATCGGTAAATAGATGAGATTTGGTACATTTTTTTTAATTTCGGATTCTAAAACTAATTGAATACATGATTTATTTATTATCTATTTCTGGATTTATCTGTTATCATGGAACTCAGTACTAACCAATTATCGATCTACGAATTATGATTTAACACAATACTATCTTAGCCTTGATTTATCTTATTTTGTTATCCACAATATTCTTTTACTATCTGATACGCTATCTATGTGGTTTGAATGAATTGAATAATCTCTCACTCACTAATCCTGAATGTATTTGTTGACATTCAACACAATACTACCAGATCCACGATTTATCGTTAATTATTCATCACAATATCAGTTGATCCTTGCTTTATCTCATTATCTTATCCACAATATTATTTTATTATCCGATACTGGATTTATGTGGTTTGAATGAACACAATAATCTCTCAATCACTAATCTTCAATGTATTTGTTGTCATTCAATCCATACTAACTGATCCTCGATTTATCATTAATCATTCAATACAATATCATCTGATCCTTGCATTATCTCATTTTGTTATCCAGAATTTTCTTTTAATATCTGATTCTGGATTTATGTGGTTTGAATGAACACAATAATTCCTCAATCACTAATATTGAATGTATTTGTTTTAATTCAACACAATATCAGCTGATCCTCGATTTATCAGTAATCAATCAACACAATATCATCTGACCCTTGATTGACATCGGTTTGTTGATCACCGTACTCCCTTACTAACTGATGCTGGATTTATTTGGTGTTAGTGAATTCAATCATCTTTTTTTCATTCAATAATCCTGAATGTATTTGTAATCGTTTAGCACAATAATACCATATGCTAGATTTTTCTGTTATCATTGAACACAATATTCTTTTAATATCTATTTCCGGATGTATCTGTTATTATTGATCACAATACTAACCAATTATCGATTTATCCGTTATTATTGAACATAATACATCATTAGCCTTGATTTATGACATTTTATAGATGACAATATTCGTTTATTATCTGATACTGGATTTATGTGGCATAAATAAAGAGAATAACATTTCATTAGATAATCCAGAATGTTATTGTTATCATTCAACTATCGATTTCTGCATGTATCTGTTATCAGTGAACACAATACTAACCAATCATCGATTAATCCGTTATCATTGGATACAATACTAACTTAGCTACTTTTTTTTTTTCTTTTATTCTTCCTCTTCATAGTATCCCTATGAACAGTGCATTTATTTTGAACACATGTGTCTTTGCCTAATTTGGGATATTAAATGTAGTGATTATGTTTTGGTTACATATATTATATTGAGCTATGAATAACTTGAATTACCTCACATATTTTTCACAATTTATTTTTCTGCTCTCTGATATTGGATTTATGTTGTGCGAATGAACACAATAATGTTTCGCTCAATAATCCTCAATGTACATGTTATCATTGAACACAATATACGTTTACAATATATTTCCAGATGTGGCTGTTATCAGTAAACACAATACTAACCAATCATCGAATAATCTGTAATATACTACACAATACTACGTTAGTCCTCAATAACCTTATTTTGATAATCACAATACTATTTTATCACCAGATACTGGATTTATGTGGTGTGTCTTAACGAATGATATAATTCTATATGTTTTTTTTTCGGTTAACACAATAATACCTGTTAATGGGTTTATCTGTAATCATTCAAGACAATATTCTTTTTCTGCAAAATTCGGGATTTTTTATCATTTAAGAGATTATTTATTTAATAGACCCTAACACTTCATTATTATGTTTTTATTTTTTTTTCTTCTTTCTTTTAGCTATAGTAATATAACATTTATAGTCATAACACATATGTTTTATAATCTTATTTTCGGTGTATCGGTTATATTTCAAAATAATATTTCCTCATCATGGGTATATCTTTTTAAAAAATTTTACTCCCGGTTTTGGAATTGAGGTTATTTATGTGTGCATACGAAATCTTGTGATAGTTTTTTTTTAAACATGAAACCCTTATCTCTGATATGATTTAATATTCCGTCCAGCTCTACCTGTCTGCCCGCATCTTTCTCTTGTCATTCCGGTTTTTTCGTATAACTCGGGTTTGATTGCAATAACATAATTTTTTTTAAAATATTTTCTTTACTCCTTCTAACTCCTTTTATACCAAGTTTTAATTCTTTATTTATTTATATGTTTATCATTCAAGCAGCCAATTTTCGCATAGCACTATTTTTGTTTAAAATGTAATTTTTTTTTTTTTTTTTTTTTTTTTTTTTTTTTTTTTTTTTTTTTTTTTTTTTTTTTTTTTTTTTACAAAAATTTAAGAAATTCGAAAAGTAATAATTTGTGCTAGAATATTAGATGAAATAATTCCAAAAAGAGTCCAACAAAGCTTAATTAATTATATTTATAACAATTAATTATTTATTTAATTTATTTTATCATTTTATAACTTTTATACCTTCGCTATAAAAAAAATGTGGCTATAACTTTAATAATATAATTATATTATCTTGTGTATTAGTTATCAATTAATGCAAAATAAATATCCAATATAGGAGTAATATTTGTAAAATTGAGCTTCGGGGAAATATAAAATGATATTATCAATATCATTTTTAACTTTTTAAAGAAAGTTAATAACATTCATAAACTCGTGCAGTAAATTGTTAAAAAAGTCCGTCACGTAGAAGCTACTTAATTAAGCACATTTACTTGAAGTTGGTTATTTTACGCCACCTTCATGAAAGATTTGCTAAAAATAATGTTTATAAATACAATAATGCGTCGATATATTAAATAAAACATGGTAGGCCCGGTGGCCATGAGTGTTGAGCACTTGACACTCCGACCAAAGGACGTGGGTTCGATTCCCACTAAGGGTGGTGCCTTTTCCTTAGAAAAAAGAAAAGGCATCTGCCTTCTGGCTAGAAAAGGGTGGTAACCTATAGATGACGCGTCCTAAAATTCTTAGTTAATTATAAATGGACGTTAAAATTTAAATTAATCAAAGCATGAATAAAATATGTTCAAAGAGTCTCTCTATATAGTTATTTTGCAAGTAAATATAACATAAATGTTGCCAACGGCCATAGCCACGTTGAATGCACCGGTTCCCGTAGATCACCGAAGTTAAGCAACGTCGGGCGTGGTCAGTACCTGAATGGGTGACCGACCACGTGCTGTTGGCATTACAAAAGGGTGGTAACTTGCAGATTGCCCGGCGGTAAGAGCCAGATAGATTGATGCGCCGTTAAAAACGAAAAAAAAAAATATAAATGTTTAAAAAAAAAATCAATTAAAATAAATAAGACTGCAATAAGATTAAATATTGATGGTGTCTGATAAAGTAAATAAAACACGTCTACTTGTATTTGTGACAAGGAAAGTAAAATCATCTTAAATCTGTTTAAATAGGTTTCTTTTCCTCTTTGGGTAGTTACTTCTTGGATCAGCCCGTTAACAAATGTTGGTCAATGAGGGGTATCGCCTATAGCAGGCGTGCGCAATCAGTCTGCCGCGCACGTTGATGTACCATGATACATGATGGACACGTTGATGTCCAAGTGTATGATTCGCTCCTAGCAGTGGACTAGTGCAGGGCAAGATTTCTTGGCTTTTTTTTTTTTTTTTTTTTTTTTTTGTTTGTTTTATGGCGTGTCAACTTTTTCGGTCATTGACGCTATTTCTTTGAGAAGCAAATAATCCGTGATGGTTGTAATCATCAAAGATTATTCGCGAACATATAAATTCCCATTAATAAGCAGTATAATATTACATGAGTCTGATAATGCCGATAATTATTTTTAAATGAATCTTGTCAGGGATATTCTCTTCAATGAGCAGCATATCATTCAACTTCGGTGGTGATATTGATTTTAGTTATCTCCGGACTGATTAAATTTTGCTGATTAATTCTGCCTTTTCCAAAAAGTCAAAAAGCCTTGCTATTTGTTTGGGGTCATCGGTCCCCCTCTACATATTTCATCTATAGAGTCTGGTAGTTGATGCTGTTATTTTAAATGTTCATAAGCCCTGCAATTTGTCAAAATATGCTTTACTGTGAGTTGCACATTGCACGACCCACTCACCGGAGGCGCATTCTTTGACATGAGGAAGGAATCACTCACTGGCTTTACTATCAATGAGGAAGTAGTGAGTGAGGTCTAACGTTGGCTTCACTGTCAATGTTTCTGAGAGATTTCTGATCTCCTGAGGAAGAGGCTCCTGTTTGTGCCGTGGCACTATGAATACTGTGCAAACGTTCAACAAGACACTTTTGACGGTGTCGCGATACTCAACTATACTCCTCTCTGATTCCGACTGTTGCAAGACGATTCTGACTGTGTTTAAGCTCTCAAGAGCGCTACTAGACAGTTCTGGCAGTTTTGGGGCACACCGATGTATGGCGATATAATTCCCAAAGAGCCATAAGATGTCTGCTTGGACGGCGGAATATATGCCCCCATAAAATTACCAAAAACTCCATTTTTTCGGTATTGTGTGCATTCAAATTTATATGCAACATTTTGATTATATAAACTACTTTTTAACAGTAAATATTAAAATATGACATTTTATTTACTTAAATACTTGAATGTTTATTTCTGTTTTTTTTAAACTAATCACATTTTTATATTTAAAGATAACGTTGAAGTAAATTTACGCATTCACTGAGTTATCTTAGTGTCTTTATTCATACACACAATAAGGTAACATATTATGACTGATAAAAATCATATTTATAAACAAACAATAAAAAAATCATATTATGTGGCTAGGGTAATTTTAATTATCTGGGCGGAATTCAAAATGACACCCTTCCATCATATTAATAACTTATAATTATTTGGTTAGGCGGGAACGGGTTGAGGTAAACTCTCACAATTATAATGGACCGATTTTGGTGACTTATTTATTTATGTTTCTTAACACCACTGTACAAATCGACAGTACTGCCCGTACTAAAAACGCATGCCCGGTCTGGTTTTTTGACTCTAACAAACACTTAAAATGTCTACAAACGTTCCAACACAGGGTACTCCGAATAGTGTCCACTGCTCCATGGTTCGTAAAGCACAGCCAGAACCAAAGAAAATTGGAGGTTGATCCAATTTTTGAATCATACGGAAAAGCTAGTGCGAAAATACCATCACACTCTTGCAGCTTCAAGCAGTTCCGTCTATTTTCAACTGGGACTAATAATAATGCCCCAGGAAAAACACAAGAAAAAATAAATTTCACAAAAGAAAGAATCCTTATCTGTGCAAAATACGTTTATACTGGTCTTGTATGAAAAGCTTTATGCACAGATTATTATGGATATATATTTATATATAAATATGTATAATGTTATATTATTTGACGTTAAATTTTCTTCTTTTGGAGCCATATTAGGCGTGGTTTCCAGCCATGCTAAACATATATGGTGAACAGTTGCGGGTTTTGTTCGTAGCTAGCTGAACAATTCGACTGTCTCCAAGGTGGTAAGCCGAAACACTAGCCACTCTGACACTATAATACTGTTTACCTCGCTATAATTCTACATTAACCCTTTGCGTCCTCCCTTTACAAGCCGAGGTATTTTCAATTACATTAAACTAATACACACCGGACGGGGCTATTTATCGGTATTAAACCATAACTCTCCCCTCTAGAAGTCCAATCCTTCATAGAAATCGTGACCCGAAGCTGGAGAGCTGCCGAAGTGGAGGAAGTCTCGTTGAAACAGCAATTTGTAGCAGTCAACCATCAGGGACCTCCAGCTAAGTTCTCAAGATAAATCAACCGCCGGCTCCTACCTGCTCAACCAGCACGATAGATTGCCACTCAACATAAATTAATTCGAGAAAAAGCAACTTATAAAATAACTGTAAACAATACATTTATTTCAAAGGCTAATTCCTAGGATTTATGGAAATAAATTAATCCTTAAGCTATTACGATTTCTTCTTAACCAATATTTCTTCGTAGCAATCGGCCTTTTTTTCCCGGCTGTTTAATTCTGACCTAGAGCAGCGGGAGATCTGGTTTACTAATCGTTATCATGCATTCTCCATTATCTCTTATCAATTTGTTATAAACAAATATTTTAAATGTTTATCTATACATCAAGGAACAACTGCATCAAACTATAATTATTTATCAATGGCGTATAGCATTAAGATCTCCAAAATATTACTTACCTAAGACAATCTGGAGTGCATAAAAATAAATATTAAATAAATTAGAGAATACATAGATACATTAAAAATAATAACGATAAAAATAGAGCTATTACTTATGTTTATTGTAGCATTGCCTCAGGTTGTTTGGGATTTTTTTAATTTTGTACATTTTAGCCTTTTTCAAACATATTAGTGCTGTGTCAATATGACGGCTGCATCAGAAAGCATATATGTCAAGTCATAACGAATGTCTAAGTTAGGCAACCAACAGTCAGAATATTTTTTTTTGAAAATTCCTCATTTGCTAAGAAAATCAAAATTGAATATAATTTTGAAAATGGTTAACCTTTAAGTACTGAGGTATGGTCCCTGGGACCTTTTGTTTACTGAAATTTGAAATAAATTATATATTCATTGAATGTGTGCAATCAAAAGAGAACTACTAGGGGGGATTTCTAGAAATGGCTAACATAAGGTCCCAGGGACCATACGTCAGTACTTAAAGGTTAAAACAGGTTATTATTAAATTATAAAAAGTTACTAAATAATGGGCAACAATCTGTCCAAGCAGGATATATATCTATTTATGCAACACAAGTTTTAAATCATTCGATTTTGCACAGAAATATTTTCTCTAAAACGTTTTGTAGAGTTCGTGAAATTGCGGAATTCGCCTTCTGGAATGCTGTTTTTTAAAAAAACTGTTTGAATTACATTAACATACAATAACATGTGGCAGTTCCTGTGGGTTGGAATTTTTTTAAACTAATCATTTGTTGTATGTCGACCAGCAAACAATAAAAGGATTCATTAATCAATTTTTTTTAAAGAATACTATCATTTATTTCTGTTATAATTGAATTGAATTTAAGTAAAAATAATTGTCAAGTAATTAACGGTCCAAATGAACGGAATGATCTACTTCTAGTACACAGCTCTAATTGGGGACTTCATTACGTCATGGAACATAGTAAAGCAAGATGAGCAAAAAATATGAGAAGTCGGTACTTTCACTGGATAAATGCACAACAGCTGTTGGTGGTTGTGAAATGAATTTCTGTAGAACGCGGTTGTCTAGAAAAATCTCTTACACACCATTGCCTAATCAAATATGGTTGACTGGAAAAACGTCGTACAACCTAGTCGTCTTGTTGAATGTGGTCTACTTGGGAAACCACTAACAACAACGTCGTCTTGTCAAATATGACCGACTGGAAAAACCTCTTACAACACCGCCATCTGGTCCAATATGACCAACTAGAAAATCCACTAACAGCCCCGCCGCCTTGTCCAGTATGACCAACTAGAAGAATCACTTACAACCCCGTCGCCTTGTCCAATATGACCGAATGGAAAAATCTCTCACAACACCGTCATCTGGTCCAATATGACCAACTAGAAAATCCACTAACAGCCCCGTCGCCTTGTCCAGTATGACAAACTAGAAGAATCACTTACAACCCCGTCGCCTTTTCCAATATGACCGACTGGAAAAATCTCTTACAACCCCGTCGCGTTGTCCAATATGACCGACTGGAAAAATCTCTTACAACACCGTCATCTGGTCCAATATGACCAACTAGAAAATCCACTAACAGCCCCGTCGCCTTGTCCAGTATGACCAACTAGAAGAATCACTTACAACCCCGTCGCCTTTTCCAATATGACCGACTGGAAAAATCTCTTACAACACCGTCATCTGGTCCAATATGACCAACTAGAAAATCCACTAACAGCCCCGTCGCCTTGTCCAGTATGACCAACTAGAAGAATCACTTACAACCCCGTCGCCTTTTCCAATATGACCGACTGGAAAAATCTCTTACAACCCCGTCGCCTTGTCCAATATGACCGACTGGAAAAATCTCTTACCACCCCGTTGCGTTGTCCAATATGACCGAATGGAAAATCCGCTTACAATGGCGTCGCCTTGTCCAATATGAGCGACTGGAAAATTCACTTACAGCCCCGTCGCCTTGTCCAATATGACCGACTGGAAAAATCTCTTACAACCCCGTCGCCTTGTCCAATATGACCGACTGGAAAAATCTCTTACCACCCCGTTGCGTTGTCCAATATGACCGAATGGAAAATCCGCTTACAATGGCGTCGCCTTGTCCAATATGAGCGACTGGAAAATTCACTTACAGCCCCGTCGCCTTGTCCAATATGACCGACTAGAAAATCCTATTAAAGCCCCCAGCTCGGATACTATAGCAGTCTGCGCAAGGCTGTAATTAAACAATATTGGAGAGTGTATAATAGAAGGGCTGGAATATCTGGGCAGGTGGATCGGCCTGTAATAGGCCTGTTCTTGTAGATCTAATATCTACCCAATGGCTATCGACTCCGCCTCCGAAGACCAAGGTAATGGCAGGATACTTGGTAATTATACATCCTTGGACAATCAAACCATCCTTTGCTCGTGCGTTTAGGCGCCACGACAATACACCACACACAATACCATATCTAACACATTCACAAAACAGTAAACTTCCTTTAATCCGGCACGATCGGGACTTGAAGCATACCGGATTATCAAATATTCCGGACTATCGGATGCATGTCGAAAAAAATGTATAGAGCTGAAAATTAAACGAAATGTACAGGTAGACTATAAGACTAGGACATATTTAATGTATAATGACTATAATAAAATTGCACACTGTTATATTATATTGCCTCAGTCGAAAGCTATAAACTGAACTGGCAACAAGTAGGTATTTGATCACAGACAGGGTTTCCGGGTATTTTTCTACGACCCCTAAGGGCACCACGGGGTAGTTGGGTGGAGATTTCGCGGAATTGAAGCATAAGAACTGACTAGGCGCACTTTTCATGTTTGGTCTTGACACCCCTGCTGTGCCGGATTATCAAGCGTGCCAGATAATAGGATAGCGGATTAGAAGAAGTTTACTGTAATCATAACAAATTATCAATTTCGGCGGAGCTGTGCTTCTTCGACAAGAACTTTGGACACGGATTCTTATATTATACGAGAACCAAGAACAGATGTCGCTCTTATCATTATTTTTTTTACGGATTATCAACTGTTGGGCTATTAGCGCCGGGCTATCTACAGGTTACAACCCAGTTATAATGCCTATGGCACATGGTTTTCCCAGACTGTCACCTCTCGAAGTGCTGTCCACGTCCAACGTGCTGAACTTCGGCAATCGACGGTAATATTCAACTTTGTATAGCCGTTGGCTTTTCCCATTATTTTTGCTAAAACCAAGTTTCTTGTTTGTTTATATCATCTATTGGCCGAAATTGTTCCAATAATTACTTTCCAAAAGGTAGACCCGTTTGTACGGATGGTACAGTGTATTCTGGGTATCTATAGGCAAGAACTGATAAAATAGCGATACAAATTTTCAATGTCTCCTTATTCTTGAATCAACAGAGCCAGAAATGCAAGACAACAATTTTAATTACAAGTCGAAACAATGTAGTCTTACAACTCAACACCGGCAAGATTTTCGCGCACTCAGTGATCATTGAAATTTGAAAAGTAATGTCACAAATATTTATCAACTTATCTTACAAAAATCGGATGTTTAAATCATTAACAAGAGATATTTATTATAATTTTGTAAAACGAATCTCTCGAAATGACGACCTCTTTAACAAGTTTGAAAAATTTCTTAAATAAAATTCTATCTTTTGTTTCGAGAGGTATATAACTCATTATTTACGAATTTTTATATATTTTGGAAAAGGCTTATTCCTCCGCCGGTGTCCAATTCAATATACACAATATTTTACCCAAATCCAACATCTGTTCTTTCAGCTTGAATTGATTTTTTGGGGGTTCGAAAGCAACAAGAAAATTCTTACTGTCAAAAACGTCAAACATGATATAAAAAACAGTAAGATTTATACATTATTTTTTAATGTCTTAATCACTGAAAAATTCTTGAAATACCAAGATATCAAAAAGGAAAACCAAAATTTCATGATTTACTAATTTTTTTAAGTAATATTTTATTTTTGCTACACTTCTCACTTATCAACTATTTTTTTTTATGGTGATTATTATTTTGGTATTATAAATTTGTCTTTAATATTATTTTTTAGTTTTAAAATAGTTTTCCTCAATTTGTATCCCAAAATAATGGTGCATTTCTATTTCGTTCTACTACCGCTGGACTTAAAATTTGATGCATATTTACTTTTTAAAAATGCAGGTAAATTCCAGAAAACGCAACCAAGGGACAAATATATTGTGTAAGGAGACAATGTTAAAAACGAAAGTTACAGACTTTTCAAGTATTTTCAGTATTTTCGGCAAAACGTGCTTGAGGACTTAGTCCCACTTTCACTGTCCTATGAGACAATAATTACAAATTTTTTTTAAGACATGATATTATATAAAGTTTTGTCATAAATAAAGATATTTGGAAATTATGGACGTTCGTGTTTTACATTGGCCCCTCTATTTATCTGGTTTTGCACTCGAGATTTCAACTATTTGTCACAATTTTCTCCATATTTCTTATGTTAATATCCACCCAATTAAAAATGTATAGTGACTGAAAGTAACAGAAATTCTCAATTATTTTGGGATACAGATAGGAGGTATCTGATTTTAAAAGCGTAGAAATAATAGTAAGAACAAATGAAAAATAACAAAATATAATATTGAGCAATGTAATAATGGTAAAATGTTTCATAAATAAAGATTTACGTATTAACAAAATTTGTAAGTTATAAAATATGTGCTTTCTAGTTTTCTTTGTGATTTTCTGGAATTTTAAATTGTTTTCTCTTATTAAGATAAAAATAAAATCTTGGCGAAAAACAGGGAAATAAAGATAAAGTTAAATCCCAGGAAAAATAAAAATAAAAATTAAGAAAAGAAAAAAATACATTTCCATAAACTTACGCGATTGGAATAATGAAGAAACCCATGACCCAATCACTTTGTCTAGAAATATCCCCATTCGGCCCATGAATTCATAATCACCACCTATAGTGTATAATAATATGCATCTTATTGAAACCATATGCAAGTGACCTAACACACCCTCTGCACCGTTATCCGCGATCGGCTAGACCTTATCAGAGCGGAGATATTTCCCGCGCGGAATCAATCAGTATTCCGTAGTTGTCTGATTTTGATTGAAGGCTCCTGGCGACTGCATATCAATCAACGAGCGTCTACTCGCGGGACTATTTATAAAATCATTTGTCAATCATCGATTTATGGTCTCATTTTACATCTTGTCAATCATTCAAGAATATATCTCAATAAGTAGCAGTAGTAGCTTTCCGCAAGAATGCGTGCGCTAAGCACATTCCTCAGAAAACATATGGCTATTATAAATAATAATTTTTATTTGTTTTTATTATTTTAATTTATGATTATGTGGCGATGTTGTATTAGCTCCAGTTCATGAATAAAGTAATTGATTGATCTGTTAATAAAATAATAATGTTATTAACAGATCAATCAATTACTTTATTCATGAACTGGAGCTTATACAACATCGCCACAAACAATTAATAAAAAATTACATATATTCATTAATATTACAAAAAATAAACATATATTGAAATTTGCAATTGAAAATAAATCTTAAGCCCATATTAAGCCCACCGGTCGTAAATTATAAATAAAATAAAAATATAGGCTAACAAAAATAAATATTGTGAAATTTTGGATCAAAATGAACTTGCTGAAAGACTTGAGTAAATACTAAAAAAGCTTGTAATTTGGAATACAGAGAGTATAATAGTGAAAATAAAAAATAGAACCCGTCACGTAGGAGCTGCGGATCTAAGAATATTTGTCGGTAAAATGGTTAGGGTGCGATGTCTTCATGATGAATGGTTAAAATAACCTACATAAATAAAAAGATAACACATGAATACTTTTGAATAATTTTTTTTTTATTTGATAGCTTATCAACCTATTAGGTTATCAAATGTTAGATAAAGTTATGCATTTCAATTTATAAGTGTATCCTTTTAAATAACTGTTCTTAAACTTTAGTGTGATTTATTATTGTATTTAATTTTTATATTTAAAAATTTTATAATATTGAATTTTTAAGTTTACTTAACTTTTATAAAATTGAATACTACATCGAAAATGTTTTCTGATTGTTTCACATAATCAGGTTAATTGCCACCAGATTGAGAGCAAGTTATTCCTCATCGGTAATATAAGATAAATACAAAAAGTTATCCAGCTTTAAAGCAGGCAGGCTTTACAAGGGCCACGTCGAGACTGCAGTAAATGGGATTGCATTTTTTTTAATCGGGTTTTCGTAAAAAATTACAACTTAGGAGGTAGGATCGGCACAGACATCCTTCAATTATCCTGATTAGAACTTATCAGAAAAACGTAGAATTCGTTTCAAAACCGTGATGCCGTAATTTATTTTAGGAGAATCAATAAACCGGCCAACATTTCATAAGAGATATTATCATGAGAGCAGGGAAAATTGGTCACTTATTACACTTATTGGTGGGGAAAATTCCTTCATGGTTATTGTTATTGGTGGTTTTGATGGTCGATTTCTAGAGGAGGGAAAACCTTGTGACATTCCTATTATATAATTGGCAACGTAAGTAAAAATAGTATTCATTATTAATAATATTTTGGCATTTATTCTCATAGTTTTCGGCAATATTTTAATAAGTCAATCATGCAGAAACTGTACTACATAGCACACCATTCGGAAAGTTTGGTAGTTCACGCGAGATTCATGAAGAAAAACAGCAATATATAAATACAAAATAAACTTGCATAATTATAATATAAGTGTAATGAAGGAGGGACTCAATTGCTACATGTTAATGTATATATATATATATATATATATATATATATATATATATATATATTTGTACGCTCTACCACTGAGCTAACCTCGGGGACGAGGTTAGCACAGTGGTAGAGCACTCGACTAATGAACTGGAGGATCAGGTTCAAAACCCGAGCGCGCACTAAAGATATTTGATCTTCTAGTGCTGCCGTTCGAGGGTTGGATTTGGGGTCCCAGATCGTCCCTAGGCTCACCCAGCCTTTAATTAATTTAATTAATAATGGTTACCTTGTGTGCTAATGACTCTAGCAGTGAAGCAGCCAAGGGGAAAATCAGGCGACCGGAGCATAGTGTTGACCACACTATCTCCCTAGTGTGTGCCGTATGGTCAAGAATCGGATACCTCTAAAGTATCTGCCCCTCTGGGCCCTTGTGGCCTGTTAAAGGACTGATATATATATATATATATATATATATATATATATATATATATATATATATATATATATGTGTATATATATATATATATATATATATATATATATATATGTTTTGTTTTAAGTTACTTCGCTGGGGTTGAAATGATTGATTTGTGAGACGGCTTCTCTCTCCAGCGGTGCTCTTCCTCTCCTACATAGCAGCCTGAAGAAGTCGGAGATGAACCCGATGAAATATTGCAGTAAGGAGAGGAAGAACACCGCTGGAGAGAGAAGCCGTCTCACAAATCAATCATATATATATATATATATATATATATATATATATATATATATATATATACTTATTATCTTATTATTTTTGGTATATAGACGGTCGGGTGGGATTTGACACATTCTTCAAAATTCTTTCATGAGTGCAACCTCAATAGCTAACATTGCTCCTGGAAGTGTTAAAAGCAAATAATCATTATTTGAGCAGCTTAGTTTTCTGAAGTTTCATTAATTTGTTAGCACCCTTTTCTGCACATGATATTAATTTTTATCAAATAGAAAAATTAAAAAATTGATAATTCGAAGAATATTTCTCAATATAATCATTTTTAAAAATCTTGCACACTTATTGCGGGAGATTATTTACTACATTCTGGTCATTCCATCCATTTTTACCGTTTATAATAAATATACATGATAATAAAATCAATTACATCACTAAAATAAGAAAACAAATCTAAAACACATTGTGAAAATGAACAACAGTTTAAAATATATTAGAGAAAATACAGATCTAAAAATTAGAAGCTATTTAATTTTTCTATGACCTAAAAGTATAAAAAAATTAATATGTACATGCACTTAAATTATATAATTTAAAATTATATACATTTACTTTATGGCGAGGTTAGCTCAGTGGTAGAGCACTCGTCTAATGACCTGGAGGACCCAGGTGCAAAACCCGAGCGCGCACTAAAGATTTTATCTTGTATTGTCGTCGTTCGAGGGTTGGATTTGGAGTCCCAGATCGTCCCGAGGCTCACCCATCCTTTAATTAATTATTCAATTAATTAATGGGTACCTTCAAAGGGAAAAATTAGGCGGCCAAAGCATAGTACTGACCACACTATCTCCCTAACTTGTCGTATCGTCAAAGAATCAGATACCTCTTACAGTATCTGACCCTCTGGGATCTTGCGACCTGTTACGGGACTGATTTTTTTTTTTTATACATTTACTTTATTATGTTGCTATTACTTATTACAGTATAGTGGTTATTGAAAATTATTTTGTCATATTTGTTTTCATATCTGGTTTCTAATAATACCATTGCTATTATTAGTTGTTTATTATAATTTCAATTAGGAATTTAGTTGTATTTAGAGGATGTCATGTAGTCAGATTTCTTTTAAGAATTGTAATGTGTTTTCTTTATATTTGCTTCTGTCCTGACGAAGTTATAGGGCATGTTACAGGTTTGTCTAAATCTGTATTCAGTTAGTAAGTGTTTTTTGTAATCAAGTTTAATAAGGTGTGAATGAAAAATTTGTAAACGACCTATTCTTCCGCGATATGGAACAACTTCATCCCTTTGTTAGTTGCTGCTGCTTGAAGATCATTCAAGTATTGTGTTTTCAATTTCTCTTAGTTTGTTGAGATTTTATTTCCAAATATAGTTTATGGGGTTGCCATTTGGAGGAGTTTGGTGTCTTAAATAGTGAACTTGCTTTACGATCTGCTGTAGAATCCATTGCGAACAGCTGATGACCGACACATATTTTTGAGAGTAGCCATTTCCCATTCAGTGACCCCTATATTTGCACAGGAGCCTCCAGGACAGGTCTATACCCAGACAGACTCCAGGATGGAGGAGAAGAAGAAACTCTGGAAGAAACGGAGCCGTGGAGAGATGAACTGCTCACCGCTTGTCGGCCGTGTCTTCCCATATCCAGCAGGGTACCGGTTCATTAAAACTGAGGACTATTTTTTTCAAAGTGTCCATTCGTCCTTGGGATTTATTGGGCTTTCACGACAAATGGCTCGTGCGAACCTCCGTACATGTTCTAGGACCGTGGTTATGATGGGTGTGGTCGTTAAGTCGTCATAGGAGGACTCCTAGAGCCGATAGTTAAAGAAACCAACCAGAGGAAGTTCTTTGAAGATAGCTTGTTACGTATAGTACAGGTGAATGTCTTGTACTATTACAATACAGAGTAATGGTCTTCTTGATGTTTCGTTCTATATAAAGTATTATTCCATCCACTGTAGAAAATATAGATTTGTTCATTATGCATAACGCTTTAGATAAAGAATGTCTATGGATACCAATATTTTGAGAATACAAGCGGTCCGCAAGCTAGCAAACTTCCACAAAAGACGAAGAAGTGAAACAATATATGGTTGGAATAGGGCAATTTAGTCAGAAAGATCTCTGATTTCGGCAAAGAAACATTTTTCCGGTTGAATTGAAGTACCTCCGAGGTTTAAAATTCTCTTAAAATTTGAAGGAAATATCGTTCAAAAATATTAAATTCCTCATTAATTTTCATTTGGATTTGTCATTAGGTTTATTCTTTTGTTACTACCAATTTTTTTCAAAAACTTCAAGGAATGTTTGGGATTTGACTAAGAGAAAACGTCAGATTTTCTGAAACTCTGTATTTCGAACGTTTAGGCATTTCCTCTGGTAACCATCTTTTGCTAAAAATAAATATACACTATTACGTAACAGAATAATCAAAACAGTAACAGGTTCAGCCATATCCACGTTGAATGCACCGGTTCCCGTAGATCACCGAAGTTAAGCAAAGTCGGGCGTGGCCAGTACCTGAATGGATGACCGACCATGTGCTGTTGGCTTTATAAAAGGGTGGCAACCTGTAGATAGCCCGGCATTAATAGCCCAATAGTTGATACGCCGTTAAACACGAAAACTATAAAAAATACGAGTCTCTATTTTCATTAAAAGTATAATTTGTTGATTTATTTATCGTTTTATTTGACTTGGTTTTTATGTAAATATTTTTTATTGGAAGTTTGTTTTTTAATTAGATGCAAATAGTTGTAATTATGTAAATGCATCGGAGGGGATGTGTTTGCGTAGGTGTATTAGTTGATGTTTACGGAGAAAAAATAAACGAAGTCAATTTATAAATAATTTAGGGGGAATAAAAAAACAAAAACATGAAAGTAATTAAGGAAAAGTATATCCTAACTCAAGAGCATGGATTTTCATCACTATATGTTTTTTTTTAATGGTAGATTGCTGGGAACCATATGATTTCTTTGTCCTAAATATTTCAAACAAAGGCACAAACAACGAAAAGACCGTATCGGTTTAGCTAGCTAAATTAATATAAAGTATACCGTGTATTTGAAGCTCGTTTGCCTAAATATTTCTCAAGAACAAGTTCTTCAGCAAGAAATAATACAAGAGAATTTGAAATTTATGTTCTTCTTTGGAATAAATATAATAAATGACAAGTTTTTATTGATCTGTCAGAGAATAGAGGAATGTCTGAGGGTGAGTTGGCGGTGGAACATAACTTCTTGACTTCCGTTTGAGAATTATTTGCTCTATTGGACCGGAAAACAGATCACAACTCTGATTTATGTCGGAACGATTGCCCTTCGAAATTCAATCCTTTATTCTAAGGGAGGCAGAAGTCACTTGAAATGTGATGGTGGTTGAGTTGAGTATAGGAGGGTGATTTAAATGTCTGGTGGAATATTTCTGATGTACATTCTCAGGATTGCAAAATTTTATTATTGTAAAGAGTTATTTATTTTTATTTTTTCTTCTTTTCTTATTCCTTCCATTGCAGAAAAAAACACAATATGTTTTGGTCCAAAATAAAAAATATTTTTCTTCTTCTCATGATTGCAATAAATATTATTAATTATTCTTGTAGATGACCCAAAATAATTCTTTTTGATGTTAGGAGGCATGGGGTCGTTAAAGCAGTCTTCCTGCCTTCATACTACTTTATTTAACAGGCCCGACATGTAGTATTAAGCCAGACTCCAAAGGGAGTACATTGTAACGAGAGGAAGTGCCCCTGAAGAGGTGCGAAAATATGCACGAAACATGTCGGGCCTATTAAATAAAGTAGTTTGAAGACAGGAAGACTGCTTTAACGACCCCATGCCTCCTAAGATAAAATATATATATATATATATATATATATATATATATATATATATATATATATATATTATTAAGGTTAATGTATATCTACATGCGTTTCTTTATGATGACAACAGTTTCGTTTCTCGTGTTTGGGAAATGTTTTCCGCGGAAAATTGGCCATGTGGGCATTTGTGTACGCCAAAGAGTTATACAAAACAATGGGTATATGCACTAATTTTACAATTTTATTACAAGAAATAGTTAACGGGTTTTTATTTACTTCCCAAATGACATTTTAATTATCATAATATTTTCCCTTTATGGGGAAATCACTTAAAGAAAGTTTGTAAAGGGTAGAAAATCCGACCCCAAAATCAGATTCATTAACAAACGGAATTTAAAATAAAATAAAAAAAATATTTATCCGTTAGTTGGCACACAACCCTCTGAAATTTACTGCTAACTAAACTAATTATTAACTAAATTACAGCGCTGTCTGGAGGCATGAATATTCCTCTGATGAAACATTATAATGCTTGTGTACCTTCTGATAACCAGATTCCTAGAATGGTAGTACAAAAAGACAATATATACATCTTGTAAATTTATTCATAGTTAAAATATACATATGTAATGCAATTTATTAATTTATACAAAATATATTTAATATCATTATAGTTCTTCAGTCGTTGAAGCGTTTGTAAAATAAAGAGTTTGTATTCCTGTTATTAACTGAAGGCCCGGTGGCCGTGAGTGCGATTCCCACAAGACTAGATGAATTTTCTATAGTAAAAAGAAAAGGCATCAGCCCTATCCTGTCTAGAAAAGGGTGGTAACCTATAGATAGCCCGTCCTAAAATTCTGAGCCAATTATAAATGGATGTTCAAGTTTAATGTTATTATTATAATTTAATTTAATTGTTATTAACTACCAGTGAACATAATAACTATTTAAAACTACATTTTATCGTAAAAATGGTTTTATTGTGACAACGTTTCGGCTTGAACTTCAAGCCTTCATCAGGGCTGTAAAAACGAATAGGACATATTTAACACTAATATATACATATGTATATATTATTGTTAAATGTATATATTAGTGTGAAATATGTCCTATTTGTTTATGCCCTGATGAAGGCTTGAAGTTCAAGCCGAAACGTCGGCACAATAAAACCATTTTTAAGATAAAATGTAGTTTTATTAAGTAGCAGTGACCGAACCCTGACAATCCCTACCTTGCATCATCAACGGTCAACCATCTCCTCTCAATGAATAACTATTTAATCTTTCTTAAAAGTTGAATTCCCGGCGAATAACGAATTGATGACAACGTCCCCTTCCATTTATAATTTTTTTTTTGTTTTTTACGGGGCACTCACAAATGGGCAATTACCCGCCCTCTCTCGTATGAGAATCTAAGGCGTTAGTCACTAGATCACGGGGAGACACATCATTTATAAGTGATTTTATAAACTGCAAAAAGATTTAATACACACCTAATAGAAATATATAAACAATAATTCAATAAAATTTAATGAAATAATAAATACATAATGTAACTATATACACTCAATGATACAATAAGAATATAAAGAATATACACATAACGGTGTTCATATTCTATTCCACGTGATCCTGACCAATCAAGTTTATTCTTTTTTTTTTGTAAACACTATAAATAATCACATATTTATCCAAAATAAGAGTAAAAAGAATCAGGAATCTAAGAATGTCTAAGAAGGTAAATGAACAAACAGACAATACATTTTACGCATTTAACTTTCACCCGGCAATAGCGAATAGGATGAAGCTGGTTTGTAACGGGGTTTGTAAAATAGTTATATAATAACAATATAATAACCATATAATAAGGTATATAATAACAATATAATGAGTAAAATAGGTATATAATAATAAGGTAAATAATAACAATATAATTGTAAAATATGTATATAATAACAATATAATAACCTGGAAATATACAAAATCGATAACAATGTTAGCAAAATTAAAGATAAAAAAAAATGAGCACAAAATATAACGTTTATAAAGTCAAATGTAAAGATTGTAATTCGTTCTAATTGGTAAATCGTCACAGATATTAAAAAATAGAATAGTACAACATGCCAAAAATATTGTCGAAAAAGCATATAAGACAGCTATTATTATATAATGATAGTTGAGAAGGACAGAAATAATATTAAACGGAAAACGAAAGAAAATACTCACATTGTAAAAAACAATAGGAACGGAGTAAATAAGAAAACGGGAATTAAAATTTTAAATGAAATATTTTATAATAATATTGGAAAATAGTAAATGATCGATGCAAAGTAATAAAACTAAGGTTTAATAATTATAATGTTAACTAAACATCTTAATAAGGAATATGGTAATTTCACGCAGTTCCTGTGAGTCGGATTTTTTATTTTTATCTCTTACCTTCAGATATTTCATTCTGGTTGTTAGGACATTATTTTACAAAGCTACACCCCATTTAATTATCTTATCTATCGTTCGCCATATTTTATGTTGAGAATGTTGCTGAAAAAGATTGCGTTTAGTATGAATTTTCCGTTCTCCAACAAGCCCCCCCCTTGGAAGAGAATGGGATAGGTCGATAGTGAGAGTGGTTCGAATCGACTCTTGGCGTAGGCTTATTAAATCCTTTCTGTAATCGATTAATCGAAGCTTTAATAGCTAGCTCTTCGATGGGAGCGGGAGGAAAAAGGAACAGGATCGTAATGAATTTCCATTATCTTGTCGGGAATAAGCCCGCCTCCATGGTGGACGCTTTGATCAACAAATTAACAATACCTTCAATTATATATGTATATACAATTCTGATTATTTCCCAACCAATAATTATGGTATATTCGTATTGACATAAAGCTCAATATTTAAACAAAAACCCAGATTGGAATATTATTCGATAAATCTTATTATCAATTAGTTTTCTTTTTCAAACTTATATTTTAATAGATTGTATCTTTTATTTGGGTCTCAAGTTGCTTATCTGTAGAATGAATCCTAAATGACAATTAAGGACTGCTTATCTATAAAGGTCTAACTTTTTGGAGGACAGTTCTGAAGGACAGTTCTGAAGGGCTGAAAGATTTTTCCAATATATTCATCTGCAGCAGATGGTCAATGAATGTTGCATTGCAATGAATGTTGACACCGACGCAATGAAAAAGTGCATCGAGCTACAGCGGATTTTGAAGGAAAAGATCATGTCTAGGGAACGGATTGAATTTCTGTGACCTTCTCCCACAGATGAATATATTGGAAAAATAGGGTCACCATCTTGTAATAATGAAAGATTTTTGTCTTTAAGTTTTATCTTTGGGGGGGGGGGCGGATTCAGAGCCAAAGTTGGTCTCAGGATCCAAAAAGTCTTTAATATGTTCCTGTAAAGGGGAAAATCTTGCGGTCGGGGCATACAGACAATCTCCATAGTTGGCCGAATCTAAAGGGATTCCTCTGGCCTCTCGTTGCCTGCTGTTTATTTTTGTGGGTTAACCTACAAAAAGTATCACAAAATTATGATGCGTCGGTTTGTAGCATAGAGACAAATTGATACATTTTTGTGTAGTACCTTTGGAATACAGCAGAAAACGAATTCAGCTCTATAGACTTTTCGTGACGCATCCTGCAGCGATGTGATTTTCGCACGGCATATCGAAAACATTTATTCGAATTATTATGTAAGCTACTTTTACAACATGAATTGTTTAAATATAATATGTAATTGCCACAAATTTATATTAGGAATTACTCTCTTCTGTTACTTGACTACACATTGGCGGGTTTCCAGGCCGCTAGGTTCAATTTTAACCAAGGAATTGGGTATAAACTGCTGTTGAGAAATTTAATTATGTTTGCAATAATTATCAAGTATGGGCGAGAATGATTAAAGACGTTGGCCGCACAAAATTCCCCATATATTACTATTGAAAGGTCTTCGGGAGGCCCAGTGGTTAGCTCGCTGTATTCTCAGGCGAAAGATCCGTGTTAAAGTCGCTCTTGTGCCAGGCTGACATTGCAGTGGTAGACTCACAGAGAAAAAACTGTTCCACCATGGATTTTTAGCAAGGTTGGAAACCTGTAGATTGCCCGGCCCTGATGGCCTAGGTGATGATATTTTTTGTTTGTGTTTGAAATATTCAGGGCGAAAAACCTCACTGACTTCAGCGCCCTATCGTGTAAACTTGACACACTATTATGCATTTCATGCCCTTGGGTTGGGGCGTGTAAGGCAAAAAAAAACAACATACTATTTAAACTCACTTATCAATCAACATAATAAACAAATTACTGCTATCATAGGATGAAAAGAAATTTTCTAGGTCACTTCCTTCGTAAAGAGAACACTCTTTAGTAGTAACTTGGGGGTGCCGAAGAAAGTTATGATTTTTGATAATGGAGTAATTAAATTTTTCTGATTAGTTCCATCTGATAATATTTCATTGACAGCTGATGTTGCTCTTCATAAGCTATGCAATTCATCAAAATATGCTTCACTCTGAGATGTACATTGCCCGAGGTACAAATCGGAGATGACATCTTTGAAGGGAAAAATGGAATGGAATATTCTTAAGGTACAGATTTGTAGGAGAATTGTAAATCCCAAAGAAGAACGTTAAACAACCTCAGAAAAAAATTCCTGAGATTGCGAAGATGATTGTATGTGTGAGGAGGATTGTGTCTGTGAAGGATTGTGTGAGTAAGGAGGAGGACAAACACAAAGAAGAGGGAACTAATTGGTAGAGAAGCTGACGTAGTCATGAACAAGGATGCAAAACCAAGTTCAACGCTCGACCTTTACCTTGTATTTAGCTGACGGGAGAACAGTACTGGACTACGAGTACTCTACAAGTAGCTAGTGTACAAACTACTAGTTGTGTAGTAGTACTCATCACCTATCGACTGGAAACACGAACAGTACTGGACTACGAGTACTCTACAAGTAGCTAGTGTACAAACTACTAGTTGTGTAGTAGTACTCATCACCTATCGACTGGAAACACGAACAGTACTGGACTACGAGTACTCTACAAGTAGCTAGTGTACAAACTACTAGTTTTGTAGTAGTACTCATCACCTATCGACTGGAAACACGAACAGTACTGGACTACGAGTACTCTACAAGTAGCTAGTGTACAAACTACTAGTTGTGTAGTAGTACTCATCACCTATCGACTGGAAACACGAACAGTACTGGACTACGAGTACTCTACAAGTAGCTAGTGTACAAACTACTAGTTGTGTAGTAGTACTCATCACCTATCGACTGGAAACACGAACAGTACTGGACTACGAGTACTCTACAAGTAGCTAGTGTACAAACTACTAGTTGTGTAGTAGTACTCATCACCTATCGACTGGAAACACGAACAGTACTGGACTACGAGTACTCTACAAGTAGCTAGTGTACAAACTACTAGTTGTGTAGTAGTACTCATCACCTATCGACTGGAAACACGAACAGTACTGGACTACGAGTACTCTACAAGTAGCTAGTGTACAAACTACTAGTTGTGTAGTAGTACTCATCACCTATCGACTGGAAACACGAACAGTACTGGACTACGAGTACTCTACAAGTAGCTAGTGTACAAACTACTAGTTGTGTAGTAGTACCCATCACCTATCGACTGGAAACACGAACAGTACTGGACTACGAGTACTCTACAAGTAGCTAGTGTACAAACTACTAGTTGTGTAGTAGTACTCATCACCTATCGACTGGAAACACGAACAGTACTGGACTACGAGTACTCTACAAGTAGCTAGTGTACAAACTACTAGTTGTGTAGTAGTACTCATCACCTATCGACTGGAAACACGAACAGTACTGGACTACGAGTACTCTACAAGTAGCTAGTGTACAAAGTACTAGTAGAGTAGTAGTACTCATCACCTATGGACTGGAAACACGAACAGTACTGGACTACGAGTACTCTACAAGTAGCTAGTGTACAAAGTACTAGTAGTGTAGTAGTACTCATCACCTATCGACTGGAAACACGAACAGTACTGGACTACGAGTACTCTACAAGTAGCTAGTGTACAAAGTACTAGTAGAGTAGTAGTACTCATCACCTTTCGACTGGAAACACGAACAATCCTTTTCCTCTTTTGACTAGACAATCTAGGGACAACTTCAACATCAAACTCAGAGAGTTAAACATAAAAAATAGTTTATACATTAGCAAAACATTTCATTGTCTATCTCATTCATAATATTATTTATCTGAAGAAGATAATTAATTCTAATATATATAATTAAAATCTAAAAAAACAAAACAAAAGTCCGTCACGAAGGTAATTATCATTCCACAGAAGGCGGATAGATCACACTGCATTCCTGAATAATTTGCTTGAAATAACCTACATACAAAAAAGAAAAGAATATTTTTATTCTTAATTAATTTTCTCATGGAGTATTGTGAATGCGAGGTACTACACGACTTAATAAATACACAAAACTTCACATTTTTCATTATCTATCTTGGTGAATAATCACATGTTAAAAGAGAATATCCCATAATCGTAACAACTGAGAAAATTCGAAAAGCGCCCCTGTTTAGCGATTTTGGTGTTAGAAATAAAAATCAATGCTGGAGCCGGTGTGGAGGTTTATTTTAATTTCAACTTAATACGGAATAAACCACAACTTCTAATGGACCGACCTACACAATTTTTAAAACACATCTTTATCTTATTAAATGAAATCTTTTTCCAAAAATAGCAATAATTAATATTAAAAATACACCCAGAAATTTCATCATTTTCAAGGAAGAAGTTAGAAAGATGGAAATAGTGATGGACCTAATGTAGAACCCTGCGGGACACCAGCTTTCAATGAAAAAACAATATTATTTCAATTGCATGATATAATATCCCTAAAACATCTAGTAAGATATATATATAAATATATATATATATATATATATATATATATATATATATATATAAATTCTTTTTTATCCTAGTAGGCATGGGGTCATTAAAGCAGTCTTCCTTTTTTTATACTACTTTATTTATTGGGCCCGACATGTTTCGTGCGTCTTTTCTTCGCACCTCTTCAGGGGCACTTCTTGCAAGGAAGTCCTCTCGTTCCCAAGTACTCCCTCTGGAGTCCGGCTTATTACTATTATACTTATTATTAGGTAATAAGCCGGACTCCAGAGGGAGTACTTGGGAACGAGAGGACTTCCTTGCAAGAAGTGCCCCTGAAGAGGTGCGAAGAAAAGACGCACGAGACATGTCGGGCCCAATAAATAAAGTAGTATAAAAAAAATAAAAAAAAGGAAGACTGCTTTAATGACCCCATGCCTACTAGGATAAAAAAGAATTTGGATATTTTGGGTCATATATAAGAATAAATAATATATATATATATATGTGTATATATATATATATATAAATATATATATATATATATATATATATATAAATATATATACATATATATATATATATATATATATATATATATATATATATATATATATATATAAATATATATATATATATATATATATATATATATATATATATATATATATATATAAATATATATATATATATATATACACAAATGTATTGTATTCAAATTTATGTGTATTCGATTTGTATCTTTTACAAAAAAATTATATCTTCTTTAAAAATAGCACTAATAATTATGCTTAATAACAGGCAGAGTAATTTCATAATTTTCAATTTAAATACAACTAAAATAACAAGCAATAAAAAAGCCATCTCTCAACGAAAGTGAGAAAGATGAAATAATAAAGGAGCTAATGTTGAACCCTGCGGGACGCCAGGCTCCGAGTGAAGGACTGATGATTTTTGAAGTGAGGCTCTTCTAGCTGATTGGTGAGAGCCGGTCTGGCGGCTTCCCTTCTTAGGAATTTATACATATGTAACGCACCCCAAGGAGCCACCATACAAATTTATGTCGGCGAATTCCGGTCCCTTTGAAATTCCAATGACAGCGATTCGCGGTCCCCTCAGCGATCCGATCGCCTTCTTCCATGGTCTTCTAATAGCCTCTTTAAGGAGACTGGTAATTAAATCTCATAACTATATGAAAAACCATATTTTGGATTGATTAAAATTTATGGTCGGCTATAAAAACTTTCTCATTACCGCAAGCTCTCCCAGACCCAGTTTATGGTTATTTGATATAAATAATATTAACACTTGTCTACTAAATATTTATTTTGATCTCCTTCATGGAATATTTTAGGCAAATTTTATGCTTTTTGGTGAGCTGAACTCAAAGATGACCGCCTTTTTTTGTCCATCACAGTTTTCTTTCAAAATATGATCTTTGGATACATAAAAACACTACAATGTAGAAAATAATTTTTGTGCAAACTAATACAAAAATTCCTTTGTTTTTAATTGAGCACAAAATTCTTAAAACATTCAGCTCATTATGACATGATTTTGGGCATCCTTACATCTCTTATTTAGTAATCCCAACCGCCTTCTCCCCTGCCACTTTTCTTTCATTTCGTATTATTTCTGGGGGTGAGCAAATAACAATTTTAAGCACTATGTATTAAAAAAAAGAAAACAAAAATGTTTTGCTAAAAAACTAGACGTGATGGAATTTTTGAGTATTTTTTTTCGGTTTCAGCAAGCAAAAATACACCAGAAACAGTAAAAAAAAATCGCAAGCGGTTTTTTGGTCACAGACTTCTGTAGAGGGTTCAATATTTTACTGTGATCCCAAGAGTTGATTACATGAACGTTCCAGATGAAAGATCAATACAAATAAATGTAACCAGGCGCTAAAAAGGCATTTAGAATGGTGTGAAAATGTAGAGAATATTTACAAAAAGAATTGTGGTAAATTCAAGATGTATTGACCTTTCGCCTGTCACATATGCTTTTTAATTAAAACACACACACACACAAACACACACACACACACATATATATATTCACAGTGCCCCGAATTTTAATAGCAAAATTTCAGGAGCGTACAGTGGACCGATAAACTTAGACAAAAAATCCTTTAGAGATTTCCTCGTTTTTCCTTCTTTTCCGAAAAAAATCTCAAAACAAGAAACAAAAATACTTCTTATTTATGCTATCATTACTTCAATGTAGATATTGGCCTCACGTAAGGCAATACGACGAATTTTGAAACGTCATAATCGCTCCCCGTGCCATCTTCAAAAAGTGCAGAATTTATATACTTCAAGATTATATTTATAATTTATATACTTCAAGATTATATTTATAATTTATATACTTCAAGATTATATTTATAATTTATATACTTCAAGATTATATTTATAATTTATATACTTCAAGACTATGTCAAGAGATTGAATTTTAGTAATTGGTTTCTTGAAACAATTCGAAATGACAATTTATTTCCATTAACAATGGAGATATATAAGTACAAAAATGATAACTTGTTTTGCGAGTTTCTCCGAAACGGAGCAATAACAAGCAAATCTCTTAAGGACTTTTTGTATTAGTTTTTTGGTCCCCTACACGCTCCTGAAGTTTTGCTATTTAAATTCCGGACGTAACGTTTGCTAATACATCAATAATATATATATGTATATATATATATTATTGATGTATTAGCATGATTAATTGACAAAGTTAACGTAAAACACGGGTCCCTTTACCTCTACTACTTCTATACTTGAAATTGTATCAAGGTAAATAAGTTGGAGAATTCCTAAGAAAATATAGGAATGTTTGGTATTAAGATTTGATTAAATATCACATGTACTTCATAGTCAGTTCAGGTATTGTTTTTGTCTCACTTCGCATCCTTGTATTTATTGCTAAAGGAGTCTGCCAAAGAATCAGCCGAAAAGTCCATATAGATTCTCACCAAACATTGCTGTTGTTTAGCCGAATCCCTAATATCCATGAATACTTGAAATCACGTATTATCACATAACCTAAGACACGAAACGTTCTAACATAACGTACATTACAAAATGTAAATGATGCTTACAATTGCTAATGTACGTCAGATATAAATAAGGATATGACTTTGCCATTGGGAGATTAATGACTTCATTTTTCGCCAAAGAGATAATAAACGTAGGCGTGAGTATAAATACACGCTTGTATATAATTAGTTTGGCATTTTAGTTTTAGCCGATAGGAGAAATCCCTTGTATTTTAAGCGTACGGAGGTACTTTGCATACGCGGGACAGTCCGCCCACCGCTCTCCATCTTAATGGACCTCTTTCCTTTTTTAATGGCACTTTATTACCCTTAGGAGGGGTGGGAAGAACTCAATTCCTGCCAGTTGTTTGTAACGAGAAGCGACGATACGGAAGGAAAGTTCAGATCTCTTGCAGAAATTGACGGGCGTACAGCAACGAGGAGGTTGCTCCATTTTTGGGGATTTTCTGGTCAGAACCTTAACATGGATTAAGAAATTATCTGTATCATGTGGTAGAATAAGACAGCAGCTCTGTTCACTTCAATAGTGGAATCACAGCACCCAAACCACTGCGTGAGGCCCACTATTGACTTTCCATCTGCGTACAGCCAACACCTGCTTTTAAAAACTGAGAAATGTAATGATACACAAATATGTCGGAGAAAATGAAACGCCGTTCTACAATGGATTAAAATGTGTACCTCCTTCAGCTACACTGAGGATGATTTGACAGAAACAGAGCAACAATTCGACTGAATTTTGCATTTGTTCTGTATTTTACATTCTTTGTTTCGATTTTTATATAAGCTTCCTAATTTAAAAAATGTGAATAAAAGCAAATTTTGTTCATTTTAGTTGAAAAAGTCGTACGTTTTGGTTTTTTTTATAGAACTTGGCTCAAAAAGAAGGTAGCTTTAAATTTTTAAACCTGACACCACCACTCTAAAAAAGCTAGGATAGAATCCTTATGGACTTACTTTATTAAGTAGGCGGCTATGTTATGTTAAGGAAAAGAAAATGTAAAAAATATCAAGAAACTAAATTCAGAAATTTGCCAAAAAAGGGGAAATAAGGAGCTACTTCCTTATTGCTGTGCGGACTTGAATTGTGTATGGTCCTGAAAAAAATTAATTCTATTGTACTTACTAGGCTCTAGAAATTTTCAAACATCCAAATCTCAAGAAGTAAAGCTTTAATATTTATTAAAATAATCCACATATTTTGATGAGATCCTTGAAGAGGAACAAGGTAAAATTGAAGATTTTTTTTTCTATCTTGATATCGTTTTTTTAATTCCTTGAGATTTTGTTTTCCCATGAAATTGTTCATATGGCTGGAGGTATCCATATATTGTGTCACGTGTGATAAAAAAAGTGTAACGGAAGTGACGTAAATAGACACGTGGGCGTAAATTGATTTTGGCGGAAAATTAAATTTAATAATTATATATATATATATATAGTGTTTGCGAATACTAAGCTATTTACAGCCTAAGTAGGAAAATATACCTACCAATATCACAACCACGTAAAGAAATTACCATAAATTATATTTATTAATTCTTGAGTATCATCTTTAGACATTCCACATGAAATCCTAATAAAACACAACTTCTACTTCATTAAGATATTCTTTTTTTTTAGAACAATTAGCTATTTTATGTTTTTATATAATTTTGTTGTATTTTTTATTTATTTTTTAAAAATGACCAACTATAATCAAATTATACAGAGTTTGCTAACATTGATGATTCTCTGGCGTGGCTTCGCTTAGTGCGGCGCCTGCATCAACTCACTTTAAGTAAAAATATGCTATTCTCCAATGATGATGAGCATTAACAATAAATATTTAAATAATAATAATTTTTCCTGTACAAGAAAGAGCCTAAATGATTCTGCTCTTTGGGAAAAAATTCGTCTACACTTTAAAGCCCCCTTCCTTCTCAAAGAAAGCTTTTTTTTCCTTTATGTAAATTGGTTTTATGAGCGGCACAATAATTTACTCCGAAAAGAGTGAGGAGGAGATCATGAGCTTTAGCAGTTAATAAATCAGATAAAAAGACTCGAGGGACAGTTGGGGCAGAGAGTTTAAGTGAGAAACAGATGTTTCTAGTCCTCCCCTTGGGGTAAGGAGTCAAGAAGGCGTGAGGAGGAAGGAAGCGAAGCTAGGGGGTGGCGGTAAGGATAAGAGGCTGCGAAGGAACAGGGGCAGCGAAGAATAGGGTGCAGCGAAGGAACAGGGGCAGCGAAAGATAGGGGAGGGGGGGTTGATGAAAAAATTCTAAAAGAAGTTTCGACCTTGGAAATGTCATCAGAGGGTAGATTTACATATAAAAAGGAATTAAAGGAGCAACCCTCCCTGGTGACTATACTGCAATTAGGGATTAGTCAGGACCTTTCAGGACCTTATTCTTAATTCTTATTGGCTATAAATCCTTTTTACAGGATCCGTTTTATTGCACAGCTTGTAATATAGCATCTAGCAATTATAGCAGTCTATAAAAAATAATCCCCATTTGGGGTGTTGGATTTTCTTAATAATGCCTTTGCTTAAGAAAAGCCATCAGTCATATCACAACAAGAAAGGACCAATGTTCAAAATAAAGTACGTAGAAGACCAATAAATAAATCCAAAATTTACTCGATTAGTTTAAGCGCTCTTTGAATTTATAGTTGCCTAATTTTACAGGCTTCCCGAAAGACAGAACCTTCAGAAATCAGCTGTAGAGCAGAGTTGGGCAAACGTTAGCGCGCGCTAAAAGCTGATACCTCTCCGCTAATTTAGCGAAACTGTAGAAAGCCAGCGCTAATAATTAGCGGTTAGCGGCGGCAGTGCGCTAACCGCTAATCTATTTATGAAATATCGTAATTGCTAATAGCTTAAGCTATAGTTACAACTTGTAACAATAAATAGATTAGCGGTTAGCGCACTGCCGCCGCTAACCGCTAATTATTAGCGCTGGCTTTCTACAGTTTCGCTAAATTAGCGGAGAGGTATCAGCTTTTAGCGCGCGCTAACGTTTGCCCAACTCTGCTGTAGAGTATAAAATAAAATAGGAAGGAAATTAGACCGTTGAAATAAAAATTTTTCACAAACTGAACTAAAAAATTTAATTTGTTTAGAGCCTTCTGCTCAAATTCAGGAACATATCTCCACCCCACAAACCAATAATATAATGTTTATCCTAGAATTGTGAAAAATCGAATATCGGCAAATCCAGTTAATTAAAATAAAACTGAAACTTCTGTGTGTGTAAAACACACAGTCTTCTTAATCGTAAATGGCCACCGCGCATGCGCGAACGCCACAGTTTCGTACATCGCCACCTCGCATGCGCGAGCTTCAGCGGACACTTTTTTGTCATGTTTTTTTTTTTTTTTCAGTTTAGTCATCGCTAAAGCATATTTATGCTAAAAATAGATATTTATGACCCCAAAAATAACTAGAAAAACTAGTCGCAACAAGTCATTTTTTTCGCAAAGTAATTATGTATATATATATATATATATATATATATATATATATATATATATACACATATATATATATATATATATATGTACTCAAAACCAGAAAAATCGTACACGGAAGTAGATATTTATATGAAAGTTATGTAGACAGATGAAATTAAGAAATTTAGAATAGTCCAATTTTCAAATTGTCCTTTTTTTTCTTTATTTACATTTTTATTTATTTATTTTTATTTGTTTACATTGTTCTTCTTTCCTTCTTTTTTATGTTTAGTTATCGTATTCATATTTAGTTTCTTTAGATATGAAATAAATGTTATTTTTACTTTGTTCATAATTCACGTTTTTTTCCCTTTTATTTTGAAAATAAATATAAATAAGAAACAATCAATTATTATGAAATTATGGTATTATTTGTTGGTAAATGCGACTATACCAGCCTCACTCTGGGTTACTAGTGTAGAGAATTCTAGAAATGTAAAAGTGAAAACTTTTATTATGAATATTATTATCAAATGAGCTCCGTAATTTGAGGAAGGAGTGTGCTCAAATTACGCAGCTCTTGCGTGACGTGCGTTTATTCTCATGACATTGACAATTAATTAGAAAGTCGACGACAAGAGAAAATGGTGACAATATATAACCGAAGATTGTATTAATTCCCAAATAATTGTCCACCTCTGAATATAATGGGACGATAAAACACATCATGGCGGCCGGGTAATTTCCCCGAGAAATAGTGTGTAGGTTTGCCTAAGACCTATTTACAACCCACAAATCTACAATCTGTAATCTGTAATCTATTTGAAGAGGAAGACATCTCGTAGTATTTGTCGTTGAGATAAAGCACTGGCGAGGCTTTCCCATCATTTCGTATTCATGGCATTATAGACATTTTTTTTTTTTTTTTTTTTAAAAAGAACAAAATTTCCCGTTGGAGTGGAGGCGAGGTGAAATTAATTCCTAACTAAGAAGGGGACAGGACAATGGCTTCAAGTATGGTGTAATTATGGAGAAATGGAGGCCACACGCACTCTTCCCATGTATCTAATTATATATATGCATATTATATCGCTCTTTGTTTATCTAACAAGATGGCTGCCCTAATATAGTCTTATCTTAACCTTTACTCCTTCATCTTAACCTATAGCGCTGCTTTGTAATCTATTGAACATTGCTTAAGATAGATTATCTAGAAACTATATATTACTATATGAAATAATAATGTATTCTCACGTCTATGCAAATCTATTTACATAACATATGATTTTGGTTACGTCATAGCTTTCGGAAATCTGAGCATGAATAAGGAAATGGTCGAGCACTTTGAACTCATGAATTATTGCATTGAATCGCTAGATGGTGGAAATGTTCAGAATAATGAAAAAAAAGTACAACGTTTTCACAGGTATTTTATTTTTTTTGCAGAACATTTTCAGAGACTTAGTCCCAATTTTAACGCCCTGTGACACCTTGATGATAAAAAAAGTCCGTCACGCAGGAGCTGCATAACTAAGCACTTTCCTCAGAATTTGGGTAGTGTAGACTGCTTTCCAGAACAATTTCCTTAAAATATCCTACATAAATGAAATAAAAACATGAATGGTTCTCTTTTAAATTTGTAATGAGTAACTGATCAATTATTAATTTGCTTCCAGAGTTATGTTTACACATGGTACCTATTACACTACGTAATAAATACAAAAAACCTCATATTATCGTATTTTGATCTAACGCAGGAACAGGATATAGTCCCTCTAGTGGTAGAAAGCGCTCCTTGCGGCGGCTTTGTGAACCTACGTCTGGCGGGCTTTTCTATTGAAATATATTACAAAGTAAAACCCCGCTTTCCGATTGACCGATTCAGCTCATTTTTACAACACTTCTTTCTCACGAGTTACCCACGACGTATACCGCGTTTCGTTATAATACAGCAAAAATTACGAACGGTATGAGTATATTAGGAATTTGGGTCCAGAGTAAACCCCCCCTTCTAATGAACCGATTTAGTTTATTTTTACAACAAATATTTACCTGTAGATTACCACTACGAATACCGAGTTTCGTCGAAATATACCAAAAATCACGGCTGGTAGTGGCGAATTGGTATTGTGGGTCCGGAGTAAACCCCCCTCCTAATGAACCGATTTAGATTTTTTTTACACACATATTTACCTGTGGATTACCACTACGAATACCGAGTTTCTTCGAAATATAAAAAAAATCACGGCTGGTAGTGGCGAATTGGTATTGTGGGTTCGGAGTAAACCCCCCCCCCCTAATGAACCGATTTAGTTCATTTTTATATCTCACTTTTCTATCTATATTACCACTAGGAATACCAAGTTTCGTTGAAATGTAACAAATATTACGGCTGAAATGGTCAAATTAGTGTTTTGGGTTCGGGGTAAACCCCCCCTTCCGGTGGACTGACTTTGGTGGTTAACGAATTCGTTCAATCGTTTGCTAATTGAATGCTATATGCCAAGTTTCGTGACGAAAAAACAAAAACTCTGGCCGCTATCGTGTTAACAGACACACATATATATATATATATAAATTTTAACGGGGGTCATTTTCGGTGTCTACTAGGTAGGATCGATAAAGATTTGAAGAAATTTTTCAAAAATTCCGTCATGAGTCCAACCTCAATAGCTACTTTCCTTCGGAGGAAAGTGCTAAAAAAACCCAAGACCCTACATTACATAGGTCTTAAATTTTTATGCTTGTTATTTTAAAAAGTTGTGTTGTTATTTTAAATGTTATACGTGTCTACATTATACCTGTTTATTATTACGGTTTTTTTGTCACAGGGCATTGAAAATGAGGCTTAGTCCCTGAAAAAGTTCTGCAAAAAATAAAATTCTCGTACCTCTGGAAATTTTGGACTTTTTTCATTATTCGTGGATTATTTTTCAATTTCTTTGATCAATGATTGACGAAATTGAACAATTATACATTCATTAGAAACTTTGTACTTCAGTGGTTTTAATTAAAAGTTTTTTACTTTTATACTATTAAAAATCGTCAGAGCCACACTTAAATATAGAATAAATCTCAGAGAGAAGGAAGATTTAAGACACCACAACAAAATCACAATGAAAATGACAAAATCATAAGGGAAAATGACTCCCCGCCTTCTCAACGTTGGCCCTAGAAAAACACACATTTTCCTACCTTGTTTTACTAAAATACTCATTTCACTGTTAAATGAGATTTAAAGGAAAATACAACTAATTAAAAAGTGAGTTAAACAGAGACAAAAACCCGTTCAAAAGAACAAAACTAACACTTTCTCTCTCTTCGAAAATTACTTCAGTGCCTTTTTGTAGAGAATTTAGTAAGTCCCCGAATGATTACCATGCACTTACCACAATATTCTAACCTTAAAAAAAATATACGAAGATCACAAAACTTTTCATGTCTATTAATAAAATTGTTTTTTTTTTCGAATATTTCCTCAACTCCAAATGTAAAAAAAAAAAAAAAATATTAAATATCTTAGTTTAGATAATTTTCGAACGTGTAGACAATATTTCAATTGAATCCTACGACTCTAAGTAGCCAAACCAAAAATTAGTATGAAAAACTATTTTTTTTTTCACTTTTAACGAAAACCATTACAGATATCACCTTGAAAATGGTTTCACTACTTCGGGGAACCTAAAAAAAGTGTACCTGCAAGCATATTAACTCGAAAAGGTAAGCGTTACAATTGTTTGGAGTGATATTAGCTCAATGAACCATGTTACGGTTGACCGATTTTGATAGCTAACGAACTTGATCTTTAAATTCTTTCGTAAAAAATGTCATAGAAATCGGACCGTTTTGCAGCCTTTGAGAGTGCGCACAGACATGTTGATTTGTGATAATAATGCTGAACCACTTACGACTCGAACAAAGCTACAATACATTATTGGATTCAAGAGAAAAATGCACAGGAACTTTTGTAATGAAGCATGTACATATTACAATCTGGCTGTATTTTCTGAGAAAATTTACCTCTTAGGTGAAAACTAGAGTCCTTCTGCAGCAATTCAATTTAAAATATACCAACAAGATGGAGAGGAATTGTAGATATTGAAGAAAAATAAATTATTGATGAAAATATTAAAGTGTTTTATATTTAAACTACTACAAAATTGTTAGTATATCCTCAGTTTTAGGAACTTCAGAAAAAGGGCACGCTGGTTTTAATAACCTTTTCCCGTAAAACTCAACAATTATGTTCGCTGGCGAAGCAACATTTTTTTTTTTTAAAGATATTTTGTAGGAGTAAGAAGTTAAAAATAGTATATTAAAAGAGAGGTCCCATTCTACTTTTGGTTATGGCCATTTCTAATTAAAGGCTGATTGGAAGAGAGACCCTTGGTGATTAGGTACCTAGATTCCGGATGATTGGGTCGGGACGAGTTCTGATTAGAGGGTCGCTACGCTTTGGGTAATTCAATAATCAAAGCTCAATCACTTCCCCCAAGGTCTAGGCTCGCTATGGGAAAGGATTGGGGACTTTGGGAGAATTTTAGGATTCGTCTAAGAATGATTTGATGTAGGATTGAAGGGTGGTGCACTGTCTTGTGGTTGGCAGCCTTTCTTAATGCGCATAGTGCACTACAGAACAACTAGCTTGGGTTCTACAAAGACCACAACAAGATTGTGAATGTTGGTTTGCATTAACTGTGGAACGCACAAAAAGGGTCTCCGATGTTTTTAGAAGCAGACAAAAGTCTTAGTTTCCGATATTTTTCGGAGACCTGTTCGACACCATGCCAAAAAATATGTATGAAAAATGCTTCTATGTTAAGCTAAGAATACACGATCATTTTTTGTGTAAATGTACCCCTATAACAACGATATTTAGCTTAGCAAGTTCTCCTGGTCTGTTATAGACAATGTATAATTGTTCGAAATGTCTACAAAATCGGGCTATTCTTCTCGATAGTTAAGCAGGCGCAGCCGAAAAAACATATGGAAGTCGTTATTAACCAGAAAAAACATTTGGAAGTCGTTATTAACTAGAAAAAACATATGGAAGTCGTTATTAACCAGAAAAAACATATGGAAGTCGTTATTAACCAGAAAAAACATATGGAAGTCGTTATTAAACAGAAAAAACATATGGAAGTCGTTATTAACCTGAAAAAACATATGGAAGTCGTTATTAACCAGAAAAAACATATGGAAGTCGTTATTAACCAGAAAAAACATATGGAAGTCGTTATTAACCAGAAAAAACATATGGAAGTCGTTATTAACCAGAAAAACATATGGAAGTCGTTATTAACCAGAAAAAACGTATGGAAGTCGTTATTAACCAGAAAAAACATATGGAAGTCGTTATTAACCAGAAAAAACATATGGAAGTCGTTATTAACCAGAAAAAACATATGGAAGTCGTTATTAACCAGAAAAAACATATGGAAGTCGTTATTAACCAGAAAAAACATATGGAAGTCGTTATTAACCAGAAAAAAAAATAATAAATTGAGTCAGCTAGTTAAATAAAATGTATTCATTTATTTAAATTTTAACGTCCATTATTATTTACTAAGGATTTTGGGACGGGTTATCTATAGGTGACCAATCTTTTCTAGCCAGGATAAGGCTAATGCCTTTTCTGTTTTTCTAAAGAAAACATACCACCCCAAAGTGGGAATCGAACTTTGGCACGGAGTGTTAAGTGCTTACGCCTTAACAATCATGGCCACCGGGCCTCCTTAAATAAAATTGAAAGTTGATAAACGTACTTGCAGAGAAATTTGCGTAGTAATGAAGCCCTTGTTTGGTTTATTTTATTGCTATTTTATCTTTCATGTAATATTTGAGGATAATTTTTAAAATTGTAATTTTCGACAGATTTAAAATTATGTTATTAGAATTATTTTTTTGTTATTTATTTATTGTAATTTGTTCTGTAAAAGCAAGCGAATAATATAACTAATGCAGTCCACACACGTTCCAATTTGCAGTACGACTTGTAGTCCAACTTCCGAAGTTGGACTACAAGTCGGATCGTGAATGGACTTGCTGGATAGTTAGAAATCCGACATCCGACTGGCGATGGAGTTGGAGCGTGAGTTGGGGAGTCGGATCAAAGTCGTCCAACTTAGCTCAGTCAATGCTTTAGCCATCTTCGGTCTGCATTCCATACATTTTTCTGCTCCTGAGGAACGTACACATTCCTGAAAGCAGACTAGGACTAAAGTTGGATAGTAAGTCAGAACGTGAGTGGAGTCGACCATTCAACTAGTAGTCCTACTAAGTCGTACTCCAACTTTAATGGCCTGCTTTAAATTTTATTGGACAAACTTTAGAATAAACGGCTCTTTCGTACATTTAAAATTTATCTTTGTCGTTTCATAAAATTATTGTTGAATAAATAAATTGTCTAATCGTTATTTAATTAGCAATGGAAATAGTAATGGCTACTTCCTCAAAAGTGAAATTTCGCCATAGAAGGCAAAATTGTCTAAATTTACATATTTTTGTGATTGAAGAGACAAACACACCCCAGGATGGATTCGAACTGTTCCATCCAAAGTTCTTCAGTGCCTAAAATAATGGGCAATTTTTTTAAAACAAACAAATTGGCTTCTTGTTATTACCTACCTACTATTGTAAATAGTAATGATTTCAGTTTTCCTTCAGTGTATAATCTCCGGAGAATAAGGAATTGAAGGCAACGTCCCCCTCCATTTCTAAATGCAGAGGTTTATGTGATTGGAGATACATATACAAACCGGTAGTAGCAGTATCGGACTGAAAGTAGCAGTAACAGATTTATCTGCTACTACTAGCCGTTATTCGCCGGCTGACCTGTGACATCACTAATTACCATACTACAAGCACCTCCTCTTATTTACTCCTCTCTGATAATGGCCATTTTTCAACGAACCTAAGGCGTATTTAGAGAGGAATCACCTAACCACACTTTGTTTTTAAAATATTTCTGTATATATTGTAAGATGTATGTTTTTTTTTTTTTTTTTAAATTATCATTTAGTTTTTAGCTCCCTTTTTAACAGGATTTATTGAAAGGTTATCTGTAGATTATGTAACTTTTATAAGAATAATTTTTATTTTTGGAACGAAAAGGGATCACCAAATGTATATATATATATATATATATATATATATATATATATATATATATATATATATATGTTCGCTCTCTAGCTAGCGCAAAAATAGACCCATATTAATGAAATTTGATGAAAAATTACTTTCTGTGAAATGCTTTAACTTTTTTGCTTCTATGAACGCATTTTATATGTAATATGACGCAGGGCGTCTAATGAATTAATTTTTAAGGCCATACCCTATAACCGCTGTCGAGTAAAATGAAAAAAAATAAATACATTTTACCTGGGGTTTTGGTATTAAACTTATGTGGGACATCGCAATGAATGTAAAGGATCTATTTGTTTCCGACTCGCAGGAACTGCATCATTTTAGCGAGATTCCGTTTTTATCCCTGGTGACATTTGTAAAGTAATTGAAGCTGTTATTATTTTGTACGTACAAATTTAAACTATTGTTATTTTCATGACGTATTCGCTCTATTACTACTTTTCGTGATCTTAGATGCACAGCACAATACGATGTGTGTATTCCATATGTATTTATGGGTGAGTTTTCAGATTATTTTTTTTTTTTTTGTAAACTGGCTCTTTGTATAATTTCTTGGAAGCATTGTTGCCTTAAAAACATTACTTTTTTACGAATACTAAGTGATATTTTCAATTACCCACAACCTTAACACGTACACTTACATATACAAGCAAGCTGGATTCCTAGTGAGACCAAATTCAGATAGTAAGACCAAATTTCTGTTTTCCACGTTGGAGAAACCCTCCATCCAGGGAGTCCTCTTAGAGTACGTGTACAATCCTATCTGATCGTTATGTTATTGCCAAAGAAGAGGAACACTCAATAAATTTATAAACATAATTGTTCGGATTGTCTGATTACATTCTTTGATGGAATGTCTCCTTGTATAGCCAGGTAAATGAAAAAATGTCTAGTTCCTTCACAACAGTTTATTTTTCAAGCTGAGCGCTTTCGGTAGCTCTTGCTACCATCCTCAGAACTGCGACAAAATGAATAGAATAAATCTAACCTGGAGTTAGGCTCTCTCCCGGCTGAACTCATTATAGGTGAGTCTCTCTCCTCAACTTTAGCCATTTCATTTTATCAACTTATTAGCATTAGCAAAGGCTTTATCTACAACACGGCTACAACTTGCAGCTACAACTCTATCGAACTTATATTGCTTTGTCAACTGGTTTATTGTATACTTATTGGGCTTTCTGATTCTATTAACATAAATATAAAAGAATTTGAGAGAAATACCACTCCACCGCCAGAATGTTCTTGCCTTGACTGAAGTCCCCCGTCGACCAGTAATGATCTTGGAGCCGAGGCTGTGGTTGGAGACCAGTACGTGATCTGGCCGCCAAGGGCTACCGCTGGTGTCCGAGTATAATTGCTTCACCGCTATCTACAATAGGTCAGTTCGGCAAGAGGTTTGTGCAATGCCGGTGTATTGGGGGTACATCTCCGCATACATCTATCACCGCTAGGCGGCGTTAGTGTTCTATCTAGGAAGTCTATAATGAGATAGTTGGCTAAAGGAAAACTTCAGAATGTCAGAAAAATCTATATTTCAAGGTTTCGGCATGCTCTTCTACAGCAATAAATGCCTAGGTCATGAAGACCACAATAACTTTTAGATTAACATAGATAAGTGTCCTAAAAGTTAGCGTGGTATTCCTCCCTCCCCTAAGCATTTGTTTCTTAACACATTCTGTCCGAGATGTGTTCTGCAGGTCCAGTGTCGTGGCGCGTGCGTCCGAGAAATGTGGCCTGCGGGCCCAGCGTCGTGGCGTGTTCGTCCGAGAGATGTATTCTGCGGGCCAAACGTCGTGGCTCGTACGTCAGCAGATAGCTTGCCTTCCTTTCTATCCCCACTACTCCGGGCCTTGCCCTACGCATTTGGTTTGGGACCTCATTACGTTATTCCCTGTTTTGTTTTCGGGTCTGGTATCGTAAGGTACTGAACCCATCAGAAAAATTCCTTCAGCGGGCCCACTGTCGTGGCGTACTTGACACTAAATTGTAATTAATCCACTAAAAGAAAACTTGGGCACTGATGGAAATTTGACATCGGTCCTGAAAGTGTTAAAAAGGCTGCCAAAGTATATGCCGAAACGTCCGAAATATACCTTTAGCGCGGTTCCTCCCTCCCTTCATAGGGAGGAACCCCGCTTATAAGGTTGATCTCATCTTCGTGGCCTAGAAAAACGAATGAAACCATTTTCAAGGCGATAGCTTTAACCATTTTCGAGAAAATTGGAAAAATAGTTGTTGAATACCGTTTTTCGTTTGGGTTCTTAGAATCATGGATTCAGTTAAAACCCAACATGCATGATCAACATTCATCAAAACTAATATGTTGAAATTTTGGTTACGTTTGGAGTAAAGGAAGGGTTAGAATAAAATATTTTATTAACAGACATGAAAAGTTTTGGTAACTTTGTATACTTTCTTTAATATCTCGAAAACGGTTGAGAATATTGGCAAGCGGAAGGTTACCATCAGAACGCTTACTAAATTATCTACAAAAACGATTCTAAAGGAATTTTTGAGTAGGCATTGTCAATCGGAGAAATAAGTGATTAAATCTTCAAATGTGTTTGTTTTGTTCTTTTGACCGGGTTTTCGTAGTTGTTTAGCTCAAATTTTAATGGGTTGTTGTTTTTTTTAATTGTATTTATTTATAGAATTAGTATTACTGTAGAAGAAATCAAGAAAATTAGAAACATTTTGATATTTGTAATAACTATTTGTAGTAGTGGGGTTGGCCAACCAGTGGTGGGTGACATTACAGGTATAAGGGTACGCTGCCCCTTGGTAACGGGCCCGTTGTTTACGGGCGAAAGGTTGAACCAAAATAATAACGGTTTCTATTTCAATCTTCCCAAATGACACTAGGGATAGGAACTGAACCGCGCTAAGATGACGTAGTACCTGTGAGTCGGACTTTTTTTTTTTAAATCTGACCTTTTTTTTTTAGCCGAATCCTAACCGTTTCTTGACTTCTTAAGAAAGTCTATAGTTTCTCTCTGTAAGCAAGTGGTTGGTAAGTGATTTCGATGAGAACTATAAGTGTCAGAAAAACATTTTGTTTTCGAGTGTTTCCTTTCTGTCTTTTGGTTTTGGCTGAGAAGATCCGATTTCGTTTGATCGACAATGGCCAACAGCGGCCGACGTGAGTGCCTACATTGGTCTCTACCCGATCTGATCCGATTTAGTCACAGCTCGTGAGTAATGACCTCGTAGTAAAGTGAAAATGAGTGATTAAGTTAAGAAATACCACCTAATAAGCATAGAAACCTTCAATTAGGTTGAATGTTGGAGGTAAGAGAAGTATTGGTATTTATATTTTAAAATGATTTATAAGAAAGGTAACTAGAAGGTTATAAGCATTTCAAGGTTATAAACATTAGAAGGTTATAAATCTTGGAAGGTTATAACCGTTGGATGGTTATAAACATCTTTCCACGTTATTTAATAAACAAGGGAAACAAAAAACAAAAATGTGAATTGACAAAGTTGTTCTAAATGTTATTTCCTTTGATATAAAAGAAAATGCAGTGAAATCTGCTAAGATTTAGAACCTGTAGACCTTTTTGAAACACTAAATGTGGGTTGGCGCCATTTTGCTTTGTCGGTCCGAAATCTGTCTAGAAACAAACAAGTTTGAATGGCCAAGAATCGGTGGCCGTTGGATTGGACCCGATTGGATCGGGTCGGGACCAATATAGGCACCTCCATTGAGATGGATGTGTTTGTTTTTCTTCTGACAGTCGGTGGCTATTGGATCGGATCGGAACGGGTCCATTGAAGGTGCACCCTAAGGTATTATTTTCAGATGGTTTCCTCTTCTCTTTCTTGTATCAGGAAAAACGTGGTCTCTCTCTTTCTTGCTTTGTAAAATATTCTTGTTGATAACAGAAAAAAATTAGCAGGCTTTCCTGAAGAATTGATTCCACTTAGAAATAATTTCCTTAAATGAACAAAGGATGATTGTGGCTAGGAGAAAATTAGTCGTCATTACAATGGTTGATCAGCTGATCATGGTTGATGACGTTTCCCTCACCAAGGGCATTGGTTCGAATCTCGCTAATTATAGAATTTTTTAGTATCCAGCAATCAGTAAATTCACAACGCTATTCTGTCATCTCTTCGAGAAAATTATCCGATAATACATTATAACAAGACAACAATTACAGATGGGTCTTTGTAAATTTGGAATTGAGACACAAGCCTCTTATAATAGTAATTACACAATTTAATTTATAGACGGGAAGGAGAGATATTATGTCGTCTGAAGATTGCCAAATCACAATACCGAACTGTCTATAAATCATATTTTAAAACCCCTTAAATTTAAAGAGTAATTCGGAGAAAAAATGTTGAAACATCTATCTAAGAAGTTACCGTAAATTAGTCATGGGCGATTTTCGTATATGAATCGATTAGATTCGAAATGAATAGATCGATCCAAAAAAAAAAAAAAGTCCGACTCGCAGAAACTGCGTCATCTTAGCGCGGTTACGTACATCTCGAAGAAATGGAATAGATTAGCATCACAAATCACATGAAACTGACAGTAGTCAACTTATACAGAAGCGGATAATTCTTAATCTAACAACCAAAAATTCGTTGTCATTTTAATATCTTGTTTTACTAGCAAATTTGTTTTACTGTTATAATCAACTGTAAATATGTGCTTCATGGCAAATTAAATTCCATTCTGTCGTGGGTTAAATCTTTCTATAAAATAAGATATAACGGTTACTTCAGTTGGAGGCTATGAGGAAGGTTATATAGATAGGAGAATTCAAAACAACCTACGTCATCATGATTAGCCACAGCCACTCCAAACTTATTACTTATTAAGTTTCTTAGCTTATTTTACAACAATACTAATTTTACTGATAAATGGAATTTAAAACTAGAAACAACCAATTAAAAAGTGAGATAAAGAAAGAGAAAAACCATCTTAAAACAACAAAACAAAGACTTTTTAAGTTTTAAGCGTTTATATCTCTCATTGACGTTGCCCCATAGAATTTTGCTTTAGAACCTTTTTTGTAGAGAATTTAGTAAGCATTCGAATGGTCACTTTCCACTTACCACGATTTCCCAACCGTTAGCGAGATATTTACGAAAAATGTATGGAGATCCCAAAACTTTTCATGTCTATTAATAAAATAATTTTTTTCGCATGCTTCCTTAAATCCAAATATAACCAAAATTTAAACATCTTAGTTGGAATTAATTTCCAAGATGTAGAAAATATTTCAATTGAATCCCGCGATTCTAAGTACTCACAAAAAAATAATGACTTACAAAAACATTGATTCCACTTATCTCAGAAACGGTTAAAGATATCGCCTTTAAAATGGTTTCATTCGTTTTCTTATGTTAAGAAATTTATAAAAAAAAGTACCTGCAAGCATATAAACTCAAAAACGTAAGCGTTACGATTTTTTACGAATTTCGCCCAAACACTATCTTCTAGTGGGCGGATTCTGCTGGTTAACGAACTTGACCTTTCAAATTAGAGGAAAGATTTTTGTACCTAATTTCGTCAAAATCGGACCATTTTTGAGCTTGCTAGAGAGCGAACAGACAAGCATATATATAAATATATACATAAATATATATATATATATATATATATATATATATATATATATATATATATAAATACAAATTGTAGCCACCTATATTTTCGTGATCTATAGGATGTGAAACGTGAAAGGGATTGCGTCATGAGGTCAACCTCATAAGCGGGTTCTCCCTATGGAGATAGGGAGTAACCGCGCTAAAAAGATCGACGAGTTCAGATCGATTCAAAGGATCGATCTTCTAGGTTCAGAAGATCGATCTAAGATATGGATCAATTTGACGATTACTTACAATTACCTACGAAATTCCTGTTTAATTTCGATTCGAAACGATTCTCATTCGAGAATCGCCCATCACTACAACGAATCGAACTAAATAAGTCGATTTGAATACTTGATAATATGAAAAATATATCTATAACCTAAAAGTAGATATATTTAAGACTATTTTTCAACAAAAATAATATATAATGAAACTACTATTGTTACATCATACTGAAATATATGGGTACTATTATTACATATACGTATATGTTTATCAAATGCGAAAAAAATATAGAATAAAATAATAATAATAGACAAAAATGGTTATACAAATTTTAGCACAGTTTGAAACCCTATTATTATCATAACATCTTCTAGATGGAGAAACGGAAGGTATTGAGGCGTCGTATAATGTTATTGTTGTATTAAAAGTCTGTTACTGGACATAGGACACTGTTCTGTTAATGTCTTCTTCAGTTAAATAAATGAGAATTCTTCAGAAATGAGATTGAGTGACAAGAGGCGAGATTAAGTATTTGAAGTAAAAAAAACAAAAAAACAAAAAAAAAACAAGAACTTTAGTTTGAACTATTCTAGATACAGTGTCTCCCAAAAGTAATCGGTAATAGGAAATTTTGAAATTAAGCTACTTATCAAAAGTGCATTTTTTTTAATAGCCCCATAACGTGCTATTCCTACGGATCAAAATAACCTGAAATTCGCGTAAAATAACTTATTCGTAACGCAAATAGAAGTAAGAATATATTAAAACATAGAATTCATAGGTCACAAAAGTAATCGAAAGTTTCGGTTTTCTTAATTCTAAGCACTTTTCTGGGCATTATCGTATAAATTTCATTCTTATGTTGTAGGAAATAGCCAGTGCTAGCCCTGAGGTCCCCACAGCTGCATGTTTCACCTCAATAATCGCGAGCATGAGTTGGTAAATACCAACGTAGATTCAGACTCGTCTGCGTGTAGATTGTGTGCGCGAAAAGGGCTGTAAATTCAAACAAATCAGCCAAGAGACCGGTAAGCCTATTTCAACGGTTTCGAACATCATAAAACGATTTAAAGCGGAGGATAGGTTGCAATGTTGGCCGAAAACAAGGCGTCCTACTGCTGTTCGAGAGGGGTGAAATGTGATAGAATTTGAATGTACTCAAATGTACCATTTTCTGGACACTATCCCTCAAATTTCCTTTTATAATATTTAATTACACATTACTGTCTATGATTCAGCCAATGAAGACTGAATTCCTCATTCCCTTGGAGCTCACATAGGCCCAGACCATCACACACCCAACCCTGTGTTTCACTGTACCTCTTGTGTTTCTCGGAATATGCTCTTCATTAGGTCTGTGCCACACCCTAACTATCCATCAGTGCTGTTTAAGTCGAGCTTTCATTCGTCTGCGAATATAACATTATCCCAGTAACTGTCAGGCGTTTTCTTATTAGCTAAACTTATAGAAGGTTTTCTTTCGAGGGACCTTTTTACTGTTTCTGGGCTTCCCTCTGTTCGAGTTTCTTGTTGAAGCTCCGTTGCTATGGTAGAAAAATTTATAGACGGATTCTGGCGTACTTTCCGGACAATTCATATTTCATCCCAATATGTCCAGAGTGTAATGAACAGTTGACTATAAAACACATATTCACAGTAAACTAGAGAACTTACTCATCCCACATAACTTACTAACTGAAGGTAGTCCATATAGTAACACAATACTCGAACATCTAAAACGAATTAAATTAATTTCCAGAATATAACATACTGACGTAATTTCAATATTGTCATTGTATATATGTTATTTTATATTGGGTGAGTCGCCTTTGTTGCGAGAGCTCATGAATAAATAAATAAAAAAAAATATATATATATATATATATATATATATATATATATATATATATTTCATCCCTCTCGAACATCAGTTTAGGACACCGTGTCTTCGGCCCACTTTTCAATCTATACTCCGTTTTAAATCAGTTTATGATGATTCTACACCGTTGAAATAGGCTTACTGGCCTCTTGGCTGATTTGTTTGAATTTACAGCCCTTTTCACGCATAGAATCTACACGCAGACGAGCCTCAATCGACGTTGGTATTAGCCATCTCATGCTCGCGATTATTGAAGTGAAACATGCAGCTGTGGGGACGTTATGGCTAGTACTGGCTATTTCCTACATCGTAAGAATGAAGTTGATACGATAATGGCCAGAAAAGTGCTTAGAATTATGAAAAACCGATAATTCCGATTACTTTTGTGACCTATGAATTCTATGTTTTAATCTATTCTTACTTCTATTTTCGTTACGAATAAATTATTTTACGCGAATTTCAGGTTATTTTGATCCTTAGGTACGTATGGTACGTTATGGGGCTATTAAAAAAAAAACTAAAAAAAGTTCACTTTTCTTAAATAATTACAAGCTTAATTTCAAAATTTCCTTTTTCCGATTAGTTTTGGGAGACACTGTAGATCGAGTCTTTAAAAGATCGGCCCTTGAAGATTGATTTTTTGAAAAGATCGGCCCTTTAAGATCGATTCAAAACTCGATATATCGTGGTTAAAAGATCGATTAAAATCTCCCATCTCTACTGTAAACATACAGCGTCCTATTTGACGAGCCTGTGTCTACCACCAGGTGTTGTTAGCTCCTTTAGAACCTTGGATACTCCAGGACAATGTAAACAGGCAGGACAGTGACTCGAGATGAAGGCCATTGTAAGAGAGATTCGCCCAAGACGTGCTCCTCCCAGATCCTGCGTTCCTGGGCGTGTGTCATCAGGACCAAGAAAGGGCACCGCTAGAGTAGGGAGGAGCACGATCTTGTGATACACTAGACTCCCGGATGAATATCTGAACAGCTATCCCAGACTGCTTGGCTCCTTTTACACTCCCTTCCCTTACACAGTCCGATATATTTCTCTTTTACCTTTACAATGATTTTACACAAACCTTTAATCTGGACACTTCTGCATATTATTGAATTCCATTGAAAATATGGATTCTATATTCCATCCCTCGAGTTCTTCTGATTCGCCAAGTCCGTGCGATGTAAACGCCACCACGAATTCTCATCGTCTTAATGCGTTTTCTTGATCCGATTTAAACCTCAACATTGAATCTTCATTTCTTCATGTGTACACCGGTGGAGTAACCAATCGCACACGAGAAAAGAATGATGTCACAGAGACGAGCTTGTGATAGACGGTGTATTTAATTTATTCACGTGCCTTGACACTGCTGATTGACAAAATTACAGCTACTTTCGCTTTCCCTTGAACACAACGGAGAAGAATGTGAGAATTTCGCCTTTTGAGAGTTAGCTAACCCCAATTACATTAAAGCATATGTCTTTGCTAGACCATTCGAACTAGTCAAAATCGAGACGACGATTTTTTTAACTATGTCCCCAGGAGCGAATTTTTTTTTTCTCATTATATTCTTCATTTTTTAAAGAAAAATGGAAATCACCCAATTCGAATAAATAGGATCATTGTACACCGGGTTTGTAGCTCGCACTTCGAAAAATGTTTATTGGCAGGAGTGGATTAAGCACAATTAAATGTTGTTTCATGTACTTTACGGATTTCAATTGTTCAAGAAAAATCATATTTCGACGACTAGTTAACTCAGAATAACTGATAATTGCACATTACTGTACTGTGTGCACACACGATGAGCCTCAGAAATCAATTGTACATAAGGTGTGCAATCTTTCTCGAGTGGGTTAAAAAGTGATTAACCGGTAACTACATACTGTATATAAATAAAATTAATTTTATTATTTGTCTAACTAAAATATTTAATTTAGATGAATTGCAGGTGAGGAAACCAATTATAGCCCACTATCAAGCTAAAGCTCCTTGGACTAGCCAATGTGGGTCTACGGGATGCGTGTGGCTAACATGGTGTGTCCGCATATCCAGACCAGATTGGCTACGTTGTATTAGTATGGTTACCAGGAAGTGTGTCTTTCCTAGGCTTTGATGTGGCTAACACTACATGTGCGCTTTTTCTAGAAATCTGCATTTAGTGGGCATTGGTGCGGCTAACACGAAATGTGGGCTTGCTAGGCACTATTGTTGCTCAGAAAACATTAAATATTGGTTAGCCTAACACGACTTAAGCGCTTACAGGGCATCGGTGTGGCTAAATTGACATACGCGTTTACTAGGCATTAATGTCACTAATTCGGCTTAAGCGTTTATTAGGCATTGGCTTGGGCAACAAGACACATGCGTTTTCTTGGTAATACTCTGGCTAACACGATTTATGCGTTCACAGGTTTGGCCAGTACAGTATTTGACTTTTCTAAGCATTGGTGTGGCTTTACACAGCATGAGTAGCTACAATGACTTGGCCCGGGGCATTTGTTTGGCCACCGGGACCTAAAAATAGTTTGCAGAGTGCTGACAACAAACAGAAATACTACTTTTTCAAGGCCTCAATGGTTAATTAGAAGAGCGTTGGTTGAATTCCCCCCAAACGTAGTAATCGGCTTATTCCGGTGGTTTCTTACTGTTCGAAATATTTCATTTGAGTTGAAAACGATTTACCCCCTCTGCCATTTTCTTATTCCTGACTGCCAACATGAAGAGAGCAAAATCATCTCTAGTCAGGACTATGGGAACCTGGGATTTCTAAAATAAGGAAAATTGGCCGTGGGATCGAGTGAGAAATGGAGATCACGCCTTGGACGAATATCCGCCATCTTGGCCTTTAGCGTATTCCTGACCAGGGATATTGTATTAGCAATGGATTGGATTGCCGGCGTCTTTCTAGATCGTGTTCTCGATAGATTGTTATATCAGGGAGGCGGCTCGGCTCCTTTCATCTCTTCTCTCCTTCACACCCGCTCTCTCGTGGGTGGTTCCCTTCCTAGTCCAACCAGGGTAACGGATTCATTTTATACTTATTTGTCGCAAAGGTAAACTAGAATGGGTATTTTGGCGTCTCGACTTGATTTTTGGCGGCCTTCTTTACCGGGAGAATTCTCTTACCGGGATTTGCAAAATATGTTATTGTTTTCTTTCTGCCTCCTATCATTTACAGCTGAATAAAACTACCAAAGAGTATGCGGAACAGCGAAAAAACTTTCTGCCAATTAACAATGGTTCGAATCATACAGACGGCTAACTATATACGTCTCTGTAGCAAACCAAAACTCAATAAACGTTAGAGCGTACTGTATTTGACATCTCTCCTCTCACGTAAGCAATTATTCCAAGATTGGCAAGGTTCTTCTGGTTAGTGGCAGGAGGGTTCATAGGTTTCCAATGGTTCCTAAGATAATAGGACATGGTGGCGCTAATGGCCAAGATGTAGATGCGCCGTTAAAAAAAAAAAAAAAAAAAAAAAAAAATAGGACATGGTTCCGGCGTTTTTACCACCACGATCTCTAGGCTTGAGCAACAAGTGCTGGAAATCTGTAACACAATGGCCCATCGTAGGTGTCAAAGTCCTGCCTTGGCTTGTACTACCATGCTTCAACATTCCGTCCCCTCCAGAAATGAAAAAAATTAACATGGTACGTGAAGGGTTGTTGATTCTTATTCCACTCTCATAACAAATGTACGGAATTAGCCCTACCCATGAAATTAGGCCATTCGCGCTTGTGGAGACAAAACGTCTGTAAGGTAGGTTTCTAATGTTGGCCTCAACACCATACATGGGCTGCTTGTGACCCTCACTTGTGCCAGCTCCATGGTACCTAAGCTTCTATTACGTTCGTCTCTGTTTTGCAACAGCATGGTCTATGACAGTGGTTGAGTACCAAGGTTTGAAAATTTGTGAAGACACAACCACTTCCTTGTTTGTCGTCTCTATCTTGTACCACCATGGTGCCTAGGTTTGGGGCGCATTCGTCCCTTTGCTTATACCACCTTGTCTCCTTAGTTTATATGACCATCGCCCCTTTCCTAATACCGCCAAGGTTGCTAGTCTTAGGCTTCAGTTTCTGTATGCTTGCCACCTCATAATATCATTGCTTGGGACACCACGGTTTTTAGCCTTTTATCAGTATCTTCATTTTCCTTGTAGGAACATGGGCCTTAGATTTTTTTTTTTTTTTTTTTTTTTTTTTATTTATTTGTTTAATGTGTCGTCAACCACTATGGGGTCATTAAACACAATATTATAGATGTTTATTTGTTTAATTGATTCTATTGGCGTTCCGCGAAATTAACCAGAAAGAGTGGGGAAATGGAATTATAATTTTATTTGAAGGTTATTATTTCGGATGATTTTAATTTTAATGTTTCCTTGTTTACGATATTTTTGAGGTGATTTAAATATTTAGATTATGATATTAGTTATGGTGTCACATATTTGATTATGTATTTATATTTAATTTATATTTTTAGATATTATTTATTAGTTCACTTGATGTTAAAAATTCGAATAGCTTATTGATCTGTTTGTGATGATCCGCTAATATTTCATCAATTCTATCAGATAGCTGGGCTTCTCTTCTGTGTTTCTCATAGATTTTACAATTAATCAACAGGTGGTGAACGGTGATGATTTGGTTACATTTTTCACAAATTGGAGGGGCGCCTCGGGACATTAGATATGAGTGGGATAATCTTGTATGGCCGATCCTAAGGCGAGTCAGGATGCGTTCTTCTTTTTTAGTTGGCCGAGTTGATGTTTGCCAAGGTGTTACTTGTTTTTTTATAATTCGTAATTTATTATCAGTCACAGAGTCCCAGGTTTGTTGCCACTTTTCTAGAATTGTCTGCTTCACATAGTTCAGAACATCACCCTGAGGTATCCTGGGGTATTCAATTCCTTCTCCTATGGCCTTTTTAGCCAACTCGTCAACTGCTTCATTGCCCTTTATGCCGCAATGACTGGGGATCCAGACAAATGTAACATTTTGGTTTTGTTGGTTTAGCTGATCAAGTGATTCTAAGATGTCTATTGTCAGTGGATGTTTGGTAAATGGATTATTCAAGGCTAGTAGTGCTGATAGGGAGTCTGTAAAAATATTAATATTGCCATCTTTTGGTCCTTAGATTTGAACTACCATAATCCCTGAATTCCCCTCGACGGTTACATCTATTGTGTATTTTTTCGCTTGGTCCACCTGACTGGCTAGCCAATACCGTATCGATATCCTCTCCTCACGTTTCGGAAATGTTGTAGAATTCGAAACATCTTCAACATACCAACTGGTGCAAAGACATTATTATTTATGTGCAATTCCTATTCAGGTTCGTCCCCCGCCTTCTTTCTTCCGCCCCCAAAGAGTTGGTGAAATCAAAAGCCACCACGGAGTCCTCCTGGGACCTTCTTAGCATGAATATATGATAACACCGGGGACCATGATGTATTATTTACCGGTTTCGTTGAAGGCTTTGTGCTTGTTTTCCATTGATTTACATGTTTTACAGAAAAACGCCAATTTACCTCCCCCTCCTTGAAAAAAATAACCACGAAAGGTTGTTGGTTCCAATTCCATTCTCGTATACAAATGTAGGCAATGCCTACATTCTCGTTTGACACAAACGAGGTCATTCTCGTTTGTAGACAAAAAACATCAGTCTCAATGTCAATTGTAGGCTAAGTTCTAAGCTCGACCTCAAATGTTGCTATACCTTAAGAACAACAGAAGAAAAACCAGAACAGCTGATGAAGGTTCACTTATATTTTTTAATGAAACAAAACATTTCAGAAATCAATCATCAGAGGTTTCGCTTTGTGCTTAAAGTTTCATCAAGGCCACAAGAATAGAGTAGGCACATCAATATATATATATATATATATATATATATATATATATATATATATATATATATACATATAAAATAAATCAGAAGCCAAAAATGTCGGCCGTTCTTTTTTTCAGCTAACGTTTTCAGCCCAAAAAATGGTACTTGCTCAAAAATGTTTGACTCCTTATTTATAATTTCATTTTGTGCTATTTTTATTTTATATTCTTTCTTACCGTGTTTTGATCAACTTGTACATAACATAACTGCGGCCAACACTCACGGCTGGGTCGAACACGCCGGATCACCGAACCATCCGAACGTTAAGCAACGTTGGTCTTGGCTAGTACCTGAATGGGCTAGTTATAAAAGGTGACAACCTGTAGAGAGCCCGGCTCTCATAGTCCAGTTAAAAAAAAAAAAAATAATAATAAAATAAAATAAATATTCAACAAACATGATCATTGTACGTTTTATATTTTGTACAGATATACATAAAAAAAATAAAAATGTATCGTTGTAAAATTCAATTTACCATAATACGGGTCATTTTTAATATATATATATATATATATATATATATATATATATATATATATATATATGCATATACATCTTTATTATTCTGTCCTTTTTTGTTCATGACGAAGTCAGAAAAGTTCCTAATAAAAAAGTTATTTTTTAAATATAAAAATGTAGTTGAATAACTATTATTAACGAAACCTGACTATCTCTATCTTGTTAAGAAAAAAAACAAAGAAAACAAAAAAAAAAAAAAACTTTTGACTTTTAAACGAATACATCTCATATAGAGCTCACTGGTGATCAGTCGATACCACATCTATATCAAATACATATATATATATATATATATATATATATATATATATATATACACATACATATATATATGTATATATATATATATATATATATATATATATATATATATATATACACATACATATATATATGTATATATATATATATATATATATATATATATATGTATGTATTCATTTAAATTTTAAAGTGAATTATTATTAATTAAGAATTTTTAGACGGGTTATCTGTAGGTTACCACCCTTTTCTAACCAGGATAGGGCTGGTGCCTTTTCTTTTTTCTGAAGAAAAGCCACCTTCCCACAGTGGGAATCGAGCCCACGATCCTTGGCAATATATATTTTTATTTTTATTATTATTTTATTTTACGAAAAGGGATCACCAAATGTATATATATACACACACACATATATATATATATATATATATATATATATATATATATATATTATATATATTCAAACATAAACATGTATAGAAATATAGTGGGATGTTGGCACTCACTGGAGGGTCAAGCATTAAATAATTTCCATAATTGAAAGGAAGGCTGGGCGGTTAATTTTAGCCATGATGAAGAATGCAAATGCATTATCCGAGATGCGGACTTTAGTTCCCACGATGAATCATCTTCAGAGCTGGAGGAGGATCCTGTCTGGACAGCCTTCTTTGCGCCTGATAAAACATAAACAGGGACTCGGGACGCAGTATTCATGGACGCATATTTCCTGGACGTTGGCTAAGTCAGGACCGGACAAACTACGACACTTTTACGATGTGGTCCTATCGTCCTTCACTCGTCTCCCGGGTGGTGGTATTAAATCGTATGTTGATCGTAAATCTGGACGCATCCTGGTAGCATTTTGCACTTTGCACTTCTGCGGAATTTAATCAGAGTAAAGATTCTAAGTAGTAATGCATTTTTTAAACCCTATCCCATTTTTATTAACTAACAGTATTTTTTTATGGCTATTATTCAATTTTAATATTTTTATTCCTCGTTCTAACCGGATTAATTTTATATCCGTCGTTAACTTTTGCTGCTTGTGAAAGGTCAGTATCCATCATATGTATTTCGATATTTCCAACATGACAGCTAATTAATAAATTGAAAATTTACTAAACATTTTCATAAACTTTCCTTCGATTAGCGAATTCTGAAGGAATTTCCTATCGATGAAAGAATTCGCAGACAGAATTTGATGAGTCGGGAATATGTTCCAAACATTTACCCATGATTCCGAGCATTTTCCCACGTTTTGCAACGTATGACAACATACCATAATATTTATCGACGTTCCCCAAAGTCAAACAACCTTCCCTTGTATATATGCGCGCATCCAAAATTTAGCTGTCTTCAGTATAATTTAACCCTGTTTGGCGTACATCAACCAATGATCGGGGTCCCTACGTGGTCTAGTAATTTCATATTTGGGAGATGGTGTGTTCGATTCCCACCGGCGGCAGGAATTTTCTCATCTCCCGACTCGTTAGGAAAATTCCTCGCTGCACCCTGGATGTCGGCGCTAATGGCCTAGATGTCGATTCGCCGTAAAAAAAAAAAAAAAAAAAAAATCAACCAATGTTATCAATATTTTATCTAGGTTCTCAAACATTCTACCACTAAGTTCAACATTTGCATGTTTTCCCCGGCTGACACCTACATCACCAAATGTTATACTTATTGCCTAAATATTTCATAATAACTGACGTCCACTAGCATTAAGATGTTTCTCAACATAATCCACGTTCGTCAGAGATATCCTACGTTATCCAGCATTTCACATTGTCATTATATATAAACAGACTGCATAACATATGCGTATATACCCCTACCATTACTTAAGTATTCTAAAATTTACTAATTTCGCATAATTTTGCCCATTTTGTACAACAGCCTTCATTTCCCGAATATTTTTTGCGTTACTCAAACTTTATCTACGTTAAAAAAAAACTTAACTCATGCACCCCAAAATGCGTCACAACATTGTACCACAAAACATACACATTCATAGAGTATTTTCGATTTTTACCTATGCTGTCAACAGTTACCTACGTTCCCCAAAATCTCACTAAATGCAACGCCCATTTGTTAATATTTCTCGACTACTACCTACGTCACTGAATGATTAACAAGTTCATACAATTAATTTTGTTCTGAGCGGTTTAGTTCTTGGTTTGGAGTTGTGTTAGTTGCTTTAATGTTTTCTTATTATTAGATGGTAGACGTTGAAATTAAAAAGTAATTTATTTATATAAATTTTAACCTCCATTTATGCTTAAAAGTTTAAGACAAGTTACCAACAGGTTCCTATCCCTTTCAATCGAGGAAACGGCGGAGGAGCCTTTTCTGTTTTCCAAAAATAAGCCTCCGCCCCTTAGTGAACAAATTAATAAATGAGGTTTATACTAGAGTGTGTGTGTGTGTGTGTGTGTGTGAGAGAGAGAGAGAGAGAGAGAGAGAGAGAGAGAGAGAGAGAGAGAGAGAAAATGTGAGAGGTTCTAAGAATTTAATGAAGTTGTTAAATTTTATGGAATGTAAGCACTTTTAGATAGATGTTTTTCCCCACCCCTATTCGATCAGGGTAAAGCCGACTCTTCCATTCTCACATATCGGATCTGAAAATGTTTTCTTAAACATGCATCCACCCGGAGGCCTATCAGCATCTCATTGTTTCCAGAACCTCTATTGGCAATTGGGGCGAGTGTAAGGACTCGCATCCTCGTAACCATATCCTCAGGTATTGGTAGGATATGGGTATAGGAATGTGTTTGTTAGAGGAGCTTAGGCCGAACAAGCTTTAGACGGAAGAGGAGGAGGAGGTCGGAAGGTTATGTATGTAGATGGAGGTTATCCTCCAAGATAGGACTCTCCGATATGCTAAAGTCCCCGATCAATAGGGTATTAGGTTGAGTGGAGCTGGGATAACCTCTCGGATGAGGACCATTCAATCCGAAGTCTTGGGAGGTGTCAAAGGATATCTTTATATGCTCCGCAAGAATCTGAACCTCTTGTAGCGTACTTCTTTATTTTGTATGTGAAGGTTTTCATCTTTCTGAAAACCTAGGATTTACTTATTGCAGGAAATTGAATTTCACAATAAATAAAATTTCCGCTGGTCCCTTAATTGGCAAAGATTTCAGTGACTTTGTCCCATTTTCAAGGACCATTGCGTGTTCTTGAACATTTGGCTGAGTACCTGAAAACGTCATTGGTTTTACCACATTTGGATATTATTTAGATAATAGGGTTGGACACATGATAGAATTATTGAAACATTGGATAACTATATCAGTAAACCTCAGAGATATTTAAATATATACATTTCTATAACACACGATAAGATGGGTTCGTTAATTAGCAAAATCTGTTTAAAAGTAGGGCAAGCAAATGGGCACGTTGAATGCACCGGTTCCCGTTGATCACCGAAGTTAAGCTACGTCGGGCGTGGAAGTAACCCACGCAAGTAGTTTTCAAGTGTGCAATAATGTTGTCAATATGGTGACTGCTATCAGTAAGTTGGTCAGTAATGTCCGGAGGTATGTCCAAGTTCGTTATAAGAAGGCAGTCTGTTAGTATATGTTTGAAGGGAGTCAATATTAGAGGAAAATATAAGCAACCAATTATTTGTAATTTTATTGAAATCGCTGCCTTGTTGAGTTATGTGCCTAGCTTAAACAGCTTTCAAGTGACCCACAGTTCGTGCTTCCTAAATAACTATAAATTTAAAACTATACAAATTTTTTCAAAATATTGAATGCATTAATCCGTATCTTATCGTGATTAAAATTTATTGATATATACGCCTGATAGCGGAGAGCAGCATTAGCAGTTCTTACCGTATTTTACGACGGTTCTTGCAGTATAAAACACTCCCCTGCTAAGTAGCAGATGCTGAGGGGTGCCCCTAACATCTGGGATTTCCCTGTCCGTGCTCCAGAATGCAGATGGAGTATCACCTATCTACACATTAGCATATTAAAAGGTGTTATCTCAAGATGAAGAAGAGGATTAACTTCTAATCATCAGCGGTTTTTCTAGGTTATCGTGATGTTAACGTCTTCTTCTTCAGGTGTTAATTAAAATTACATCATATTAATAGAGTTTTTCCTCCGTGCATGTATGTATGTATATGTTTATGAATAAATGAATGAATGAATGAAATAGCCTTTTATTTCGTCAACAAATATTTACAGTATTTTACAATTACTATACTTTAGCAAAACTAAACTATTATATAATGACAATTAAATTGGAAAAAAACAAAACAAACAAACATTGAAATATATAGCAACAACAAATGTTGGCGAAGGCCTTCCTTTTCAGGAGTACCTCCTCTACACTTCCCTGGTGACCAGCCTATTGGGAAGCGGAAGTCGCTAAGATCTCTGCTACTTTATATTTCCATGCCTGGTGATCCATCGCCAATCTCTACCACAGCGGCCCGGCCTCTTGATTGAAAAAGTCTCTCCATCTTTTGGTCTGTCTGTCCCTATTTCTTTACAGGTCGAACGGCGCCCACCTTGTTATTTCTTGGGACCATCTTCCGTCTTGCCTTCTCATCAGATGCCCAGCCCAGTTCCACTTTAATGAGGTAATGTGAGAAGATATGTCTGGAAGGCCGGTTTTCTTCCTTATTGTCGTGATCCTGATCCTATCCTTCCTCTTCACATTTACCATACTTCTTTCAATAGACCGCTGCCAGGTAAGTAGTCTATTGGTGTTAGCTTTGGTTAATGACCAGGTCTGGCTCCCGTATGCTACTACTGGTAGGATGCAGGTTCCAAACACCCTCTTCTTCATCTCCTTTGGAAAATCTCCCTTCATTATTACTTTTAGAGACCAGTACTTCTTCCATCCAAGAGATAGCCATCTTTCATTTTCTTTTCTTGTTGTTCTTGAAAGAGATATATGTGTGTGTTTGTATGCATGTATATGTATAAATTTGCCTTTATCGAATCTAACTCTACCAAAAAGTCCAACTTTAATGACGAAAATATTTTCAGCCTTCCTTTTAATGATGAAAAGGAATTTTCAGCTGTTCCCTCCCGTAACACTGTATTTTCATCGAAAAATCTATGAAAAATAATTCGCAAGTAAACAATTGTAGCTTTTACATTTTTGTATGTATGAAGACGAGGCGAATTGAGTAAAACCCATTGCATATGTTTGACCATTTAAAAGAACATGAGAAATTCTTCAATTATTCTTTTATTAATTAATTTGATAATTTTGTCAAATTTGGTTTCAAAAATCTCTTTTTTTTTCTAAAATTTAGAATAATTTAAATTCCATATTAAAAATGTGGCACTTGTTACTGTATCATTGCAAGATATTTAAAGCATGAGTGAAATATATGTTATCTAGGATGCACAAAAACAAATTACCATTATAACTTAAATAAAGTGCCAGAAACAAGTCGACAAATATAAAATAAAATTGTACAAAACAAGTTTATGACCTATAAGGCCTCTACTAAATCTACTAAAAGAAGAGGATATGTATATATATATATATATATATATATATATTTCTTACGCTCAGCAAGGTTTAAAATTAAGTAAAGATCACCAAAAGTTGAAACTAAAATTTTTATTAAGTCTTGAGGTCCTAGTGTCATATTCACGCCCCAAGCCTCGTTGTTTTTTGAAAAAAATAATATTGAACATTTTTTTCTAACAATATACCACCTGCGCAGCCCATGTTTTCACTGAACCTTTCTCAATATTCAATATATTTTCGATACCAACACTGTATACTCATGGTACGATTTTTTTTTATTAATATGATGCAGTATTTTAAGTCAGTTTGTAAATCCGCTTCATGCTGAAAATATACTATCTTGTCAGAAATAAACCTTTCTCAATATTCAATATATTTTCGATACCAACACTGTATACTCATGATACGATTTTTTTTTATTAATATGATGCAGTATTTTAAGTCAGTTTGTAAATCCGCTTCATGCAGAACATATACTATCTTGTCAGAAATAAAAACCTAAGCGTACACTATATTAAGAAGACTTGAAGACGAGCGGAGGACATAAAGATAGTCCAACATTTGCATATCCTATCTAGAGGATGAGAGATTAATTAGCGGCTGTTCCTGCTCGTAGCTTAGGGACAGTAAAAAGTACACGGAGTAAAGGTATCCTGTTCATGGAGGCGGACCAGTTTCCGCAGGGTTCTACCATATTCTGGCGTTTATAGGTGGAATTATAGGAAGGACGTCTTCAAATCAGCTGATAGTTGTGGTAACAATATATCGCACTAGTGTTACTAAAGTGAAACAACTCAAAAATCGGTGTTTTTCAGTTATTACTATGAAAGAGATGGTAAATATCTCTTTAACAACCATCAAAACTGTATGTAAGTAGCTTCAGAACTTGTACACCAGAGGGCAAGAGCTTGTACACTACAGGGCACTTGTGTCACCCTTCCTGTATAATGCTATTCCCCCTACATAGGTAAGAGTGACACATTTTTGGTTGAGTTTTATTTTGAGTTGTGTCACTTGAGAAATACTAGAGCGATATGTAGCACCTTGCAAGGAATGGGGTTTCCTCCCCTCCCCCCCCCCTGCATGGGGAGGAAACCCGCTTATGAGGTTATTTCATGACGCAATCCGGATGTGCCGACTAGAGAAATTCCCTTTTTCAAACTCATAGATAACGGTGGTTGTATGTATATGTGTATATATACATATATGTGTATATGTGTATATATATATATATATATATATATATATATATATATGTATATGTAATATATATGCTCTCTAGTTGGCTCAAAAATGAACTGACTTTAAGGAAATTTGGTACAACAATGCTTTGTATGCTTTAAAAGGCCAAGTTCTTTAAGTAGCAGAATCAGTACACTGCAATATGTTTTTTTTTTTTTTTCATGAAGATTAGATAGCCGTCGAGGTGATAAGCAAACATGGAATAGTTGAGATTCGGCTAAAAAAAAAAACCTCAATACGATTTTTGTAAAAAAATCTACATTCAGGACGTTTCGGCGACTCTTTGGTAGCCTTCGTCAGCAATGAAAATGTCGGGAGGCAGAGGAAGACCAAAGTTAACACTTAAGTAACCATAGTGGAAGTATATACTATATATATAACTTTGGTCTTCCTCTGCCTCCCGGCATTTTCATTGCTGACGAAGGCCACCAAAGAGTAGCCGAAACGTCCTGAATATAAATTTTTTACAAAAATCATATTGAGTTTTTTTTTAGCGGAATCCCAAATATTCCATGTTTGCTTATGTTTTTTTTGGGCAAAAGTCTAGTGAAAAAATATAAAAGCCTACGGTTTTGTTTTACTAGGCTTCTAGGCTCACGTTTTGTATGTAATGGTACGTGGGAAATCTAATGAATTCAATTGGAAAACCCAATGAAAAAAACTAGATTATTCTTGGGATTTTTGGATGGATGGATTGGGTGTTTAAGGGCAGAAAACATATAGGTCCTCACCTTATGATTTTGGACATATCCTTCTACATATCTGATATATGTAGAAATTAGACGAGAAATTGTAGTAAATATTAAGTACCTATTTGAATGCCTTCTGGTGGTCACCTGCCAAATTAGTGACAACATTACTGACAGATTCCTGCTGTGGCACTAAATATCTTACTCGGCGTGGACATTTCATTTTACATTCTTCAATTAAGATTAAGACAAAAAAATAGCTGTTTCTTCTATGTTTTCCAAATGACACTAGATATAATACCGGGAACGGGCTAAGATGATACACTTCCTGCGAATCGGACTTTCTATAACCGCTTCCTATTACTTTTTAACGATGTATTAACTCCAGGGCTGTTCGTGTGATGTTATATCGCACTAGTATTTCTAAAGTGGCACAATTAAAAAATCGTTTTGGTTTTTTTTTCAGCTATGACTATGAAAGACATGGTAAATATCTCATTATCAACCATCAAAACTGTATATACCTAGCTTCAGAGCTTGTCCGCCAGAGGGCAGTTGTGTCAACCTTCCTGTCTTAATCCTAAGGCCCCTAAATAGGCAAGAGTGACCCATTTTCAGTTGAGTTGGGTCACTTTCGAAATACTAGTGCGATGTCTTGATGGTCACCCTGTGTTAATGACCATAGTTTTCCACGGTCTCTATGCAAGCACTGGCGATACCCGACTTAACTTCGGTGATCTAAGAGAACTGGTGTATTCAACGTTCCTATGCACTTTGGCGATACCAATGTTTTTCTCAGAAAAAAATGTATTTTTAGATTGACCACCCTATTATTATTTCTATTATTGTATACTTCCGCAATCAATCCGAGGTTCGATTCGCGCGATGAAAGTAAATTCTGTAATGAGATTGTCGAGTAGAGAGAATAGGAAGGAAAAACAGCCCCACGTGTACTAGAGATTCGAAGAGTCGGCTCTTTAGAAGCTCACCCCCCCCCCTTCCTCGGGAAAATTTCAGGTCACGTGCCTTGGAAAAATCACCTACGGCCTGCGGGCCAGATAGAGGGGAGCTTGCTCGTCATCAATCCCCCCACTTCCTCTTCGGTCTTCTACGTTCTTCATCAGGACCAATAGGGATAGCAGACTTGTAGATAACGTATTACACCAATATAGCAATATCATGGCTCTCTTGAGCACACTTGATATTGAGGTTGCACTCATTAAAGAATTGCAAGGTATAAATATTGTCAAGCAATTTTTTGACAAAGAACGCTAACACATAGCGTTGAGGTTGCATTTTGGAAATTAAGTAATGCAGCCGATGGCAAAAAATATAATCTTGAGGTATTCTGCCTAGCATTAGTTCATCGGACCGTTATGGTGTTTATGAAAAGAGCCCAAATCCAATCTGCAAAGTTTTCTTCTTTTTTTTTCTATATCTGTGGAGTGGCTTTAGCCCCGTTGTCGCCGTTCCGAAACACCCATGGTGGAGCAGGGGCGAATTTTGTTAACCTACCCTTAGACGAAATAATCCCTCTAGGTAAGAATCGGATACACTACTCACCCTACCACCAATCTGCAATGTTAAACATGAAATAATACATTAACAATTAAAATATATGGATATCCGGATTTAATAGATTCACGCAAACGGGCATATACACGTTGAATACACCTTTCCAGTTGACCACCGAAGTTGAGTAACGTCAGAAGTGGCCAGTAACTGAATGGGTGACCGAAATCGTGCTTTTGGCATTATAAAATGGTGGCAACCTGTAGATAGCCCGGTGTTAGTGCCCAATCGTTGAGACACCGTTTAACACAAACAAACAAAAAAAAAAAAAGATTGACACACGCCGTAGATACTGCACCGACGGAGATCAAATGTTGCATAATGTGTGTTTGGATTAAGGCATTATTCAATAAATGTTTTATTCAATAATCATTCGAATAAATTTTTAATGAATAAGAATTTATTCATTAAATGAATTATTCATCCCCTGATTTATTTTTTATTCGTTGAATAACAGGTTTGGCTCATTGTTGAATAAGAATTTATTCAGTTATTCATTAACTGGTTTTTTAGATTTATTTGATGAATAATTAATTATTCTTCATTCTTCATTCTTTATTTTTATATATTTAAAATAATGTTGTACATGGAACAACAAACTCAGATTCTTTAAGTTCAGTAAACAATATCGCTAAAATAAATAATTTTTATTAAAAGTAAGAAAACGTTTATTGAACTTAGTCATTTTATTAGAAAAGATTGTTAAAATTAATGACTTATATTTAACAAAACATTTTACTCAAATAAATCAATTTCATTCAAAAAATTGTTTCATTCGAATAAATATCTTTTATTCAATAAAAATGTTCATTCAATAAATCATTGTTATTCAATAATGAATAAAAATAAAACGTTAAGTTATTCACTGAATTGACTGAATAATGAAGGACAAATTATTCATTATTCATTATGAAATAACAGATTTATTTATTATTCTGAATGATTTTTGCCCAACACTGTCTTATAATTTTTAAATTAAGTTTGTATTTTTAAGATAGCGGAATGTTTGCGCTATATATTCGCCCTCTTCGCCGAGCCTTATTAGAAAGACAATAAAATTAGAAGGGCATGTCCGAAAATGCGTCTTCCTTATTAGGATGACATTTTCGAAAATCTGATATTCGGAAGAACGAATTTTCCAGAAAATGCTTAGATTTTTAAAATAATCATGATTTTCATTCAATACTTTTCCATTCATATAAGGGGTCTAGAATATTTCCAATGGACCCCATTCAAAATTCTCCCTATACTTAATAAGAGGATACTATGGTCTCCGAAGCTATACCAATAAATACCAACCAGTCCCAGATGACTCGAGAGGTTGCAACATGAATAATGCATTCCATAGGCAGTCCGTCATTATAAATAAACCTTTACTTAAAACAATTAATATATTATTTATGCCGTTTAATTTATTTAATTTGTACATGTGTGAGGTATAATTACTTGTTATTAGATAATGTTATTAGAGATACGTGACTTGGCTTCTTAAGGTGTACCACAAGGAACTGTGTTTATACCCATATTGCGGTATCTGGTATATTTACTATTTGCTAAACGGGGGGAGGGAGTTTATGGCATTATTTAACTCATTTATATACATATATATATATATATATATATATATATATATATATATATATATATATATATATATACATGTGGGTGTGCGTTTGTGTCTGTGTAAGTAAAGATATAAATCGTTTTTTTCTCGAAATAGTCCATTATTTTTCTAATGGATGCGTAAATGGTAAAGAGCGGACTTCTTGACAAGAGATATTAAAAAAACGTTTGTTTTGAGCCCCTGAAAATATATCTGTACCCCGGAGGTGAAGGACAGTGTGTCCATTTTTTTTTTATAAAATTGACTTAACAACACGTTCTTAAAGTAGATTTTCTGATCCATATAATGATATAGGGCACTAAGTTGTTGTTCCCATAAATAACGAAGATAAGACTGAAAAATGAAATCCGTTTTCATTAGAGATAAAAGACACCATGTGGAGGACTTGGTTTTGTTTGACTATGATCAATACTTCCAATTACCTATCAATGCCAATAACAATGTGAACATTTTTCTTTAAACTCTTTCTATAAGTAACGAAGAAACAAATTTTAATAGTTCAAACTTATGGAAAATTGGCTCTCCTGAACAATTACGAATATGTGACACGGTGTTCATTACCTCCGGGGCACAGATATATGCTATGATATAAGAATAAGAAACATGGCGGGCATAAAATGGAATATATATATGAAAACAGCAATTTCTTTTAGCACGCTGTCAATGATAAATATTTGAGTTAGATCATAGACTATGAAGCTAATTGTATTCAACGCCTGCTCAATATATTCCTTGAACTATTTGAAGGGAATTAAATAAATAAGCAAGTATTTATTTATTTATTTCTATTGCTTGACCGCAGATTTGCAAAAGTAAAGGTGCTTATGGCAACGTCAGCTTACAAACAACGATTTTTAAATTAATGACTAAATGATGAATAAATAATAATAACCATAAATATAATTTTGGAAAAAGTATAAAACGAACTAAATTTACGCAAAAAGAAATCTTTAAAAAATAAATAAAATTATAATAAAAAAAATAATTCAAAAAACAAAAATAAAAATAATTTAAGTGTATTTTAGTTAAATTTTGTCATGTATACCTCTATGATGTAAATATTCAAATATTGTGTCCAAGTAATGGCTACTATCAGTCAGATGTACTGTAAGGTCAGTGGGTATGTGTAAATGTTCTCGTCCTCTGCATTCTGTGAGTAAATGTCTTATGGTCAGTCGCACTTTACACTGTCTACATATTGGTCGTCTCTTTTGGTCATTAGGTGTCCGTGAGTAAGTAGAGAATGTCCAATTCGGATTCGGGTTAAAACCACCTCTTTTCTCCGGTTATTTCTATTACTGGATGGCCATATTAGTACTGTCTGTTTAATTTGTCGCAGTTTATTTTCGTTTATGTTATTCCATAACATAAACTGACACTTAAAAAAATAAACAAGTAGAATTACTTTAAAATTGTAATCCAAGTGTAAATACTCTTATGACATTGTTGGCTGAAATTATGCTGAATCTGAATTCTCATACAGCTGAGAGTTTTCATCAGCAAGTTATTGATCCGCCATTACTGATATTGTTTCTTTGCATGGTCTGACAAGTAGGAAGTACACACAGTACACAAATTTAATTTCTTTTTACTTGTAAACCTTAAGTAACAATCAAATACATGGAAACACACTAATGATAACTAACTAATAACATTGAAAGAAAAGGAACACGTAATTGCGTGATATTCAAGCAATCGTACGTAAAGAATTGAGAAAATAGTACTTACTTGGCTACGACTTGGCCATTTTCTCTATTTAAACTCACTTATTTAATGACAAAACTGAATGAACGAGTTAGCAGAATGTTTAATATGACGCCGACAATCAAACACATATTGACTGACTACAATGGAAACAGACGACTTGTATGTTTTGCATGTCTTGCATAACATCCACTATATATAAATGTATGTTAAAAAAAAAACAAAAACGCGCACACAAAAAAGTACTATTGAGTATGTACTTCGATGTATTGCTTTCCTGAAAACTCGGTGTGTGATTTCATCTCCAACTTCCAGCCGTATTTCGTCACCAAGGCGATTTTTAAACCCCACATTTTCACAGGAAAATGATGATGGATTTGTTAGCTATACACAAATAAAACAGCTAAAGAACAACCATCATGTACCAACAGAGGAAGCCGGCTGTAATGTCGGAAAAAAGGTTTAAGAAACCGCACCACTGGTTATATGTGCCGGGATAGTAAGAGTAGACTTATTGTAGTAATGAAGAATTTTTGCTAAGTATTTTGCTTCAAATTTATGATAGTTTATCTATATACAGGGGGTCCTGAAGGAAATCGCCATACTTGAGTTGTTGTTAAACGCTAGTTTTTGATCATTTTTGTGCTATTTGTCGTTTACGCCATAGGGAAAATTTAATTCACATTTTCAAATATTGCATGAAATTTCCTATATGATCTCATGTACCTTGTGCGAACATTTCTCAAACCAAATTCACAGCAACCACCCAAAAAATTAACTTATCACGAAATAAAGGGTTTTTATTTTATTGTTCCACTGTTAGGCAGATGGGACTCTCAGGACAGTTGCATTATTTCATGACCATGGCAAATTTGTTAGTAACTGTTAAGTCTAAAAAAGGATGCTTTGCACGGGTAAATTATGGTAGATTAAAACAAAAAAAAATTAATAGGCAAAACATTTTGGCTTTTAATGGTTAACTCATTAAAAGCCAAAATGTTTGATAAGTTATTTGTTTGGGTGGCTGCTGTGAATTTGGTTTTAGACATTTTGCGCAAGGTACATGAGATCTTATAGGAAATTTGATGCAGAATTGGAAAATGTCATCAGAATTAAATTTTCCCTATGGTGTGAACGACAAATAGTACAAAAATGGTCAAAAACTAGCGTTTTGACAAAAAAAAAACGGAAACGCCTATATCTAGGGAAATAATGCAAAAAAAAAAAAAAAAAAAAAATCCTTGGTGGCATTCAACTACACTTGAGTTGACGTACAGACTCCTTAAGTATGGCGATTTCCTTCGGGACCACCTTGTATGTATACATACCTATAAATAATATAATAACATTTAAAAAAAGGCAAATATGTGATATACCCGGCTTTGTAATTTAATAAAAAAATATTTAATTAGCTGCTCCTCGTGACGCAATAAATAAAATGTGAAACTAGTTGGGCGATACATGGCCTTGCAATCAAATATTCGGTTAAATTGATTGCTTCGTTGCTTTGAGCTTATTATATTGTTGATGGTGTTGGTCACGATTTTTTTTTAATGTTGTCTGTTTTTTTTTATATTTACAATGTTCGAGAATAGTTTCTTCGTGGGTAAACATAGAGAGAGAGAAGCCTGTTTTTAATTTTTGATTTGGGACTATGGATTATTGCAAGGGAGGGGAGAGGTCAGCCGGTTACTGGCCACCTCGGGCCGATAAAACGACGTTTAGTATCAATGTTGATCCCCTGACCTTAGCAGGGGGAGGAGGAGGCTATATCCTAATGGTACGGTTATGGGTCCATAGGAAGGTTATAGCAGCTTGCTCATTGCCATGCAGAGTCCGACTTCCCATAAACCCTCCACAGCAGGTTCTGATGGATAGCCGTCTAACTGATGTTCTGTATGGGGGGGGGGAGGGTTTCGGACCCCCAACCGCCCCCTCTCTAACGAAAACAACAACTCACAGCAATTTATTAAGAAGTCTTCGCTGAGAGGCTCATGACGAACAAGCCTAACCTAAGACAACAAAAACTCCCATCTCACTAATGTGCGGCCATCAGTTTAAGTAGGCAACGAAACGAAATTAATATTATGAAATTAGGTCCCTATTTTTTTGTATTCATCTTTTTTAAGACCGAAAAGCCATATGGTGATATATCCAAGTCCCTAGAACCTGATCTCCTAAACATAATCTTGAGATTGAAAAGAGATCGTTGACAGTTGAGACAGAAATTGAGAAGTTGTACACAATCAGGGTTCGGAATAGAAGCAAATTTTATCACAACGTGAGATGTATTTTTTCCGAGGTTTCTGCTTGACACGTGTTAATGTGTTGTATAGGTCAATATTTAACTGTATACAAAGGACACTATATTTAACATTTCAGTCCATTATATTTATTAAACCTGGCCCAGAAACATTTGACAGTTCTCAATGAAATGCCCAAGATTTCCTCAAACAAACCATCCCTTGATGCGTAATAAGGTGCCGTTAGCTCTAGATGGAGTTGTCAACACAGCCCGATAGACTACATGACACTCGACTGATATACGCCGAGTAACCCACGAGCTTTAACTCACACACAGACTCAGAGGAGCTGTAACTCACGGGTCTTGACTCGTGATTCTCCGCCACTCCTAGACAAACTCGTCACTCCTAACGAGCCGATCCAGACAGTTCGGTATAATGAACCCTTCTCTACATCCTAGCCCAATCAGATGTGGGAACTCATTCTCCCGGATCGGGCTTTACAGAAATAATCACCTCTCGCATTTTTATATATATACCCAACTGATTGGGTGCTTTCAGATATTTTATTATTTTTTTTGGTAAATAACGGTTCACACCAATCGTTGCAAATTATGTTACCAAGATATTTACCAACTAGCTGTGCTTGGGACTTCGTTCGCGTGGATAGTGACTTACGGCAGAATTTTTGGACATCGTTTGGTTCATTTTGGATTAGGAACACAGATTAGTATGGCTATTTAAAAAAAAATCTACTTTACAGTAATTCTTCTCTATACACGATATTAGATGTATAACCATCAAGGATCAAGCATACAGGATGCTAGGATTGTTAAACGTGACAGAGCCACTAAGCTAACCCCTTAGGGATTTTCAAAACCTAGTGTGTATAGAGTGTCTGACAGACAGCAGACATACATAGAAACAGACACAACATTTAAAAATCATTGTTTTAGGTACTATTGCGTTGCTAAAGGCCCACAATAGTTGCTTTCCCATATATCTTCCATGTACAGACAACGGTCCGTTTCGTGTATCGTGTTATCGATAGTACATGAAATGTTCGGCGTGATTCTGTACATTAACATTACTTTTTTATTTATGAACCGATTGACATGAAACAAACACTAAATGTTATGTGAAGCTTACCGCAATATATTTGTGAAAACCGCAACTAAATCGGATAAGCCGTTTCTCAGATTAGCGCGCACAAAAAATTCTAAGAATCATTGTTTTGGGTACTATTGCGTTGATAACGCCCCCCCCATATATATTCCATGTACAGACAGCGATCCGTTTGAATTTTATTACATCCATATATTGTTGTTAAGTGTACTAGAAACATATTGCTGATAATGTTTGATGCTTACGAATATTTGCATTTTATTAAACAATTATAGTATCCAACTGACAGTCGTAAGGAATTACTGGCAAGACAGCTGACCACGAGTAACTGACAACAAATTACGAAGCGTCAAATATGGAAGTAACTGAATGTGGAAAATACTGCTAAGGAATGCATACCGTGCTATCTTTACAACAAACAACACGAAATCTTACTTACTCGACTTATAATCTCTGACAAAACAAACCAATACCGTGCGATCGATTAGTCAGAATCTATACATATATATTGAGAAAACAGTGACCTCCATAAATATTCGTCATCACTAACATTACACGGGTATATTAAATTTAAACGTTTTAGCCCCCTTTCAGTGGTTTTATTATGGACAAAGTCTACTTCTTCTTCAAGAAAATTATGTCTAGTTTACGACGCTGCAATTGGAAATTAAATATCTAAAACAGTGATTTAGTTATTGCTTTCTATTCGACGAAAAACTTGGTTAACCTAAAAAAAAAAACCCACAAAATTTCAATTCCCTCCTACCCTGTTGGGAAAAGACCCTTGGCGCAAAGGACCATTTGTGTTTCGTTTGGTGTCTACTATCACCCCCTTAAGTATTCGTACCACTTACGTTACAATCTGTATATATGTATATATTTACTAGTGTATAACAAGTTATAAGTACTAGTACGTTTTTAGCACTTTCCTCCGAAGTAGCTATTGAGGTTGCACTCATGACGGAATTTTTGAAAAATTTCTTCGAATCTTTATCGACCCTACCTAGTAGACACCGAAAATGACCCCAGTTAAAATGTATATATATATATATATATATATATGCATATATAGTTATATATGTGTCCGTTAACTCGATACAGGCCAGAGTTTTTCTTTTTTCGCCACGAAACTTGGTATGTAGTATTCCCTCATCACAATATTTAACGAGTTCGTTAACCAACAAAGTCGGTCAATCCGGAGGGGGGGTTTACTCCGGAGCCAAAGTAGTTATTTGTCAATACCAGCCATCATTTTTGTTATATTTCAACGAAAATCGGTGTTTGTTGTGGTCAACTGTAGAAAAAAATTTGTTGTAAAAATAAACTAAATCGGTTGACTAGAAGAGGGGGTTTACTCTGGACGGAAGTTACTAATTTCCTTATACCGGTCGTAATTTCTTTTGTATTGTTACGAAACTCTGTATACCTCCTGGCTATCTAATAAAAAAGAAGTGTTGTGAAAATGAACTAAATCGGTCTATTGGAAGGGGGGAGGGTGTTACTTTGTACTATGTTTGAATTGAATTATCCTACCAAACGTAGGTTCGCGAAACTCATCATGATCAATAGATGAATATGTTAAGCTTTGTCTATTTATTACGTAGTGTAGTACCACGCATACACAAAACTCTAGAAGGAAATTAATTACAAAATTAATAATTAAAACAGCTGCTCATAAAAGCAAAAGAGTAGAACAATTTATGTTTTTATTTTATTTATCAATATAGGTTATTTTAAGCAAATTATTCAGGAATTCACTCGACCCTAACCAATTCTGAGGAAAGTTCTTTGTTGTGCAGCTCCTGCGTGACGAACTTTTTAAGTCAATCCTTAATGGGATTGACGAATCAATGACTTGAAGTACAATTGATTACTTCTTGCACCCCTTTAGAGTATAGTAGATATTCGAATCAAGCACCAAAATGACTTCAAGTCCCACCTGGAGCACTTAAGTCCATTAGCTGAGCTTCGTTCCTAAACGATCGTCATCATTACCTTTGCTTCAGACCTTTTTCGGTCGGGAAAATGATTAGAACAGCTGCAAATTGCGCGGGAAAAACGTCCCTGAAAGAGCCGGCCCAATGCAAAAACAAGTACTTCTTGACGGAAAAGAAAGGAAAATAAATGAAGAGAGCGTATTCCTAATCGACACGGGGTCCATAAAAAGGAAATCGATTGTTACCTTGATAGTGAGCGGGCTAAAAACTATGGAAACTCAAAGGGAAAAAACTCAACGGAAAGAGAGAAGTAAGGGCGAACGAGTTTTTTTTTTTTTTTTTTTTTTTTTCTGTTCACAATCCTGCGCCAATTATCATTCTTAGTCTTAGAGAGTGAAGAAATGGAGGACCGAGGGAAACAAGTTCTAACAACTAGTTTTTCAATTTCGCAATATCATTGGTTGGGGGGGGGGGTGAAAATTCGACTCTTCCTACTTGATTAATTACTATTTTCTTTAATCGATTATTTTTCCATCGACACTCCCAGGATTTCCTATTTCGCCTTAATATCAGTTCTGCCTATTACTCACATTACTTATATTAGCATAAATATGCTTTAGCGATGACTAAACTGAAAAAATAACGTAATAACGTAAAATGTAAACGCATCAAAGGGAATACTAAAGAAATCCCTGTAGGTTTATACTGGTAAACGCATCAAAGGGAATACTAAAGAAATCCCTGTAGGTTTATACTGGTAAACGCATCAAAGGGAATACTAAAGAAATCCCTGTAGGTTTATACTGGTAAACGCATCAAAGGGAATACTAAAGAAATCCCTGTAGGTTTATACTGGTAAACGCATCAAAGGGAATACTAAAGAAATCCCTGTAGGTTTATACTGGTAAACGCATCAAAGGGAATACTAAAGAAATCCCTGTAGGTTTATACTGGTAAACGCATCAAAGGGAATACTAAAGAAATCCCTGTAGGTTTATACTGGTAAACGCATCAAAGGGAATACTAAAGAAATCCCTGTAGGTTTATACTGGTAAACGCATCAAAGGGAATACTAAAGAAATCCCTGTAGGTTTATACTGGTAAACGCATCAAAGGGAATACTAAAGAAATCCCTGTAGGTTTATACTGGTAAACGCATCAAAGGGAATACTAAAGAAATCCCTGTAGGTTTATACTGGTAAACGCATCAAAGGGAATACTAAAGAAATCCCTGTAGGTTTATACTGGTAAACGCATCAAAGGGAATACTAAAGAAATCCCTGTAGGTTTATACTGGTAAACGCATCAAAGGGAATACTAAAGAAATCCCTGTAGGTTTATACTGGTAAACGCATCAAAGGGAATACTAAAGAAATCCCTGTAGGTTTATACTGGTAAACGCATCAAAGGGAATACTAAAGAAACGGTCCGCTCTTTAAAAATAGTTTAATATGACTCAAAGTGCAAGAATAAACAACGTTTCAAAATACCTCAATATGTTCAACACAAGTTTGATGTTATATTATAAAATACCTCAATATGTTCAACACAAGTTTGATGTTATATTATAAAATACCTCAATATGTTCAACACAAGTTTGATGTTATATTATAAAATACCCCAATATGTTCAACACAAGTTTGATGTTATATTATAAAATACCCCAATATGTTCAACACAAGTTTGATGTTATATTATAAAATACCCCAATATGTTCAACACAAGTTTGGTGTTATATTATAAAATACCCCAATATGTTCAACACAAGTTTGGTGTTATATTATAAAATACCCCAATATGTTCAACACAAGTTTGATGTTATATTATAAAATACCCCAATATGTTCAACACAAGTTTGGTGTTATATTATAAAATACCCCAATATGTTCAACACAAGTTTGATGTTATATTATAAAATACCCCAATATGTTCAACACAAGTTTGATGTTATATTATAAAATACCCCAATATGTTCAACACAAGTTTGGTGTTATATTATAAAATACCCCAATATGTTCAACACAAGTTTGGTGTTATATTATAAAATACCCCAATATGTTCAACACAAGTTTGATGTTATATTATAAAATACCCCAATATGTTCAACACAAGTTTGGTGTTATATTATAAAATACCTCAATATGTTCAACACAAGTTTGATGTTATATTATAAAATACCTCAATATGTTCAACACAAGTTTGATGTTATATTATAAAATACCCCAATATGTTCAACACAAGTTTGATGTTATATTATAAAATACCCCAATATGTTCAACACAAGTTTGATGTTATATTATAAAATACCCCAATATGTTCAACACAAGTTTGGTGTTATATTATAAAATACCCCAATATGTTCAACACAAGTTTGGTGTTATATTATAAAATACCCCAATATGTTCAACACAAGTTTGATGTTATATTATAAAATACCCCAATATGTTCAACACAAGTTTGGTGTTATATTATAAAATACCCCAATATGTTCAACACAAGTTTGGTGTTATATTATAAAATACCCCAATATGTTCAACACAAGTTTGATGTTATATTATAAAATACCCCAATATGTTCAACACAAGTTTGGTGTTATATTATAAAATACCCCAATATGTTCAACACAAGTTTGATGTTATATTATAAAATACCCCAATATGTTCAACACAAGTTTGGTGTTATATTATAAAATACCCCAATATGTTCAACACAAGTTTGGTGTTATATTATAAAATACCCCAATATGTTCAACACAAGTTTGGTGTTATATTATAAAATACCCCAATATGTTCAACACAAGTTTGATGTTATATTATAAAATACCCCAATATGTTCAACACAAGTTTGGTGTTATATTATAAAATACCCCAATATGTTCAACACAAGTTTGATGTTATATTATAAAATACCCCAATATGTTCAACACAAGTTTGATGTTATATTATAAAATACCCCAATATGTTCAACACAAGTTTGATGTTATATTATAAAATACCCCAATATGTTCTACACAAGTTTGATGTTATATTATAAAATACCCCAATATGTTCAACACAAGTTTGGTGTTATATTATAAAATACCCCAATATGTTCTACACAAGTTTGATGTTATATTATAAAATACCCCAATATGTTCAACACAAGTTTGATGTTATATTATAAAATACCCCAATATGTTCAACACAAGTTTGATGTTATATTATAAAATACCCCAATATGTTCAACACAAGTTTGATGTTATATTATAAAATACCCCAATATGTTCAACACAAGTTTGATGTTTTATTATAAAATACCCCAATATGTTCAACACAAGTTTGATGTTATATTATAAAATACGCCAATATGTTCAACACAAGTTTGATGTTATATTATAATATTATGTTATATTATAATGATAACCGAACACCATTAGTAGACCATACAATAAAACATAGACACACATTGGATTTTGAGAATATAAAAGTTTTGGATAAAGAAAAGAACCCCATAAGAAGAAAAATAAAATATACATATAATTAAAAATAGGAAAAAAACTGTAAATAAAAGAACGGAGATCAAATATTTAAGCAATATATTGTATAATATACTCGACGTTAATTAGGAATATTCATATCATTCTTTTTATTATTATTTTTATTTTAACTTTTCGATGTATGACAAAAGCTTTCTCTGGAATCGATACAAGCCAGGATCGATCTGAATCAGCTGATGGATAACAGCCTTTTAACATCATTGTATTAGTATGGACGTGGCCCTACCTGTGGAAGGTCTTCCTTAGCTAAGGCTAAACTTATGTATATGGATTAAGTTGCTCCTGAAGAGGCGTCAAGAGACGCGAAACATGTAGAGCATAAAAATAAAGCATATAAAGTGAAGTTGACGAGTTCTATATAAACATGACCTTCCGCCTGTTCAAATAAAATAATATATTTACAAGTTTGATAGTTTTGGCAATGTTCTTCGTTCGAAATATTACTTTCCCAATTTTCAACCCTTCAAAGTTCTAAAGCCGAATTCGGAGACCACTTTCAATTCACCTCATGTGTAGAGAACAGCAATGTCAAAGGAAATAAAGTCCGTCACGCAGGAGCTGCATAACTAAGCACTTTTTCCTCAGAATTTGGGTAGTTTAGACTGCTTTCCAGAACAATTTGCTTAAAATATCCTACATAAATAAAATAAAAACATGAAATTCGTAGTGAGTAACTGATCAATTATTAATTTACTTCCAGAGTTATTTTTACACATGGTACCTATAAATACAAAAAACCTCATATTATCGTATTTTGATCTAACGCAGGAACAGGATACAGTCACTCTAGTGGTAGAAAGCGCTCCTTGCGGCGGCTTTGTGAACCTACGTCTGGCGGGTTTTCTATTGAAATATATAACAAATTAAACCCCCGCTTTCCGATTGACCGATTCAGCTCATTTTTACAACACTTCTTTCTCATGAGTTACCCACGACCGCGTTTCGTTACAAAACAGCAGAAATTACGACCGGTATGATTATATTAGTAATTTGGGTCCGGAGTAAACCCCCCCCCCTTCTAATGAACCGATTTAGTTTATTTTTACAACAAATATTTACCTGTAGATTACCACTACGAATACCGAGTTTCGTCGAAATATACCAAAAATCACGGCTGGTAGTGGCGAATTGGTATTGTGGGTCCGGAGTAAACCCCCCCCTGCTAGTGAACCGATTTAGTTTATTTTTACATCACATATTTACCTGTGGATTACCACTTCGAATACCGAGGTTCGTCGAAATATACCAAAAATCACGGCTGGTAGTGGCGAATTGGTATTGTGGGTCCCGAGTAAACCCCCCCTTCTAATGAACCGATTTAGTTCATTTTTATATCTCAATTTTCTCTCTATATTACCACTACGAATACCAAGTTTCGTTGAAATATAACAAATATTACGGCTGACATAGTCAAATTAGTGTTTTGGGTTCGTGGTAAACCCCCCCTTCCGACTTTGGTGGTTAACGAACTCGTTCAATCGTTTGCTAATTGAATGCTATATACCAAGTTTCGTGACGAAAAAACAAAAACTCTGGCCGCTATCGTGTTAACAGACACATATATATATATATATATATACAGGGTGTCCCGTAAATGTCTAGTCATATTGTGAGGGGTGTTAGAGGACCCTTAGTGGAACAAAAAATGTTCTATGACGATTTCCCGAATTCTCGCCCATAAGGGAGAAAACGTCGTTTTGTCGATTTTTCGAGACAAACGTGGTTTTTAAAAGAATAATCATTGTAGCTCTGTCCCAGGTGGTACTACTAGAAAGGGAGTAAAACCAATCGAAAGCTGAGTAAATTTACTATAAGACTAGTTGGAAGTAAACGTAAAAATGAATGAATTGAATTATGTATATCTTACCAAAAGAAAGCTATTCTAAATTTCCTGATATTATATTGATATTTCTTTCCATCGTTACTCCTCAATGGGCAGGATCTGAGACTTCCGGGTTTCAGAAAAACTTCTTCATTTAACCAGCTTTCCATTCATGTATCACAACCCTGTGTTATTGAAGTATTTGAACGATTTAAGAACAAAAGTTTAAAAAAAAAACATGGATCTGTGAAAAGAAAATTATATTTTTTTCTTCAGTTTATTCAAAAAGCTGAAGAGAAATATTTATTTGTATAAATTTTTACATAAATAACTAAATTTACCATACACTTAATAAATTTACTTAAAACAATAAAAAAAATTAATTCCACGAATTTAAAAAAAATTCCTAAAACAGTAAATAAATAAAATACACAATTTTTTAATTACAGTAACTAATAATGGGTCCAGGAGGTGGCCATTAATGAACCCCAACCATACATTAACCTCAAAAATTATTATTTTTACCTAGATCAAGCATTTGAACATATTTTTACAGGTATTTATTTAGAAAACAAATGCTTTACCTTGAATTGATACTGATGGCTATGCTTGTGAAACTCACTGGGATTCTCGTGAGCCCATGCGTTTTTGTTGTGGTAATTAAAAATTCTATCCCTCATAAATAAGATGTACATAGTCCTGTAAAAATGTGTTCAAATGCGTGATCTAGGTAAAAATAATAATTTTTGAGGTTAATGAATGGTTAGGGTTCATTAATGGCCGCCTCCTGGACCCAGTATTAGTTACCTGAATTAATAAATTCAAAATAAATGTGTATTTTATTCATTTACTGTTTTAGGATTTTTTTTTTTCATATTCGTGGAAGTAATTTTTTTTATTGTTTTAAGTAAATATTTACTTAATATTTATGTAAACATTTATAAAAATAAATATTTCTCTTCAGCTTTTTGAATAAACTGAAGAACAGATTTTTTCACAGATCCATGTTTTTTTTTAAACGATTGTTCTTAAACCGTTCAAATACTTCAATAACACAGGGTTGTGATGCTTGAATGGAAAGCTGGTTAAATGAGGAAGTTTTTCTGAAACCCGGAAATCTCAGATCCTGCCCATTGAGGAGTAACGATGGAAAGAAATATCAATATAATATCAGGAAATTTAGAATAGCTTTCTTTTGGTAAGATATACATACTTACATTCATTCATTTTTACGTTTACTTCCAACTAGTCTTATAGTAAATTTACTCAGCTTTCGATTGGTTTTACTCCCTTTCTAGTAGTACCACCTGGGACAGAGCTATAAAGATTATTCTCTTAAAAACCACGTTTGTCTCGAAAAATCGACAAAACTACGTTTTCTCCCTTATGGGCGAGAATTTGGGAAATCGTCATAGAACATTTTTTGTTCCCCTAAGGGTCTTCTATCACCCCTCACAATATGACTAGACATTTACGGGACACCCTATATATATATATATATATATATATATATATATATATATATATATATATATATATATACATATATATATATATATATATATATATATATATATTTTAACGGGGGTCATTTTCGGTGTCTACTAGGTAGGATCGATAAAGATTTGAAGAAATTATTGAAAAATTCCGTCATGAGTGCAACCTCAATAGCTACTTTCCTTCGGAGGAAAGTGCTAAAAGAAATACATACGAGCTATACTAAAGTTTCTCAAGCTAAATGAAAGAATTTGGTTTGAACCAAATGTTTTCAAGGTGATAAAGTTGAGCAAGTCTTTCTCTTGTGATTCAGATCTTGACTATTGAGTATTGATGTTCACTTCTGATTTGCATCTTTATCCCTATGGTACAAAATATATCGAAGTGGTCCTTTTTTGTGATCGTTTGTTAATTTTTTTTTTAAATAAATAAATACCTTGAAAATTCAAAATATATATATTTTTCTTGAAAAAACTAGCAGGAGTTGCTCCCCTAATTGGAGGAGCAATTCCTGCTAGTTTCTTCAAGAATCCATAGGTCCTTCCCCACCCTCACCTTCAACTTAAATATATTTTTTTTTGTAATAATTTTTCTATGGAAAAAGGGCCAAATTTTACGCTTACTATTTTGCTAATTACGGATCATCCATTGAAGATAGGTAAAAATGGTGTCAATAATCGGATTTAAAACAATATTTGACCCTATAATTCCAAAAATCGCCAATAAAAAATTGCTTCAACCAGTTTTATGCAAAATTGAAAACTTAGAATGGCTTTATCTTAAAACTCATTTTATGTAATTTGGCCCTTCTTCTAAAGAGCTACTCATATATATATATATATATATATATATATATATATATATATATATATATATATATATATATATATAAATATATAAAACGGGGTAATATTTTTGTTAATTCGGTTTTTTTGCCACGAGTTTGTTTTATTAGCATTTTTTTTCGCAAGAATTATCAACTATCTCCAAAATTTGGTAGCTTAGGCTGCAATCCTGAATAGCTTCCTTAAAATAACCTCTCTCTCTCTCTCTCTCTCTCTCTATATATATATATATATATATATATATATTTATATATATATATATTAATATATTTATATATATATATATTAATATATGTATATATAAATGTATATATAAAAAGTTAATCATAAAGGTAAAATTAAACACCAATTTTTCTCTAGAAAGAACACCCACAGAGACGCTTTCATTGCATAAAGCTCAATCTTCAGCGTATTGCATTACAGTCGGTTCGCATGTAAACAGTCTACGTGTGAATTACTTGTAATGTGAAGTCACGTAGGAGGGATTTGTAGGAAGAGGCCAGTAAATGCAGTAGCTGCCCCTGGTAAATCAGGGGCGGACCCAAGTAGCCGCCCTGAGGGCATCACGGAGTATTGTTTAGCCTAAACGATGACCCCACCACTGGTTGCCCCCGGGCGACCACGGGCCAGCCTACAACACACCTGTTCTTACAGCAAGCAAATGAAGATGTAAAGGAGGCACTAAGCAGTAGCACCTCCCTCCGGGGCGGAGCCCTGCTCCTGCCCCTAGGGGATCACACATCAACCCCTTGTTGCTTCTAGGAGTGTTTCCAAGCAGCAATGAACCGGGTATAATGACCGGTCTCCCCATGCCTCCGGCGACCACGGGCCAACCTCTCTACACCTGTGTTTGGTGTTGCCGTCTCATTTACATACCCTTTACCGGCTACCCTCTAATCCACGCAACACTTCCAGATAATGCTCACAATATCAGTATCATTACACTTAGTATCCGAAAGCGAATTTTCGTAACGTCTTGTGAAATATTAAAAATCCTTTCATCCAATAGTTTGCCCTGCGGTGAAAACATAATCTTAACCTTTTCGATACTCTATTGGCTGCCAAGGATATAAACACGAGTGACCAAGCCTTTCTATCCTCCTAATAATTCACACATGCTGAAATGGACACCTCTGTTAATAAGTTCTTTGGACAGAGAACCCACGCAAAACGGGATAGTCACACCTTTTTTTGGCTAGGGATTTTTTATTGTTTCCAAAAAAGAATTCTTATCGATAATAATAGTACATACTTGCGTTGTTGTAGGTTGTCAATTGAAAAGATAGCCACCTACAGCAAAGAACGGGTATACACAGCCATTCAACCACACGACATGAGTTAATAATAAGGTCCACTATAAAACAATACAATACATATGTCAATTTATATATATATATAAACATATATATACATATATATATATATATATATATATATATACATATATATATATATATATATATATATACATATATATACATATATATATATATATATATATATATATATATATATATATATATATATATATAGATTATAAATTACTTGTTCATATAAAATAATATATTATAAACTAAATACTATTTTATTTGAGTATAACAATACCTATGTATTTGTATTTATGCAAATCCATATAAATTTATATTGATATAGACGGGCAAAGCAGCTGCTTATCAATCTTTCGGAATTCATTTCACAAAATTTACGTCCAGACCTACAAAAGTAATTTATTTATTTTATTAAATTCGTCACCAAAATTTATTTTCTCGGCAAAACTCCTAATTAATTTAAAAATAAACCATATTTTAACCAATTGAAATGAATTTTCGAAAGATTGATAAGGACGCTGTGTTTTTAGCAACCCAATATATTTGGGCAGCCCTCTTAATTTTTTTTTGTTTTAAATAAAGAATTTCTTCTCTATTTCATTTATTTCTTTATACTTATTATTTCTTTAATGGTTTATTTTAGAGGTTATAAATATTTTACAGTACACTCTCCAATTCTTTATCTAATTATGATTCATTTTAATCTAAATCCTCATTATTTTCTTTATTCGTATATTTTTTTTGTTTTCTTTTTTCATTTTACTTTTATCTATATGTTGTACTTGTGAGAGTTCACAGAAAATGAAAGAGCTGATCAATTTACTTTAATTTTATATCAAATAATACTATGTAATAATCAATGCAAATAAAACTAGAATTGTCAATTCTTTAATTAAAATTATTAAAACTCATTATGTGACCACTGTAGGATAAGGTTTCACTTAGTATAGTGGAACTTAAAAACTTTAGTGGCCGTTAACTTATTTTTATTTGCCAAGGATGAAAAAATGGTCGAAAATTCCCACAAGTGTTTTATTGGCAAAACGTTTTCAGGGACTAAGCCCCATTTTCAATGCCCTGTGACACAATACAGTAATTAAAACAGGTTCAATTTAAAACAGATTAAAATAACAAAACAAAAATAACAAAAAACAATCGTAAAACCTGAGACTACATATTAAAATAACATAAAACCCCATTTTGTCCAATTATTTAAAAGTCAATTCAATAAAAAGTTAAAACACACATTCAAACAATAAATAATAAATACTTTCATTCTATCACACAAACACACATGCAGGAATAGATAAGTCTAAAATAGGATACAATGATATGAAAAACATATGAAAAAACTAGAGAGAAGGCTAAGTACCCACCATGCATTGGCTCTTATTCAGCCGAGCCTTGCTCCTAGACTGGCTTTGGAAAGCAGCGAGGGACTAGCAGAGGAGCTCTAATCCCAATCAGCGTTCCTACAATACTATCTCTATTCCTCGGGGTATTACTAGCTCTGATGGAGTTAATAACACTGGTTCCTTTAGTAATTTAAATATCGTTGAAAATCACAACACTTTTGGAGATCATGTTCACTGTACCGCTGATTTTAATAATGTTAATACTACTGTTAGCCATAGTAAGTCTACTAGTAATTTAGTAAATAGTATTGTTAACGGTGACAACATTGACGGGGGGAATTACCCTTGTACTCCTAGATTAATTAATTTAAGTGATGTAACTTTGGAACCTGAAGAATCCATGTTATTGAAAAAGGGACTTCAGTATTGCCCAAAAACTATTCCTAATGAACGTGATTTAGTTCAGTTGGTGGCAGCAATTGAATCGATTCCGATCGATCACCCGGTAGTGAGGAAAGTCGGTATCGAAATTGACAATTTCCTTCGTGAGGATATTAAGAAACCTCATAAAAATAAAAATAATAGTGAGAATAAATATTTAAAGAGCATAAAAAATAAACTAAAAGAAAATGACCTTGTTATAACGAAGGCTGATAAAAATAAATCTTGTGTAATTTTACCAAGAAAAGTATACGACGAGAAATCTGTCGCTTTAATCATCGATTTAGGTTGTAAGCAACTCACCACTGATCCCACTGAAAAATATAACTCTGACGTGAAATCTATACTTAAGAGCACCGAACAACTATTTACTCCGGAAGAAAAGAATTATCTATATGAAATGAACCCATTACCTCCATTATTATACTGTTTACCCAAAGCCCATAAACCAGGAATGCCCATGAGACCTATTGTAGCCTTTAATTCTTCGCCGACTGAGAAATTAGCCAAAAAATTAGTACATGTTTTCAACAGTTTATCCGTTTTTAGTCCTTCATATTCAATAAAAAATACCTCAGAATTAATATCAAAAATCAATAGTTCAAATATTACATATCCAGAAAATAGGCTTTTGGCATCGTTTGATGTTAAAGATATGTTTTCTAATATACCACCCAATGAAGTAATTCGCATTTGCGAACTATTATTTAAAATTAGGAAGGTTAATCCTATCATCGCACAAGAATTTATTAATTTACTTAGGCTATGTTTAAAACAAAACTATTTTAAATTTCAAGATTGTTTTTATTCATTGGACAGTGGTCTAATTATGGGGTCAGCGTTAAGCCCGTTAGCGGCAGAATTATTTATGGATTATTTTGAGCATGTATATATTTTATCGGATCGTAATCCTTTTCGAAAATTTATTGATTTTTGGGGCCGCTATGTTGACGACATTATTGTTAGTTTTTCGGGCACACAGGATGACTTACAAGGCCTTCACGATTACATTAATAGCTGCCACCAAAGAATAAAATTTACCCTTGAGTTGGAAAGTGAAGGCGGACTGAATTTCCTTGATGTTGAGATACGGAGAGATGGCGGTACCCATATTTTTGATATTTATAGGAAACCAACAGCCACCGATCTTCTCATCCCGTCGGACTCTTTCCATCACCCACAATATAAAGTCTCGGGCCTAATCTTTATGATAGATCGACTCTTGAATGTTCCCTTGTCAGAGGAGAAGTTCAACAGGGAATTAAATTGCATTAAGCATTTGGCTATAGCCAACGGTTATAAATGTGATTTAGTCGATAAGCTCTTGGAAAGGCGCTATAGGAAAAAGATTAAGCGGGATTCAGAAGTGGAACAGGAGGGGGAGTTAATAAAAAAAGGGGGGTACTTTTTGAGTATTCCTTACCTTGGCCGAGTATCGGAAAGAGTTGGACGGATGCTAAGAAAGGTAGGGGTGCAGACAGCATATAGGAGCAGGGGAACTTTGAAAAACCGGCTACCAAAAACGAAGGATGTCATCCAGCCTCTGGACAAGTCGGGAGTCTACCGAGTGTCGTCTACTTCCTGTGGGTCTTCGTATGTTGGTCAAAGTGGTAGAAAATTAAAAGTACGGATTAAAGAGGATTTGACCAGAAAGGATTCGGAAATGAGGAAACATGTACTTAAAGAAAACCATGACACAGATTTCCTCGACTGTGAAGTACTGGAGACATTGAGGAAGGGAAGAATGATGGACATGGCAGAAAAGGTTTGGATTAAAATTGATGCTGTCTCGGAGAAGAATGTTAACGTAAAAGGAGACGGCGGTACGTTGAAGCATGTTTCAACCTCAGCCCTACAGTCCCTCGCTGCTTTCCAAAGCCAGTCTAGGAGCAAGGCTCGGCTGAATAAGAGCCAATGCATGGTGGGTACTTAGCCTTCTCTCTAGTTTTTTCATATGTTTTTCATATCATTGTATCCTATTTTAGACTTATCTATTCCTGCATGTGTGTTTGTGTGATAGAATGAAAGTATTTATTATTTATTGTTTGAATGTGTGTTTTAACTTTTTATTGAATTGACTTTTAAATAATTGGACAAAATGGGGTTTTATGTTATTTTAATATGTAGTCTCAGGTTTTACGATTGTTTTTTGTTATTTTTGTTTTGTTATTTTAATCTGTTTTAAATTGAACCTGTTTTAATTACTGTATTGTGTCACAGGGCATTGAAAATGGGGCTTAGTCCCTGAAAACGTTTTGCCAATAAAACACTTGTGGGAATTTTCGACCATTTTTTCATCCTTGGAACATCAATTTTCCACCATCCAGCATTCTCCAACAATATTTTTATTTGCAATAAAAACAAAAAAGTATTAAATAAAATTACCTTCATTAGTCTGAAACAATTTACCCTAATATTTAAAATTATTTTTTTGAGCTTGTTTGCCTGGAAAGGAATAGACTAAAATAGGAGGTTATCTACTCAGTGTTGCCACTAGCCTGTGCTCACTCTCACAATGGCTTCCTAAAATTATTTAAAGCAGGGGGGCCCCAGGTGAGAGATATGTGAGACAACCGGGAGGTTACCCACTGTTATACTATAATGATGTATATGTTACCGGCAAAGTATATAATCAGACAATGTGTAGAATGCCTAGGCCTGAATCCAGCCGGCAATGTATGAAATAAAGCGTATTTCATACTTTCCCTAGGCATTATATAGAATGCCTACTGCCCTTTAGGCAAAGTATGGAAGACAGAATATATAGCTTCCAGGAGTGAATAAGTGTCAAAAGTACAGAGTGTAAATGTGTAAAAGAGCAAAGGAAATGTAATTCTAAGTGTGACAATACTCAGCCCTGCTGCAACAAGTAGCTCTAAATATGTAAATAACAATCTCACTTAATATATTGTTTTAAATAAAATGTTTGCCGTACGAAAATAGCTTGTTTTTAACCAACTTTTAAAGTTATTCAAATTATCTATGTTAAAGTGTATAGAGTAAACTCAAAACCTTTTTAATTTTATACAATGCCAAATAAGCAACAGGCATTCTATAGAATACCTAGGAATTTTATACAATGCTTAGGCAATGTGTGAAATATGTTGTAAAAACCAGTACTTTCTATAGTTTGCCTATACTGCTTAGGCATTCTATATAATGCCTGGATTCTATGCTTTGCTGGCAACATATACACGTTCTTTTTTTGCGCTTGTTGATTTAATACATTTTAAATATAGTTATTTAAAAACAACATAACATACTGACAATGACCCACATAATTTATAATAAACGATACATTATCTTTGCATATGATATCAGTACATACACAATAAGGTGCAATACACGACTGGTGATGCGGTCAACTGTGAAGTTTTGCACGCTGCAAGTGAGTCGAGGTGATCAGAAAATTAAATCTGAAATGTATTACAGATATATTTAATCAGAAATTTATTTTTTTAACATTTATAATTAAATTGGATAAAAATAAATTGTTCAGTAGGTCCGATGACGGGTGTGAGCACTCCGTCCCTATGTGGATTTGATTCCCGCTAGGGGTGGTGGCTTTTCTTTGGAAAAAAAGAAAAATCATGTGTATATATATATATATATATATATATATATATATATATATATATATAAAATCATTAGTCACCTAATCTGTCGGTCTGAAATTTTCACACTTCCCATCGGCACCTCCATATTGCGTCATACGGTCGACGCCATAATGCAGGTACGGAAGAGAAAAGCTTAAAATGTTTATTGATTAGTGCATATAAACGACAAAACAAGTCGACCATCTAAACCTGGGCATTCCAGAACTTGATGGTCTAAGTTCTCGTAAACCAGCTTTTACATCAGTCTTAGACAGCCAACCATCTCAAACATAAGGCTTTGCTATGCGATCTTTTAGCACAATATTTTGAAATTCCAGAGTCATTACAACCTTCAAGACTGCTGTTTGATGTTGTTTTCTCGAAAACGTTGCATACAATAACAACGCATTACCATTACCATTACTGTATCGAATAATCTTGCATTAACGCGGACCTTAGTGCTGTCTTGAAATAATTGATCTCATGAATGTAAAACAGCAAACAAATGGTAGGAAAATGACTTTTATTTGTGAATTTTCATAATATTGTTTCGAAAACCAATTTCTCCTCACTGTCACTAAATTTCGCTAAATTACATAAAAAACACTTTTGCCTTATCAAGAGCTTGACTTCTTGACAAGTGCGTAGCTAGAAGAATCTTGAATGACAGAACTTCATAACTGGAAGTGCAAACTCCGTATAGTAGCTTCTCTGTTCTCCAGTGTTTGCTGTGCGTTCCTCGCTCCCTTATGGTAAATACAAACAAACCTTCCTTTTCAAGAAAATGTAAAGGAATTTTATACAAATCAGGAAGCTGTCAAGAGGTGACAGCGAAGGTTGGGGAGTTGTTGCTTCCAAAGTCTATTGCACTGTAATACCCGATTTCCTTAAATAAGGCTAGGAAAAAAAAATAAAATAATTCTATGAAGAAAAATAGATTAGACGTTCAAAATGGTCCGTTATTGATGAAATTTTGTACAAAAATCTTTCATCTAATTTGAAAGATCAAGTTTGTTAACCAACAAAATCCATCCACCAGAACATGGCTTTTGGGGCGAAATTCGCGCGCAAAAATTCGTAATGCTTACGTTTTCAAGTTCATATACTTGCAGGTTCTCGTTATGTAGGTTCCTGGTCATAGGAAAAAGAATGAAACCGTTTTATATCTGTAACCGTTTTTAAGAAAAGTGGGAAAAAATATTTTTTTAACTTTTAATTTTCGATTTGGTTACTTAGAATCGTAGGATTTAAATGACATATTTTCTACATGTTTGATATACATCTTAACTATCATGTTTAAATTTTTGTTTCATTTTGAGTTTAGGAAGTATTCGAAAAAAAAAAATAATAGTTTATTAATAGACATGTAACGTTTTGGGACGTTAGTATCTAGTATATTTCTATTAATATCTCGAAAACGGTAGAAAAATCGCGGTAAGTGGACGGCGACCATTCCATAGCTTACTAAGTTTTCTACAGAAAAGGTTCTAACGGCAATTTCGATTGAGTTTGTTCTGCTCTTTTGAACGGATTTTTGTCGGTGTTTAACTCATTTTTAATTGTTTTTGCTGTTGTTTTAAGATTGCATTTATTTCTAAAATTAGTATTACATTAGTAAACGAAGACTAGAAAATAGAAACGAATAGGTAATAGTGTTAGCCTAGATCGAACGTTGAGAAGGCCAGGGAGTCATTTTTCCACGTAGGGTGCCCTTGTCATCTGCAACGTATCTGGGGCCCTAAAATTATTTCATGAAAGGTCTAAAATATTAACTGATTCTATTTCAAGATTTCCAAATGACACTATAGTCCGAGAGCCGAGTCATGAAGTGTTTTATGCACCTTGAAATTTTGCTGTAATGTACCTCTTGGGTAGATAAGAAGGTAAATATGTGTTTCCTGGACATACCTTGGAACACCAGGCACTGCGCACAGGGGAAAGGTGTAAAAAAAGATTTCCCCAAAAATAGAGTTTTATTTAGAAGCCAACTATCTTTAATGTAAAATTAAGACAATGTTACAATGAATAATAAATACGGCAGACACTTTGAAGGGGTATTACACGTAAAAAAAAAAAAAAAAAAAAAAAAAAAAAAAAAAAAAAAAAAAAAAAAATTGTTTTTATTCTAATGTTAAATGAGAGTTTTATTCGCGCTGCCATTTAAACCGGAACAGCTGTTCAAGATCATATGAGCAAGAACCAATGAGATCACAGAGAACAACCTCAACTGCGCGGTGCTCTCATACACTCTTACGGTTACGTGCAGTGTATTGCAGTCAACATTTATTTTTATGTTTCCTGATAATTAAACCCCACAAAAGTGTCTGCCCTTTTGTAATTATTTTCAAATATGTTTATTGAAGGCGCTGTTTAAATCCCAGCGTGAATAAAGCACTTCATTTAATGTTAAAAATAAAAACTAGATACTTTTTTTTTTTTTAATTTACATTTTAACCCCCTTAAAATTGCCTGCCTTATTTATTATTAATTTTAAAATTGCCTTAATTTGCAATTTTTTTCATTAATAATAGTTGGGTTCTGAATAAAACACTATTTTTGGGCAATATTGTTTTGTACCTTTCTCCTATTCGCAGTACCTGGTGTTTCAAGGTATCTCCAGGAAACACATGTGTACCTTCTTATCTACACAAGAGGTACATTATAGCAAAATTTCAGGGTGCATAAAACACTTCATGAAGAGTGCGTTACAAGCTCTCCGACTACGGAACCGCGCTAAGATGATGCAGTTCCTTTTTATAATAGTTGTAGATAGGTCAGTTCTATAACAACATACTTATTTCATAAATAATTAATATTTATTAAAATATATTTCCTATAATTTCGAAGGTCCATCCCCTCCCTAGCCGTCTACATGAGCTTATTATTCTTAGGATGGTGTTCGGTAAAAAAGCACGCCGCCTTTAGACCAACTCCCTAGATAAAAAACCCCAACCATTAGCATATGAAACGACAATCGTAGCGCGTGGTACCCCCTTCTCGAGCTTTAGACCGGCCGTCACTAATCTTTCGCCGACAATAGGGCCGCCTTCTTCGGCTATACGTGGAATTTGTCACTTATTAAATGCTCTACGGCTTTATCGACGTTCAAAACCTTCTACAGAAAAAAAATAATACCAGATTTATGTGGTTGTATACAGTCTGTAATGCGCAACATTAGAGCTGTCAGTGAGATAGTAACTCATATGGAACTATAATGGTGGAGGGTTTTTGTCAAACAGGTATGACAATCGAATAGTCGAGGTGCCTTTTTGTGGACGGATTGCATGTGTCAAGTCTTCTGCCGCGTGCGGTTGACTTGGGTTCAATTCCACACTTGCTCTCAATTTCAGAATATCTTCTAGCGTTTTTATGTGAAGTACGATGCCAAAAGTCTCCTGTTTGCTCGTTTTTCTAAATGATATATTTTGCATCTATTTGGTATTGTATAAGAACTGGTTATCTACAGATAATAATAGGTTCTCCTCCTGAAATGACGTTTTCACTATATTTTGGCCACAGTGTTGGACAAAAATCATTCATAATAATGAATAATGACTAACGAATGAAACTGTAATTTCATTCTGAAAATAATAATATTTTCTTTCATTATTCAGTCATTCAAAAATAAACGTAACTTTATTATTTTTATTCATTTTTTTTTCTTATTTTGATAATATTTGTCACTATATTCTATGTCTTATTTTGAATGATTAAAAATAATGAATTAATCATAAAATAAAAATCTAATAAATGAATGAACAACTCAATAAATGAATAAATTCTTATTCAATAAAGATTGATTTGAATGATTATTGAATAATGCCCGACCCTGCGTGGCCCTCGTAATGGAAAGCATACTCTCTTACTGTGGCTGTACATAGTTTTAAGTTTGGCTCCTGATGAGAAACATAAGCTGCGAAACAAGCAGAACTGGCATTATTAAATCATATTTAATAATTATTATTTTTTTTTTATTTTTTTTTTTTTTATTTTTTTTTTTTTTTGTACTGCGCCTCTACCTCTAGGAAATTAGCGCCAAGCTTTCTACAGGTTTTAAGTTTGAATCCTGATGAGGAACATAAGCTGCGAAACAAGCAGAACTGGTATTATTAAATCATATTTAATAATTAATTATTTTTTTGTACGGCGCCTCTACCTCTAGGAAATTAGCGCCAAGCTTTCTACAGGTTTTAAGTTTGGATCCTGATGAGGAACATAAGCTGTGAAACAAGCAGAACTGGCATTATTAAATCATATTTAATAATTAATTATTGTTTTGTATGGCGCCTCTACCTCTAGGAAATTAGCGCCAAGCTTTCTACAGGTTTTAAGTTTGGCTCCTGATGTGGAACATAAGCTGTGAAACAAGCAGAACTGGCATTATTAAATCATATTTAATAATTAATTATTTTTTTGTACTGCGCCTCTACCTCTAGGAAATTAGCGCCAAGCTTTCTACAGGTTTTAAGTTTGGATCCTGATGTGGAACATAAGCTGTGAAACAAGCAGAACTGGCATTATTAAATCATATTTAATAATTAATTATTTTTTTGTTCGGCGCCTCTACCTCTAGGAAATTAGCGCCAAGCTTTCTACAGGTTTTAAGTTTGGATCCTGATGAGGAACATAAGCTGTGAAACAAGCAGAACTGGCATTATTAAATCATATTTAATAATTAATTATTTTTTTGTACGGCGCCTCTACCTCTAGGAAATTAGCGCCAAGCTTTCTACAGGTTTTAAGTTTGGATCCTGATGAGGAACATAAGCTGTGAAACAAGCAGAACTGGCATTATTAAATCATATTTAATAATTAATTATTTTTTTGTACGGCGCCTCTACCTCTAGGAAATTAGCGCCAAGCTTTCTACAGGTTTTAAGTTTGGATCCTGATGAGGAACATAAGCTGTGAAACAAGCAGAACTGGCATTATTAAATCATATTTAATAATTAATTATTTTTTTGTACGGCGCCTCTACCTCTAGGAAATTAGCGCCAAGCTTTCTACAGGTTTTAAGTTTGGATCCTGATGTGGAACATAAGCTGTGAAACAAGCAGAACTGGCATTATTATATCATATTTAATAATTAATTATTTTTTTGTACGGCGCCTCTACCTCTAGGAAATTAGCGCCAAGCTTTCTACAGGTTTTAAGTTTGGATCATGATGAGGAACATAAGCTGCGAAACAAGCAGAACTGGCATTATTAAATCATATTTAATAATTAATTATTTTTTTGTACGGCGCCTCTACCTCTAGGAAATTAGCGCCAAGCTTTCTACAGGTTACATCCTAAACATCCATGGTGGGAATTTTTTGAAATGGCCCTACCAGACCCCATATTTATTCATTTACTTGGTTTGACCCTCTCCGTGTTACATAATAAATATTTCAGGATTGTATCTGGCACCTTGAATATAGAAATCAAAATTGTTGACACGTATCTACTGTTCTGTAAAGAAAAAAATGTAGAAAGATTTTTTACAGAATATAAAAAATAAATTCATACACAATTTAAAAGATCCACCACGTAGGAACTGCATAACTAAGCACATACCTCAGAAGGTTGGTTGAGTCCATTAGAATCATGAATAACATGTTTAAAATAATCTTTATATATAAATAAATAAAAAATACATGAATGCTCCTGCTGGCTCGATTATTAATTTTTTAATTCATTTTCTGCCAGTGTATTGTTTGAGTAAGGCACTACTCTACTTATTAAATACATAAAAACTTCACTTTCTTTTGTTCTTGATGTTGGGTAACAATAAAATCATCCACATATAAAAATAGATCAACCCAGAGTCATAACAACGCAGAAAACGCGCCGCCTAATCAGCGCTCCTAGTGGTAGAAGTAAAAACTAATGCCCGGGTTGGTTTGGCGGCAATTCAATTTAAACATAATACAGAGTAAACCCCAACTTTTAATGAACCGATTTAGCTTACGTAAATATCTACAATCCTTCGTTAAACCCAGCTTGAAAAATGTTATTAAAAATGTAAACACACTTTTTGCTTTATATGATATGATCCTGAAGGGCAAAAATGCATGATCTGAAACTTGTTATCTATCTTGTTTAACTATTTAGTATATTTTTTATGGTAGTTTAATTCTCGGCTAATTTGTTTTCATTATTTTTCAGGTGAGTTCCGTTTGTAGTAAAATTATCAGAAGTAATTCCATGTAAGTATGTCGATTCAAAGTTTATTTATAGACATATTATTCTACTAGTGTAGTCATTTTTTTAAAGAAATATCTTACAAAAACTATTTAGTAATCTAATAATAGGTATGTTATCATTTTATTAGATTATAGAATTCTTATGTACCTAGACATGGTATTATTGTACTAGTGTAGTCATTTTTTTAAAGAAATATCTTACAAAAACTATTTAGTAATCTAATAATATGTATGTTATCATTTTATTAGATTATAGAATTCTTATGTACCTAGACATGGTATTATTGTACTAGTGTAGTCATTTTTTTAAAGAAATATCTTACAAAAACTATTTAGTAATCTAATAATATGTATGTTATCATTTTATTAGATTATAGAATTCTTATGTACCTAGACATGGTATTATTGTACTAGTGTAGTCATTTTTTTAAAGAAATATCTTACAAAAACTATTTAGTAATCTAATAATAGGTATGTTATCATTTTATTAGATTATAGAATTCTTACGTACCTAGACATGGTATTATTGTACTAGCGTAGTCATTTTTTTAAAGAAATATCTTACAAAAACTATTTAGTAATCTAATAATAGGTATGTTATCATTTTATTAGATTATAGAATTCTTATGTACCTAGACGTGGTATAGTTCAAGTCAAGAAAAGTCAAGAAAATTGCTCTTTTTAGCCTAGGTATAAAGAAAAATATACCAAATACTGCAAATATTGAAACAAATACTTGACTATAAAACATACTGACTGAAATCAGACATTGAAAAAACTTTAACATGCCCAAAAACTTGAATCACTTACTCAAAACACGAGAGCTAATATTCATACATTCTCTTTATTAGACTAAAACCTTCATCAATAATTTTAAAAGAGTGATTAGAAATCTCATTCTATAATTAACATTGATTGATCGCATCATCTTACCTTAAATTTTCTATTGTTCTTTTGTGAATATGTAAATGATCAAACATCCGTAAAATTCTATAATCTGTAAAGGCTGATAGACAAAGCTGTTTTTCAATAAGTATAAAATAAAGTTATTAAGACTCTTAGAGCGATGATGAATTACCAGTATTTGAAATGGGGAATTCACTCTTAGAAAAGATCATTTCTAATCAGGGACCGAAAATAACTATTAATTTTTATTTCAAATCAGTTTCACTTAACCTTTAATTTTTATTTTTTGGAAATAAAAATAAGAATTTCATCGTAATTTATATTGTTTCTTATTTTTTTTAGAAAAAATTGTCTAATAATTTTTATTTCAAAAACTTAAAAATAAAAATTATTTGAATAATGTCATATCAAAATGTTTTTTTTTTATAAAAATTTTTATTACCATTTTTTTATTATTTTAACTTTAAAAATTATCTTAAACAGAAAAAAAACAATATTAGTGTCATAATGAATAGATTTATTGATTTTAAGAGCTCGCACACATAGCGACTAATAATGAATAGAAACAAAAACAAAAAAAAAGTAATACACAAAAACAAATTCTAGAATATACAATATATACTCATACAAATCAATTGGATTTAGACGAACTTTGATTCACTGACATAAACAATTAACTTCTAATAAACAAAAGGTTCCAAATCAAGTATTTGTTTATTTGTTCCGAGGATAAGAGATATAATAACAGTTATTCATTAATTTTAAAAATATAAATTATGAAGTAATTTTTTTGTCATAATTTTTAGGAAACATTTATTTTTAATTTCGGTCCTTGTTTCTAATCTTTTCTGCCATAAAATGAACGTCTCATTCTTATCGCCAACGGTTTATAAAGTATTCGTCAGGTTCCAAAAATTACTTATAAAACGTGTACGTAAAAAGATAGTAGTAACGCAAAAACGTAAGCGTTACGATTTTGACGTTTGAAGTTCGCCCAAAGAGCGAACTTGTACTTGTTGTACAGACAAGCCATATGGATATATATATACACATTCAACGAGCCCCACCCGACTGCATTACATTTCCCCAAGTACACACCACCGCGGCAGTACATGAAAGAAATTACTCTAGAGTAAGCAGAGAAAAATCTTCTTTGTCAATCTAATCCGGCCAGCTATCTGACATTTTGTCATGAAAATACACCAACCTAGGATGACATACTACCTGGAGATAAGGATATTCCATGAGCATTATCCAGCGCAATCCTAAAGTCCAAGAACAAAGATTTAGTTCTAAGTCCGACAAAAACATACCCTCTTCCTCATTTAAATTTTTTTTCAAAGTTCTTTGTTCTCCAAAACAATTCTACTAATATTAATACATCATTTTATTGTGTATGGCAAGAAATGCCACTTACATGTATAAAATGCGGGTTTATTAACTCACAAGACAGATTCTGACATTTCCGCCTTCGAAAAAAATACTCTTGTTTTAGGAGGAGTTGTTCGATATATCTTAACAAATGTGTCACTGGTAACTTTTTTCTTTCTTTTTTTTTTCATATTGATTTCTATGCTTGTCAGCGATAACCCTCAAAACATGAGGAAGAACTTATATAAACTGTGTTAATCGAATGTTAATTTAGAATAAATATTATCGAGCTGTGCTCTATGTATTATTTATAATAGAATACTTATAAATCCAATATGCCGTTACAATTGCATCTACAAAAGTTTAAGCTCATAATACCAAAAAATAACAATAAGAAACTAATTTAACTAACTAAAATAAAGTTTTCAATGTATTATACTGTATTATTCAAAAATTGATATCTAATTTTTCATGTTGATGATAAAAAATTATGAATGTTAAAATATGTGGAATTGTTTTTGGAATTGAAGAGCTGAAGGAAATCAAGCTCACTATAAGTTGGCCTAGTTGTCAAAAATGTATTTCTAATTTTTTCATAAAGTATGCATTTTGCATGCGGGTTTATTATATAAGACTGCTTTCGTATTGTGAAGCGAATATGGTATTTTATAGAAGTTCTAATTTTGGCTATAATTTTTATTATTGGGAATGGCAAGTTTATACTCAGGTAATGTTGTGGAGACTATGTTAATACTGTAACAGGGCCAGTAGCGGCTAAAGGGGGGGGGGACTTGAGTGGGCTTAGCCACCCCAGAATGAAAATGCACAATCTTTTTCAATCAAGTTATTACGAAAAAATTTATTGATTAGGCAAATTAATAGTAATTAGTTCTCATTAATGTATGTTCTTGGTTTATCAACTACTTTGTTAATGATTTCCAGGTGCCTCATAATAAAAATTTGATTCTACATCTCCAGACACGGCGGTAAGCCTATACTGTCTAGAGCCGCCTATGTATAAGGCTGAATGTAGAATTTCTGTAGTCTTCAAGATCTTTATTTATTAAATTAGTCTAATAAATGCCAATTATGTATGATGCTTGTTTAACGTGAGCAAATTGCCTTTGTTGCGAAGCTCAAGAAACAAATAAATAAAATCATAAATGCCAACAATATGGCTGCAATAATGTTTGTAAAATTCCAACGGGCTTTGTTTCAACCATATTCTCCCTACCATGTCAAACTATAGAGTATGCTAAATCTCGTTTTTCAGATTCGAGACTTTGCTGTTGGATTGTGGACGATACAGCTTGCCGCAAATTGTCACAACTTTAACCCCTTTATAATAGCCTTTAATGCCTTAAATAAAGTATCGAATGAAACCATTTTTCAATATATTACTTCTTCAATGGATAGAATATGTTCGTTCTCTAGTTTGCCCCGATTTGCATATTCGATAGTTTGACAAGGCATGGACGATATGTTCGTTCTCTAGTTTGCTCCGGTTTGCATATTCGATAGTTTGACATGGCATGGACGATATGTTCGTTCTCTAGTTTGCTCCGATTTGCATATTCGATAGTTTGACATGGCATGGACGATATGTTCGTTCTCTAGTTTGCTCCGATTTGCATATTCGATAGTTTGACATGGCATGGACGATATGTTCGTTCTCTAGTTTGCTCCGATTTGCATATTCGATAGTTTGACATGGCATGGACGATATGTTCGTTCTCTAGTTTGCTCCGATTTGCATATTCGATAGTTTGACATGGCATGGACGATATGTTCGTTCTCTAGTTTGCTCCGATTTGCATATTCGATAGTTTGACATGGCATGGACGTAATGTCATCCTCATGTGTATTGTCAATTTTTCTTAAATGACATTTTTTCTTTCATATATCGTTTGTTGTATTATATTTTGGGAGGAAAGAATTTTACGATCCTCACAATAGAATATTTCGTCTTGTAGTTCTTAGAAGACTGTTCGGGAGATTCCCGCCTGTACTCTCACCCCCCCCCCCTTCTTCAGAGGAGCGGCACCTTTGACACAATGCAAATAGCTCATTGAGAGCTTTAACTAATGATTTAATTAGTTTTCTATTTAGCTGAGGTCGGAGACCACTTAAACTGTTGAGATTTCTTTCTTCTTTCGTCCATTGTGTCACAGCGGTTCATCATGGGCCGCTTCTATTCCTTGTCTCGAGCGTGGTGAATCGCAGGCTCGGGGTGGATTGTTCCAGGTGTAAACTAAGGTTTACTCTCACATTGATGTTAGACACACACACATACACAAACAGACTCATCCACACAAGCACGCGCGAGAAGGTGACAATTTGAGTGTAAATCTTATATACTCTCACATTGACACCTTTGTTATGGACAGTAATTATTAACCTTAATTTAATTTATTGAGATGGTGGGTTCGAGTCCCACCGGAATTTTCTCATCTTACGGCTTGTCAAAAAAAATCCTCGCTATTTACCTTACCTAATTCCTCACATGTCGGCGCTAATGGACCAGATGTTGGTGTGGCAAAAAACAAAAAAACAAAAAAAAATATTAATAGATATCCGTAATGGAGAAAATCAGGCGTCCGCAGCATAGTGCTGACCACACTATCTCCCTGGTGTGCCTTATGTACACGAATCAGATACCTCTACAGTTTCCTTTGGAGGAATTATCAAGTCTTAATGTGACTTGATTGCATAATTAACAACGCATCTCAGTGTTAAACTTTGAGTCAGCATCGGTGATTTGAACATTGAGTCACTTACGATCCTGATAATTATTCAGTATGACTTTATATAGATAGAACGTACGTCAGGAGGAACCGTATCCAAACAAACATAGGTTGAACCTACAAAAAAAAAGTCGACTGATAATACAGTGGCAGAACGTAAGATGCGGTAAATTATAGACTGATAATAGCTAGGACGTATGGCGTGGGAAAATATAGGGAGAGAATATACTGATTGAACGCACAAGGCAAAAACTCGTAGACAGATAATCCATACATAAATATTAAATCGCAGAGAACCGTAGACATATAATTCATAGACAGAACTTAGAACGCCGAGAACCCTAGAAAGATAACAGATAGACAGGACATAGACCGCTGAGAATTCCAGACAAAACGTAGGGCGACTAGAACCCTAGGCAGATAATCCATAAACTGACCGTACAACGCCTAAATCCTAGACAGACAATCCATAGACAGGACGTAGAACGCCGAAAACCCTCGACAGACAATCCATAGACAGGACGTAGAACGCCGAGAACCGTAGACAGATAATCCATAGACAGGACGTAGAACGCCAAGAACCCTAGACAGACAATCCATAGACAGGACGTAGAATGCCAAGAACCCTAGACAGACAATCCATAGACAGGACGTAGAACGCCAAGAACCCTAGACAGATAATCCATAGACAGAACGTAGATCGCTTAGAACCCTAGAGAGACAATCCATAGACAGAACTTAGAACGCCGAGAACCCTCGACAGACAATCCATAGTCAGAACGTAGAACGACGAGAACCCTCGACAGACAATCAATAGACAGAACGTAGAATGCCAAGGCTTCTAGACAGATAATCCAAAGACAGAGCGCAAAACGCCGAGAAGCCTAGACAGACAATCAATAGACAGAACGTAGAACCCTGAAAAACCTCACAAATAATCCATAGACAGAACGTTAAACGCCTACAACCCTAGATAGATAATCCATAGACAGAACGTGGAACGTATAGAATCGTAGACAGAACGTATATCGTCGAATGAGAATCGTAGCGAGATCATGAATGGAGCCGGCGACGATCCTACAGAGGAATTATTCATCAACGAGAGATGTTCCCTTATTCGGACTCAGGAGTCCGGTGTGAAGAAGCTAAGGTCCCGACATACGCCGTATAATGATCGGGCGACTAACGAGCTATCCTCTACCTCTTACAATACCAATTATGATAATATTATTTATATATTTTATTATTTTCACCTTGGGGTCTAGTCTTGGTGAATTCTTGATAGTTATTTTTTTTTTATCAATGGGAAGGGTATTGTTTGTTTAGTTTTGATGATTTTTATTAAATAGATATCTTATAAGAATCGAATAAGTGGGTACATAGCCAGATTGGTTGTTATTATCAATACAGCCACACACACAAAAAAAAGTTTAAACCCAGAGAGCTCATGTTTACTATATGTTTTTGAGGACGCTGAATCTTAACCGGGGGTGGAAAACCCCTGCAATTTTTGTTTAGGCCTAACCACCCAAAACTCAGAATTTAGGATATGTTACACTATAATATTTTTATTCAAGTCGTTAACCAGAAGAAACAACTATTTCCTGTGTACTTCCTTTCAGAGCTCAAATATATTTAGTAAACATGGATACGCCCTGCCTTGACTCCCACGTTAAAAGTGAATCTTTGCGGCTCAATATCTTGAAAACGAGTACCGCTTCGAGGGTCCTATCTTTTTCCAATACACAGAGGACACTTTAATTAACATGTAGCCAAATTTATAAAAAAAAAAGAAATTGTTCAAAAATGAAAGCTTAATTAATTTATTTTAGGATGTTTTTAATTTACTTCAATTGACACATTGCTAGAAAGTAAACATAGTGATACTTTTAAGGGTGGTACATAGGGATTTTAGGATTGCCTCAGTTCAAGAATCACCTCCGTAGGCCTTGGATTAATTTATGTATAAGAACTCAAAGATAGTTTGTGCCAGAAAACAGAATCAGTACTAAAATATAAGGAAACACGCAACATTTTGAGAAAAGTCATATGTTTTAAGGGCTGTATCTTGGCTCTAAATGGTCCAATAGACTTCCTTGAGGCCTCAAAAAATTTGTATTTTTGATCTCTAAACGGAATTACATGGAAAATAGTCGTTGTTTTTGTTAACGACTTGAATAAAAAGATTATAGTGTAAAATATCCTAAATTATAAATTTTGGGCTATTAGGCTTTAACAAAAAGTGAAAGGGTTTTTCTAACCCCTGATTTAGATTCAGCGACCTCAAAAACATATAGTAAATATGGTCCGCATTCTGGGTCTGAACTTGTTTTTTTTTGTGGGTGGCTGTGTAGTCAATGGAGCTGATATATTTTGTGTTTTTATTGCAATAATATTTGTCATTTGTAGTTTTAAATTTTTTTTTAGATGATTTTTAAACATTTAATATTATGTGCGTTTTTCGAATGCCTGCGGACAGTTTTGTTTGTTGGACCAGTGATGTGCAAGCAATCTTTCCGTTAGAAAGCACTAGAAGCAATGATAGCGATTCGTGAACAGATGGCCTGATTTTTATTATTTTGCCAACAAACAATAGTGTTGAAGCCCAAAAAAAGTTGTAAACATTGTGTGATTGAAATAATGGTTCATGAAATCATTAACTTGAAACTTTTATTTTTTCACTTCTCTTTTTACATGACGTTTCGAATCAAGCCATAATCTTTTAGAGTGAATATATCAATAGTATTGTTTGTGGAATATCATTTTTCTTAAATTAATTATTTTTTTCTTTAAAACAATAATGAATGAAATAGTTTCTTTCATAATTCGATTTAAAATTTTTGAATAATGTTTATACATATTTTGCGCATCCATTTTAAAATTTATTGCATACTCATCGCTTGTTATCTATTACAATTCTAATATTTTTCTTGTGTTTCTCTCATTAATCAGAATTTAATGGTTACTAAAAGTTGTGACCCTCTGCTATTGAATGCTTAATCAATAAGAATTGTGATAGATAAAGAACTGTCATAAACAGAGTTAATGCATTTTATATATATATATATATATATATATATATATATATATATATATATATATATATATATATATAAAACTGTTAAGATAAATAGGAAAAAATTTTAACATTGCCAAAAATTGTAGGGTAAATATATTGTAATATGTGATATTGTTTTGTTGTTTTAATAATAAATATTACAGGGTCCCCCGTGGTCTAGATAAAAGGATTTATCTCATTTCAGGCCCGCACAAAAAAGAAAAAAAAAATCCACCAAATTTGGATTATTACTTGAAATTTCTCAGCAGACTTGTATTTCTTTATATATATTAGCCGGGCTATAGGTTCTCTACCCTTATAATCACCCAAAGTATATGAGGAATGGTATTAACCAGGCCCATCGCTGAAAAAAGCAACAGATGGGACTCGAACCCACATCTCCCGCATAAGATTCATCCAGGTTTGCTAGAATCAGCCATTTTACCACGTCGAGGAGCTTATGTTATTGCTTAGAGTCCTGATGATGATCACTAACTTAACCCGGGAAAGGTAGCACTCGTCAAGACGACGAAGAGTCCGCATACTCGTGTGATTTACAGACGACCCCCCACCACTAGATTGCCCAATTACTAGGACTTCTAACACCTCTTAGTAAGACTCTAGATGCTGTAAGGTCAAGGTCTGTTTTCATAGGAAAGTCAATTATTCCATTTATTTTTCAGAAGTAACGACGTCGGCAAGACCAACTCTACCTCATATACATATTTTCCTTTAGAAGCTTATTCAATGTTCGTAAAAATATCGAAAACTATCTCTTTAATAACAATTATCTGTCTTGAAGGCTAATTTTACCTGTTGGAGCAATACTTTACGCCATGCATTTTCGTTTTATTTATTTTTAATTCTTTGAAATCATAGGATATAAAACAGTGTTACTTGTTTCTAGTATACATCAAAACGCTTCATTAGAGGACCAAACCCAAAACTCAGGCATTGTTACTGCATATAACAGTACTAAAGGTGGAGTTAATTTTTTTGACAGAATGTGCTCCGATAATAACTTCGCCCGTAAGACTCATCCCTGGTCTTTAAGTTTTCTTTTTTACAAAATATTGAATATTGCGGGAATAGATAATTTTGTAATTTACAGTCATAACTAGAACAAACTAAAACCCTCGAAGCCTTTTAGTGGACAGCGATAACTTATAGCTCTTCATGGCCAACTGGCAAAACAAAATTGAAATTTATCTGTTTTTTAAAAATTAAATAAGTGTAAAAAGAGAAATATTTTGTCAAACATATTGTTGAGAAGATTATAATATTTCAATATTACATTTACAAAATGATGTGGTTCCATTTAAACCAAAATTAAGCACTTTCGTCTCAGTGACGAAGCACTACCTAAATCTACTCTTGCAGGAGCGCTACCTTTCCCGGGTTAAACCCAAAATTAGACAATCTTAAAACAAACATCGAACCTCATTAAACATCACCTTATCCTCCCATAACAAGACATTGAGGATACGATGAAACATCTTGTAGATGAGGACGCCATTGACATAAACAAAGAAAGTGGCTACCGGTGCTCGAAGACCGGTTAGGGTTTCTCAGAAAGTCTCAGCTTCCCGTTCTTCCAGCGTTGCACTCCATGGCTGCATTGTGCAGTTTCTATTGCAGTCATGCAACATAACTTATAGCTCTTAGTTTCTTAGGATCATTCATTTACTACTAATGCAACTATTCCATTATGTATACAATGGATATCCGTTGGCAATTAAAGAGGTTTTGTAATTACTGGGCGCCATTTAAGCTATATGGTGGCTGCAGTTGCATCATACTCTTTATGAATGACCAAAAATACCGTCAAAAATTTTAAAGATTAGGACGAGCATGAAAAAAATAAAGTAATGACAACAAAGAAATACATTGGAGAGCTATAAAAAAATAAATTAATCTGAAAGCTGGCAATTCGAATTGGGATATAATGAATTTTTCTTTTAATATTTGGATAGCGTGATACAACTTGGTGTTTCAAATTGAATCGCATAATTTAGGAGCATAATACTATTTAATGGATATTTTTCAAGAAAATGGCACAAAGGGGAAAAATAGATATAATTATTTATAGACATGTTAGGAAAATTATCCACAAAGATTTTCTGAGGTATAAATTATTTCCATATATAGTTTATTTATTGATCCTCAACCTCAGCCAAATATATTGATGAACTAGTTACAATTCCTCATTTTTAAACGTTTCGGCCTCAGGGCCATCCTCATTAACTTCCTTTCTTAATCCACATATAAACACCCTATTTTCACAAGAGCTTGTCATCACATTACATCTATACTTTAAAACTCTAGGATTTTTCATCTTCTATAAATAACACTTTTTTACTCTTTCTTTAAACATTTGAAATTTCCACCAGACCATGTGGCCACAACCTTCCACTATTTTATGTTGAGAAAATGGTGGAAGGTTGTGGCCACATGGTCTGGTGGAAATTTCAAATGTTTAAAGAAAGAGTAAAAAAGTGTTATTTATAGAAGATGAAAAATCCTAGAGTTTTAAAGTTTAGATGTAATGTGATGACAAGCTCTTGTGAAAATAGGGTGTTTATATGTGGATTAAGAAAGGAAGTTAATGAGGATGGCCCTGAGGCCGAAACGTTTAAAAATGAGGAATTGTAACAAGTTCATCAATATATTTGGCTGAGGTTGAGGATCAATAAATAAACTATATATGGAAATAATTATTTATTTTCATTTGAAGGTGAGTCAGTTGACTGTGGTTGATTAAAAAAAAACTCTGCAATAGAAATTGCTGGATGGTAGAAATTAAAGTTCACAACGATAAATAAGAGGCCAAAAATATCAATTATTCGTTCATTTAATTGGCAAAATCAAAATGTCTACATAACACGAACAAGTTTTGCGTCATTGGACTTTCAGGTCACACGATTTATATATAGCGAGACTCCCCGGATCAGAATTTACCAGTGTGCCAAGTTTCGTCAAAATCCGCCAAAAGGTGTGGATTTGTATAAGGAACAAACAGACAGACATGTGATTTTTATATAAATAGATTGGACGTAAAAAATATAATAAAACCATTTACCAAGCCATATGTATAACCCTTGTAGATGAAGCCGGAAGAAAATTAAATTTTGCTTGGGATTGTCGGACATCTATACATATAATAAAAAATACCTCACGCAGGAGCTGCATAACTACGCATTTTTCTAAGAATTTGGGTAGTGTTGACTGCATTCCTGAATAATTTGCTTAATAGAACCTATATAAATAAAATAAAAACATGATTAGTTCTCTTTTACTTTTGTAATGAGCAACTGTTCAATTATTAATTTGCTTCCAGAGTTATGTTTATAGATGGTACTACACTACTTAATAAATACAAAAAAACTTCATAGTTTCGTCTTTTGATCTGTCGCAGGAACAGGATACAGTCCCCCTAGTGGTAGAAAGCGCTCCTTTCGGTACCTTTGCAAACCTACTTCTGACGGGCTAATTCCATTGAAAAGTAAACCCCCTTTCCGATCGCCCAATTTAGCTCATTTTTATAACATTTCCTTCTCATGCTATAGTGCCCACGACGTATACCGCATTTCGTTATAATACTGGCGAAATTACGACCAGTATGAGTATATTAGTAATTTGGGTCCGCAGTAAACCCCCCTGCTAATGAACCGATTTAATTTATTTTTACAACCAATTTTTCTCTGTAGATTACCACTAAGAATACCAAGTTTCGTTGAAATGTAACAAAACCTACGGCTGGCATGGTCAAATAAGTGTTTTGGGTCCGGGGTAAACCCCCATTTAATTGAACGCTATATACCAAGTATCGGGACGAAAAAGACAACACGTCTGGCTGCTATCGTGTTTACAGACACACACACACACACACACACACACAAACACACACATATATATATATATATATATATATATATATATATATATATATATAGAGAGAGAGAGAGAGAGAGAGAGAGAGAGAGAGAAATTTTAAGGTGGGTCAATTTCGGTTTCTACTAGGTAAGATAGATAAAGAATTGAAAAAATATTTCAAAAATTCCGTCAAGAGTGCAACCTCAATAGCTACTTTTCTTCGGAGGAAACTGCGAAAATGTTACGGATTGCTATCGGTACCTAGAAGACTCTTGAAAAGAAATATTACATGACGGTGTTTATGATCCAAAATATATAGCCAAAAAATGCTGACCAAAGTCACTATTCCACATGGACGAAGTCGCGGGCACAGCTAATAATCTTAACAGGGAAATCATAGGCAAGCATTTATATATCTCTATATCAATAAGCGATTTTTTAGAGGGATCTCATTTGGAGAAATGAAATAATTTCCGGTTAGGATACTATTTATCTTTCTCGGGTTAGAGAGTTCATTGTACATTTTTACATGTGTTTACACTTTTTACGACAGATAAGACATTAAGAGCATTAACTACCAGATAATGCAGTTCCTCTGAGTCGGACTTGATTTCGATGTGGTGTTTCTTATCTTTGAAAAAAATGCACAATATATGAATATGACTCCAAAATTAGTTATCTTAATGACTGAAAGGATATTTGGAATGCGATCATGGAATCGGCACTCATTAGTAGATATGGAAGAAGGCTTTGGAAGCACCTAGGAGTGACAGGTGGCTACAGCTGGGAGCGGTCGCCGTCAAAGGGTTAACCACTGGACCCGATAAGCTACGGGGGGTATAAATCTTCAAGTCTCATTATCCTACGGTGTTGGCTTAATTGAATAGCCGTGTTCGGGACTAGATAGCGCCACTGGTCCGATGGCTCGTCCTCCCGGGGATATTTAGATGTCGCGCCTCGTTTCCAGGGGCCGATCTTGTGTTTGGTCGGTAATTCTATGCCAGCTTCGGGGGCGAGATGATAATTAATCTACTCGAAACTTGTCGGGCGGATTAATTCATACGGGTTTCCAATTCAATGATTTACATTCGATACTTTAAATCCGGTAGGAGTTCTTCATAAACATGGACTGTCTGTTGGAAGTGTTTACAATCAACTTCATAATTATGTCGTCAAACTATATCATAATCGTTAATATAAAGGCGATTTGCTACATTCAGATCATTAGAAAGCAGTTGACATCACCAACTATCATCAACTCCAAATGGTCGAATATTTCACTTGAATGCAAATATCGCAGGGGAATGCTTTTTACTAAGAAGTTATTATTTCCATTCGAGTTTTAATTGTTTCATTATTGCGACTCATATAGCTAAATAATATTATATTCAATCAGACTGCTAATTACGGAAAATAAAGCTAGTTTTTAATGCAAATAAAAATACCCCAACATGACGAGGCTAGCTAATGTCAACAAACATACATTATGGATTGACCTGTTTGGAAATACCGTTTCGTATAATTTGAAAGGTGAAGTTCTTTAACCATTGGAATCCGACGACACATGGTTTTTGGAGCGAAATTTGCGCGAATAGAATCGGGACGCTTGCTTTTCGAGTTCATATGCTTGCAGGTACTCGTTTTCATTAACGTAAGAAAATTAATGAAATCATTCTTAAAACGATATCTGTAACAGTTTCCGAAAAACAATGAAACACCTACTTTTCCGAACTAATTTTCAGATTTGGTATTCAGAAACGACTGATTCAGCTGAAACTTGTTCCAGATGGTTCATATTCTTTTAATCTAATATATTTTAGTATTTTATTAATAGACTTGAAAATGTTTCCGATCCTGGTATATTTTCTATAATATTTCGAACACGATTGGGAAATGGAAGGTGACTATTCAAAAAGTTACTAAATTTTCTACAAAAATGTTCTAATCGAAGAAATAAGTTTTCAAGTTTTTCCCCTCTGTTTACAGAACTTTCAAATTAGTTGTTGTTGTTAAATAAATAATAGTAAAACAGCAACCCAACGTAATTGGGCAGCCATTTTATTTATATTTTTAAATAAAGTTTTCTCTCTTGCGTTTAATGCTGAATTGAATAATTTAGTAAAACAAGGTAAGAAAATGAGAAACGTTGTTATCGTGCTTCCTAGAGAGTATGATGACTAGAGCCCGGAAGTTAGGCATTTATTTTTGGGTGAAATAGGCAGGCAAAAAGGCACTTAAAATACTGAAAATAGGCGGTACTGTAATTAAAATTGGCATTTATTAGGTGTGAAGGAAAAGAGGAACCTTACTCATTAATAGAGCGGAGAAGTTAGGCAAAATGCCTTTTTTATCTGAATGGATATATTGAAGAATCAGATAGAAATAAATATGTTTTCGTGCATTTAGGAAGTGTAGCGACAATTTTTATTTTGCCTTTTTGGCCTATTTTGGGGTCCGTTGCCTATTTTTGCCTTTTTTGCTTGTTATGGAATTTTTTTCTGCGAACATTTCAAAAAGCACACATTGAATTTCCGTTCATCGAAGACAAAAAAGGTTGCTCAAATTACAAATTGCCGTCACAAATATCTATTCGAAAGCTTATTTTCCCAACCCATGGATTTAACCTCTGTAAATAACAGAACCTTCCTTAGTAGAAGGAATGCACAAGCATAATGAATAGCAGGAAAGAGAGAGGATGAGGGAAATCAGTCATAGCTCCTTCCTCACACCCCTTTTGCTGTGACAATCCGTAATTACCTGGTATTCCGGATTTCGAAATCCGAAATCGTTTACGTTCTGTCGAAATCCGGAATACCAGGTAATTACGGATTGTCACAGCAAAAGGCGTGTGAGGAAGGAGCTATGACTGATTTCCCTCATCCTCTCTCTTTCCTGCTATTCATTATGCTTGTGCATTCCTTCTACTAAGGAAGGTTCTGTTATTTACAGAGGTTAAGTCCATGGGTTGGGAAAATAAGCTTTCGAATAGATATTTGTGACGGCAATTTGTAATTTCAGCAACCTTTTTTGTCTTCGATGAACGGAAATTCAATATGTGCTTTTTGAAATGTTTAAATCGCAGAAAAAAAATTGTAATTGAATTGAAATGAAAAGGGCATTTTGCGTAACTTCCGGGCTCTAATGATGACAAAGAAGATGGACTTATTTCCCTTTAGGATACAATCAGCTTCCTCTTGTGGCGCTTAAAATAGTATATTACTTCTCCGAAACTTCGAAAGATCAAAAAGTATTAACAAATGTTTCTATTTCTTTACTAATGACACTAGGGATGTGAACGGAAACACGCAAAGATGACACAGTTCCTGCGAGTCGGACTTTTTCGGTATTTTCAATTTTCTTTAGAAATTTTATATTTGAGGCATCGACTTTCAAAAAAGGGTATGTCGAAATCGTAAAGCTATTAAGGGGACACAAAAAACGTCCATTAGATTACATTAGATGTTCTTAGTTTTTCTTAATTGAGAAATTTATAATATATGTAATAATTTATATATTTGTTAGTTTTTTTAGAGCCCTGCAACTTTGACAGTACCTAATCTCCTTTAACAATTTTACAACTTAAAAAATCCGTCCCAGTACGAAATAAACGTAGATAAATGATTTTATCAACACAAGGAGTGTAAAAATATTTTCCTCGTCCGAGAACCTTGCAAGTATAGAATTGAGTGGTGGAAGTTGTGAGTTAGGTGCAACAATATTCACCACAAGGTGTTTATAATTACAGCAATAAACAACAATAGCAGAAATTATTCGACTTGAATGGACGCGTAGAGAAGGACACTCCGTCAGCCATTCCTGTAAGGTCCTTAATCCTCAAGTCCTGACAGCTGTAGACAATGGGATTTATGTCTAATTGTCGGGTGTAATTAAACAGGATTCGATCCTTCTTCGGCACAGGACAGCCTCCAAGAAGGACATTCGTCGGGTGTCCTTCAGGACTCTGCTCTTATAGTTTTTTTTAGTAGGTTTAGATACCAGGAATAATCCTTTGTACACTAGCTTGATTGATCATTTCAATGACAGATAAATATTTAGCAAGGTAGAGATAGTGGGGATTCCGTTATGTTAAATAATACAACTAAATTATTTTTGAGAAAAATGAGTTATTATTTCAATATTTCGCCTGTATCAGGGCTGTCAACAGAAATGGACAGAGCTGATTCTAATAATATTAAACGCTAAAAATGCATCTGAAATAACAAAATGCTCGTTGATATAACAAAAGTTGTTATATAGACCTTTGGACAAAAATTAAAATTACTTTTACACTGTATTTTCTTACCATCCTAATCCTGAAGGTCAATTGTCTTACCATCCTAATCCTGAAGGTCAATCCTTATCATCCCAATCCCATCCAGACAATCCCCCAGGCGGCTCAAGAGACAGTGGCCCGAGACAAGTTACTTGCCTGATCTTTTCATGATCAATAAAATATTTATTGAGACACCTCTGGAAGTGCCAACAATGGTTGGCTTCTTCCATGTTTTCTATTTTTTTTTTTTTTTTTTTTTTTTTACTTTTGCCAGTTTTGTCAACTTGTACATAATATCTGGACCAACATACTTGATCATTGTACTGTTATCTGTACAGATTTCAAATAAATAAATACTAAATAAAAAAAAATAAAAAACTTTTACTCTGTAATAAAACCTAACAGTTAGAAAGACGTATTACTTATGCTAACTTGTACAAGAAACTGCACTCTCACATTTAATATTATACGAAGGTTTCATAATATTCAATATTTGTATTCAATAATTGTCCGCTACTACTAGGCTCGTACGGGAAAAAAAAATTGAGATAGTTGAGGGTAAGAGAAAACGTTATATTTTCAGAAGAATGCATATTTCGAACGTTGCTGTTTGGCAGCCTTCTTCCGATAAAAAATAAATATATACAATTAAATACAAAAGAGTATAATGAAAACAGTAACAACAAATTAAATCATGGGAATACCTTATAAAACATTGTTTTATGTGCATAAAACACATAAATATATACATAGCTTAGTTAAGAGTAAGTGAAAAAATAATATAAGACAAAGTAAAAAATGGCATTTATAAAAATACGCTGAGAATGAACAATAATTTTGTGAAAATAAATTTTATATATAACCCAAAAGAAACTAACGTTGAAAAAAGAGGCCAAATTCCAGGTCACTCTCAAAAATATTTTATCTATGAAAGTTATGATGTCATAGTATTGGGGCACGTTTTAGGCTCTTAATACCATGCCAAGTATCTAATAATACCCTCTCACAGTTTTTTACATTTCCAACTAATTCTCTTTTAATGATGGCCGCTATGACGATCGGATTTATTATATTTGTGGCATTTAAAGATTCGGGCCTTTAGAGTAATGATTCAGGGTTATTATAAACTCCCTGATGACTTAAAACTATCTGGTTTCCATGAACTCTATGTAAGTTAAAAGAAGAAGAAGAAGATAAAATTTGTATTTATGAATGTTTCACATTACATGGTGGAGGTTATCATGCCTTGATACAAAAATATAAATTACTAGCTGTTACCCGGCGTGCCATGCTACACCTACTTTCTGCATCTAGAAAAGCAAAAATAAATTTAGAAACCAAATAATTAATAGTGTAGATGGAGATAGTTAGCCGCTGCAGAGATACGAAGACAGGTATAGTTGGGATTCGGCTAGGAGAAAAACGTCTGACTATGGCAGCCTTCTTCAGCTAAAAAATATATACAACTTATAAGTAAAAAAAATATATATGTACAACTAGTAAGTAAAAGACAGGCAGAAATGAGCGGAGTATATATATCAATACAATAAATTTTAACCAATCTTATTTTTATAACAATGAAAATACGGTAGTTGGAAAGTAAACAGCATGTAGAAAGTGTTAGTAAAACAATACAAAAAAAATTAAACAGTAAAAAACAACGAACATTTTTTATGTAGTGAAAAACAAAATCTATTTTATAAGTGAATACAATTTATAACAATTAATATATGTTCGTTGTTTTTTGCTGTGTAATTTTTTTTGTATTGTTTTACTAACACTTTCTACATGCTGTTTACTTTCCAACTACCGTATTTTCATTGTTTTAAAAATAAGATTGGTTAAAATTTATTGTATTGATATATATACTCCGCTCATTTCTGCCTGTCTTTTACTTACTAGTTGTACATATATATTTTTTTTACTTATAAGTTGTATATATTTTTTAGCTGAAGAAGGCTGCCATTGTTGCAGTCGAAACGTCCAAAATACAGATTTCTTTTTGAAAGTCTGACGTTTTTCTCCTAGCCGAATCCCAACTATACCTGTGTTCAAATAATTAATATTAAAATCTAATAACGCAAATCTGTAACTATTTGGGTTTATTGTTGAACCCATGTGAGTCATAGACGATTTTAACCTAGCCTATGACTCTCCCTGTGTCAAGACCTCCCCGGGTGCCACGTTTGGTCAAAATCGGTCAAACGGTGTGTATTTGTATAAGGAACTATATATATATATATATATATATATATATATATATATATATATATAGATACAAAAAAATATATCCTTAACATAAGTAAAAGTTATAAAAAATAATTATCAATTAATAATAAATAACATTCTTCTAATCCAAAACTAACAGACTTATAAGTTAATTTTTTTAATTATTATTTTTTTTTACTAATACATTATCTATATAGATAGAGGCATATAAAATAAATTTGTCCTTCTCCTTTATTTATTTATTTAGTTTTACTATTATTAATTACCTTAATTAGCACATAATTCCTTGAATTATAAATTCATTATAAAATATTAATTGAATTATAAATTAAATTATAAAATAATAAAAAATGTATTAAGTTTTATTCATTTATAAAGTACCCTTAATTTCTAAATTAACTATTACCATCAATATCTCATTCATTTATAATGAAAGCTCTTATTTTTAATGAGTTTTTGATGTAATAATAAATATTGTTAAGTTTTTCTATTGTGTCTATTGCGAGTATTGCCTTGATTTTCTCCTCGTCCTGCATCGAGAGGTCTAAGTACTTATTGATAAAAGCGTTTCGAGGATCATTGTACATAGGGCACTTGAGAAGGAAGTGTTTTAAATCTTCTTTTTGTCGAACTATGTAAGTTAAAATGGCCTTAGAACTGATTTTCCTGATCTTCACAAAACATCTCTCTTATTAGATCTGAGTGTTAACGGTTGAGTTCAATTGGTGTTTGTTGAGAGACAACAAAAACTACGGCCGCTCATATTTGGCGACTTTTCGGATCTGATTCTTTTTTTGGCCCATGACGAAAACGAGACATTAATGAGGTGATGAAATTATACCCCGGTGAAAGTGCCAAAAGATCCTGGGATGTATTTGGAGTAGAAATGAACAGGAAGATGACCCGACTGCGAGGGAGGAGTGACTGATTCAGTCATTGTCTCAGTCGCTGATTAGCATATCCAAGTTGTCATCAGATTGACGAGGACTGAGTCAGTACTCTCCTCTCAGACAATACTAATTGTACAAGTACAGTACTCATCATTACTGATCTATTTCTGACGGATATTTATTTAGAAATTTCATTTGAGGTAGACATTTCGGAGCTGTAAAATCCAACGTCATTTTACTCTGAGAAATACCAAAATGTTACTGGTGTATTTTCAGAATGTCAAGACGTATTCTAGATTTTTTACTTTTATGCTGTTTTCCGGAAAAAACACAAAACCTATTGATGTTCTGCCCACGAAAGACTTTTTCAAAATGGTCTTCAAATATTCATTACACCTAGATACCGAAAATTAATATTATATATTTATATTTACAGGATAGCGGCCACAATAATTGTTTTCTGGCCTCGGAGATAATTACTAATATGTCATAAATAGTTGACCGCCAGAAAATGGCACCAAATGACTTATTGTTCCATGTTATTGTAACATTGGTTCCGACCCGGCCCGATCCAATACAAGGGCCACCGATTCTCGGCTATTCAAACTTGTTTGTTTCTAGACCGATTTCGGACGGACGAAGTAAAATGGCGCCAAACCACATATTGTGTTTCAATAAGGTCTATAGCCTCTACATCTTAACAGATTTCAATGATTTTTTTTTCTTAACGAAAGCTAAGGCCGCGGCCGGGAATCGGTTGTCATAGGATCGGATCAGGACCAAGGTGCACCTTTCGGCTGCACCTACATTGGACCCGTATTTCCCTCAATCCGATCCAATCCGATATCGTTGAAGGACAACTGCCGACTTGAGTACCAACACTGGGCCCAGTCCGAGCCGATCCGATCTAGACACAGCTCGTCAGTAATGAACTCGTAGTGATGTGAAAATGAGTGATTAATTTAAGAAATTACCACCCAATAAGCATAGAAACCTTCGATTACATTGTTGGAGGTATGAAAGAGGTGTTGAGAGGCCAATCAATCTTCTGGAAGTATATCTGTCCCGAATAACAAAAATCTTAGTGTAAGAGTTAATTTTTAACTGTAACACTACGATCAGAGAAGCATTAGTATTCATTTTTTAAAAGTATTTATAAGAAAGGTAGCTGGAAGTTTACATCCATTGAAAGGTTATAAACATCTTTTCACTTAATTTAATAACAAGGGGAAACAAAAAACAAAAATGTGGATTAACGAAGTTGTTCTAAATTTGATTAGATTTCATTCAACAAAAAAAAATTCATTGAAATCGGTTTAGATGTAGAGGCTGTAGACAAAACACAGGGTCGTCCGAAATCTAAACGGCCGAGAATCAGCCGTCATCGGATCGGATCATATTGGGACCAGTGTAGGTGCACCCTTAATTTGTTCATAGGAAAATCGAAACGGCATTTATACCCGAAATGTCTTGTGCGTGGTCGTAAAAAACGGTTAAACAGCATTATATTATGTGATATCGATGTATTCTTATTAAATTGAAGGTTCTCAATTTGAGCCCGGTTCCTCAAAAAGGTTCATTTAAGTAGTTATAGTAAACAATTCACATTTGATTTAACATATATGTTTTTTTAAAAAGCAATTTTTGAAATGGTTCATTAGTGTTATATTCTCATAATGAAACCAAGGACTGTCACATTTGGTGCAAACTGAGTCAAGGCTGCTCATTGAGCTACGTTTTCATATATTAGTAAAAATGTTTTAAATGTTAAACGAAGCAAATATGGATGATTAATTAAGCTCTTTCAAAAATTGCATGTAAGATACAAAATGATATTTTTTAGGGCAAAATATGTAAAAATAATTGTGATCAACTAATTAAGAGTCTAATCGCATTCGTACTTTTAACCTACAGATCCCATGAAAATATTTTAAAAAAAATTACCAATATATATTTTTACCTATTCAAAATAATAAACGATACAAATTGAAGTTATGTTTAGAATAACAAAAATAAATAAAAAAAAATTGAAGAAATATATTTAAGCGCGGACAAACATATTTATTTTCATTTCATACGAAAAAAAAATGTCAGGACTCTATCAAGAAAAGAATGTCACAATAAAATTCGAATTGAAATGAAATAGCTTCGTCAGATGTTGACAGCACAATTTGTCATTCGATTTTTATTTAATTAAAAAAATTACATTATTGTTTCTTCCTTAACTTAGAATTGTATAGTGAAGATTAGATAGTTAACCGTCGAGGTGATATGCAAACAGGGAATAGTTGGGATTCGGCTAAAAAGAAACCTCAATACGATTTTTGTAAAAAATCTATATTCAGGCTACTCTTTGGTAGCCTTCGTCAGCTAAAATGACAAGAAACAAAGAAAAAAATAGAAATTAATACACACAAAAAACGTTTATAAGTAAGATAAATGACAGGTCTAAAAATACAATTCAATTTATTATAAAAGAACAATTTGTTGATAAAATATTAGAACAATTATGTTATTAATAAAATATTAGAACAATTATGTTATTAATAAAATATTAGAACAATTATGTTATTAATAAACGGGTAAAATGAACATTAGTGTATATCTAGAAATTAGTTCTAGAAAATCAATAGAAACATAAAAAAAATTTTTTTTACTGAGGTGTATACAAGTAAATAGGCGCTAATTACTTTAATGTATTTAATAATTGAATTGAATAGTGTAGAATCTGTCAATATGTAATCAAACTTAGTGAATGCAACACCCAAAATGAGTGATTTTTCTCTAATGGGAATAAAAATGTCTTTATTTCTTGTTGGAATTTCTTGTAATTTATTGTGCATTTATTGCATATACCTATTAATTTATATTACTCTTTTACATCAGTATTACTCAGCAATGATTAAAAATAAATCCCCCCCCCAATTTCCTGCGAAAATCAATGCGACTGAAGACATCACTTCCGTTACATCTTTTCTTCACCTGTAACACATAAACGTAAGCTGTCAGTATCATAAAAAAACAACATTCCTGAGTTATTCGTTGAATATCATGACCATATCCAATTTTCGAGTGCAAGTGCGTTTTAGAAACATTCGCCGCATTATATATGTGCAATAAACGTAGGATATGTAGTACATTTGTTTCCCGTGTGTTGAACTACCCTCGAAACGACATCTTTCGATGCAGAGACGGTAATTTGCAAGTTTTTATTAAAATTTACAAGTTAGGGGAGCCTTCCGACAAGAAGACGGGAGGGGGGAGAGACACACGTGTTTATGGTCGACGGAACACATGCATGCAACACCAGAGCATTTTCCAATAAAGCCCTTGGAGAGTTAGGCAATAAAACTCCAGCTGAAAATAAATCAGGAGCACACAGGAGGTGGGGAGTTCGTCGCTGGAGAAATCTCCTCCAAGCGTGGAATAATAAAACGGAACCTCTGGAGGCGGCATCTGTGGCTCGACTCCCGTCTACCGGGGATCTAGATCCGAGGTTCCATGGAGGCTCCATGGTATCATCTCCCGCCAAAAGGCGGCAATATACCTTATTATCTGAAATTTCCATGAATTAAAGTTGAAATGTAAGGAACAAGATTACAACCACTTGAACAGGATTTTCCTGTATACATTTGAATTGAATAGTGTACTATCTGTCGGTTATGTAATAAAACATAGTGAAACCAACACACAAAATGAGTGATTTCCTTCTAAAAAGAAAGAAAATAAATAATGAATTATACATTTATATATATATATATATATATATATATATATATATATATATATATATATATATATATCAATACCTACCAAATTACGAATTTAAATTTCCCCCACAAATTCCTGTGGCTTTTTTCCCTCGAGATGCGAGGTTCAAGCCTCCATGTGGTAATCATCTCACGCCAAAAAGCGGCATTTTGTCTCATTATCTCAAATTTTCATTAATTAAAGTTGAAATGTAAGGTACAAGACTATAACCACTTGAACAGGACTTGTGCGGGATTCATACATATTAGATGTGGGTCCAAACCCCGTGGGTTGAGTTTTTCTGTTTTGGATTGGCTCATGAAATTCCCAATCCCACTGTGGATATTTAGAAACGTCGGTGAGTGGTAGAAAGCCACAAATGGTCCTTATAATATTCTTTCATAAATCTGATAATTAACTAAAATATACTAAACAAATCGAATGGTTAGAGTTATTCACGGGAAGTAAAACAATAGACACTGGAAACCATCGGTGATTAGACATAAAAAAATATAAATCCTGCGAGGCAACTGCTTGAGATATCTATGAAAAAATATAAATCCTACGAGGCAACTGGTTGAGCTATCTATGAAAAAATATAAATCCTACGAGGCAACTGGTTGAGCTATCTATGAAAAAATATAAATCCTACGAGGCAACTGGTTGAGCTATCTATGAAAGAAATATAAATCCTACGAGGCAACTGGTTGAGCTATCTATGAAAAAATATAAATCCTGCGAGGCAACTGCTTGAGCTATCTATGAAAAAATATAAATCCTACGAGGCAACTGGTTGAGCTATCTATGAAAAAATATAAATCCTACGAGGCAACTGGTTGAGCTATCTATGAAAAAATATAAATCCTGCGAGGCAACTGCTTGAGCTATCTATGAAAAAATATAAATCCTACGAGGCAACTGGTTGAGCTATCTATGAAAAAATATAAATCCTACGAGGCAACTGGTTGAGCTATCTATGAAAAAATATAAATCCTGCGAGGCAACTGCTTGAGCTATCTATGAAAAAATATAAATCCTACGAGGCAACTGGTTGAGCTATCTATGAAAAAATATAAATCCTACGAGGCAACTGGTTGAGCTATCTATGAAAAAATATAAATCCTACGAGGCAACTGGTTGAGCTATCTATGAAAAAATATAAATCCTACGAGGCAACTGGTTGAGGTATCTATGAAAAAATATAAATCCTGCGAGGCAACTGCTTGAGCTATCTATGAAAAAATATAAATCCTACGAGGCAACTGGTTGAGCTATCTATGAAAAAATATAAATCCTACGAGGCTACTGGTTGAGCTATCTATGAAAGAAATATAACGATGGCCTAGAATGAAAACCGTGTATCTCAAAAATAAAATTAATTAACTTTTATACCTAAATACATGGATATTATGGTTATTGAGAAGCCCGCAAGGTTTTCTTCTTCGTCGATATAGTCCAGGACGAGTAAGATAGAGTTTCTTTGACTCTCAAGGATTGTCAAATAGAATCTTTACCATCTAATAACGTATAAAAGTTATTAACGTTTTTTTTTAGATACGAGGTTTTCATTCTAGGCCATCGATAAGCAAAACATTGCCGAATTAACAGAAGCTAAACAGCGATTCTGCGGAATAACATACTTCATATAACTAACTGGACCATTATAAGCAAATATGAAGCATAACATTATTATTTAGCATTTGGCTATTTAAGGCTATTTTACAGATACTTCAAAACAGGGACCTCCAAGTTAATAAAACGGATACCCCCGGGACTGGAGTCAAACACAAATTTTCTTAATATCTACCATACTCAAAAAGCTCAAGTCTCATGCTGGTCGAAAAGTGGCTAATAATTTTTTGAGTGAGTGAGTCAGTCAGTCGTATAAAATCCGATTTTTCATCACCTATATCCAAAGAAAGCTTCAATGTAGAATTATGAAACCAATATTACTCACATCTATTAGTATAATACCTAAGTAAGATATACCCTTTGTCCATAATTTAGCCAAATCCCGATCCCTAATTTTTTTCTCTGAAATCCCAGCCCACCCCAATCCTCTTGGCAGATCCCTCTATTCCATTGTTATTCTTAATAATCCTTTTTCCTAGACAACTTATTGCAAGAAAGCGTAAATATTGCAAATAGTGTATATATTTCGACCAAATTTGCATTAAAATACGATAAGACCAGAACTGTCATTGGGAGTAGCAGTACTGTCTGCCTTCTCCCCTCATCTCATCTAGTGTGTTGCCATTGTTTCATCAAATTTACTTATTGAACATATTTGCACAGATTGTAAATATCAATAAAAGAGAAATTTAATTTTAAAAAATGAAACTAGGTAAGTAAAATTTCATAAGGTTATCTTTAACTGGTTCAAAGTTAGGTTAGGGTAAAAATTGGCTCTACTTCGCGTCATATATACACAACAATGATGGTGGACTACCGTGCGCCTGGATACTTTAAGATTATAATATTATACGGCAAGATTATATAATGGAAGCCGAAATCCACAGGAAAAGTTAAATACTGAGCAATGATAAACTTGTAGTTTTATGCCTTAATAAACCCAAATAAACGTCTAGGTAACCATTTTTCTTCCAAATTCGAAATAATGTTTAACAATTTATCGCGATCCAATAAAACGTCCGCATATGATAAAGAGCATGAAATGTTTATGGAGTCAGAAAGAGAAGAAGATCATATATTGGGTTGACTTCCCTTGGCACCGACGGGTTGACACAACCCTCAGACAACCCTTAGCTCCGGATAATCTCATTTCTAGAAGTCTCCGTCAATAATTCACATACGGCGCGGCCGCCGCTGTCCAATTTGCGGCTAGGTGCCATGATAACCACTTGCGGTGCTCCCCTTACCTACACATAACCCCCCCCCCCCCGCAGTTGTACCAACCATCCCTTACTACACATAACCCTCGTCAGTTCTACCAACCACCCCTTCCACAAATTACCTCCAACCCACTCTTCCCCCTCTTACTGCAACTTCTCTCTTCCCGAAAACCTCGCTCCCATGGGTAACACTCCTGTAGAGCCACTTTATATTGAATTAGACTCGTGTAAAATGGATCTATTATTGTTTCTACTTATCAAGAATAGGAAATACACTTTAACAAGTCAGTCAATAAAGTCCATAAACGGCAACAAAAAAACTAACCATTAAACAATTACCTTCACTACGCAAAGCACCATACTATCTAAAACTACCACATACCACATATTTCAATTATTTAGCGAAACAAGTCCACACATTGATGTCACCCGTCAGTAGTAGTATATTAATTTCTTTGGCCAAAGAACTAAAATGTTATTATGCCCTCCAATATTAAAAGTGCAACTTCCGGTCTTCTTTTTTTTTTCAATGAGGTATAAATGGGGTTTCACTTAGAAACTGATATTGTAAAGAGCCACCTGTCACCATTCAATATCTTCATAAATATGACACAACTCGCGGAATGGGTGTCAATGAAACGGGTATGCAAGTTTTTTTTATTTAAATTTTAACGTCCATTTATTATTAACAACAGATTTTAGGACTGGTTATCTATAACCTCCCTTTTCTAGCCAGGTTTGGGCTGATGCCTTTTCTTTTTTCGATAGAAAAGCCACTACCTCTAGCGTGGGCCCCGAATACAACGCTTAATTGACGAAACTAGAAGGTAAAATCATTATTGACCGTCCGAGATTCGAACTCGACACCTCTAGAATGTGAGTCAAGTGCTGTGTATTGTGGTTCAGCTGTGCCAAACTCAAGTGTATACGTATTGCGTCAATGTGATGGCTGTCATCTACAGGAAGTTCTGTCAAGTCAATCTGGGAGTCTAGGTAACGTCTTAGGCCGGCCACACACTATGAGGTAGACCGGACAGGTACACCTGACAACCCCCACACACACATGAGGTCTACTCGCCTGTGAGGTGGAATTAATCGAATTTTCATCAGGTGTGAGGTCGCCGGAAAGGGTAGAGTGGGGGTAGTAAAGTTCCGCCACAGACTATGAGGTAGACCGGACGGGTGAACCTGTCCGGTCTACCTCATAGTGTGTGGCGGCCCTTTAACGGTGTAAGACGATGAGTTTGCACTTATAGGTCAAATACCTATTTGCACAACGGCAAATACGTAGTCTGGCTACTGCTACTTCTTCACGTCGTGATCTTCTTTATGACGAATGCCAGCGATTAACTGTAAATTACACTGCACTAAGTCCCTACTGCTATTTATTCCCTACTCGAGTTGCTACTTATTTAGGACTCTTTTGACAGGTTGTAGTGATATGTCTTCATAATACGAGTCGACTGGTTGGTAAGTTTGTTCTTTCGTCACAAGTTTAGCATGTTTTCGAGTTTTCGTATTCTGGTAGCCACAATGTAACATATTACACGTTTACCGAAAGCTAATATTGAATTTAACAAGATTTCTGCATATGATCCTGAAACTAAAAGTTATTCTGAATAAGCTACTGAGCATATAAGTATCATAAAAGCCTAGAGAAGGTGACAAGAAGTCCGAGACGGCTGCAACGGGGATTGCCTGCTTTGTACACAAGCCACTTATTCTGTTTGTTCAGGCCGGCGTCTTTGAGTTCCTGCCAAGTCCTTGAACCTCCTGAGACCGTGGTTTGTGTACGTAGGCCATCGGGCATTATATTCCCTGAGCAGAAGTAATATTTGGAGAATGGCTAGAAATAGAGACAGTATGTTCGGTCTAATGGTTCACCTTAAAAGAATGCCTGAAATGCATTTTAGGTGCGGTTTCATATTTTCTAGAATGCATCTTGGTCATTGGTTTGCACTCCGTCTATTCTTTGGTATTCGGAACATTTCAAGAAAATAGAGAAATCAATGTTCTTGAAAAGTCAAAAAAATATAATAATCTCACAATACATTGCACTGAAAAAATAAAAACATTGGCGAGATAACACATCACTTTTTAAAAATCGCAGGGAAATTCAAACTTCTTTTTTCAGCATTATCATTTTTTAAGGGTAAATTAGAGGTAAAAACTTTATTACACATTATCTGTTTGGAAATTGGGGTTATTTTCAGACAAGATGGACGGAAATTTGAAGAAGAGAATAGAGGATTAACGTGGGTAGAAATGAAAATCCTTTCAAAAATTTTGATCAAATGATGAAGAAATCTTTTTGATCGTGAAACAATTATTTGGGACGATTTTAAAAAACATTTATTCATTTTTGGTTATAAATTGTACATTTATTGCATATACCCTTTAATTTATCCCACCTTTTATTCACCCTCTTTTACATCACTAATACTTTGCAATAATCAATACCCGAAAACATTACGAATTTAATTTTTTGCTCAGCTCAATTTTCGTTCACGACCAAGAACGAAAAGTTTGGATGTCCACAGACCTTCGAAATTTTCTTGTCAAAAAGATAAGAGTTAAATGAAGTATTATTTTAATTTCAACGTCCATTATTACTAACTAAGAATTTTAGGACGGGTTATCTATAGGTTACCACTCTTAAAAAAAAATGAAGGGATAGTTTAAAGAATGGAATGAAACCTTGCCTAACGATGATGAACACTTGGTGCTCAGATGGTTAAGTTCTTCAAGGAAGGTGGCAATGATTTTCGAGATTGTTCTTCATAATCACTTCAATAGTTTCTTGAAAATGTGCCTCCTCTTTGAATGTTCTTCTTGGAACTAATGTTCCTTGTTGAAACTAAGCCTTGTTTCCTGATTATGTTACTCCTTTCGCTGATCACTTTCCATTTTCCAATTTTACAATAGTATTTATTGAAAATAGTGTAGTATATATACTTCACTTCATGAATGTGGGAACTCTTTACAAGCACTGCTCTCATAAAGTCACAGTGAAATCAATGCAGTCAGCTCATCTAGGAACATAACTACTTTAAACACTAGTAAACTCTAATTTTAACGGCTTAAATCAGATTTCTCATAACTATTGCATTCGGACGTAGTTTTCACTTTCCCCCTTGCTTGGTACAGCATACTTGCGAGACCACCCCAGAAGTCTACGTCGGGAGAGAGGATGTCTAGCTGGTGCAGAGTGAAACGGCTTCCCAGAACAAGGTGGGGTTCGCGTGTGTTTTTATATCAGGCACGAGCCAGTGAGATCGTCCACCTCTACTAAGACAGTAGAACAGGTTGGGATGGACTAGGTCGATATGATGGACTATGGAAATTGTCCGGAATCATTTTGGATGAATAAGAGTTGTGGTAATTTCTGATCTTCAATTGGAGGGTTCAGAGCACAACTAGAAATCCATGTTATACAGTTTTCAGAAAATGAGTATTGTATAAATCCTATTGACCAGTATAAGTCTTAAAAAGATTTTAACTTAAACACTGACATTATTTATGTATAGGCTTGTTCATAAAATAGTTATAACTTGGACTTGGCTTGTGCTCTGAAAACAAATAAGAATGACTTCCAGATGTGTAGCAAGAACTGCTACAAGTGGCAAAATAATGAAGTTAGGACTTAGTCTCCTGTAGCACTGAAAAGAGCCATTTTAGTAATACTCTTCAATCCCATTACTACATAAAATGCCAAAAATGGACTTGGTCTAGTTGTGCTCTGAACCGTCAATATGTAGATCTTTTTCACTAGGAATTACCTTAGGACCTACCTATTGCACAGTCCTGCTACCGAAAACAGCATGAGATTTTTTGACGGTTTCGTTTGGATTTTGTTATGCTGGAATCGAAAAAAAAATTCCATCACGTATTTTTTTTTTTTTTTTTTTTTTTTTTTTTTTTTTTTAGTAAAACGGCCATCTTGAATACCTTTGGTATTTATGCTGATATTCAGCGTTAAACCTCAAATTCGATAGTTGCTGCCAGGTGGTCAATCTTATTAATTGAAAAAGGTTTTTCCAATTTCATATTTTGTCATATCGCTCGCAGAAATTTTTAAAAATGAAAGAGACGTCGTAGGAGATAAGGGAAGTGGGTTAGGATGGAAGAAGAGATGTAAGAATGCCATAAATCATGTCATAACAAGTCGTCAATGTATTTCTCTGAAACGAAGGAAGCCCAGCTGAATACAATAAGGATGTTCCAACATGTTCTTGTGGATATTAAGGGAGGCGAAAGGGTATGGTGCAACTAACAGACAGGTGAGATCAGCAAGAAAACTGTACTTGATGTACAAACATGTTAGTTAAAAGATTCCATACAGCGTATCAAACAAAGGTCCTTTGTCTAAGTCTGGTACACTTTCTAAGCAACCACGGTGGGATAGGGAGTTCTTTCAAAGAGTCCATCTCTGGGCTTTCTCTAGGTTTGATTCGAATCTGGGTCTTTTAATACAGATTCCTATACACATTCGACTTGTGGCTGTTTTGGTAGAGTTCATGATGCTAAGAAAACATGAAAACCAGAAAATTACCAAAGAAATCCATGGAGCTTTTAGTAAGGCGTAGCACACCATTTTTAGTGGGGTAGTATGATTTGTCGCGTAGAAGGGAATGACATAGTATTAGGCTGTAGGGAGTACACTGGAGGTCCTGTCCAGAGACATGTCCTATCCGCAGCCGTACAGCGGCTAGTATTACAGACCCACTAAATTTCAACGAGCAGGCTCTCTACACCCCACTGAGCTTAGCGTCTAGCTGTCTCGCTGGTCCCAACCACAGCTGTACAGCGGGTAGGATTACAGACCAACTAAATCTCAAAAAGTGGGCCCACACTACTTGGCGTCTCGCCGTCTGCTTTGTCTTTCCCTAGTTTTATAAACATCGTTACCCCAAGAACAGTTCTGTACAATCACACTCGCTCTAGGTAGACGGTATTTGACAACTACACCGAATTGACAATTCTGCTGACATCTCACTTCTTCCGCGAGGTGACTTGATGGTCTCCCTTTTTCTGTCTTTATCGTGGCTCACTCCGCAAAATCGAAAAACTTCTCTGAACCTAGCAAGTCCTCAAATAAAATATCTTTGCTAACTACCATAATACCCGCTCACATCCTTCCGATCTTTGTATTCACTTCCAACGTACAGATTCATTCCTAAAATCCATTTCAATCCGCCATACTACAACACTTTACATTTTTGAGCCAAAGCTTTTGCATCTCCTGTATCCCAAAAAGGTTGGGCTACAGTTTGGCCCAGAGGTAGGGTACTCGGGTTCTGGAGGACCCAAGTTTGAAACTCATAGGTGCACTAACGATTTCGTCATTCAGTGCCCAACCAGCATTTAGGAGGTGCCAGCAAAAGGGGAGATACCAGCAAAATTCGGGCGGCAGGACATAGAATTGACCACACTATCTCGCCAAATGTTTTATGGTCAATAATCAAGTTCCTCTACAGTACATACCTCCTTTTTTTTCTTTTTTTAGTACCCATTCTGTTCTAGCTAGCGTTAACTAACAACGTTACTGTGTCATGCAGCTTCTGTGAACAGGTCCTGTAATTTTAACTATTTTTACTGGACTTCTTCCTACACAAAAACAAAATTATTTTCCAAACCAGATAAGGAATTCACATTTAATATTTTTATTTCTCCCAATCTCACATTTATGTTAATAAAATCGTACTTATCTCCTACAAAGAAGTGAAGAGATGACAGCATTTACAGACTTAATAAATCAAAACGAGGCGAGACTTAACAGGTTTTCCCGATAGACGAGATAAAGAATAAGACAGACCCTAAAGTTAGTGACGAGCTAAGACTGTCTTGACAGTTAGGAAGGTTTAAAAAAGGTCTAAAGCCTGTTTTAGGTGCGCCGGCAGCTTTTCGGACTACGGTGGCTGAGCAACATAAACAGGTCGTTAAAGTCTGAAGAACCCAGCTGTGTCGGCACACGTCAGCTGATATAGTCCCGCCTCTTTAGCATATCACTATATTAAAGTATATTTATTAACGCTTCATCTGCCCGCGTTAAGCCATTGTTTAATTGTTCTTTTATTTTCAATAATACGAACGGCCCATTACGGGCCAACATTTTTAATAGAATACCCAAAATAAATTAAAGTGTCAAGTGGTATTCTGAAAAACTCCAACACCTGCGTTACAAGAGGTATCCATTAATGCTAAAGCCAAAGGTGTTAAATTAGATCAGGATTAGATGAGGAAAGCTCCACCCGAAAAACCTATGTTATGCACTCTATAACATACAGTACATGGCCACAGCGAATGCCACTGCGCATGAGTGAACGCCAGCGGACACATTTTTGTGTGTCCATGGTCTTCTTTTTCGTACATGGGCACTGCGCAGGCGCGACCAGCAATCCGCAAGCAGGAAAGCCACAACGCATGAGCGAACGCCAGCGGACACATTTATGCAACGTTTTTTTCCAGTTTAGTCACCGCTAAAGCATATTTATGCTAAAAGTCCGACTCAGGATAAACTCACATATAAAAAATAAATAAATAAATAAGTAATAACTTTTACAAAAAAAGAGAGAGAAAAAAATCTTACAAATTGATCAATGAACACGAGTACATTATCACATCTAACCAAAAATAGACGACACAAAAAATCGGGATATAGCCCAATTCACAAGTTAACGTTTTTCGTGTTTAACGACGTATCAACTGTTGTGCTATTAACGTTATGCATAGAAAACTTACAGTAGCGAAAATTATCTTGTTTTACAGGGAAATTCATTTTACTGCTTTTAGTAAATCCATCAGGAAAAAAGAGTCTATTAAAACTGTGGAAAAAAAACTGAAAAAAAAACTGTTCACAGCAACGAAATGAACACTTTCGACCTTTGAAAAAATTATTACTCCGACTGAGATTGTTCCAGTAAAAAAGTTCTTTAGAATCCGTTTTTGTAGAAAATGTAGTAAGCTTTCGGGCGGTCATAGTACCTTTACCACGAATGAATGTAAACTTATTTCGTAAATATATATACAATTAATTTGGCAGAAAAGGAAAACAATTTACTAAGCTTGGACAGTGTCCATCAGCCTAAGTGCATATAGTCAGTAATGATACATTCGTAATAAATAATAAAAAGATACATGTGAAAACATTATAGACTTAATATGAGCTTGAAAAGAGAAGAAATATATAAAGAAATAAGACTAATAAATTATATAACTAAAAAATAAATATAAGTACAGATGGAATGGTTGGGATTCGGCTAAATAAACCTCAATATGATTTTGTTTTAAAAAAATCTATATTTCGGACGTTTCGGCTACTCATTGGTAGCCTTCGTCAGCTAAAATGACAAAAAAAAGAAATTAATACAGAAACAATCAAGATTATAAATTTGTCTTGATTGTTTCTGTATTAATTTCTTTTTTTTGTCATTTTAGCTGACGAAGGCTACCAATGAGTAGCCGAAACGTCCGAAATATAGATTTTTTTAAAACAAAATCATATTGAGGTTTATTTAGCCGAATCCCAACCATTCCATCTGTACTTATCACCTCGACGGCTAACTATCTAATCATCAAAATAAATATAGTTATAACTAAACAGAGAGAGAGGGAGAAAACAATAACAACAAACACACAATTAAAACATTAATACTGAACAAATATTAAATAAAATAAATAAATAAATAACACTTCTCTACATCAATAATTGAACTCGGTAACCAAAAATTGTCTGTATTCAAATCAATTTACCTCGATTTCCAAGCTATTTTTGAGATATCTAAGAGAATATACTGAAATCCTGAAATTCTCATGTCTGTTAACAAATAAAATATATTTTTGCTAAAAGTCCTCTAAATTTTTTTATGAACAACATTTAGAAACAGTTTCAAGTGAGGTGAACATCCAGTTCCTGCGAGTTGGACTTTTTGGGAGATAACGCAAGGTACGAGTCGGTTTTGAAGGAGTGAATTAACATTTTCTATTGAAATTTAGTTCTTTCCTATTTGGTAGGTCAATTGTGAGAAGTAAGATAATATACCTTAATACTATTGCATAAACTGTTTTTGCTAAATATGTGAATATTTCCCCAGGACAACCACATCTCAGAGCCGGGCCCAGGACCAGATCACGGGCCCCCACTTCTCAGAACCGGGCCCTGCACCAGATCACGGGCCCCCCTTCTCAGAACCGGGCCCTGCACCAGATCACGGGCCCCCACTTCTCAGAGCCAGACTGAAATTCTAGTACTTTGCTATAGGACATTGGACATTTTAAAATTATTTTCATCTTGAGTTTTGAACGAAATGAGAATAAAAGCCAACAATCGGTGCAGCAAAGGTCACTTTCGGTACTTGTAGTTTTATTACGACTCCTAATGAAATATACTATTCTGGGACTGCACTTGTTTTGTCGTTTATGTCCATTAAAAAAAATATAGATCCAATTCAAATATATATAGGCTACGCCCGTCTATATTTCTAAACCCTATTCTTTTTACAAGCTCATAATCTATACATCCCCCCCCCCATGTGGTGGCCCTGTATTTCCCTAGATATCTATGTGGTTAAGGGTAGGTATAGAGGAAGTGGGGAGCTTCTCTTCCTGTGGTACATCGTGATAAGGATGTACATGATACACGTACCAGAATGTACAGGAATTTGTCTTATATTTGTCTAGGCTAGACTAATGGTTTCCCTACACACTTCCTCTTAAGTCCTAAAGCAATAAAATATATCACGTGGGATAAAAACCTTGTCTAGAATTAATAAAGCAATCTATTAGGGATCTCGTCTTGTATCTAACGCTTTTTTTCTAGGCTTTCAATCAACTGGAATATTATTAAAAAAAAAGGTTGAAACCAAAGAAAAAACCCGGGTTTTACACCGAGAAGTCCCTAGGAGACGAGATAAGGGCTGACGAATGTCTCTATCTTGTACCCGAGGGTTCGATAAAGCCCATAAAAGTTGGAGTCACCGGCTTTATTTCATTAGGACAGTAAAAATATTAAAAAGGTTATTGTTCGAGGTGTTTATCAGAAAGGCTGCGGTGCTCAGTAAATCAGGAAAAGGGAGGTGAGGTGATAATCTTACGAGTAGATCCGTGTGGTGTCTTTGATTTGTGGGACACCCCCTGAGAATTGTCTTCCACCCTCTCCACATCCTTCCAGGATCTGATAAAATACAAAAGGTTCATACTGTTCACGCATTAACTCCGCTCAATTCGTAACGTTTGGTTTAGGCTGGAGCTTTGTATTTGTTTTGAATTTGATTTTGTGAAGGACACGCTAATTTATGAGGGAATATCATCAGAAGAAGTCAAATAACAATACTTGTTGAGGTATGCGTTAATCGAAAAAATCCCGAAACATATATTTTAGTAAAAACAAAAAAAAAAAATCAAAAAATTACGTTTGTTTTTTGTATTTTTTTAGTTTTTAGTAACTGCGAAAATAGTCACCCTACAGATTTTCCCAAGGATTTTCTATAATGTCCTATTATTGTTTCGGCAGCTTGTAAATGTATTTTGGACCTTCATATTCCAGTAGCAAGAAGATAATTATAGAGCATAACATCCTACCAAATTCCGTATAATAGTTTTTGCACAATAATTTTACAAGTGATTTATTAACCAAAAAAGTAAAATTTAAAAAAGAAAAAAAACCAATCAAGTTTTCAAAAACATTTTACAAACATTAAAACGTTAAATAAATCAATTTGGACGGCTTCAGGAATTTTTTTAATTAATTAACAATTTAATAGAAAAAACAATTGTATATCTCGATTTTCAACCAAATTGACAGATCATTAGGCTTTGGAATGCGCTCAAAAAGACACTTTATTTGACACTTTCAGTATTCAATTTCGCCCAGTAGATCCTGAGATATGCAATGACAACTTGTATTTTCACGCACGTTCCAACGTCTTTTTCTAATTTCAATTTGGGTGAAAATTAGAAATTGGTTAATAACCTTAAAAATGTCTAATATTTCTAAATAACGGGAAAATATAGGAAATGCCATTATTAATATTTTTACAACACACATTCCCAAGGGGGGCTCTTGGAACTCGCGAGACCAAGAATATTTTTTTTTGCAGGTAAATAAAAAAATGCAAAAAAAAAAAAAAAATAAAATAAAGCCATATTTGTATTGGTGAATGTATTTCTGAGACATTGATTTTTTTCCCTAATATTTCTAAATTTTTCGGATAGGCATATGAATAAAAGAAGGGAAAAGGCCAAAAGCCCTCCCTTGGGCATGCTAGCATTAAAATTGATTCAGAAATTTCAGTATATTAGTAGTATACAAACCACGGAAAACATATATTATTTCATTTTTATATTATATTTAGTACATTTTATTACAGATATTGAAGTTTTGAAAATATGGTAGTACTGTTTTATATGTGTGCTCTTATAATTTGATATTTATCCAACGACATAATTGGTATTTATGTGAAAACAAACAATGTTTAGTTCACTGCGCCTATTTTAATGTGTCACAATGAAACAAAGAAATCGGTTCATTACGGGCTTGTAACTCTAATAAATAATATCTCCTGTTTATTATAAAATTGTTACCCCTTTTTTCTTTCAATATATTATTGATATAGGCGGAAGGTCATGCATATATGAAACTCGCCAACTTCACTTTATATGCTTTATTTTTCACTCTACATGTTTCGTGTCTCTTGGCGCCTCTTCAGGAGCAACCTACTTATATTTAAATAAATTTAGCCTTAACGGCCAACGGCCATAGCCACGTTGAATACACCGGTTCCCATAGATCACCGAAGTTAAGCAACGTCGGGCGTGGTCAGTACCTGAATCGGTGACCGACCACGTGCTGTTGGCATTAGAAAAGGGTGGCAACCTGTAGATAGCCCGGCGCTAATAGCCAAATAGTTGATGCGCCGTAAAAAAAAAAAAAAAAAAAATTAGCCTTAACTACGGAAGACCTTCCACAGGTAGTGCCACGTCCATAACCCTGAATTACTAACCTTTACTTTTGTAGCAACCGCACTATAACCTTCCACTGCACTAGCTGTCAAACTCACCCGCCAAGCTCGCAGCAAATCTGTTATCTTTGAAACACGGCCTGCAACTCACTAATTACTAAATTAATGATTAATTGCTTGCGCGGGTAAGGAATTTCTAGCTCATCAGCTGTTAGGCAGTACCTCGTGTTTCTCTGAAGCATCCCTTTGTTGTTGTTCCCGAAATCAGTGCATTGTCGTGTTTGTGTGGTGAATTGGACACGGAGACTTTTAATTTCATTTATTTTTATTATCGCCAGTTGCGTATTATTTATTTTATTTTAATAAAGAAGAATATTTTTTATAATTTTATTTATTTATTATCTGGCCTGTCACACTTTATACCACTCACACTAACCTCGGGTCATATTGACCCGTAACTTGAAAAATTAGGAATCATTATAAGAATACAATAAAAAAAAGACTAAATAAGTCTTAGGATAATCAAATTTTTCATATAAATATAATATATTGACTTTAAGGAAGCCTCGGGTCAATTTGACCCGAGGTTAGTAACCAAGGGTTAAATAATATGGCTGTTCTCCATCAGCTGATTCAGATCAATAGTTTCCTGGTTTATATAGATTCCAGAGAAAACTTTTGTCATAAATAGTAACGTTAAAATAAAAATAAAACGATTGATATCAATATTTCTAATTACCGTCTAGTATATTATAAAATATATGCAATGGCTGTGATAAATCATATATAGGGGAATCGAAACAGCTAATTCGAAAAAGAATTAAACAGCATACGCAAAGTATTGATAATTGAGAGAATAAGACAGCGTTGGCTTATCATGCTATAAAATATAAACATAGTTTCGATTTTGAAAATATTAGTACATTAGGTAAAGAGAGAAATAGAATGAAAAGAATAATTAAGGAAAATATCCATATTATAAAAAATAGGAAAAAAGTGGTAAATAAAGAAACTGAAATATTACATTTGAATACGATTTTTATTAATTTATTTAACAAAAGGTAAAAATATGTTTTAATTAGAAGGTAGGAAGATGGTTTTAATTTTTAAGACTATATTTCTTCTCGAAATTAATTTTAAATGTTTGACAAATCGATTATGGATCAGCTGATTATATTTCGCCATTTTGGATTCTTTCAGACCATGATCATTCTAGACGTGGCCGTACTGGTGGAAGGTTATCCTCCTCAGATTGAGGCTGTAAGTTTTATATATGTAATTTTTTCCCATGAAGAGGCACCAAAAAAGGTGTGAAACATGTAGGGACGGAAAAAAGTTGGTGATACTGTATGGTGAAGTTTTTATTAATTGACCTTCCGCCTACCACGAAAATAAGAAGATTGGAAAAAAGGGTCAGTTGAAGAATAATTATTTAAATACTTTATCTCCGTTTAAAGTTTTTTCCTATTTTTAATTATGTATAGAATTCCTTCAATTTTTCTTCTTATGTGGTTCTTTTCTTTATCCAAAATTTTTATATTCTCAAAATCAAATGTGTGTCTATGTTTTATTCCAAGGTCTTCTAAAGCTGTTCGGTTGTCATAAAGTTGACGAGTTTTATATATTCATGACCTTCCGCCTATTTAAATAAAATATCCTCTGTTTGCAATTCTTCAATGTCACAAGGCACGTAATAAGTACCTTATGGGATACAAGAATTTTTTTTGAAAATTCTACCCCTGAATGTGACCATAATATGTCCACAGAAACTACTCACTAGGTATCATATTATGATATCCAGTGAGTAGTTTCTTATTCCTTGTATTCTATTAAAATATTTTTAGTCAAAACTTGTCCCTTTTTGAGAGTATGGTCCATTTTTTCATCGATGTTAATCCTTATCCTTCTTACATAAAAATCAGATACATGTAGGCCGGGGTTGTAGCCGAGAAGTACAAACTCCTGAAGGATTGATTTAGTAGGCTCGGCATTCATTGAGAAACCTCCGCTCGGCCAGGTCTAAATCAATTTAAGAATGTGTTCATGAATTTTAATAGACGCCACTATGTGCGTGGGCGGGTCGACACTCCGAGCGAAAGGCTAAACAAACCCACAGCTAATACTAACACTTACATTAGGTATAATTACAACCTAAAATTTATAATTTGAATCCCTAGAAAGTTTATTTTTAAACACGAGTTGTCAGTAATTTAGGAATGACTTTATCATCTTATATAATTCGAAATTTACTTCTTTAATTTAGCATGTGCAGAATAGTTATTAAATCTCGAATTTCATTCATTAATGAGCTAGTTGGTGTTCCGCAAGGGGGTAATTCTGAGCCCAATCTTATTCAACCTTTTTCGAAGCGAAAGCACTAAATCTTCAACATGACTAAGAACAGAAGAGTAGATATATCAAGTCTGAAAAATAATTATCTAATCTGAAATTCAACATTGAATTGTCAATCTGGCTCTCTTTATTTGATACAAAAAGGTTACGTTAGCTATTTATGATTTGATTTTAATGAAATTGAGTACAAAAATACTTTAATAAAATAACTGTCCCGTAACAGGCCAGAGGGGCAGATACTGTAATCAGTATGCTTCGGCCGCCTGATTTTTCCCTTTGCAGGTACCTCCCGTTAATAAATTAACTAAAGGAGGCTTGGTTGTTCCAGTGACGTTCATGGAGTCCGAATCCAACCCACGAACGAAGAAACAAGAAGATAAAAATCTTTAGTGCTTGTTTGGAATTTGAATTCAGGTCCTCCAGCATATTACTCTGGTGCTCAACAACTGAGCTAACCTCGCCCCCACAATATTAATTTAGGTGTTTTTAAATGGCATCAAGTTCGTTAACCAGTAGAACTCGTCCATGGTTTCGTAACGTTTTTGCGTTACTAGGCTTCCAGATACACGTTTTATAAGTAATTGGACTTGGAGAATCTAATGTAAACAGTTGTCTAGGAAAAAACATTTTTTTTACTTGAGATTTTCTGGTATATATTCCTACATATGCGATTTTCGATAGAGCGATCTAATTTAAATAAATGGGTGCTTAAATAGAGTAATTTTCGTTTAGGATACTACCAGTTTCCTGTTGTGGTGCCTAGGATATTCCTTCGCTTTGAGATTTCTTTTTACATTTTTACAAAAGTGACCATACTCGTTCAAAGGCAGAGACTGTACAGTTTGACCTCAGCGTTTGGATTGAACGGATCTAGCACCCATACGATAAGCAAACCTAAGCGTTTCAAGGCAGGGACTGCACAGTCCAATTGAAGGGCTCAGTGCCAAAGGTGTCTAACCCACAATTAGAACAAACTGAGAAAATTAAGGTTAAGGTTTAGAATGATTTCGAAACAATTAGTGAAGGTGACAAATTTTAATTGGTCTATATTCATTAGATACATAAACTTCTTATGAATATACAATATTAATCAACATTTTATCGTTAGATATAATAATAAAAAAATAGTATAGTAATGTTTGGATACTTGAAAACAACTTGAAGGATAGTGGTCACTTATCCGGAGATTAATAATTATTAATATTCATTAATTAATTAATTATAATTCATGAAAAATTATTTTTCCGAACACCTTCTGTTTTCCTTGATGTTTTCTGATCACATCAAACATCAAGAGTCATAAATTGCAATCTTCTGAATCTGTCTATTTGATTTTTAGCTGTCTTGGAATACTCTTGTCTCTCCGTAACCAATTGATTTTCAGCCAATCAACTTTAGGTCCATCAGTGTTCACTTTGCGGTTGATTATATCTTTCTCCAAACTCAATATACTCTTTTTTGATACTTTTATTATTTCGATCCATCCATCTGACACAAAGATGTCAGGTTTATATTGCTTGAATTTCTCAATAACTGCAAAAATCTTGATCGCACGATGAGAAACTGTGTCCTGGTATGAATAATTTACGGTCAATGATTTCCAGATTAGGTGAGTTCTGAATTATGTGGGACAGGAACAGTGCAATCTTAATATTGCGGTTTTGTCCTCCGCAAGCGTCTTCATGAACATATCTGGTGGTTCATAGACAGGATCTGCCACAGAGTCAACAGAAGCTTCAACTATATCACTCATGTTGCAGCTTACCAAAGCCATAACTAGTGTGGGTTGGTAAAGTCTGCCTCTCGCAAGATTTAGCGTTGCAGTAAGTTCCAAAACAAACTTACAGAAGTCAGTACTAATCAATGAGGTGTAGAGGCTGGTCATTTCTATCAATTATAAAACTTAAAACTCTTGATCAGGAAAAGTGAATAACTCAAATTTGTCAAAATTGTTGGTTAGTCATCTTTGGTACTGAGCTCTTCAATTATTGTAGACCCACTGAATGTGAAGCAAATATCCTTTTGTCCATATACGTCAGGCCCGGCCTCAGTCCCCCTTATATACGCCCATGTAGACAGGAACTTCCACATAGCCATCAGAAGCTTCAACTATATCACTCATGTTGCTGCTTACCATTACCAAAGCCATACCTAGTGTGGGTTGGTAAAGTCTGCCTCTTGCAAGATTTAGCGTTGCAGTAAGTTCCAAAACAAACTTACAGATGTCAGTACTAATTAATGAGGTGTAATGGCTGTTCAATTCTATCAATTATAAAACTTAAAACTCTTGATCAGGAAAAGTGAATAACTCATAATTGTTGGTTAGTCACCTTTGGCACTGAGCCCTTCAATTATTGTAGACCCACTGAATGTGAAGCAAATATCCTTTTGTCCATATACGTCAGGCCCGGCCTCAGTAGACTGTACAGTTAATGTATTTGAGATTTAATTCTACTTCGGTGTACTCTACAGATTAACTGTTTGGACAACGCAGTTCAAATCTTGAGATTTTCCTCTCCGTTTAATGGCTCCCTAAGCTTTCTAAATGGCACTTGTATTAAGAAGGGAATCGCAGTTACTGTATTTTCTGCTTTGCTGAGAAATTCTTTCGGTTCACACAGCTCCTCCGAGACTGACGTTTTCGATGTTTGCTTGATTGGATTCTTTAAATGGGTTACAATGAGTATATCGCCTAATGTGAAAACTATCTTATACACAAGCGGGCGTTAATTCTTTTGAAGAATTTAATTGACATTAAGAAATACTATTAGGTTTACTACATCCTATAAAAGGCGGTGAGAATTTCGCAGACCTGGCCCCGCCCTTGTTCTCAAACTATAAATCTCGACACAGCCCTAGTTGGAGGGGTGTATTAGCCGTCTCTCGGGGCGATTAAGAAATACGTGAGTGAAGGGTTGCTAATAACCTGACAGAGATCTGCTCGGGAGGTTATTTTCATCAGATCTTGGACTAGGTGGAGGAGTGAGTCTCCGTCAACTAGTCATGTCTAAGAATGGCTCCTTCTTATGGTCAATGGAATCTTACCTGATCTACTTCTTGCGGCTTGATCTTTCTTACAAACCTATCTCTCTCAATGTCTCTCTCTCTCTCTCTCTCTCTCTCTCTCTCTCTCTCTCACTCTCTCTCACTCTCTCTCTCTCTCTCTCTCTTTCTCTCTCTCTCTCTCTTTCTCTCTCTCTCTCACACAAACACACTCTATCTCTCTCTAAATCCGTTTCCTCTCTTACCATCAATATTCCTCTTTTTCTGCCTTATCGACTCCAATCCTTCAGCCTGCTTCTCTCTGCTAGTCTATCCGCATTCAACATGTCTTCAAACCTAGGATAAAAAATGGAATTATGTTATGTGGGTATTATAAACATCGTTCTCATGACATGGGCATCCAGCATTACAAGACATTCTAGTTTTTTTTTTGTACAATTTGCCAATATAGAAATTATTTAGTAAAGAAAAAAAACGTATTATAGTATTTTTTTTTTTTTTTTTTTTTTTTTTTTTTAATATTTTCAACACAAAAAATCACTATATCTCTGGAGAACGAAGGATTGTGAAAGGAGGAGATGGGAAGGTCTAAAGGAAATAATTTTTTTCATAAAAATATCCTTAAGGTGACAAGTATATTAGACGAACTGAACTACTACTGCCTATTAACTAAAGTATGAACGAAAAAAAGTCCGACTCGCAGGAACTGCGTCATCTCAGCGCGGCTCCGTACTTATTCCTTGCGACATTTGGAAAGAACAGAAGCGGATAATTTTTAATCCTCATTCTTGAAGAAGGATGTATAAGTCTATTAATAGGTCGTAAGGTCAACCTCATAAGCGGGTTTCCTCCTTATGGAGGGAGGGGGGAACCGTGCTAAATTACCCCTAAATTTTAGTAACTAGCGTCGTCAACCGTTATTGATCGTCTGTAATATAAAGAATGTTTAAAAATCATTTTCCGCAAAATTACGGATTTCATTTTCCGCCGAGATCAACTTGCGTGACCATTGACGTCATTCGTTACGCAGAAGTTTTTTTTACGCAGAAGACATTTTTACGTGAATATTGGTTAGCCAAGAAGTCTTCATTTCTTGAAATTTTTAAGTAGAATCACAATATTTAGCTGATCTTCAGCTCCCCTAAATTCAAAGCAAATGGAATTTATTAGTAAATGAAATGGTAAAAAGGTAGGGCAATTTTAATTTAGACAATCGATTTTCAGGAAATGTTTAAGAAGTATTTTAATTAATTTAGGCTTTAGACGCTTCAGCCCAAAGTTTGGCATTAATAAGGTTTAATTAAGATCACTTAAAATTATAATATTAATACTAATTATAAAACCGTGAGTACTCCGTGCCAAGGGTCATAGGTTCGATTCCCACTAGGGGTGGTGGCTTTTATTTAGAAAAAGGAAAAGGCATCGCCCCAATCCTATCTAGAAGAGGGTGGTAACCTATAGATAACCCGTCCTACAATTCTAACTTAATTATTGAGAAGATATGGTCGACCGTTCGGAAGTAGGAAGCGTTGATCGACGGGGTTTCGGTCAGTGTTCTTATTCTAGCCCTGCCCCATCCTTCCAGTCTTCAGAAATGTTCTCTTCTTGAAACGGGACAGTTCTCAATCTTCTCAATAGGTATGTTACTATGACACTTGTACTGTATTCTCTTGGATACCATATACATGTATGTTTATTTATATTACTATTATTATACTATATATATATATTTATATTTATATTTTCAAGCATATAGGTACTCATATTTATGTTAATGTTTCTAGCCTTTTTTTTTTTTTTTTTTTTTTTTTTTTTTTTTTATTTTTTTTTTTGTCCTTACCATTGTTATACCATATATGTTTTTACAGCCCTGAAGATGGCTTGTATAGCAAGCCGAAACGTTGGCGGCAATAAATATACATTTTAGCAAATAAAATGTGTTTTATTGAATAAGAACACTGATCGAAACCCCGACGATCAACGCTTCCTAAATTAATTATAAATGAACGTAAAAATTAAAACAAATAAATAGTTGTTATACACGCCTGTAAATTTGCTATAACCTGTTGTTTTGTAAAAGTAGGTTGTGGAAAAAATATTCAGTTTTGGAAGCTGGCCAAAAATCGAGTTCAGTTTGGTTTGAGCTTACCAAAATTTAGGAAAATGTTAAATAAATGAAGCTTCAACATACCGTATTAACGTTATGAAAAATTGTTTAATTTTATTATATCTCATATGTTGCGGATAAACATAAAATTAATAGTGAAGTTGGAGATAGTTAGCCGTTGCAGAGATACGAAGACAAGGTATAGTTGGGATTCGGCTAGGAGAAAAATGTCAGACTTTCAGGAAAAAATCTGTATTTGGACGTTTCTCTTATAGAATAGATTGTTTTTTCTCATAATATAATTTTTTTTTTGTACTGATTAGTTTTTGTGCTGTGTACTTACTACCTTCTTACATGCTGTTTACTTTCCAACTACCGTATTTTCATTGTATAAAAATAAGATTGGTTAAAATTTATTTTCATGATATATATACTACGCTCATTTCTGCCTGTTTTTTACTTATACGTTGTATATATTTTTTTTTACTTATAAGTTTTATATATTTTTTAGATGAAGAAGGCTGCCAATGTGCAGCCGAAACGTCCAAATACAGATTTTTTCCTGAAAGTCTGACGTTTTTCTCCTTGCCGAATCCCAACTATACCTTGTCTTCATAAAATTAATATATACAGACCTGTATGAGATCATGTTTACGCCAGGACTTGGAATATAATATTAATAAAAAAATCCCTATTATATGAGAAGGTAGTTACCCATTTCACCATCCCAACATATTTCTTATATAAAATGTACATTAATTCCATATCTGCTTGAAACGATTCTTGAAGAACGTATAAAACAAGGCCTTCGACGAGCTGAGAACTTGGAATATGGCCTCGAAAACCCGGTGAACTGGATTCCGTACTCCAATAAAGACGAATATGTCTCGGATTTACCATTTACGGCTGTTTATTATCTATGTATATATATGTATTTATGTAATAACTCATCTCGAGACGGTGTGTGGTACAGAGCATAAAAGGTGACACTTGTCGTAACATTGGGTCGTAAATCAAAAAGTCATTTTATTCCTAGGCTACTTTCTTGAAGGATCTGGATAATCCTAGGCAGCTTGTAGGGCAACTATATTCAGAGCCGCATTTAGTAATTTCTCATAAAAATATGTTTAATATTTTATATCAGATTTTAGCGGTAAAAGGATAGGATTTTACTATGCATAATTAATTCTGTTCAAATTTATTTTATTAGAAATTTTCAAACTGTAAACGTTATCTGGGGAATATAGTAGACCACTTACAGTGTGTCATTGGATACTGGGTTTCTTTAATCCAAGTTGTATATGCAATATCCCAAAAGTGTAATTGGGAAACGTCAACATTTCACAACGTACATATCTCAAAAAACAATCATGCTAGCTTAAAAAAAAATTGCTGCAAATAATGATACGTTAAGGTGATAAGACGATAAAATCTATCTGTATAATATAAACTGTTTAAATTTTGGTATAAATATGTCTCATATGGTTAAACATTATCACCTGAATATTTATAACGTTGTGGATTAAATATAAGGGTTTCTTCATTATATGCACATAACACGTACATTTACGTATCCATGGATTTACAAGTGTCGATTGAAGGTAAAAGGCGTACATTCGGTCGCTTATTGCATCTCACACAACACTACGCTTGTTACAACTTATTCACCACATTAAATACTTTGCCTAAAATGACCAATTTTGGTTGATCAACATGTAGTGTATGGAGCAACCCAATTTAGTTGGGCAACCAAAGTTTTTTGTACAATAAAGTTTTTCCTCCTCCTTTAGTATCTACACATGATGTAGGGTTTAAAGGTCTCCGAAGGTTCACAAAATTACACAAGTAAACTCGAACTTCAATGAAACATCCAAAAAAAAAAAAAATAACAATCTAGCCAAAAGTAATACAAAACTGGGGTCTCTTTAATAATTAGAAATAAGAGCTAAAGTCAAAATATGGGCGATGGCATTGAATATCCATTCCCACTGATAAAAAAATAGATAGATAGATAGATATGGAGTTTGGCACTCTACAACTAGGTTATTTGCGCCTTCCAATGTGTTGGTTCTAAAAGTTTGGGTTCTTTTATAAATATTTGCTTTAGGTATTTAATTAAATTTTAAGACGTCTGTGAGTTTGTGAGATAGGTGTAGTTCTTTGCCTGTGTGTAATGGTGTTATGCTTTTTTAGTTACAAATTGTTAAAAATAATTAGTTACAGATTATATCATTTATTAGTTAAAGACCATTACAGTCATTATCTTAAAATCCAATATGGCAATTATAATATAAATCAAGACTATTATAACTTAAACTAAGACTATGACAATTATAATTTAAATTAAGAGAATTATAATAAAGTTAGACTAATTACAATCTTTTCGTAAACTTGAATAATATAATATTGATGTGATTTTATATATATGTATATATATATATATATATATATATATTCCTTTTTTTTTTTTCTTTTTTTTTTTTTTTTTTTTTTTTTAATACATTTTTTTTTCTTATTATTTTTTTTCCTTTTTTTATTTATTTATTTTATTTATTTATTTTTTTATATTTTTTTTATATATTTTATTTTTTTCTTTTATTTTTTTCTTTTTTATTTATTCTTTTTTTTTTTCATATATTTTGCAGGAGGTTTGCATCCTTAAGGAATGACATTAAGAGGGGGATTATTTTGGTTGAATCAGAGAGTGCTTCCTTTAATGAACCTGGCACTTGATGTTTTTTAAACAGGTTTTCGTACCGGGGGCATTCTTCAAATATATGGACTACAGTTATTTGTTTGTTACATCGGTTGCATTTTGGAGGTTCTTCTTTTGTAATAAGGTGAGAATGGGTTAAGCGCGTGTGTCCGATTCGTAAACCGCTTTGTGCTGTTTCGTGTCTTCTTATTTCTTGAAATAATGTTTTCCATGTTTTTGGAGTGGGTTTGATATTGTGTAGTTTGTTATCGGTGACCTCTGACCACATTTTTGTCCAATCATCTGAAGCTTGTTTTTTAAGCCAGGAGTATATGTCTGATTTGGTGGTGATTGTAGTGGGTTCTATTTCGGATAGGGCTGCTTCCTTTGCTGCTTGGTCTGCAAGTTCGTTGGGGGTAATCCCAATATGTGATGGAATCCAGAGTAGTTCTACTTCTTTTCCAATGGATTTAAGGGTGTTGAAGTAGTATTGGATTCTATTTATTAGGTGGTTGTCGGTATACAGGTTCCGTATTCCATATATTGCAGATAGTGAGTCAGTACAGATGGTGAATTTGTTGGATGGGTAGCTAATGATTTGATACAGAGCGTTGCAGATAGCTGCTAGTTCTGCTGTGTAGATACTGCAATGTTCCTGTAGTTTGTACTTGTATGTTTGTTCGGGGAATATTACTGCGGAGCCTATATTATTGCCAATCTTCGATCCATCTGTGTATACTATTGTTTTCTCGGGATTGACTGATATTATTTCTTGGTATTGCTGCTTCATTACATACGGTGGGGTTGTAGTTTTACTTCTGTTGTGGAGCAGTAGTATTACTCTTGGTTCTTCTTGGGTCCAGGGGATATGAGAAAATTAGGTGACAGACTATTGTTTATGTTTTTCATTTGTTCAATTATTTTCGTTATTCTAAACGCAAGGGGGAGTTTTTTGTTGTATACCTGGTAGGTTTGTTTATATTTTGGATTATATATATATTTGAAGGCAGGGTTTCTTGGGTGAAAGGAGAGCCTGCTGATGTACTGGCTGGATATTCGCTGTCTTCTGAAGGTTAGCGGTGGAACGTTCGCTTCTGCACAGAGGCTAAGAACAGGGCTAGTTATGAATGCACCCGTTGCTAAGCGTATGCCAGTATGGTGTACGGAGTCGAGGAGACGAAGATGGCTAAGGCTGGCTGAGCTATATACCGGACTGGCGTAATCAAGTTTAGAATGGATGAGACTTTTGTAAATTTGGATTAACCTTGCTCTATCTGCACCCCATGAGGTGGCTGCTAGGACTTTTATGAGTTTGAGCCTTTTGAGGCAGGATTCCTTTAGTTTGATTATGTGGGGCAGCCAAGTAAGTTTGGTGTCTACAGTCAAACCCAGGTAGGTCCATTGATTGGTAAAGGGTAGGTCTTGGTTGTTGAATTGGAGTTGTGGTGGTAGGCTTGGATATTTTTTCTTCGAAAAGAGAATACATTTGGTCTTGTCTGGTGAAAATTTGAAGCCAGTTTCCTGTGACCATTGCTGGAGTTTGTTTAGACCATTTTGTAGGATTTTCTGCATTCTTATGGGGTCGGTAAATGGTAATAGGAATAATAAGTAGTCAACAAAAAGGCATGCTTTGATGCTTTTCAGAGTTAGTGCTCTTTGGATGCTGTTTATGGCTATTACGAACAATGTTCCGCTGAGAACACTCCCTTGGGGGATTCCATTCTGCATGCATGTTTTCTTGAATAGTGTGTTTCCTATTCGGACTTGGAAATTACGGTTAGAAAGGAAATTTTGGATGAAGCGTGATAGGGAGCCCTGAATATTCCATTCTTTCATCTGTTTGAGTATTAATGGTCTCCAGGTAGTATCGAAGGCCTTCTCTAGATCGAAGAATATCCCGATACACCCTTTTTTGTTAACGAAGGCGTTGAGGACTTCGGCTTCTAAGGTGACTAGGTGATCGAGGGTGGAGCGGGATTTCCTTAGACCGCATTGTATGTTGGTTATTAGATTGTTCTCTTCCAGTATCCAGAGAAGGCGTTTATTTATGATTTTTTCGAGAAGTTTGCATAGACAGGAAGTAAGTGATATTGGTCTGTAATTGTCGGTTTGGGTTTTGTCTTTGCCTGGTTTGAGAATAGGGAGAATGATTGAATTTTGCCAGTCGTCAGGGAATTCGCCGTTTAGCCAGATAGCGTTAAAGAAAGTTTGTATTCTTGTTATTGCTAGGGGAGGTAGATGTTTCAACATGGCGTTGTGAATGTCGTCTGGACCTGGTGCTGAGTCTCTTAGGTTTCGGATAGCGGTTTTAACTTCCCATAATGTAATGGGGGAGTTATAAGGCAGATAAAAAAATAGGTAACTACACCAAAACATCAGGTAAAAGATACGTGCACAAACGTACAAGCATAATCATCTAGTAGACTGCCTGATCTCTGCTCCTATTATCTCATAGCTAGGACTAGCAGCTAGCTTTAGGTGCTAAGCTGTAAACACAGGTCTTCTACAATCCCATTATTTAATGAATTTAGTTTGCTTCAATTTTATGCCTATTAATTATTAATTAACTCTCCTATTACTTATCAGTGTATATCTCTTCAAATAATTATTATCATTATCATTATAATTAAATATTATTATACCATTAATTATTATAGTTATCGTTAATTTATATTATCATTATATGATAAGTCTTAGTACGTAGTTAGTAGTATAAGTCAGGGTTTTTGTGACATTTTTCCCTTATAAATAATTGTTGACCTTAATTTTAATCACTGCAGTGTTAAACCTAGAAATAGTGTGTTTGTGTGGTATAGAGGTACACACGTGTTACTGTATTTCATTTTGTCTTTTATTCAATAAATTAAATTTAAAAAAAAATAATAAAAAAAAAATTGAATATCCGTAAAAATGTGAGCTCCCAAGTTAACTCCGTTTACAGGTAAATCCAGACGGTATGTCGTGGTATCTATATCCAAAATACCTCGGGTACTGTTGTTAAGCATATACATATAATTACAACATTTGCTATAAAGGAACGAAAGAAGATATTTATAATGTTCCATGACATTACCTGATTTAATTTGGGCTTCCATGAGCAGACAAAAAACAAAACGAAACACAATCTAGCAAAAAATAATACAAAATTGTAAAATAGTTGGAGTGAAAATTAACTAAATATATTTACGGGTAATGGCAGTAAATATCCGTAACATTTTCTGTGCCCGAGTTCAAAAAGGCATTTATACCCAAGATATCTCAAGTTTGGCCGATAAGCAAATAACTTTAACGATTCCTTAATTTTCACATTCACAAGGTTCCATCCAGCTATACCCTTGCACCCCAAGACTATCTTGTTCCAGTATACCCTGGAGCTGCGGTTATGCCGAGGAACCTGGAGCAATCGTGCCCGACGTTCTGGGCTAATACGATGATGGCTCTACTGCTGATTTATGACATCCTCCAATTTAGAGGAAGCCGACCGCTGTCTATTAGGTCCGGCCAATTTGCCAACCAACTCATCATTTCATAGTGGGGCAGATATCCCCGGACATCCTGGGACGAACCTCGCTGGTCGTCCGACGCCTATAGGGGATACCGTCAGGTAGGACTGACTCGTCCATGGATTGGCCAGCCGGAAACTCGTCGGCACGAGCCCTCCGATACTTATCTAATTCTCTCTGTCGTGAAACCAATTGGATTGCGGCTCTTGAACATATTCAGCACAAGTCGTTCATTCAATCACGCTTCTAAAGGATGTTGACATACTTCTGGAGTCCAATACGACGTATGTAACTAGATATCATGAACATAAAGCGAATATTTAGAAAAATCTGAGCTGGATTACCTTGAGACTTTACATTTAAGGCACCTTGTAGAATATTTACAAAAGGTACCCTAGTAGAGGGTTACTCTATCAATTTTTCTTTCCTAGGCGGAATGTAAAAAACAAAAGTAAACATTAACACCAAATTCAGTTTATTGAAAATATCTACATGTTTCGCATCCCTAAATGCCTCTTCAGGAGCCTAAAAACTAAATAGAATTTAGGCTAACCTTCCGCAACAGATGATCTGCTTTTCAAAAACGTTGAGGTTGCTGGCAGAGAAGGAAGATCTTGAGGTAAATGAAAAACGTCCTGTTCCTTCACAAAAGTTTATTTTTTATTTTTTTTTTTTTTTTTTTTTTTTTTTTTTTTTTTTTTTTTTTTTTTTTTTTTTTTTTCCACGCTAGCGCTTTCGGCAGCTCCTGCCACCATCCTCAGAGCTGTGACAAAATTAATACAATAAAACAGTTTTTGTTGCATAATGGTAATCATCTTAATATTAAAATCCTAAACCTACACGTAAAATAATAAATAAATAATCACAATAATTTTGGTTCGTCAACACAAAGATTAAAAACAATACAATGCTAACAAAAAACAAAAACAAAAGTCATAAGTAATAAAATGAAATGTTGAGGAGAGAAACTCACCTATAATGAGTTCAGCTTCACTGCTGAGGGCTGACTGAAGGGAAGCAGGGAGAGAGCCTGCACAGAGACATGACTCAACATATCAGTTTGATACGTGTCTGTCCTTTTATTTAAATTACACGAGCTCAGGAAAGAAATAGAAGAGGGGGGTTCATTAAATTATTTAGATTTGACGATCCATAAAAAAGAGGAGGGTGGTTTGGAGTTTTCGATTTTTCGAAAGTCTACTACCACCGATACAGCAATAGATAGGAGTTCTTTTCAACACCCGAGAGTTAAAATGTTGCCTTTTATTTATTATATTGATCGACTCCTGTCAGTACCTATGTCGGAGGGTAATCATCACCGTGAGCTTCTCCATATAAAGCATGTAGCGGAGAAGAACGGATATGATGCTCTCATGATTGATGGTATTTACAGGAGAAGAAAAGAAAAACATGCCCTTAAGGCAGCTTTTCCCAATTTTCTGAAACCCGACGTATCTGAGGTTAGATGGTTCACCTTACCATATTTAGGCCAAGTCTCGGAAAAAGTAGCCTCCATTTTAAGTAAAGTTAATGTTAAGGTGGCCTTTAAAAATGCTCCCTCACTGGCTAATGCTCTCTGTGACGTCAAGGATAAGATAGACACGGGGAATAAGAGTGGTGTCTATAAAATCGTATGTGGCCTCTGTTCTGGATCGTACGTAGGGCAAACTGGCAGGAAAATCAAAATAAGAGCTAGAGAACATAAAACCAGGTCGGATTCAGAATTTCGTCAACACTGTCTCGCAGCGGGACACAGCGAGGCTGACCATTCACTATATATTTTACATTGCCGGAAGAAGTCTGCGCAGATGAACGTCCTAGAAAGTATAGAGATACGTATAGATAAGATCCTGAGCTCGTGTAATTTAAATAAAAGGACAGACACGTATCAAACTGATATGTTGAGTCATGTCTCTGTGCAGGCTCTCTCCCTGCTTCCCTTCAGTCAGCCCTCAGCAGTGAAGCTGAACTCATTATAGGTGAGTTTCTCTCCTCAACATTTCATTTTATTACTTATGACTTTTGTTTTTGTTTTTTGTTAGCATTGTATTGTTTTTAATCTTTGTGTTGACGAACCAAAATTATTGTGATTATTTATTTATTATTTTACGTGTAGGTTTAGGATTTTAATATTAAGATGATTACCATTATGCAACAAAAACTGTTTTATTGTATTAATTTTGTCACAGCTCTGAGGATGGTGGCAGGAGCTGCCGAAAGCGCTAGCGTGGGAAAAAAAAAATAAAATAAAAAATAAACTTTTGTGAAGGAACAGGACGTTTTTCATTTACCTCAAGATCTGCTTTTATGACGTGGCCATTGTTTCATTAGAATTTATTTAGTATTGATGCTCCTGATGAGGCGTCCGAGGTATCGAAACTTATTTTGCCATTTTTAATATATTGAAGATTAAGTTAATTGTGAAATTTATTCATTGGCATCTGCCAACTCTAATAAAAAATTGTTGAGATTTTGGGTCTCTATTTATTTTAATACTTTTCTGTTGTGCGCATAGTTCATTCATTTCTTATCAGTGCCTCCCAGATGTACACGCTTTTTTAAATACAAATTATGTAAAAATGTCAGGTAATGGAATAAATGAAATCAGTACAATATCATAAAAAAATTATCTGGGCAAAAATAAAATATGGAGTTGAAAATGGACTGTAAGTGTGAGGGTTTTATTAAAAGAAAAACATTTTTATTCTATTCTTCAACACCTCTTCATAAATATTTTATGAAAAATATGATACTTTTAAATTATAATATACCCTTCTGTTCTTTCTTTATTTTTCTAAGCTCTCAGCGCCGAGCTATCTACAGGTTGCCACCTTTTAACAATGCCAACTGCTGTTAGCATTATCTGCTGGTGGTTTTTCCTGACGGCAACCAATCAAAGTGCTGTCCATTCCCCACGTTGCTTAACTTCGGTGATCTAAGCGAACCGCTCTATTCAACGTAGCTGTACGCGTTGGCCTTTTGATTGAATCCCCTGATATCTGCTACAGCAGAAACATTGTAAAATTAAGGAGTAGAAAAATATTAATTTGTGGTAAATATCAAATAAATGTTGTATTTTATACAAAAACTTGAAAAGCATATCTATCTAGTTTTTAAATGTTATTAATGATTAAACATTTCAAAATGGTTTTCATTTTTTTTTCCAGATATCGTGAAGAAGCACTCTGCTGGTCAGACAGGTAATTTCTAAATTATATAACAATATGATATGACAATAACAGTTCTTTTATTATTTTTAAAACTTTATTCAAAATACATTATTTACGTAATTAGCATACATTTATCTAATACGTATATCTTTCAGCATGTTCCTAATATTTTTTTTAATAATTGTTTTACAGCAAAGTTAATTATTAAATGCAATTATTTTACAGAGGCTCTGAAAATTGTGGTTTAATGAGTCAGTTTTTAATTTATTATTCTTTAGAATTTCTTGTGTGTCTTGCCTTCCACTGATGTTCTATTATTTTCTATATCTTTTTTAGATTATTATTGTGTGTGCGTTTTTGTTCGTGCATGAGTGATTGTACACGTATTTGTGCGCGTGTGTATAATTTATTGCATATGTATTAGTTTCTTTCCTTGGAAGACGAAAAAATCAAAGAATATTAATTGAAACAGATTACAAAAGAAAATAAGAACGCAAAAACAATAAATAAAAACACTTAAATAAATATATAAATAAAATCAAGGAATTGATGAATTAAATTAGCATACTGGCGTTAATGACCTCAACGGTTGACACGCCTTAAATCCAACCAAAAAAAAGTAACATACTTAACTAATGAGAAAAAAATAAATAAAAATGCACAAAGTTCTGATAAAATTAATTACCTTGTAATTTTGAGATAACCGATTAAAAAAACTGTTTATTAGGATTCCTGAGGTATACTATTTTGTATATGATGTAACCAATTTTGGAACATTAATACTGTATTTATGACTGATTACATATTATGACTACCATTTCATCGTAAACTCCGAAAGCAAGAAAAATTGCCAGGAAAATCTAGAAGCTATAAGGAAAGGGCCAAACATTTCACCCTGTGCAACACCCTGCGTTTTGCCATAGACTCACAGAAGCAGGTGATTTGTAACCTGGACGCGACGAGCCGAACAAGTCCAATGCATTTTTAATGTTTTCTGTAAAATCCAAGGTCCTAGCCATTAACTTTAGATCGTCTTATTAGGAAGACATTAAAAGAGATGATTATAGGCTACTTCCTGAACCTTCGAACAATAGGTTTAAATGGAAAATAGCCATTTGATGAAAACGACAAATGGAAAATCGTTTCCTGGGACTTGGCTTGCTGAATAATGTCTGTCCGTGACAACATAGTAACCAAGTCACCACGCATCGCGGTGACACAGTTCTTTAAGCCATTGACCGTTCCAAACAAGGTGAACAATCTAAGAAACAGAACTATTTTCAGAACAAATATAATCTATTTTATTTCATTTTAAGTAATAGATTTGTATACAACAATGGAAAATGTACTATTGTTTATTTTGGCTAGGAATGCTCTTAAATTCAAGAATTAATTGCTGTTTATTATTAAACTAAGCTTGTATGTTTGCTAAAAATATATACATACACTAGTTTGTAGGTTGCCAAATGAACATTCTTCTTTGAGTTCCTAAGATGATACCCATTATTATTTAGGAAACAGCTTGTAGCTTACCATAGACTTAGCCATTTAGTTGGGCTCGTTTATTGGCAAAATATTGTTTATAGGCAGTTCCTTGTACGTGGCAACAGGATTGAAGAATGGCATCTGCATGACAGTTGCCTTATGTCATTCATTGGCAGTGGCTACACAGACTGCAAAGTTTTTGGTAGCTTCTTGGCTGGGAAAAAATTCCAGATTAGTAATTGCTTGGTTCCTGCTAAATGATAATACCCTTACAGCAATTGTAGCAGTTTGAAGGTTTTCATAAGCTTATGTGTTGGCAAGAGTACAGTTTGGCATTTGCTTACACATGTCCACGAGGTAGAAGATGGGCAATAACCTGTACATTGCTACACTGTCGTACAATAAGAGCGCATTCTAGGAAGACAAAAAAAATATAGACACTGGTTTTAAGGTTGGAACTAGATTTTAGCAATTGCATATGCTCTGCTAAATGACCAAACACCTTCAGCAGCTAACAAGATTGTAGCAGCTACTACATAAGGAGTAATGCATATAAGATTACATAGGCTTGTAGATTGTCACATGATTATACTTTGTATACGCTTATCCGTTCCTAGAAGGTTGTCAACAGTCTTCGGATGGGCATTGGCTTGTACAATGGTGGAGATTGGCAATAGCTCGTACGTTGCCACAAGGTCGAAGATAAGTAGATAGCTTGTAAGTTGTTACATGGTCATATATTGTAGTATATTCGGGGTTGGCGGTGGGTTCTAGAGGGTCAGAACCTTCTAATTTAAGGTAAGCCTTGTAGGTTAGCATACATTTGTAGGTTATCTGTAAGTAGGATGTCACAATATTGTAAATTGACAGTACTTTGCAGGCTCTCATATGGACATACGGTGGCAGTATCTTCTAGTATGGTATCACTTTCTTAGCTGTAGCTTATAAGCTAACATTAGCTTGTAGATAGTCTGCAGGCTGAAACCACCTTGATACAGTGGCAGCACCTTTTAGCACTTTCCTCCGAAGGAAAGTAGCTATTGAGGTTGGCCTCATCACGGAATTTTTGAAAAATTTCTTCAAATCTTTATCGATCCTACCTAGTAGACAGCGAAAATGACCCCCGTTAAAATTTATATATATATATATATATATATATATATATATATATATATATATATATATATATGTCTGTTAACACGATAGCGGCCAGAGTTTTTGTTTTTTCGTCACGAAACTTGGTATATAGCATTCAATTAGCAAACGATTGAACGAGTTCGTTAACCAACAAAATCGGTTCATCGGAAGGGGGGGTTTACCCCGAACCCAAAACACTAATTTGACCATTTCAGCCGTAATATTTGTTATATTTCATCGAAACATGGTATTCGTAGTGGTAATATAGAGAGAAAAGTGAGATATAAAAATGAACTAAATCGGTTCATAAGGAGGGGGGGTTTACTCCGGACCGACAATACCAATTCGCCACTACCAGCCGTGATTTTTGGTGTATTTCGACGAAACTCGGTATTCGTAGTGGTAATCTACAGTAAATATGTCTTGTAAAAATAAACTAAATCGGTTCGTCAGGAGGAGGGGTTTACTCCGGACCCAAATTACTAATATACTCATACTGGTCGTAATTTCTGCTGTATTGTAACGAAACGCGGTATACTTCGTGGGTAACTCATGAGAAAGATGTGTTGTAAAAATGAGCTGAATCGGTCAATCGGAAAGCGGGGGTTTAATTTGTAATATATTTCAATAGAAAAGCCAGCCAGACGTAGGTTCACAAAGGCGCCGCAAGGAGCGCTAGAGGGACTGTATCCGGTTCCTGCGTTAGATCAAAATAAGATAATATGAGGTTTTTTGTATTTATTACGTAGTGTAGTAGGTACCATGTGTAAACATAACTCTGGAAGGAAATTAATAATTTATCAGTTACTCATTACAAAATTAAAAGAGAACTATTCATGTTTTTATTTTATTTATGTAGGATATTTTAAGCAAATTGTTCTGGAAAGCAGTCTACGCTACCCAAATTCTGAGGAAAGTGCTTAGTTATGCAGCTCCTGCGTGACGGACTTTTAGGATATTAGGTATCTTTAGATTCTAAATTGGTGTAATATTTTAGATTTGAATTTGCTTGTACGTTCCCATATGGTCGAATATTAACATGGTTGTACAATAGTAGACGTTTCTACATTTTCAGTAGCTTTTAGATTACTACGTTTGTAGGTGACTGTAATTTGTAGACTGTTAGTATCTGTTGAGCTACACAGTGAATCTTAAATACTAATACCTTGCATATTGGTACTTACCAGATTTTAACAAGTCTGTTGGTTGGAATAGGTTTTACAACTGGCCAAAAGATGCCCAAACTCCATTATAGTGATTTTCTTCTGTAAGTTATCTATTACATTCGGTTTAACGCAGTCTTAATAAATGAAGAGGAGTAGCTTTTTGGCGTTATGTGCAATCATCATAAAATAAAAATCCCTTAGAATAGATTAACAGGGGGTACTTATAAATGGATAACGGTAAATAGTCGCTTTTCTGCAAGCTGTTCCAACTTTCTGCCTGAGCAGGTTTAATTTCTCAACAAGACATAAGTTATGCCCGGAATAAGAAGACTGATTACAAGGGGAGTTTACCAGCGGAAAAAGGACATTGCGGGGGTGGCGTTGTCCTATGATGTAGTCCAATGCTAATACCTAAGATAAGGCATCATTACCATAAGCTTGGCCTATCCGTTACAAGGGTATAAATCTGCTCGCGCCTTCTAAATAGACACCCTCAGAGCAACAGCCTCGCCTCCGGATCGCTTAAACACAATCATGGCCGATGAATGAGGACAACAACAAAATGGATGTTTTTACCCATAAAATATCGGTAATTTAATTTTAGAGAATACATGATATTGCCAGTCCTCCTAATAATATTTATTTATAAGCCGTTCGCTCCTATGGCGATTTCACTCTTCCAAGGTGCCACCTGTTGATCAGGATTTTCATGAACATTCCCTTATTCCCATAATCATCAGCAGATGTCTTCAAATGAGATTGTATAGTTTATTGTTGTGTAAGTAGGAGAATATTGTGTTTATGACCTGACTGCTGTCTTTCAATAAGTCCTTCAAGTCATTTGGAATATGTAGTTTCTGTCGTCTTCTGCGTTCTGTAAGTAGATGTTTTACTGTAAAGTCTCTATTACATACATCACTAATTGGTTTGTAAAGTCCAATACTCTTTAGTTAGTCTTGTGTGGACAATTCTCATGGAGGAAGTCTCCTGTCACTTTGGCTGGAGTTGAGGTCTTGTTGTCTTGGAGCACGTCTTGCATACGAATCTGGTAGAGACCTTTTTCCCAAACCTTCATTACCAGAATCGCCAAATCATATTGGTAATTCAGAAGAATTGTGCTATAATAATTGAGCAACCTCTGAGTAAGATCTCAAAAAAAAAAGAAAAAAAAAAAAAAAAAAAAAAAAAAAAAAGAAGAAAAAAAAGAAGAACATTAGCCCAGAATTTGTGCTCTTTTTATATTTTATAAAGAATTTTGTCCAAAATTTCAGTAAATAGGCTTAATGATGGAGCATTTTCACACCCTTCGTCGCTATTCGTGATATAGCTTCAGAAATGATTGACGTTTATCTCTGCTTTATGAACAGTAAACTGAGTGCAATCAGAAAAAGGCGTTATCAATAGAGTTCTGTACCTTGGCGTGGAGCATCTACTGCAGAGGGGTTTCGAGCCTTAGGTTTCATCATCATTATACCGGATTTTAAATAGAATGTGAACCAATATTTTAGTAAATAGCACGAAAGCACTTTCTGAATAGATTAAGTCATTCCTTACAAAATAGTACAATTACATCCTCTTTCGTTTTACGGCCATAAAACTTTCTTTTAAGAGTGATTATTAGAGGTTGACTTCTCACAGATTTAGGCTAAGATCCCGCACTCAAGCCTAATCTACAGATATTCTAGGTTAAAAAAATAAAACAAACTGGAGTTCATTGGATATTTCTTGCCTCTCCATATATGTTCCATCCCTAAAAAGCATGCCTCTCCAAATGTCTTGAATCTTAATACACGGTCCCTTCTCAAAGGCATTGCCTTAAAATAGATGTTGTACCTGCAAAAGTCTTGCCCCTCCATTTATGTTTTATCCTTAAAGAATACGCCTCTCCAAATTTGTTCTATCTTAATATAAGTTACTTTCCAAATCGTATTACCTTAGCATAGATGTTGCTACCCCAAAAGTGTTGCCACTCCATTTTAGTTTCTTCCCTAAAGAACTTGCCTCTTCAAATCTGTTGTATCTGGATATAAGTTACCTTACAAGAGGTATTGCCGTATCATAGATGTTGCTACCCCAAAAGTGTTCCATCTCCTTTCTAGTTACTTCCTTAAAGAACACTCCTCTCCAAAATGAGAGCAATTCCTAGATCTTGTCGCGTCATATAAGTCGCTTCCTCACATATTGTAAGTCCACCAGATATCTTACACCACCAAAGGTTTTCCTAGACCAGAGATTCAAACACTCCCTCCTCAGAAGCTACACCGGGAGGTGTTGTGTATAATGGGAGATCCCTAACGCCCCTGACCATTAAACTAGAATAATCTCCTTATCTTGATGGACTATTTAATGCTTCCAGTCATTGTTTTCCAGCATGGGATATTAACCTCTCCTCCGTGAATATCATTCTTCGTACTTTTCGTCTCAAATCATTGCAAGAATATGTCATACAAACCATATGTTTTATATGCAGTTGGTGGAAATTGCAATTAAAACTGTAAAACATATTTTGACAGATTGGTCACAACAACAAAGATTATATAAAATGATTATATCAGATAATACCCATGCAAAGGTTTTGTAGTAAAACTACATAATTTTCTGAAATTAATTCCCATCACATTCAATACACTTCTCCATATTCGTTGCTCCAAGCACCAGTAGATCCTTGTCACTTCTTCAGTTGACTTGTAATGCCAGTAAACGTGTGTGTAAAATGTGTCCAATTGTATAATTTTACTTATAAACTCCTGATGATACGCCAGAGCTGGCAACGCACGTTTAATCAAGTGTTTTATGCACCTTGAAATTGAACTTGAAGGTAAATCTTTTTGGCTAAACTTACCATGTAACACCAGGTGCTGCGCATAGGGGAAAGGTGCCACAAAATATTGCCCAAAAATAGAGCTTTATTCAAAATCCAAAAATTAAGGCAATTTTACAATGAATAATATATAAGGCAGACACTTTTAAGGGGGTTAAAATTTAAATAAAAGAAACCCATGAAACATATGTCACCAGCTCTCCGACTATTTTTGAGCCATAAAGGCCTACTCATACGTCACGTCTTCGTTCCGTCAGTTCCGTCAGGTATCAGTCATATAACATATAAAATATGTTTCCCGGCTTCTTTCTCCAGCGGTGATGGTTTCATGGCCGGTATATTTCGCCCATCTCCTAATGGGCTTCATCAGACGTTCTAATGGTTGTGTTCTCTTGAGGTAGGCAGGAGCTATGGAGCTATGGTGGCTCATGCCTACCTCAAGAGAACACAATCACAATATTGTTTAGAACTTGTTGACGATCTTTCATGACTAATATGTGTGAATGCAACTTCAGTCCCATTTCAGTCACCGAACCGTCATGAAACCGTATTTCCGGATCGATAATGACGATTTGTGTGAATAGACCTTTATACTTCGGTTTTATTACTTATTGGCATCACGCAAATTTGAAAGTCCTACATATTGTCCAATTTGAGAGGTCTTTTGAAATCTCGATAGGCTTACCGTTTATTTGGATGGTAGTTTAAAACGGATTCATCTTTACGTTAGAAATGAAAAGTATCTGTAAAGGTGGATAAGGAGCGAGTCCGAAACCCCGTAGAGAAGTGCCAGCGTATTAGTGAAGGCCTATATTGGAGTGCGTGGGGTCCTCTATCATTTCGGGGCATCGCTCATCGGCTAATAGGCCTATGGCTGAGCTTTATCGTCTCTCTCTCGTGTACACTAACTCTCTCGCTCATTCTTACTAGGGGCTCTTGATCACATAAGTTCGCCCCGAGGCGCGTAAATCAGTCGTCGTTCGTATCCGTTAGTTGGTATTGGGAGACCATTAAATGGGGGTTTTCTCGGACCTTCATTTGTGAAGAGGATGGGCAGGGAGTAAATAACTCTAGGGTTGTTTAACTTATTGCTCTTAGAGGCGTTGGTTTAAACCAATAACTGGCTGGTATCTTCCGAATTAATTATCCAACACAACACCTCGTCATTAAGAACGTCTGAAGAATGGGATTGGCTGATCCGAAACGACGCTTTAATCACAAAGCAAAGGGCTGGATGGATTTTATTATCTCACGAGGGAAGTGTTAATTGTTGACTGCTGACCAACTCTCCAAGTTACATTCATCTTTGTCCAAAATAGTAAATACCGTATTTTACCAAAAGCATACTTCCATCTGCACAATATCAATTGGCACTTATTTGTACAGATTAAATGGTCTTGTAAACATTAGCTAGTGACCGTCTCATTCTTTTGGCACGGGTGTTTACGGTGGCAGCCTTTCTGTGCAGCTACACAGATCAAGCACTATATGAGGTAGTAACATATCTTCATGTATTAATACGGTTTTGTACGGCGACTATCATTGCAGCCACCTAATGACCAGAAAGTACTAATTCCTGTGTTTACACGGATCACGTCTCTAGCACTACATCAATCAGTAACCTATCTATGTATATGTATTACCACGGTTTTATACGACTTCTGACTATCATTGCTACTACCTACGAACAGACAGTGGCATATTCCGTATTTACAGAGTACAAGTCACACACACTGCATTAACTAGTAACCTACAAACATGTATTAGAACGCTTTTATACATTGAATGCCTATCATTGCAACAGCATTGACAAGATATATTGCACTTACTTACTTAACTGGCGCACAACCCATTGCTAGGTCAGGGCCTCCTGAATCAGCTTCCGTCAGCTGTCCCGATCTTGTGCAGCAACCCGATCTGTACGCCTAATAGGGTCCTAGCATCACGAGCAACTCCATCCTTCCAACGGAGCTTCAGCCTCCCACGTCTTCTGCTTCCATGGAGCACTTCTTCTATTGTCTTCCCTGGCAGTTCTCCTGGATCCATTCGAGCCACATGACCGGCCCTTCGGAGTCTTCCCACCCGGATGAAATGGACAACATTTTTTTCTTTATAAGCCTCATACACCTCCAGGGTAGTCCTTTTCTCCATGTCCGGCCATCGCATACTCCCCCAAAATGGATTGCAGTATCCTTCTTTCGTGAATTAGGAGTGCCTGCTCATCCATTTTGGAGATGGTCCATGTCTCTGAGCCGTATGTCAACACTGGTCGTATGAGGGTTTTATAAATCAACATTTATGTTGGCCTATTTATTACTCTACTCCTGAGAAGACTCCTGAAGCCAAAAAAACAGCGAGTGGATTTAATAATCCTAGATTTTATCTCGTCTGTTATGCTATTGGCTATGTTTACATTGCAGCCAAGGTGTTAATTCTTTGACTTTCCCAAATGAGTAGGAGCCAAATTTTACATTTTCCCCTGGCTGTGCTTCCTGCCCCATTACCATGAATTTAGTGTTGGAAACATTAATTTCTAGGCCCAACCTCCTTGCAGCTTGGTCCTAAGCTTGAAATGCTGCCTGCACATCAGCAAGGGTTCTCCCAACTATATCTACATCATCTGCGAAACCCAGTAGCTGGACAGCTCTATTGAAGATTCGAGATTGAAGTCCCGTTTATTTGAATGCCTGAATCCCGTACAGCTTTTTCAAGACCCAGGTTGAACAGCATACATGCCAAAGCATCACCCTGTCTCAGACCTTTCCCAGAAACCAAGGATTGGCTAATACCAGTCTGCACACTGATCATGCACTCCACTCCATCCATTGTTACCTTACACATGCGAATCAGTTTTTTGGGGATATTTAGCTCTTCCATTTGCCCCTATCAACGCTATCATCGGCGCTTTTGAAGTCTATGAAAAGGTGATGGGTAGTGATATTATATTCTCTGCTCCTTTCAAGTAGTCCAGATATATTGCACAGGCACACAAAATTTAAAAAAAATGGTCTGTTCCAAAGACGCCATACATATATTTCTATGTATTTCGAAACGCTGAATCCGATTCCGAAGTCCGTTTGATCCCAGCACGTGAGGTTTAAAGGCATTTGAAAGTCAAATTTCGTATGAAAAAATAACTAGAGCTTCCATGGTTTTGAGGGTCGCCGAGGTCGCATTCGAATCCGAGGTCTGTTTCACCCCATCGGCGCAAAATCAAGGTAATTTCACGGACAATTATGTCTATTTAGGAAAAACATAATCGAAATATTATTATTATGTCTATTTAGGATCGCTTGTCGAAATACATAACGATATATGTATGGTGTCTTTGGAAAATACCACTTTTTTTATTTTGTGTGCCTATGTAGTCAATCACGTTTTTCACCAAGCAATCCAGTACTGCAGGAACTAGTAACTACTAATTAACACCGTTTTTACACACGAGCTGGTAACCTATCTGTATGTACTAGCACGGTTTTAAACGGCTACTGCCTACCATTACTGTTACCTAATGATCAGAGAGTGGTAAATCCCGTGTTTACACTGAGTGAACTGAGTGAGAACTGATCCTATCAGGCAAATTGATCTCTTCCCCTCCGAGTCACCACCACCTGTTCCACCTCACCCACTCCACACACCCGTTCCTCTCTTTGGGTGCTTGGGATTCCTACTTATGTCGATGCCGCATTAACGCTTCATATCAATAAACATTGGACATCACTGAATATAATGGAAGATGGTATCTGTGGAATTTACTTTATCGTCCCTAGCATGTCAATCGAATATGAAAAATCTTCTTATTCAAATTTGATAATCGCAAAAACTGACTTGGCAAACTAACGAAAATGGTATATTCGTTACTTTGATTTGTAGATATCACTAATACTACAGAATTAGTACAATGCATAATGTCGAATCACTCACATTCGTTAGTTTGAATTTATACATTTAGTCAATCGGAATCAGGAAGCTATCGAAAATACCACATTCGACAATCTGAAACGGCGGCCTAAGAAAAATCACTTATTAGCACCAAGATGCTAACTCACGAATATGAGTTTTTGGTTATTAAAAAACAGTAATTAGTTTTTCCATAATATCACCTTAAAATGGTTAACAATATACATACACAAAATAAGTAAAATTGTCCTTTTGTAAAGGCACTGATTTTGGAATCATCAGCTTGCTCTCTTGAAAAGTACCGATTTTCATATTCGATAATTTCACATGGTAGGGCAGATATTTCGAGAGGAGATATTTTTCTTATCATAAAACCCTTCACTGTCGTATAATTTTTTTTTTTTATTTAATTTTCTTTTTAATATGGTTCTTAATAACATAGTTAAATGTACAAGTTCTTCCGTGTTGTTTGGAAAATATCCTTTCTTTTAACCATGGTTTGCACTCGACCGGTGTTGTAGTTAAGCGCGATACACGTACGGACTCCGACTTCAATGTTTAAAACATTAAATTTTATTGTTTATAATACCAAACAGGTGAAGAATAACCCTTGAAAAAAAATTATCACAGCTGTGATAATGAGTGTTTAATTGATGTAGGTGTAATTTGACTTTGTTCCTTACAGGAATCATGTTTATTTATTGCATGACTGTTTTAGTGTAACTATAGTAATGAACAGGACATGATTGCCTGAGGATGGACCTGTGTGTCCGAAACGTTGTGATGGAGGAATAAATGTAAAGTTTGAAACATTTTTGAAGGGTTATTCTTCACCTGTTTGGTATAATTAATTAATACCCTTCATTTAGTAATCGTAATTTTATTGTTTAAATAGTTTTGTTTTATGAAATGATTTATGATAAAATTTCTTAAAGTTTCAGATTTCTTTTAGTTAATTAGGAATTTTTCAGCATTTCTGCATATTGCAGAGAATTCCTACATCATACTACGGGATCGCAAATGAAGGTCATAAGAGGTGCTCATGGTGAACACATTTCTCAGAGTATATAGAAATTCGCTTAGAGACATAATCAGTTCACTCTTTTTTTTATCGGTAATAGCCTGCTGACGCCAGCAATTTAAGAAGTAACTCTGTTTTCATTGCTGGTTCTCCTCCTGCATTCATTATCTCTATCCTTTGACAAAACTTTATGTGCTACAATGGTTTTGAGTGAATTTAGGCAAAAGAAGCAATGTTTTGTTGCACGAATTACACAACCTATCTTAGTGTTTTTGAATTTCCAAATTCCGATTATTACGGTCCAAAGGAAATATTAGTTCAACACGCTGGATGCGTGACGAAAAATGTAGACTTTTTTACACATATGGCCCGCATGTATTTTTCCAACATAATGCTTGTAAACATTTACAAATGGAAAGTTAGGTTGGCATTTAAAAGTGAAGTATAGTGGGTTTTTTTAGAAATTTTAAGTACAAAAGACAGTTTGTTGTGCAATGTTGAGTAATTGTCCAATTTTTTCTACTGCACATACTAGAGTGTGCAGTGCGGAATCTATTTGTCCCGTAACGCAGCCAACGTGTTAACAATGTCAGTCGCTCATCGCTAGGCTCTGTGAGAATGGATTATGAATCCGAATCCCGTTTTTCTACATCAGGTCCATGATAGTTTGATGATTTCAATCAGACTGCCCAGGACTTCGTGATGAAGGTAGCGTACCATATTAAATCTCAACGACCCCTGCAGCTCGGAGCATCAAAATCATCACGCCTTTAATTAAAAAGAACCTTCGAAGAGAGACTTATCATCCTCACCTCACTCCTCCCGTTAATGTTCTGACGCCCTCGGGAACATACGAAATTATTAGGTGTCATATACATCCTTAGCGCGCGGCTATCCCCCTTTCCAATTCCCTCAATTCTACCTCCTCCGTCCAGGTAGATGGGGCTCATGAGGCGTCCTTGAGGAATGCCTAGCGTCCTCAGGATTCTGCAACGATCCGATGAATATGATTATCTTCAGAACTAATCACTACCTTGGGAATGGTGTGAGCAGAGAAATGAACCGTCTGATAAATCATTTGATTACGGTCCCGGGGATTTCTCGTGTAATTCGAAAATTGCCTCGAATTAGGAGTTGTTTTTAAATGAATACATTAGCACCGAAATATGCATACATTATTAGCTTTATTGCATTCATTACATAACAAAAATTATACAGAATTGTAGGAAGGGATTTGATGGATTTTGGACAACAATTATTGTAATGTTTGCACGATTTTGCCGTTTATACAACGCTTTCTCGAGATATCTGATGTCGTTACGATTTTTCCCATGAACGAGTTAACTCGGCCGATGGAACATTAACGAATATTTATTGCCATCGCCCATGAATGTTTTCACATTCACCTAGACTACAGGTTTGTGTTAAATTTGGCTTGGTTTGTATTCCGTTTTAGCGCGGTTCCTTCCTCCTTCCATAGAGAGGAAACCCGCTTATGAGGTTAACCTCATGACGCAATCCGGAAGTGCCGAGTAGTATGTTTTAGAACCCAAAGATCACGAAATGTATATATATATATATATATATATATATATATATATATATATATATATATATATAGTTGTCTGTTCACGCTGTAGCTGCATCAAAAATTGCCCGATTTTGATGAAATTTGATACAAAAATCTTTCGTCTAATTTGAAAGGTCAAGTTCGTTAACCAGCAGAATCCGTCCACCGGAACATGTTTTTAACAAATAACTGCTTATATTCCTTTACTAATGGCACTAGGGATATGAACGGAACCGCGCTAAGATGTCGCAGTTCCTGCAAGTCGGACTGTTTTTTTTGGTCTACTTAATTGGAGCCGGAAATAATTCGGTTAATGTCATGAAGCATAATAAATATCCTGCGCTGAAAATAATTTGGATATTCTATGCCATCGCTTGTAATATTTTTACTTTGGCACTTATAACTAATTATTAAATATACTACAGTTTTGTGTTAATTTTGTAGTTTCTTTGTTATGTTTTATGCTGCTTTATCGAGGCCACAGTAAACTGGAATAATGTTATACACTATAGTAAATTTTTTGTTTTATGCTCGAAAAAATTGTTCTTGATTTTGTGCACCTTACAAAACTACTTCTATTGAGCTGTATGAGTAACTGGATTTTTTAGCACTTTCCTCCGAAGGAAAGTAGCTATTGAGGTTGGACTCATGACGGAATTTTTGAAAAATTTCTTCAAATCTTTATCGATCCTACCTAGTAGACACCGAAAATGACCCCCGTTAAAATATATATATATATATATATATATATATATATATATATATATATATATGCATATAAATATATATATATACATATATATATATATATATATATATATATATATATATATATATATATGTGTGTGTCTGTTAACACGAAAGCGGCCAGAGAAACGATTGAACGAGTTCGTTAACCACCAAAGTCGGTCCACCGGAAGGGGGGGTTTACCCCGAACCCAAAACACTAATTTGACTATGTCAGCCGTAATATTTGTTATATTTCAACGAAACTTGGTATTCGTAGTGGTAATATAGAGAGAAAAGTGAGATATAAAAATGAACTAAATCGGTTCATTAGAAGGGGGGGGGTTTACTCCGGACCCACAATACCAATTCGCCACTACCAGCCGTGATTTTTGGTATATTTCAACGGAACTCGGTATTCGTAGTGGTAATCCACAGGTAAATAACTGTTGTAAAAATAAACTAAATCGGTTCATTAGGAGGGGGGGTTTACTCCGGACCCACAATACCAATTCGCCACTACCAGCAGTGATTTTTGGTATATTTCGACGAAACTCGGCATTCGTAGTGGTAATCTACAGGTAAATATGTGTTGTAAAAATAAACTAAATCGGTTCATTAGAAGGGGGGGGTTTACTCCTGACCCAAATTCTTAATATACTCATACCGGTCGTAATTTCTGCTGTATTGTAACGAAACGCGGTATACGTCGAGGGTAACTCATGAGAAAGAAGTGTTGTAGAAATGAGCTGAATCGGTCAATCGGAAAGCGGGGGTTTAATTTGTAATATATTTCAATAGAAAAGCCCGTCAGACGTAGGTTCACAAAGCCGCCGCAAGGAGCGCTTTCTACCACTGGAGTGACTGTATCCTGTTCCTGCGTTAGATCAAAATACGATAATATGAGGTTTTTTGTATTTATTACGAAGTGTAATAGGTACCATGTGTAAACATAACTCTGGAAGCAAATTATTAATTGATCAGTTACTCATTACAAATTTAAAAGAGAACTATTCATGTTTTTATTTTATTTATGTAGGATATTTTAAGCAAATTGTTCTGGAAAGCAATCTACACTACCCAAATTCTGGGGAAAGTGCTTAGTTATGCAGCTCCTGCGTGACGGACTTTTTTGGCGTTGTTTTTAATATAACTTATTTTTCCTTTCTCCCTCCCGCTCTCTCTCTCTCTCTCTCTCCCTCTCTCTCTCCCTCTCTCTCTCCCTCTCTCTCTCTCTCCCTCTCCCTCTCTCCCTCTCTCCCTCTCTCTCTCTCTCTCTCTCTCTCTCTCTCTCTCTCTCTCTCTCTCTCTCTCTCTCTCTCTCTCTCTCTCTCTCTCTCTCTCTCTCTCAAAGAATAATTTATTCTCTGCGATTTGTTTCAGCCTTTGTATTATTAAATTGTATTTCCCTTACTGTTTTAGATTTTTCCAATTTGCGTTTCAGAGGCTACCAAGCGTTTGTATTGTACAGTTTTGTTGCAGCATAGTTTTTATATTTGTTTATTTTTTTACGGTGATCAACTTCTAGGCTTTGCGCTGCGCTATCTATATATAATACAAAGGACATATGGGCTTGCCAGGTGGTCCCCATCCAAGTACTTGCCACGCTCGACGTTGCTTAACTTCGGTGATCTACGGTAAGCGTTCTGTTCAACGTGGCTATGTATGGCCGTCGGTTTTTGGCTTACTTAATTTTAATATTGCAATATTTTAATTGCTGAGCGAATCATCTCAATTGGTAGGAAACACTCCTAAAAAGCTCAGCTGTTGTAGGAGAAACGCTGGAGAACATTGCTCCAACATCGGATTCCTAGAGCGGCTGTAAGATATAAAAACTCCCTCGTTGTGAGCGTCCACGTGCTAGCCCAACCATCAGTCACACCGCGTTACGGTCGGTCATTTCTTCCAGCCAGTGCTGGACTTTTTGTCATTATCAAGGCATGTACCCCCGCGTCTGGGACAATTATCTATCTCCGGACACTAGGGCGTAATGGGGTTTTTGTTTTGATCAATTACTGGATCAGTCCGATGATAATTGTATTGGGAAGAAGACTGATAGATATTCAGTATTGAAGAATGATGGCTCTATGGATACTTCAAGTGGTCAATCTAGAAGAATTATTTCTGCAGCTTACAGAAGAAAAATTCCCACGCCTCATCTTGAGCTGCGTGAATTAAGCGAATTCCTCAGCAGGGAAATGATTTTTATTCATTAAGAGGAGATCATTGATCGTTGTTGATGCGAAGGTAGAATATATCAAATGACAACGTTGCGTTAAACAGTGGTGCGAAACGCCCGATTTTGGGAAAAAAACCTGTAGGTACTTGAATCTTTCTGATTTTGGTATCGTTTTTAAGGTATTTTGTATTGCTGAGTCGAATGAGACCACTGCCAATTCGATAGAATTATTATTTCGGAAAATAAACGGGTTTTATAGTACGAAAGCCAGCAAGTATACGATTTCAAAAAGTCACACTTTACTCAATTGGTAGAGATATGTATCCTTCCAAATGTATTTTTGAATGCTGAGTTGAGTAAATTAATAAACAATGTAATAAGGTTAACTAGTCGCGACGTATTTCTCAATATTAATATTTTCGCTTATAACGAATACATTTTGAACTCTCTGCAGAAAATAGAAACGGTAAACTAATTTTTTGTAAAATAATCGCATAGCTTCATTTTATTAGGCTGTGCACACATACGGCCGAGTACGGCGATGAAATTTATATGAAAGCAACTTCAAAACATGTACTTTTAGGTAACTCTATGCGGAGAGCTTTGCTAAGTACCGCTTTTATTTTCTTCGCCAAATAAACTAAGGATAATTGAGTTCCATTACAGTTATCTTCACAACCTAAATGCACCAAGTTCATGGTAAAGTTTGGCAAAAACGAAAATTCGCTTAAAAGCTACATATAATCATGAGACTTCCTGATATCAATTATTTAGGAATAAAATAAGTGGTATAAAATATTGTTTTACTTTTCACTAAAAACTGTGAGATTTTTACTCAGTGAGAAAACAGTCAACAAAATGATTTTTTGTGATCATAACTATTCATTAAATGGAAAAGCAATATTACAGCAGTATTTTAAACCTAATTAGGTATAAAAAAATGTCACGATTGAACACCTTCGGTTTTGGAGGTGTTTTCCCTCTCGGCACCACTGTGCGTCTGGGGGATTGATGCATGTCTTTTCTTTCCAACATATTACATCATTGTGTATGCACATTTTGAAAAGCGTCCATTTATATTTAGGGAAAGAGCTTCTTCGGGACTATAAGCTTGGGGTTGCACAGATGGGGTAAACAACCTTGGAAATTTCTGAGGAAGAAAAGTCAGAAATTTCATTCATGAGGAACGCAGCATCTCGTGGACCTGCTGAAAAATACTCAGGCGACCTGCAAAAGCTAGTTCTTCAGAACTGTAATTGTCCAGGATATGTTGGATACGCCGTTTCTTCAACTTATATCTGAGCCCCGAACAATTTTTCGATGGTCACCCACTACTGACAGATGCACTTAAATCTTCTTCTACATCTGACTGTATCGTAATCCAAACTTGTATCAGTCATTCACCAAAATGTTTCTCAAAAATACTTTTTGTTCGGTTTGCTTTTTACCACTGGTAAATGGTTTAAGAATATTTCCACTTTTATTTTTAACTTTTCCTTCTCTTCTGCTGAATCAAATTGTTGGTGTACATATTTTATTACTTCATGTTTTTTTTTTTTCTGTTAGGATTATGTATGATCCGAACATCAAAAAGTTTCCTTTTCGATATGGCCAAGTTTTCTGAAAATCAGTTATCATTATTTAATAGGCAGATTTTGGCAGTTAATTCTTGCATTTCCATACCATTATTTAATTGACAAATAAGAAAAAATTAAAACTATGCCGGACGAGTTGTAATTAGGCTATTACAAATTCCATAGAGTAAAGCGAAAATTAATGGTAATTTATGATAACAAATATCATACTGACCTCTCTGAAATAGGAAATAAATTTTTAGTACTGAAAAATTAGTTTTTTTAATTGCAGTGTTCATTCAAAGACGGAGTAATATAAGACATACCCTAATATGAACAATCCGTAATCCCTAAATGTTGACTTATTCGTGTTTTGTAATCTATATACTATCTAGGAAAATACTGCAAGGTCCAATTAGTGGTTTGTTTACATGAATTTTTCGAATTTTGTCCAGCTAGATCAGTTAAAAATACAACTGAGTATCGGTTCCTATTGATTCCTGTCGACTGGGTGACCGTCAAGCCCGGCGCAAATAACTCAATTGTTCATCTGCACGTTATTACAAAACAGAACCTAAATGATAAAAAAAATATAATTATATTTCTAGTATAGCATTCGGCTGCATGACTTCCTACAGGTAATGTTACTGTCAGCTCTCCTAGCATGCATCTTGATTTATGAAGTGCAATAAAAGCCTACCTGAAGCCTGCCTAGTACCTCGACCCAAGCAGATGTCTCACTCTACATGGAGAATGTTTACATTTTCAGTTTTTTTTAAATATTTCATGAAAATTGTTAACGCCCACAAGTTAGAAGCGGAAATTCCACCTTCCTAAACTGTCAGGGCCGCGAACAGACATATATATAACTATATATAAATCTGAACCACCGTTATTTTCGTTCTCTAGGGTTTCTGAAACGCAAAATTTTCTAGTCGGCACTTCCGGATTGCGTCATGGGATCAGCCTTATAAGCGGGGTTCCTCCCTATGGGGGGAGGAAGGAACCGCGCTAAAAGACGGAACTGTTGGATACTGGAAGAGGGGGAAGGTATTTTTGCACTAGCTTTTCTATTTGAATCAAAAATGTATCAACCTCCAATATTATTGGAGGTGTATGTTCATATGTACCACATATATTCGGTGTATGTTATTTTGAAATGATTCTCGAATGTTTTGATGGGGTAGATAGTCGCGATGGATAAATGGTTTAATGTTATAAAACCATTTATTGATAAACTCTCTATCCTCCTTCCATAATCCACAAAATCCTCATAGAAGGCTGAAGCGGCGGTGGCCTAGAGACAATTTGTTTTAACATGCCATAACAGGCCATCTGCAATGCTCAAAATTTATTGGTCTAGTGGGTTATGTAATTGTACATATTCCCACATCATGCCTTACATTGTTAATTTTCCAAAACCAGCAAAATTACTGGAAATATGTATATCATATTGTTGTGATTATCAATAAAGGTTTAAAAAAAAAAAATGTTATAAAAAGGTAGCCGTTATTATTTTCGATGTTACGAGTACATGAGAAGGTAAGTCTCGGTCTATTATGATGAGAAAGTTTATATTATTATTATTATGTCTTTTTTTATGGTATATATAGTTTTTTCCTGAGATGACTGGACTAGTAATTTGCCTAATTGTTGGGGTTAGGTAGAGGGAGGACACCCAAATTGACCTTACCGACCACTTACACCGCTCCTTACACCCCCATTCAGAGAAAAAGCTTAATGGGATAGGCTATGGCTTCCGAGGGATCTTGCCGAGGGAAAAAATCTAATCGGGACCAAAAAAATAAAAAAATAAAAAAGCTGAAAATAGCAGTTACTGGAACCTCATAGTTCAATCTTATTGTAGAAACATTGGCAACATAAAGGTCCAACTTGGAGGAATTGCGTCATCTTAGCGCGGTTCCGTTCATATCCTAAGAGCTAATATTAAAAGAATAGAAGCAGATGCTGACAAGTTTTCATCTTTCTTGAAAAATATACAATGCCATCTCAATTAGAAGTAATATAAGATTTTAAACGCCACGCAAGGAAACTGATTGTATCCTAAACGGAATTTACTCCATCCTCTTTGTCAACGTTTGCTCTTGGAAACACTATAACAATATGTCTCATTTTGTTACCTTGTTTACCTAAAATACACATTTTACTGTTAAACGATGTTAAAAAAGATAACAACCAACTATAAAAGTCCGACTCACAGAAACTGCGTCATCTATTATTAGTTATTGGTATGGTTTGATCTTTCATTAAAAATATAAAATAAAATCTTAATGAGAAGGATGTGTAAGGCACCACAACAGGAAACTGACAATATCCCCAGCGGGAAAACAACCGCTTAAAAACTGAGTTATACAAAGACCAAAACCCGTTAAAAAATACCGACGTAACACATTTAAAGTTTTAAGCACTTATTTCTCGAAATGATATTGTTGGGGTTAATTAATTGTCTGTATATTGGTCAGAAGGTCCCAACAAAGAATAAATAAATAATAGGCGTGTTCATAAAATAATAAATATATTCCTCTTGAATAAATAAAATAATAAAACTTAACTTCAATAAATAAATAAAATTATAAGACGACTGTCAATAAATAAATGAAATAAATAATTGTTCATAAATAGAAAGTGTTCATAAATAAGAATCAGAGTTCAATGGTACGGTATGACGTCACTGGAGATGATGTGCGGATCTCCATGCGGAGAGTTGGTAGCCGGGAGCTTGGATCTCGCTGGTACTGCTTGAACTGAGAAGGTAACCTAGGGTTATCGCAAGCTGCCTTAAATCTAGTAAAAAGTTCAGTACTTGCGGATAAATCCTAGTGCACCGAGATGTTGGGCTGGTTTTGGTGGATCTCTCGGAGCAGGCAGCAGGATACAAATTGCTAGGAGAACGACACTTGGCTTAATCTGCTGAGATGCCGAATCCTCCGGTTATCTGCTCACTATCTGGATACTAACTCACAAACTCTAACGGTAAAAATTATTCCCGCGGGAAAGCTCCATTAAAACTTTAGTGCAGCGGGCTTTTCTCCCGCGGAAAAATATAATTTAAAACAAGCTCCGCTACAATATCGACCAATCGGAAATTGGTTCAGAACCTATTTTGTAGAGAGTTCAGTAACCTTCCACTTACCCCATGGAACTTGTGAACATCGAATGTGTATTAGCCGTAAAGAATATTTAAGCAGATTTAAAAAAAATCATGTTAACATTGAAAAAAAAAGTATTTCGTTTAGAGACTTCTGCTCAAGTTGAGGAATATAAATATGTTTTACGACAAACCTATGCAATGTACTGTATAACGTATAGTCTTCTTTTTCGTACATGGCCACCGCGCATGAGCGAACGCCAGCTGACACATTATTGTGACCCTTTTTTTTGTAACGCTTAGGCCCACCCGACAAACCTATGTAATGCACTCTATAACATACAGTCTTCTTTATCGTACATGGACATTGCGCATGCGCGAACGCCACTGCGCATGCACGAACGCTAGCGGACACTTTTTTGTGACACGTAAAGTCTTCTTTTTCGTACATGGCCACTACGCCACTGCGCACGCGCGAACGCCATCGGACACGTTTTTTTCCAGTTTAGTCACCGCTAAAGCATATTTATGCTAAACCAATTTGCACAAGCAGAGAAAAATGTGGGTTTTGAACAAAAAACACGTTGTATTCTAAATAACCTTTAGAACGGCATATATCTGGAACAATTGGAGTTAGAAGCGTGCGGTTGGCAGCATTTAACTACATTTTTGTCTAGTCCCCTTGGTTATTCCCATGTACTTGTGATACACCCTGTATATACAATATATACAGGATAGTTCAAATTTCTGTTTATATAGGTATATTATATATAAATACTAGCTGAATACCCGTGCTTCGTCACGGCAGATAAGTAGTTATTTTATTGCGTTAAATAATGTTTCATTAAAATTACGTTACTATACAATTCTGTGCAGTTTATTACAGCACGGTTCCCGTCATACTATATTTTATTCAATGGGCGTTAAAATTTAAAAATTTATGTTTCCAAGAAGTCATATGGTAACACCCAATATATTTACGAGTATTACCAAGGTTATAGGCGAGGAGGCTGTGCAAGGGTGTCGGATATTATTACCTCGCCTGGAAAACCTAAGGATATGCCATAAATCACGGTTTGACCGGGACTGTCCCGGTATTTTGCAATTGTTTCGGTGTCCCGTCCTGTTTTATTAATGTCCCGGAAGCGGCTGTAAGATGTAAAAAGTAATGAATTCATGTTTATAAGAATCTTTTTTAAATTGGTTACTTTTCTATAATCAACATTGTTACTACTGCTCACAGTGTCAAAGAAATGAGAAGTAATCTAACTGTAAAACGCTGGAACTACCTGCACAGCGCTGCCAGCTGCCAGACACTACTATTTGGCTGAGAGATTGTTTTAAGAAAATCAAGTAGCAAAAAAAGTTCCGTTCTTATTTTTAAGGTTTGGGTAGACTAACAGTTTAGGATTCCCCCTTCCCGTTACTTGCTAGGCTAAAAACTCACCAACCATTTTGCTTATAATTTGTACTCTTTTTATCCCCCCCCCCCTGGTATGCCCATTCCATATTAATGTGTCTCGGTTTAACTCTCCAAAAATATGGCAAGCCTATCTGACGGAGACAGGCAGAAAAGAAACGCAATTAAAACTCTATAAGGGACAGTTAATTTCTAGTAATTCAAGGTCTGCCATCATAGTTGAAATTAACCTCAATTAGAAATAAAACTATGAGATAGATAATGTAAGGTAACAGCTGTTCTTTATCGTCCTAGCAACGCAGGCTGCCTAGGCTTGCCTTCTCTAACCAACTCAAACTTTAAACCCCCCTAAAAATGCTTAAAAATACGAATATCGAAAAATCCTTTCTTAGCGAGCGCCTACGTTATATAGGGAGTTTCCATGCAAAATTTCAAAATTTTCTGTCGAGCGGTTTGGGCTGGGCGTTGATAGATGAGTGAGTGGTATTAGACAAATATATAGTAGATAAATTTGAACTCCTTGGCATCAGTTTCTGAAGCCTCCACCAAATTATGCCATTAGATCGACATAGTAACTAGTCGTAACTACGAGGGGGGGGGGCGAAGAAACAGTCTAAAAACGAAAAATAGGAATGTTCAGGAATATTAAGAAGAAGAATTGGTACATTTTTATGGAAATTCATGTACCTTAAAAATATAAAATATGTTTGCTTTATGAAGCTGAAATGAACCATGCCTCTGATTTATTATGTTGTCACTAAGAGAATCAAGTTTGAAATGTTAATACAACGTAAGGTTAATGCAGAATGCTGATTTTTTTTTTCTTTCTTTATTTATTTTATTCTTTGCCTATAAGAAGATGACAGTAGACGAGGCTATAAGAACTGCTGAATGCCTCTGGAAAGGTGAAAGATGACTAGGAACGATAAGTTACTACTAGGAGTGAGATAAAAGGTAACAATTAGAGATAAGAAGTGAGGAGAAGAGGGGAAGAGAGTGAGAGGGGGGGGGGGTTGTAAGGAGGGGAGGGGGGAAAGGTGGGCGGCCTTCGGAATGGACAAAGGTAACTCGACGGCTTCCAGACAGTTCGTCAGTGTCAAGGCTTTTTATCTCTTTCCCTCTCACTCATATATATATATATATATATATATATATATATATATATATATATATATATATATATATATATACGATTTCGATGTGCCGAACTTTGATAAGTCAAATCCTTAAGTAAATCGAAGAGAATTTGCGGTCCCAAATTAGGCGATTAAAGGCCAAAATCTTGTAAATAACTTAAAGTGAAAAAATGCGTCTTCGGCAGGAACTTTTAGGACTTCGAACTCTTAGGGGACACCTATATTGGACCCGACCGGATCCTATCCGATGGCCACCGATTCTCGGCCGTTCAATCTTGTTTGTCTCCGATTTAGGACTGAAATCACAAAAAGCGACATATTGTGTTTCAGAAATGTCTACAGCCTCTAAATCTTCACCGATTTAATTAACAAATATTTTTTTTTTTTTTTAAATGAAAGCTTATAAAATTTAGAACAACTTTGTCTATTCAATTTTTTATTTTTTGTTTCCCTTGTTTATTAAATTAGGTAGAAAGATGTTTATAACCAACCAGTGTCCTTCTGATGCTTATAACCTCCTACCTACCTTTCTTATAAATAATTTTAAAATAGGAATTTTAATGCGTCTCTTATCGTATTGTAACAGTTAAAAATTAACTGTTACACTAAGATTTTGTTTTCGAGACTGATATACTTCCGGAAAATTGATTGGCCTCTCTACTCCTCCTTCAGGACACATTTAACATTTAACACTTTCAGGACCGACGTCTTCGAAAAGTATAGAAAAAAGTCTTCTTTTTGTATAGTTATTTCGGCAGACATATAGAAAAAAAAATAATAATAAAATAAAAATAAAATTGAAGAAACTTTTAAAATGATTTACTTTTAGTGGATTAATTACAATTTAGTAAAATGTCAAATACGCCACGATAGCGGGCCAGCTGAAGGAAGTTTTCTGGCGGGGTCAGTATCATACGATACCAGACCCGCTAACCTAACCGGGAATAACGTAATGAGGTCCCAAACCAAATACAAATGGTATAGGAAAAGGCTCGGAGTATTGGGGGGTATGCTACGACGCTGGGCCCGCAGAACACATCTCTTGGAAGAATATGCCACGACGCTGGGCTAACGTCTTAAAAAGTGATTACGAAAAAAGAGGAATACAATGTTCAAAGAAAGATTGAAGATTCTTCTACAGTTACTGAACAGTGCACTTATGTATGCACTAACGCAACGAGAGTTTAATTAGCAGTTGCTTGTCAATCTTACAAACAACCTCATTGAGTAAATCTAACACAGACGCTTTCAACTTCTATTTTTCGGTAATTTTAGATATACATAAGTCGAAGTATAACCTCGTTTAATCCAGGTTCGGTAAGTAGAACAGTTTTTCACGGTTTCTTAAAGACTTTTTGAGAGTTTACTGCATATGCAATATACAATATCTGAAAGAATGCAAGAAAGAAGAAATTATACATTGGTTTTACTACATTTTAGTTCATTTTGTTGATTTGCCAATAATGGTAAGCAGTTCTGTTCGACCATTTTAATGGGTGACAGTAACAGTTACTTAACGGACAGGGATGATGGAGTAATGTACTCTAGGAGGTGTCTGGCTATTCCTGCCTGATCGGAGACTTCGTTTTCATGTATACTCATGTGGATCGATGCCCATACGAAGTGTTTGTAATTTTTTAGTTATCCCAAGCCATTAAGTTGAATGTGGATCTATAATTTGGGCCGTTGCATCTGATGCCAAACAGATTGAGGAAGCGCTTCTGGTAGCGATTGGCGACGTACTAATTCCCTAAACGATGATCTTAGCGGGTTTCCCACTAGAATCCGATGCTCCGAGCGAGATCGGCGAAACACCTGGAGGCCTATAGATATGCTCGGCTCGCACGATGATAGACGGATTCCTCTCGCCCGCGCCTTCATTCAGACTCCGGGCTTCATTTAAAATTCCTCGGGGGCTTTAAATACCAGGGCGTCTTCCATAAACGGAGCCCCCTTGATATATTTGAACAATAAAAGGGAGGGGGGGGGGATATAGCGTAGGTCCCATTCAACTCTCCATTCAGAACAGTTGGCCTCCAATATGCCTTCCTTTCAATACTGGCCTATTCTCTGTTTGGAATCGAACCAAAGGCGGAATATCTCAAAAAGAAGAGTCCTGGGGCAAAATTAAAGTGGGAGCTATACCAAGGGGTCTTAGGAGTGGGACAATAAAATAGCCAAAAACGCATTTATTTATAAGGTCTAATTTTTTTTTTTTTTTTACGGCGCATCGACAAATCGTGGCCATTAGCGCCGACGTCCAGGGTGCAGCCAGGAATTTTCTCAGCGAGCCCTGAGATGAGAAAATTCCTGTCGCCGGTGGGGATCGAACCCACCATCTCCCGCTTATGAATCTAGCGCACTAGCCACTAGGCTAAGGGAGACCCCTATAAGTTCTAAATATCTCAAAAAACAGACAAATCATTTAAATGCAATTAAAAACGGCAAATTTTCTCTATATACAATAAATGGAAACTAAATTAGAGTAGACTCTTGTAAAACAAAAAAATAAAATAAACCTTTTTAATATAAATTAATTAAAAACTGATTGTTTGGTTCGGCCACTATACGTTGCGGTTGCCTCTTTTCTTCATTACATTCTCTAAGTAAAATGTTGGTGTGCTCAGGAATAATGGGTTTTAGATTATTTCCTCCAATTCACAGTTACATATTTTGTTAATTTCTATTTTATTTCTAATTGCTATTGAACTACGAAATAATTTAATCTAATTTTCACTGATATTCCAAAGGTAAAAACAATTATATAATGTATGTATGGGGGGTTGAGAGGACAACTAGAAGTCCATGTTATACAGTTTTCAGCAAATGAGTATTATGCGTTTTAATTGCATCTCAAATCTCTTAATAAGATTTGAACGTAAACACTGATCTTAATTTTAAATATCACTGACATTATTTATTTATAGCCTTGTTCATAAAATAGTTACAACTCGGGCTTGGCAAACTCATGCTCTGAAAACAAATGGGAATAACTTCCAGATGTCATCACTTCTATAACTCCAACTCTAATTGACAAGTTCACCAATTCTTCAATCACTTGTAGCGACTTCCAGATGTCATCACTTCTGTAACTCCAACTCCAATTGACAAGTTCACCAATTCTTCAATCACTTGTAGCGACTTCCAGATGTCATCTCTTCTGTAACTCCAAATCCAATTGACAAGTTCACCAATTCTTCTATCACTTGTAGCGATAGGGACGTCTTCACAGGCAGCCCAAGTGCAGCTAATAATAGACACATTCGAATGTGACCATGAACTTGAAGAATAGTGCACACAAAAGATATCCTACAATTAGGGAAGCCACAAATGTTTAATAAACTTTAGCCCTTCCAGGACAGCTGCGACAAAGTCGATCATCAAATGTTAACTCATCTAAGTAACATTTCAGAGATGACTATGAAAAAAGATTAAAACAGTGTTCAAATAAAGATTGAAGATTCTTTTACGGTTACTAAATGGTAAGGTGAACATATGTATGTACTCAATGACAGGTCAACCCTCTCATGCCAATTAGCTTTATTTGTACGTACAAACAACATCTATATTGAGTAGGCGTTACGTAGATGATTTTAATTCTTATTGTTCGTTCATTATACATTTAGGTGAGAGCCGAATTATAACCTCGATTAGTCTATGTTCGGTAGTTAGAACAATTTTTTACGGTATTTTTAACCCTGGATTGACACCGTGGGGTGATAAATACCACACAATTTGTTCTATGGCGTGTTTCTTAAATTCTGTAAATCATAGAGGTTCTCTCCTTCTTCCTAAATAATCTGAAGTTCATTATCTAGTACAACCTAATATAAACGACGCCAGTTGTCAGCTAATCGCTGCATGAGAAGGTCGCGAGTTGTGCATGGGGTATTTTTCACCCCACGGTGGAGTTAACGCTGATGTCTTTTTCGCTGATCTGATAAATCTTCACGGGTCGATTACTTTCATGTTGCGGCTTTCTAAGTGACAAAATGGCAAAATGTTAGTGAGTCTCAATTGGAGAGAACCTTGTACTTTTCTAAAGTTCCTATTTTTTATGGCTTTTGATCATTCTAGTTTATTGTTCGTAAAAAATATTTCTAGTTTAGCAAATTTTTACAAGATAATTATTTGTTGTATGAACAATATTGAATTTTAGGATTTCCTAGCTGTTTTGTGAATTTTAATTAATATTTAGCAGATTTATTCCTGTTTGAATTTACTTCTTGATGTTCCTGCTCTGTACGTTGCTCTTGTATAAAAAAGCAAAAGAAAAAATTGAAATTTATTTATTTTATATATTTTCAAAGTATGGGGTAAAATTTACCCCACGGTGTCATTAACGTAGATGTCAATGGCAGTGTCAATCCAGGGTTAAGACATATCGAGAGCTGACAGCAAATGCAAAATACAATATCTGACAGAATGCAATAAGAAATAAATTATAGGCTCATATCACTATATCCCATTATATTGACCAAAACACAATAGGTAACTCATATCTCTAAATTTCCTTTTGTACAAAAGTGTTTACTGTATTGATACCAGGGAAACATCCTGAATTTAGTCGTACTTTTGGCTAAGTATTGATAAATAATAAACAATATCTCCCCCGTTTGACCTCTGAAAGCCTTCCCTCGTCCTAAACAAGACATAATCTGTTTTTATTGTGTTTCACGTATAGTGTACTTAATTAAACGTTTTTGTTTTTTTTTCGCGTTTGCACAATGAAACTTTTCGGCCACTCAGAAAGGACTATAGACTGTCCAATAACTTCTGCTGAGAACCTGTAGTCTCCTTTGAGAATGTCTAGCGCGTGCCAAACTCCTTCGAGAGTGATAACGGTTCTAGAAATGGCGGGAGATGGTTGATAAGAAGGACTATTAGAAAGGTGGAAGGCTAGTTCCTTTTGTAAGTCCCGTATAAAAATCCCTTCCTTTGTAGATCCAAGCCGCCTCCCATTGTTAAGCACCACAATAAATAGAGCCCTGACTGACGTCTGTCCTCTCCCCTCTTCTAACCTGCATAATCCTTAGCTCTACTCCCCTTCGACGGGAGCTCTCTTTCTACCCGCAAAACTAACTAGCAATATATAATTTAGAAGTAATTAGAAAATTAGAGTAAACGGCCTTAATAAGATGAATGAAACCGTTTTCATCCCAACTTAAGAGGTACTTGATTGTGTGACCAAAATCAAAGTGAGAATGTATAGGGAATTAACATTAAGCGATACGCCACCATGCGGAACATTTTGGAACACAGGAAGGAGGTATATCTGCATTGTTTACACATGTAAAGCTATTGTGTTGTTCGTGTTTTTCTTGCTATTTAATAATTTCCTGTTTTTTTTTTTTTGTTTTTTTTTCATTTTAACTGTTTTATGACAAATTTGTCTTTTTTAAGGCAACATAAACCTTTCCCTTTCACAAAGTAAGTATTTTTAAACAATATATGTAAGAGGTAGTGAAAATAATTGTAAATATATAACACTATAATAAATTATAGTGAAGTAATGCACATTTATGTAACCTTCACTCTTGTGTGAATATAACCCATTTTGCCGAAATTTGATTTAATTTCTGAAATTTACTTCTAGAAATTCAGAAGGTATAGATATGGATGAACAAAAGTATGTACTGTCACTGAGGAACTTCTTTGGCTATCTAGAAGCCTTACCTAGTTTCAGGTGCATAGTTGAAGATGAAGCAATTGTGAATACACATCACCTTATTATCTAGTTGTTTCCACTTTGTTTCACAAGTTCAAGTAGGAATGGTTATATTCAATTTAAATGAGTGTAACTTCTTCATATGACTCCAGTTTCATAAATATTACGATGCCTTTTGATAAAGTATATTTATATAATTTAATTACAACCTTAATAAACAAATAAGTAAATGAAATGTTGCATGTAATATGTGAAAATTATAGTTCAAAGAAATTTTGAAATATTTTCTTAATTATCAAATTGTTCATGATTTGTAGGTGATCAATAACATGCAATATTTATTATAAAAGAAATTTATTGTATTCAAAGCTGTTCACAATGGCATGAAATAATATTTACATCACTTTAGCTTATCCATCACAATAACCAATATAACTCACTGTTAGTCCAATATTTTTACTTATTTCAGTGCACAAATGAAGTAGAGCTTTCAGAAACCCTGTTTCTTGATGAAACACTAATATTAACGTGAAATAAAACCACAAACAACTGCGAAAACACTTGTTATCAGCAATCACTATGTAACAAAAGACAGTTATACCTCCATTCGACGCCATTTTGACAACGACAGTGGCGCCGCCATCGGTAATGTTAATTCCCAATAGATCGTCGGGGGTCGGTCATGTGTTGAATAAAACTGCATTTTAAAACTAACATGAGTTATATTTATGCCAACAAGTCGGCTTGACGTAATACGTTAAGAGAGAGCTCAGATACGTCGCCACCATTAAACAAAAAAGTTTTCCCTCTCCTTCATTGCCTTGACGAAGGCTTGCATGTCAATCCAAAAATTTGGTTTGAATATAACTCATTTCAGTTGTCAATACCGTACATGCTTTTGCACACTTCTAAGAGACAACCGAAATTTTCGAATGCTCGTCGGGAAAGAGACCGCCAGCCTCTCTTGGATGATTTTTATCTTTTAGTTGACCTAGAGAATTTGGCTTACGGATGGAGACACGAATCATTTAATAATCCCATAAAAATATGTCTACTGGGATAGATCTGGACTCCTGGGTGGTCATGGGATGTCGTCTCGTCTGGAAATCAGCATTTCCGGAAAAATTGCTGAAACCATGTGGTACGATTGTAGCCAGCCAATTCCAGTAACATCGGTGCTTTAAAGAACTCTCGTAGCATTTTCACATACTCAGCAGAATTTGCAGAAATCGAGCAGCCTTGCGAATCATTGAATAAGAAAGGTCCATAAACCAACTAAAAAAACTAACACTACGCCAACCAAAAGAATAAATCAGCCAAGAGGTGTGGCCGATTTCATTGTCTCTTTGTAGACGAGTACTCGAAAATGTCGGTAGTTTGTTAGAAAAGTGAAAAAGAAACGGTGGTAGATTATGTAATTTAAAAAAATTTTTTTAACTAATTGGCTGTCTTGTAAATAAACAATTTATAAAATATGTCAATTTTTTTTTTTTTTTTTTTTTTTTTTATATGCGATTTTTTCAAATGTTTACTAATTCATGGCCCACTCTACATATTCACAAGGATATTAGGTATACGGTATATATATATATATATATATATATATATATATATATATATATATATATATATATACACATACAAGAGTTTTCTATCATGATGATTAGATAGTTAGCCGTCGAGGTGATAAGTAAAGATGGAATGGTTGGGATTCGGCTAAATAAACCTCAATATGATTTTGTTTTAAAAAAATCTATATTTCGGACGTTTCGGCTACTCATTGCTAGCCTTCGTCAAGCAAAATGACAAAAAAAAAGAAATTAATACAGAAACAAACAAAAAAAATGTATAATTGTGATAGGTAACAGAACTATAGATACAATTAACTTATAAAAGAACATATCGTCTTAAATTCTTAGAATGAGTAGAATGAAAAAGTAAATAGGTACAATAATTGATTTTAATAGTAATTAGTAACATTAATTGATTTTACAAAGAAATAAGAAACTACATACCAATGAAAAATATAGTAGCTAATAGTAACATTAATTAATTTTACAAAGAAATAAGATACTACATACCAATGGAAATGCCGAGCGACAGAGGAAGACCAAGGTTGGCAATTAAGTAACCATTGTTACTGATAAAGTATATAAAGTATTAAGTAACCATTGTTACTGATAATGTATATAAAGTATTAAGTAACCATTGTTACTGATAAACTTACAAAGACAATAAAAAAATCCTACCCTTTCCTAAATTTTGGTTTGAAAACTACCAACAAACTCAAAACCTCTATACCAAACTCAAAGATCCCATCCCTTTTGAACAAACCACCCGTTGTGTTTACCAAGTCCCTTGCCAAACCCCACTGCCTAATCCACTGCCTGTCCTTCCCTATGGTTCTGAAGCACGGAAATTAGCCGTCAATTCTAATTTTATTTTATTTTATTCGGCTCCATACTCCAGAGATTAAGGTAGTCCCATGCTAGATTTTGATCTCTTTGTAACGCACGATTTTTTTCAGTTTACAGGAATGTCCTCGAGTTACAGGATGTTGTCAGATTAGAAGAAATTTCCCAGATTACACGAATCCGCGACGATTATACGGATTTAATGAGTTTACAAGAATTTCCTCAGTTTACTCAAACATCCTCAGTTCACAGCCAGTTCCTCATTTTACAAGAATGTCCCCAGTTTACAAGAATTAGCTTCCGCGAGAACGAATTATTTGTGATAGCTTCATGTTTTAATTTGAAGGGTTATCTTGCAATTTATTAGGATTTTTCGCGAAGGTGATGTTTTACCGACTTCTATGAGGAGATGTTATTTCTCAGGACTTTGGTCATGTACTTCTACAAGGAGAACACTGTAAATTGTTTGTTTGTTTGTTTAGAAAATATGGGGCGAAAAACCTCACGGTCGTCAGCGCCCTACTATGTTAAGCAACGCACAACCACTCATCCCAACACTGTAAATTGTTCAATATCGATGCATAAAGGATTATTCTTTTCCTGAAAATCAATATTCCAATATGTCAATTTTTCGATTATGTTCAACGTCAGCCATATATAGGTGTATATTTACAAACAGAATAAATTGATTTTTGATACAGATGCCTTCCAATACTATAACCTTCCTTCGCCTGATTTCTCTGTCATCTTCTCATTAGCATAAAGATACAGGGAAGATCCAGCTGAAGTGTACCCATCGCTTGCTTGTCTTCATCTCATTGTCTCTCTCTCCTCCATTCTCTTTGCTGGGTGTGTACGGTACGAGCTGTAATTCAACCTTTCCACCACATCCCTCGCAGCGCTTTTAGGCCTAACAATCCGATACTAACAAACCATTGCATACCTATTTCACAGGGAGTGTTCTCGGCATCTAGGTTGTCGAAGAACGTCATAATCCCCATCTACTTCTTGATCGTCCTGTGTGCTTTTCAGCTTGGAAGTGTGTCGCTAAAGCTGGCTTCACACGGTCAGACAGGCCTGTCAGGTAGACCTGAACAGTCCGCCTGACGTGTGTATATGTTCCGGCCTGTTTGTCAGTTAGGACTGTTCAGGCGACCGGAATATATACTCGTCCAGGCGACCGGCATTCAGGCGGACTGGTCAGGCCTGCCTGACCGTGTATAGCCTGCATCAAGCAACACGATCCCGAGCCGACACCTTCATGGAGTTGAGGCTCTTTCCCGTTTCTTGTCCATACCTGGAAACGTGGTCCATCTATAGCAAACTCGGCCTTTCTCGTGGACGACGCGCAGTGGTGTCAAACGCCCGATTTTGGTAAAATAAAACCTGTAGGTAATTGAATCTTTGCGATTTCGGTATCATTTTTGAAGTATTTTTTTGTTGTGTTAAGACGAATGAGACCACTAACAATTCAATAGAATAATTATTTTGGCAGATAAACAGGTTTCATAATAAGAAAAACCTGACAAACAGCAAGTATTTAATTTAAAAAACTCATATTTTATTAATTTTTGGGTGGAGAATTCCTAATTCATTTTTGAGTGTTGAGTCGAATAAATGAATAGCCAATGAAATACTATTAACTGTTCTCGACGTATTCCTTATTCTTAAAATTTGCTTGTATAACGAATAAATTTATCAGTTTGACACGAATCAAACCCTGTATGGATTTCATGTTAATGTTAACTTACTTCCTAACACAACATGTTTAACAATTCTCTACAGATAATAATAATGGTAAAATAATTGCATCGGTAATCGACACCTTCAGTATATTAGGCCATGCACACATACGGCCGAGTAGGGCGGTGAAATTTATACGACAGTAACTTCAAAACATGGTCTTTCTGGTAAAGCTATGTGGGGAGGATAGATAAGTACATACCGCTTTTTTAATACAGTAAATATAAGGATAATTGAGTTTCAATGCAGATATAGTCGATACAAATGCAAAGTAACGAATGTGAAAAAATGCATCATTCATTGTCAATCTTTACTAATTTCTGCTGGACTTATGTACGGCAAATTCTTGAATCTTAGATCACTCTATTAAAGGTAAAGTATTTCACTATCAAAAGGTCAAATCTGCCGAATATCTGACTGTCTAAAAAAAAGTTACGAATAAATGCTTTTCCACTCTAAAAAGTGGTGATTTTCAAATTCGATACTTTGCATTTGTAGCGACGATATCATCAAAACTTAAATACACCAAGTTCATGGTACATTTCGGCAAACAAGAAAATTCTTCCAAAAGCTACATATACACATGAATCTTCCTGGATAATACCAATTTTTCAGCAATAAAATAAGTGTTGTAAAATATTGTTTTACTTGTCAGTAAAAAGTGTTGATTTTTACTCGATGAGAAAACGGTTAACAAAAAGGTGATTCGTGACCAGAACTATTAATAAAATTGATAAGTTATATTAGAGTAGAATTCTACTAGTAATTAGGTTCAAAGGCGATTAAACACTTTCGGTTTTGGGTTTTTTCCTCTCGGCACCACAGTTCGACGTCCAGTGGGCCGAGCCTCAAAGAATTTCCTTGGTCTTCGCTCAGTCTGCACAGAATTCTGTGGAATATGCCATTCCTATTTCCGTTTTCCCCTTCCGACCCCTATACCGTAGGTAATAAAATGAAATTTAGTATTCTTGGTATTTTTCCAACAATTTAGTTGATTTTTAGAACTTTCCTCCGAAGGAAAGTAGCTATTGAGGTTGGACTCATGACGGAATTTTTGAAAAATTTCTTCAAATCTTTATCGATCCGACCTAGTAGACACCGAAAATGACCCCCGTTAAAATTTATATATATATATATATATATATATATATATATATATATATATATATATATATATATATGTGTGTGTCTGTTAACACGATAGCGGCCAGAGTTTTTGTTTTTTCGTCACGAAACTTGGTACATAGCATTCAATTAGCAAACGATTGAACGAGTTCGTTAACCACCAAAGTCGGTCCACCAGAAGGGGGGGTTTACCCCGAACCCATAACACTAATTTGACTATGTCAGCCGTAATAGTTGTTATATTTCAACGAAACTTGGTATTCGTAGTGGTAATCTAGAGAGAAAATTGAGATATAAAAATGAACTAAATCGGTTCATTAGAAGGGGGGGGGGGGGTTTACTCTGGACCCACAATACCAATTCGCCACTACCAGCCGTGATTTTTGGTATATTTCGACGAAACTCGGTATTCGTAGTGGTAATCTACAGGTAAATATGTGTTGTAAAAATAAACTGAATCGGTTCATTAGAAGGGGGGGTTTACTCCAGACCCAAATTCCTATTATACTCATACCGGTCGTAATTTCTGCTGTATTGTAACGAAACGCGGTATACGTCTTGGGTAACTCATGAGAAAGAGGTGTTGTAAAAATGAGCTGAATCGGTCAATCGGATAGCGGGGGTTTAATTTGTAATATATTTCAATAGAAAAGCCCGCCAGACGTAGGCTCACAAAGCCTCCGCAAGGAGCGCTTTCTACCACTAGAGTGACTGTATCCTGTTCCTGCGTTAGATCAAAATACGATAATATGAGGTTTTTTGTATTTATTACGTAGTGTAATAGGTACCATGTGTAAACATAACTCTGGAAGCAAATTAATAATTGATCAGTTACTCATTACAAATTTATAAGAGAACTATTCATGTTTTTATTTTATTTATGTAGGATATTTTAAGCAAATTGTTCTGGAAAGCAGTCTACACTACCCAAATTCTGAGGAAAGTGCTTAGTTATGCAGCTCCTGCGTGACGGACTTTCTTCTATATTAAACGTGCAGACCACATTGAGTATTTAGACATTAGAGAGAGCTGGAGTATGAGAGCTGTCCTGGATGACGAATGGTTTCTCCGTTTGACAAATTGAGCAACTCTCTTGAACCAACCTCTCCTTGTTGAGCACAACTCAATCAAACTTCCATATCGGAACTCCGCGATTTGGGATTCAATATGTATCTTTATTTATATGGCTCAATAATCTATGGATGGATACAATAAAGGAGATATTGAGGTCTATCACACAATGTGATATGATGGAATTTCAGTAAAGTGATGTAAACAGACTTCAATGAGAACTGGACTCCAACGACAGACAAAATGTTAACTTGCAATCAAAACTTTGCTAAATTAAAAAAAAAAAATATTTTCAAGGGTGTAGACGATTTCGCTGAAATATATCTTGATTGAAGGACAGTTTTATGAGGGACATTAATGCAAATTTGAGTGGACATTCTTGTGAGGTTTCATTGATATTCTCAGCATATAGAATTCATTACACAGGCACACAAAATAAAAAAAGTGGTCTTTTCCAAAGACACAATACACATATTCTTATGCATTTCGGCACGCTGAATCCGAATCCGGAGTACGGTTTACTCGAGCACGTCAAGTTTAAGGGCATTTGAAAGTCAAATTTCGCATGAAGTCGTTAAAGACTAAATAAATAGGGGGCTTCCATGGTTTTGAGGGTCACTGATTTCGAATCCGAGGTCTGTTTCACCGTAAACGCGCAAAATCATTTCAAGGACAAAAATGTTTATTTTGCAAGAAATGAATCTGCAGTCTTAAATTAATTTAAAAATAGAGATATTTTTCCTTAAAATCACCTTGATTTTGCGGCGATGGGGTAAAACAGACCTTGGATTCAAATCCAGCGATCCTCAAAACTATGGAAGCTCTAGGAAAATACTTCAATTTCCTATATATATATATATATATGTACACACACACACAAAAATTTGAACCACTATTATTTTCGTGATACAGGGAGTTTCCTTCCTACAGACGGAGGGAGGAACCATGCGAAAACTAGTATAACTTTTTAGCGCTTGTAACTTTTTCGCTCTACAGATTTCGACTGATACCGTTGCTGGTATTGGCTGAATATCTGTTGGATTTGCATCACTGCGAAATGAATTTCTTTGCGAAAAAACCTTGGAATTTCTCGGGCATAGCTCTCTTCACCACAGAAGTTCTTCAGAGGTCTTTGACAACCCCTAAAGTCACCTGGGATGTTGTAGAGTACCTACGCTAGAGATTACGACGTGTATAGTAAGAACATTAGATAATGTTGTATTGTGTATTTTCCCAGAAAGCACCTAGAACCATAAGTCGCTCGCATTTCCCACGGTTGTGTATGTCTATCTGATGTCACCATCTCTTCCTACGGCGTGTCCTCCACTGTCGGGCTCTATGAGGCCTCCTGTATAAATTAGAGAGATAATTTGAGTTCGTGTTTCCCCGTAAGGAGATACGGTATTACACGTGAGGTGCATGCGGCATCTTTGTATTTACCTAGCCTCTATGTGTCTTTTTCGTACATTTTTCTTTATTTTAGTCAAGGAATTCCTGTTTCTTTTATCGTCCTAATGGACAGCGGTGTATTTTTCTGATATAATCAAAAGTATGAAAATGTCATGAACAGTTATTAGAGAATTGAACTCTAAAGCTTCTTATTCAGAAGCTCTAAAGCCACTGAGCTGCTTGTTAGGATAAAATAATTACTGAAAATAGTCATCGGACGAAACTTATAACTAAATGACCTAAAATTCTGTATATTGATGTAATATATGTATATATTGGTGGCCAAAACTGACAATAAAAGACTATTTATTTATTTTATTTGATGTGTTCCGCTTCATTGGCAATCAACACAAAGAACTCCATCCTCTGAACCATTCATTCTAGGAAATCAGCATTGCTTATGTAATTGTATCAAATTTTAACCGTAAAAGACTTTGTGTTCTCCGTTAAATTGTACCTAGTATCTATGGAAGTATAATTTAATTTTTAAGTCAACAATGCTTATTGCCAACAAATAAGATTATATAGTCCGGTGTTTTTGGGTAGGTCAGTGATAGTGTTGGCTATCATTGCCTAGGAGTTCTTGCATGTCATTCGGGATGTTAAAATTGCATCGTCTTTGGCAATCTGTTAATAAATGAGTAGAAGGCCATTCGTCAATTGTGTTTTTTATTGTCCCGAGTTTATTCTCAGCAAGTTGTATCCATATGTAATAATAAAACATTAAATATTTTAAAGAAAATTGCAATCAATAGAATTTCGTATTTGTCGAATCTATTATTTTGCAAAAAGCAAAACTTGCAACAGAAACCACCCTGACAAGTTTATCGGTTGACAAGTACTCAAAGTATGATGTTTCTTGACATTGGGGCGCTCCGGACCTTCCCAGAAACCACCCTAATGATCAGCAATTACTAATAAAAAAAAAGTCCGAATCGAATGAATTGTGCTTTAATTGCGTGTTCCCTTTTCTGATATTAGGAAACAGATACTTTATTAACAGACATGATGAGTTTTTGGGGAATTTTTTTTTCAAAATTTCAAGCGCAAATCTTGACATCACTAATAAAGTTACAAGAACAGGGGAGTGAATGTTCAAAAGTATTGTTTTCTGTATTTAAATTTGATTAGCATATCTTATTTATGTTTCTGTTATTCATTGGTTATTTTTTTTTTGGGAGGGAGGGCGAGATTAGCTCAGTGGTAGACTAGGACTAGTGATAGTTCTGGAGGACCTGAAGTTTTAAAATTCAATCAAAAATTGACTAAAGATTTCATATTTTAGTTTCGCCATTCCAGAGATGGATTTGGGGGTCCTAGACTGTCACTTAGCCTTTAATTAAATTAATGGGTACCTGCAAAGTGGAAAATCTGGTGGCAGAAGTATAGTACTGACCACAATATCTCTCTAGTGTGTCATATGGTCAAGAATAAGATACCTCTACAATATGTGACCCGGTGGGCTTCTTATCTTTTTGATTATGGAAAATAAATAAATAAATTATCGTTTTTTTTAATGAATTCAGTTTCTTCAGGCATTGCTATGGACCTCTTCAAAGAAAAAGCAACTTACAAAATTAAATTGTAAACAACCGACGGGGGTGCCCCACGCGATGCAATATCCTACGAATCCAATCTCTCCAATCCAAAATACTTCGCAAAATAGTCAATGCTCCATTCTATGCTTCAAAATTCACTATCCATAACGACCTAGAAATCCCCTTTGTCCAAACCCTATCCAAAACCCGGTACCTTAACTTCCAATCCCGTTTGCACATCCTCCATTCGCGGTAACCCTTACCGCCGCCTTAAGCGCAAATGGCCTAGAGACCTACTTTGATCAAATCATGTAAATAGTGTAATGTTAATAATTTAGCTGCCTTAAAACAAAATGAGAAGCTGCGTCAAAAGTTCAAGGTAATAGGTTTTGGCCAGTGGACTTTTTTTCCTTTCGGTCCTTCATGTCCTCAATTCAAGAACATAAGAATTATAAAAAATACTTGATGTATTATATAATTGACAAATAAATATTTATATAAAACAACCGACATTTTTTAATATTAGATTTGTTAAATTGATCTTCCAGTTGCTGAAGAACTATGTTAGTTTTCGAAACCCCTACAAGTAAAGTAGTCTTGACTGATTTGGAAGCAATAAAACTTGGAATTGCCTAATGAGATATTCCTCCGAAGGAAATATCCTTAAAGGACTGAATCCAAAGCCATATAAGAAATTTAAAAAAGATCCTAATGAGTGCCTTGAGTGATCCCATCTGGATTAGAATCCACCATCGATTGCCCTGAATAAATACAAATGAAGAAGCAATCACTCCACTGACAGTGGCCCTTTGTCCGACTCCAGCAATAAACCACTAGATCCGCTTCGGACTTCCCAACCAAACGGCATAATTACCTCTTTACCCTTCCCTAACTGCAGCAGTCCAATCTTGGCGTCGTCCGCCAACTCCTTCCAAGGTGAGACTTATGGAGACTTGGCAGGAGGCTGATGGATTCTAATGAGACGAGTCCAACAAAGTGACCTCGATGCCTAACTGCATATGCCAATAAACATCTGTCCTATTTAGAAATTTGGGGCAAGCAACTTCCTTTAGGGTAATGAGTCTGAAAGTGTTTGTAGTACTTGATGATAGTGAAATCAAACTTTAACTCTAGAATTATTAAACCCACAAAGTGTAATAATACTGAACCGATTTTTAACAAACATGGCTTCTTTTAGGATCTCAAACAATATCACTTCAAATGGTGGACGGTTTACCTTAGAGGTCTTACCCTGAATTGTCTGTACAATCCTATGCCCAGCTGAGATCGGCATAAGCGACCCCCGCCTTTAGTACGTGTCCTTTTGTTTACCTCAAGGACTGGCATTCCGTACAGTATTTTCGTTGAAAATCCCATTTTTATTAATAAGAAAAAGTAATTTATACAAATAAGCGGATAAAAATGTCGAAAGTTATCTATAGTGTTTGAGAGAATCATGCTTCCCAAATCGTTCGCTAATTCTTGCAACAACGTTACAATTGCCCCCCATTTTAAAACGCTCTAATTAAATATCTATGCAATAAGAAGGCGGAAACGAGCGGGCAAAAATATAGCCCAAATCGCTAATATAACCAGCACTAACAGCTCGAAACCTCTTCTAGAAGCTGTGATTCACACGGCGCCTGTCTCATTTCTAGACGATTCCTTCCTATTAGCAATTAAAATGATCAGCTGATTGTTCAGAATAGTGTGCCAATTTAAAAATATACTAGGACGCACAAAGAGAAAGACTAAAGGACCAAAATTCGATGCCGTTGGTACTCCCGCAAAGTACTTCTAGCGTTAAATATGCTTGCCAATCCACGGTTGGCAAAAGGATACCGTATGCCATACTTACGACAAATTAATTTACCGAGCTTGGATTTGAACCTTGTTACTTTGTTATGGTTTTAGACGTATTAACCAAACGTGTTAATAGGTTTCATATCGTCGATAAAAATGCAAAACATCAAATGTGAAAATCACCACTTTCTAGAGTAAAAAAACGTTTATTCATTACTTTGCTTTTGGACAGTCAAATAGTCGGCAGATTCGACCTTTTGACAGTGGTTACCTTCCCCTTTCACTGAGTGAACTTAGATTCGAGATTTTGCCGCACATCAGTCCAACATCAATCAGTAATGATTGAAACTTAAAAAAAAGTCCGTCTCGCAGGACTGCATCATCTTAGCGCGGTTCCGTTCATATCCCTAGTCTAATATGGAAAGATTAAAATAGAAGCAGTTATTATTTTGGTTCCACCAGTCTTTTTTTTTAAATTAATTATTATGATGGCGTGTCAACCCTTAAGGTCACTAACGCCATTCCTGTGAGTAGTAAAGTCTTGAAAGGTCATGATTTACAATCTTACCTGGAAGGATCCGCTACACTAGAAACAGACCCGCTAGTGACAAGGTCTTGGAATCTTGGAAATCTATATTTCTAACAATAAATTGTTTTTGTTATTTTACTTAACCAGTTTTATTGTCAAATACATTATCCAACTATAAGCAATTAAAAAATAACAAGAAATAAAACAGACAAAAAGAACCATTGGAATAAACGAAATCAATTAATTTAAAGCTTTAAGCACTTTTTTCTCCGATTGACATCGCCTAATTAAAACTTTCTTCAGAACCTTTTTTGTAGAGCATTTAGTAAGCTTCCGAATGGTAATCTTCCGCTTCACAAGATTGTCAACGGTTTTCGAGATACTAACGAAAGTATACAAAGTTACCAAAACTTTTTTTGTCTGTTAATAAAATATTTTATTCTAACCCTTCCTTTACTCTAAACGTAACAAAAATTTCAACATATTAGTGTTGATGAAACTCCAACATGCAGAAAATGTTTCAACTTTATCCCATAATTCTAAGTACCAAAATCAAAGACAAAGAACCCTCCCTAGGAAGCACGCTAGGCAGTTGAAAAGCTATATATCTTGGAAATCCATATCTCTAACATTAAATTGTTTTTCTTATTTTTCTTAACCTGTTTTATTTTCAAATACATTACCCAACAATAAGCAATTAAAAAATAACAAGGAATAAAAAACAGACAAAAAGAACAGTTCGAAAAAGCGAAATCAATTACTTTAAAGTTTTAAGCTCTTATTTCTCCGATTGTCATCGCCTAATCAAAACTTTTATTAGAACCTTTTTTTTAGAGCATTTAATAAGCTTCCTAATGGTATTCTTCCGTTTCCCAAGATTCTCAACCTTTTTCGAGATATTAATGAAAGTAAACAAAGTTACTAAAACTTTTTATGTCTGTTAATAAAATATTTTATTCTAACCCTTCCTTAACTCCAATCGTAACAAAAATTTCAACATATTAGTTTTGATGAAAGTAGAACATGCAGAAAATGTTTCAACTGAATCCCATGATTCTAAGTACCCAAACCAAAAACGGTATTCAAAAAATATTTTTCCAATTTTCTCGAAAACGGTTAAAGCTATCGCCTTGAAAATGGTTTCATTCGTTTTCCTAGCCCAGGAATCATATAAAACGAGTACGTAGAAGCTTATGAACTCAAAAACGTAAGCGTTACGATTTTTTTTGCGCGAATTTTGCCCCAAACGCCATCTTCCAGTAGGCGGATTTTGCTGGTTAACGAACTTGACCTTTCAAACTGGACGAAGAATTTTTGTACCAAATTTCATCAAAATCGGACCATTCGTCTTCTATCTAGAGAGCGAACAGACAAATATATATATATATAAATATATATATATATATATATATATATATATATATATATATATATATATATATATAAATAAATACATATATATATATAAATATATACATATATATATATATATATATATATATATATATATATACAAATTTGAACCACCGTTATTTTCGGTCTCTAGGGGTTCTGAAACGCGAAATTTTCTAGTCGGCACTTCCGGATTGTTTCATTGTATCAACCCTATAAGCGGGGTTCCTCCCTATGGGGGAGGGAGGAACCGCGCTAAAATGCGTTTTTTTTTTTTACACTGGATACTTTGCATGTGTATCGACAATATCACGTCCTTGCTTGCTTGATATGGATTATTAATTGCTAGAGCAACGCACTTCAACATCTTTTGATTCATTTTCACATTCTTAGTAAACCACCGTTAGTAAGATTTGCTCTGTTTAAGAGGAACGCCAGATGACTTGCTAAGAAAGGACTATCAGTAGCTAAAGCAGGTCGCCAAAATTGGCGTTCACTATTTAGAGTGTGTTAATTTGTAGTAAGATCAATGTTTAAGATCAAAGACAAAACATATTTCGCCTTGCGAGGAAGAAACTATTTGTCGCTAGACCTCTTTATAAGAGCAATACAAAACATTTGTCGACAACCCAGGAAGACACTGATTCAAAGGCTAATTTCACAGATATTCTTGAGCAAATAAACACATTACAAAATAATAGCATTGGGATCACTATGATGTGGCTACCAGGACACTATAATTTACTGAGAACGACTGACGTAGACATCCTAGCAAAGCTAGCTACAAGAATGTTTATCTTTGAACGGTAGAAAGCTTCGGGAGATAAAGCCATTCATAAAACAATGGAACTCCAGCTATAGAAGCTGCCGGGGAGATGAAGTAGTCCTAACAAGACTTAGAATAGGACATAAACTACTAACTCACTCTTACTTGATGAAAAAACAAGACATACCACTATGTACAGAATGCAATAAGACAATAACTGTAAAACACTTACTAACAGACTGCAGGAAACGTAAAAAAAAACATCAAATTCATTTTATAATTAAATTTTATTTATACAAAATAAAGCGAAATGATCGCATATTAGGTTTATTAAAACTAATTTATTACTTACCTGTTTTTTTATTTTATAGTTGTCCTTTATGTTTGGTATTTTTATTATTTTATTTTTTCTCTTTTTGCCTTACTTTTTTTTGTCGTGTATGATATTAATGTTGATAGATTCAGTTATTTCATTTTTAATTTAAATGTTTTATTTTTGATGTTCTAGATCTTTTAGTTTGTTTGCACTCTACATGTTTATAGAGCTAATCGCCCCGTTGCTAGCTCTAAAACCACATAAATAAATCATTTTAAGGGCAAGACAAAAAATGTGTCAACTTGCCACAAAGGCAGTATCCGTTCTTTATTATCTAGTCTCCTGAGTGATGTCGGCATTTTAGGAAGAGTCGTTTATAAAGGAAAATTCTGGAGCTGTATATAAGGACTATTCTACAGCTGTATATAAGGGCTATTCTAGAGCGGTATATAAGGACTATTCTAGAGCTGTATATAAGGACTATTCTAGAGCTGTATATAAGGACTATTCTGTATATAATGACTATTCTAGAGCTGTATATAAGGACTATTCTAGAGCTGTATATAAGGACTATTCTAGAGCTGTATATGAGACCAGACACTGTCGACTTGCCAATATGATACCATTATTTGCCAGGGCGTTGTATAACAGGAGTTCTGACAGGTGTCGACTTGCCAGATAGGGACTATTAGTTGAAAAATCGGGAGTACGACGAAGCTAGGGGGTGTGCGATATTAATGCCCAAGCTGGAAGCGATAAATCTCCAGAGAGATATAATTAAAGGAGAGATATCTCTCAATCCGTTGAAGGTGCCGCCTCCAGGAACGTGACTGCCTCCAGATGTCGCAGCCACCCCCACTGGACTCTGTCCCTTCTCATAGCTCTATAGTAGACTCCAGCAAAACTTAGTTTTCACAACTTCCAGAAAGTATTAGTTTTTTTGTCCGACTTTTTAGCACTTTCCTCCGAAGGAAAGTAGCAATTCAGGGTGCACTCATGACGGAATTTTTGAAAAAAATTTTCAAATCTTTATCGATCCTACCTAGTAGACACCGAAAATGACCCCCGTTAAAATTTATATATATATATATATATATATATATATATATATATATATATATATATATATATATATGTCTGTTAACACGATAGTGGCCAGAGTTTTTGTTTTTTCGTCACGAAACTTGGTATATAGCATTCAATTAGCAAACGATTGAACGAGTTCGTTAATCACCAAAATCGGTCCACCGGAAGGGGGGGTTTACCCCGAATCCAAAACACTAATTTGACCATGCCAGCCGTAATATTTGTTATATTTCAACGAAACTTGGTATTCGTAGTAGTAATATAGAGAGAAAAGTGTGATATAAAAATGAACTAAATCGGTTCATAAGGAGGGGGGTTTACTTCGGACCCGCAATACCAATTCGCCACTACCAGCCGTGATTTTTGTTATATTTCGACGAAACTCGCTATTTGTAGTGGTAAACTACAGGTAAAAATAAACTAAATCGGTTCGTTAGGAGGGGGGGGGGGTTTACTCCGGACCCAAATTACTAATATACTCATACCAGTCGTAATTTCTGCTGTATTGTAACGAAACGCGGTATACCTCGTGGGTAACTCATGGGAAAGAAGTGTTGTAAAAATGAGCTAAATCGGTCAATAGGAAAGGGGGGTTTACTTTGTAATATAATTCAATAGAATTAGCTTGCCAGACGTAGGTTTGTAAGGCCGCCGCAAGGAGCGCTTTCTACCACTAGAGGGACTGTATCCTGTTCCTGCGTCAGACCAAAAAACGAAAATATGAAGTTTTTTGTATTTATTAAGTAGTGTAGTTGGTACTATGTGTAAACATAAATCTGGAAGCAAATTAATTACATAATTAATCATTGAACAGTTACCTACTCATTACAAAATTAAAAGAGAACTATTTATGTTTTTATTTTATTTATGTAGGATATTTTAAGCAAATTGTTCTGGAAACCAGTCTACACTACCCAAATTCTGAGGAAAGTGCTTAGTCATGCAGCTCCTGCGTGACGGACTTTTTTTTAATGCTTTTAGCCTCCCTGTTTGGAGAAAAGAGGCTTATAACGTAAAAACCATGACGCAACCCTTATTTGAATACTCCCTCATTAGGAACATTTGAATACATGAGATGTCAAATGTTCCTAATGAGGGAGAAAAGGGCTTCCCACAGGTCAAGAAAATATAGGTCGTCCATATAAAAATATATGTTTGCATCTTGGAGGAGTAAGGGCGGATCAAGAATTCCGGATGTTGGGAAATCAAAGTTAAAGTTCTAGAAGCGCTTCAGGATAGAAAAGGCCAACGTTTACTCTAAAGAATGCTGATTCACAAATCTGACTGAAAAAGTATGCCATTGAAATTCAACGATTTAATTATAATTTTTACGAGTGATTTATGGGTAGCACAATGCTAGGAGGGACGTTTGAGACCCGGGACTCTCCCTTGAATTAGGACATTGAATTTTTATATTGATGATGGTGATATTCACTTTAATTTGAAACTGTGAGAGAATTAAAGGCGACCCAGAGAAACATGGAAAACCTACATCTTTCTACATCAGAATATAAAATTAAAAAAAGTCGTTTTTCTGATCCGTCCTTACTCTTCCAAGGTCCTGATATGTTCTCTTTTAAATTTCTTCGACGGGGGTGAAATGTTTGGTTGGTTAGACAGCTTCTCTTTTCAGCGGTGGTATTGCTCTCCATACTGCAATATTTCGCCGGATTCTTCGGGCTGTCATCCTGCGACCTTAGTATGGATGATGATAGCCTCACGAAGCCGGAAAGTATTAAGGTGAAATATTTCATTATGTAGAAGAGCAACAACGCTGGACAGAGAAGCCGTCTCAACAACCAACCACAAATAAATACAATAAAAAGTACATGACCGCGGCAAAACTCTTGCGAAAAGATCTTAGCAACAACGGTTTTGTATCCTAGGCTTCGAGGTTTTATAAGTATTTTGGCATGAAGAATTTAAAGAGATACCTCTATCCGTTATTATTATTTTTTTTTTTTTTTTGTTAAACAAAACTTAGTTTTGTATTAAATATTCCAAAACGTCACATACTTGGACCTTTAAAAAATTTTGTTAGTTTATGATATAGAAAAAAAAAGTGATTTTTTAAAAACACACATGATTTTTTGCACATTTTCTTAATTATTAAATCTTGGTAAGCGTAGTGCAATATTTCGAATGTGCAATACACTTCCTGCAATAGGTTTTAGTAATTTCGAGAGGACTATCTCAGTCGAAAAAATCAGTTCTCGTATTTTGGAAAGTTTTGGAGTTCTACATCACACTAGATATACGCATTATACGCAAGGGTGCTGTTTCTGGGAATCGGTCTTTTTTTTAAGTTAAGGATTTGTAACAAGTAGAAACTGGTTCAACGGAGGAGCGGAAATCAGATTTGTGCTTGACTTCACCTTCGTCCTTAAGAAACAAAACCTGCTTATGAAGTTTTCTTGGAGTATCAATTAAAAAAAGTAATGAAAGGGTTTGCATCCCAAATCAAAAGATGTCCGACGGTACTACCTCCTTCCAATGTGGTTTATCGAATCGTGTAATCAAAATTCTTTTCCCTGAATGGAATAGAATAAGAAAGAAATACTATGAGATTAATGAACATTTTTCGAATATTTCCGGATCGCAATTCAGGTTGGGTTGGTATAAAAAGGACTTAGACCCCCGACGTCTAGAGGCGAGGAGGACATTTCGACGGGGCAAAAAACCCAGCTACTGGCTCGAGCCTGCCGGTGTATCGGAATTTCAAATCAGCAGTTACATTTTTGCGACCATCTCCTCAAAGGGGTGGGGGAGTCATGAATATGTAGCACGGCCGTCTGTCGGCACCGACAATTACCGCTTCTTTATGAAAAACTGCCGTATTTCCGACTACCGGCCGGACATCGGGTCTTCATCCATTGTGCCTTACTCCTCTTCATCGGGGGATTTCGGGTAGGTTGTTTGCTGCACGGCGAGGAAAATGAACTGTCTAAATGCCACTAACTATATTAGCGATGGTTTTAGTATGTCAATGTCGATATCCTTGAACACGGCCACTTTATCTGCGAAAAGACTTTGGTCTGTAGTAATGACTACAGCACAACCTGATGTAGGCAGTGTCAATACAATTAGACAGTGGCAATGAGATTTGAAGGAAGGTACAATAAGTCGGTTAAAAACCCGGGGCCAGGCTAACAGGAAGGAAGTTGGTAGACATTATAATCAGGCTGCAAACTCTCAACACAAGAAATCCAGGCAGGTTAAGAGGAACTATGGGACGTGACAAAGGCAGAAGTCAGACCGCTGACAGGCCTCATCACAGGTTTCTGAGAGCTGCATACACATCTCCTTGCCAAAAAAACGGTTAACTATCTGTAAAATAAACGGCGTTACCTAAAAAAAAAAACCCCCAATGCATATCCAATACTATCAACTAAACGCAATCTGCTATTGTCAACAAAGAACACGAGATCCGTTTAGCCTAACGACTTTGGTAAGTTTGTAATGAATTTGGCATCTTGAGTGACTTCAACAACACACTACAAGGTAGAACTTTGTTCCGTATTTCTCCCCTAACAGATAAAACTGGCGAATGCTATTTAAAATAATGTTAAACACTCGGAGAGTAAGAGAGAGACAGTCAATGATAGAGAGAAAGAGAAAGGGAGATAGAGAGAGAAGGAGGGAATAATTTTTTCCTTCACAAAATTTTCCTAGAACGAAATTAGAATTCTCTGAAGGTGCGATTTTGGTTGGTGCATGATAGTTAAATGATTAAATTAAAATTTGTTGTTAATTTGATCGAGGTCTCTGCAGTGTCTTGACTTTTCAATGGATGTTGCTTCTAATTTGATCGAGGTCTCTGCAGTGTCTTGACTTTTCAATGGATGTTGCTTCTAATTTGATCGAGGTCTCTGCAGTGTCTTGACTTTTCAATGGATGTTGCTTCTAATTTGATCGAGGTCTCTGCAGTGTCTTGACTTTTCAATGGATGTTGCTTCTAATTTGATCGAGGTCTCTGCAGTGTCTTGACTTTTCAATGGATGTTGCTTCAAATTTGGTCGAGGTCTCTGCAGTGTCTTGACTTTTCAATGGATGTTGCTTCTAATTTACAGTCAGACCGAAACTAATTCTTGCTGACATAATTCATATTAAGACATGCTCCAACGAGAAGTTATTTACGTAAATTCAAGCTAATTACAAATAATTCAATCAAATGCGACAATACAACTGACCAAACGTATGGCTATCTACCGTATGACCGTACATTTCTGGAAGAACATTGGGTAGGCATACACGAGCATTCTTTCCTGCAGGCATGATGAATCCGCACGGAAAGAACGCCAGTGTATGGGTAAGGAAGGAAAGCGTGCCGGTCGGGTTATCCCTTCAGTCGGCTCCCTTTGACATAATCCGTTAAGTTTTCCTCTCGTTAGTGGGCGCTCGTCTTTCCTCTCAGATTCCACTGTATCCTGCAGGATTGCGTGTCAGTCCTTACTTCTTAGCTATCAGCTTTTTAACTTTGCTTAAAGCTATGGTGACACTGCGTCAAATATTTCTATGTCTTTAAATCTTATATATAGCAATATAGTTCCATTCACGATTGAATGCTGAACAATTTAAAAAAAAATTAACTCACTATCATAAAAATGAACAGTGTTATAGGAAAAGTTGTAAAAGTATAGATTGTTGCCAGATGTACTATCAATGATATTTTGCACATTTTTAAGAATTTTTAAAGTGCTGCATTTCAAAAACTAATGAACATTACAACATAAAAGTTGGTACTTTTACTCATGTCCATTACTACAATATACCTACTCACCAAGTTTCATAAAAATTTGACAACCTTGGGTGTCGAAATGCATTTTGGCTAGATGATTTGGCTTGGAATATCCCAAAAGTAAATACCCTATTGAATTCGTAATTTTTTTAGTTGTGTTAATAAATTATAAAACATCTTCTTAAGATTATTTATACCAGGGTTCTAAAATTCAAGTTACCTTTTATTTTTAAAAAGTTTAAGTTAAACTTATATTTTTTTTATTTTACTTGTAGTTTTTATTGAACATGAACTTTTTCATTAGGAAAATGTTTGGATAAAGTTAGGTATTTTAAAAATTTTATCCAAATAACTTTTTTCATAAAAGTTCACAACAAACATTTGTTGTTGTAGATTACAATTTTTTAAATATATGAATTGATTTTAAAACACAAAATTAATTTTAATAATTTGAAATCAATAACTGATGAATGATGGAATGTAATATAACTATATATATATATATATGTGTGTGTGTGTAATATAAATATATATACACCAATCTTTAATCCTGTAGGATTGGATGACAGGACACGCTTTCCCTTCAAAGGACAGCAATCCTTCTGAAGGCGAGAGGAAAGCCCCCATACACGAACACTCTTTCCTGCCGGATAGATTTTAGTCAACAACCCTCACGGATTGCTATTTCTCGTTAGTGGGCACGAGAGGATTATATTCCTCTCGCCGTTCCTTACGGATGGAACGGCGGGATAACTTGAGAGGAAAGATTGCAGGAAAGTCTTGCCGTTAGTGGGCACGAGAGGAATATAATCCTCTCGGCCTTTCCGTAAGGATTACACTGAAAGGAAAGAACGTAGGGAAAGAATGCTCGTGTACGGGGGGGTATTATACCGTAGAATGGAACTTGTCTAAACAAAACCCCGACTGATAGCTTAACTATAGAAATTTAATACATTCAGTACAAAACCTCATTGACTGAGGTCCAATATTGATATATTCTGATTGATATATATTCTGTATTTGTATTATTTGTTTAATTAAAAAAGAAATATTCTTTTTTGTATACCAAAGAAATATTCTTTTTTGTATACCAAAGAAATAGCCAACGGCCATAGCCACGTTGAAAGCACCGGTTCCCGTTGATCACTGAAGTTCAGTGACGTCGGGAGTGGCCAGTACTTGAATGGGCGACCAATCACGTGCAATTCGCATTATAAAAGGGTGGTAGCCTGTAGATAGTCCGGCGTTAATAGCCCAATTGTTGATACGCCGTTAAACAAAACCAAACTCAAAATAAAAGTAATTTCCAGACAGGGGGGAGGGGCGCTTAGCTCAAAATAAAATACCCCGACGAGGGTAACACCAATGTAGGAAAAAAAAATATGTTCAGTATTAGTTGTTGTTCATCTGTCCTTAAAGAAGAAGCTAACCCTACTTCGTTAAATTGCCTGTAGTTCTGACGTTAACATTAATCTTTTTTAAAGGTTTGCGTACATTTACTCACCAGCTTCGTATACGATTAAGAGGTGCACATATTCGCTTCAGCAATTCTGCAACCTCACATCTTTGTGATCATCTACCTACCTCAGAGCGTGTTTCCGCGTCAGTGGAACAGAGACCCAAACAAATTTTCCCCCCGGCTTGCCGAACAGTCCCTCCTCGCCGCAAAACCGTCAACCCCGACGGTCTGATTAATGCACTTCCCAGGAAAACGTTAGGTACTACACAAAGGACAAAGAGTTCCAGGTGCTGAAGCCGATTTGAAGGATTACCTAATGATGAGGATAGTGGGCGCAGAATCCCCTATTCGGAAGCAGATTCCCGTGAAAATACCTTTGTCGACAAGACCAAGGGATCGAAAAGCGATGCAAGGTCCTCTCCCTCGACACCTTCGGGTACTCCATTTGTCTCCCCGGTAGGGGTGACTCCCTTCTTGTCAATACCCTAAATAGAATCCAATGTAACATCATACTTCCGTAGGATACTTTGGCAATAGAGTTAACTATAGACCTTGGATTTTGTCAACTAATGCTTCCTGCAGAATGGCAAGCTGCGGAAGAATATAAGTATTTATTAATACATTCACTGCTGGCTCCATAGCATATACGGAGCTCCATTTCTTGCCCTGGGACCGGATCCGTAGCAAAAAACTAATATTTTAGGGGTATTATCATACACAAACTTTTTAGTGGATATTTTGGCGAACTTGAATCAAAAATACATAAGAAATTAGAAAAATAGTGGCACATAAGGGCAGATTGAAATAAGGAGGGCGGCAGTAAATGTGACAAATCACTGTACAATAAAAAGTCGATTTTTATACCATCAAGAATTTAATTCATCAGAAATATACACTCATCAGACAAGGAATATTAACCCTCATCCTCATTAAAAATACGGATTATTTAGCAAAATATACACTCATCAGGCAAGGAATATTAACCCTCATCCTCATTAAAAATACGGATTATTTAGCAAAATATACACTCATTAGGCAAGGAATATTAACCCTCATCCTCATTAAAAATACGGATTATTTAGCAAAATATACACTCATTAGGCAAGGAATATTAACCCTCATCCTCATTAAAAATACGGATTATTTAGCAAAATATACACTCATTAGGCAAGGAATATTAACCCTCATCCTCATTAAAAATACGGATTATTTAGCAAAATATACACTCATTAGGCAAGGAATATTAACCCTCATCCTCATTAAAAATACGGATTATTTAGCAAAATATACACTCATTAGGCAAGGAATATTAACCCTCATCCTCATTAAAAATACGGATTATTTAGCAAAATATACACTCATTAGGCAAGGAATATTAACCCTCATCCTCATTAAAAATACGGATTATTTAGCAAAATATACACTCATCAGGCAAGGAATATTAACCCTCATCCTCATTAAAAATACGGATTATTTAGCAAAATTCTCAGCGTGAAAGATGAAGTATTTATTGAAATAACAATATCGCAGTAATATGGAGGGTTCAGAGCACAACTGGACCAAGTCCATGTTATACAGTTTTCAGAAAATGAGTATTATGCGTTTTAACTGCAGAGAGGTTTTATAAATCCTACTGACCAGTATAAGTCTTAAAAATATTATCATAAAATCATAAAAATATTTGAAACACTGACATTATTTATGTATAGCCTTCTTCATAACATAGCTATAACTTGGATTTGGCTCACTTGTGCTCTGAAAACAAATAAGAATTACTTCCAGGTGTGTATCAAGAACTGCTACTCGTCATTACTTCAATGTCATTACAACATAAAATGCCAAAAATGGACTTGGTCCAGTTGTGCTCTGAAACCTCCTTTCCATAATCGTTCTTCAATGTGAAGATAAGTTAGGTTAAAAAATCTAATTACTGATTTTTATACAAATTGTCTATTATTAAAGCATTAATTACGTTAATAACTTATACTTATTATGATTAGTACTCACATTAATCACTGTCTATAACAAATATGTTCCAATTTAGTAAAGGGACTTGGAACTTGCTATCTCTCGAATTGTGCGTTTAGAAATAACAGACAGACATATCGGGTTAGCGGGTGAGCGATGTCCCAATAACCCACGCAGACAGACATATCGGGTTAGCGGGTGAGCGATGTCCCAATAACCCACGCAGACTAAACCAGACGGCCCACCACTTCGTTAGAGGAATTAAAATCGAATTAGCCCAGCCTCCCGCCGACAGGAGCGCTATTAACCCTTTGTCGTCCGATAGTCTGTAACGAGTTTTAAATTCAATGGTAGATCTTTCATGGACGGCAGACCCATCGCACGGATTTCGCATTAAGATCCCCTCGCGATAAACAATGGTGACAGTTACTCCCATCAGGAACTGTGTTGTGTTCGGTGTCTTGTGTTCTATATGGAACAGCATAACGGTGTTCTTACAATCCTGTGTTCTCGAATCGCGTCTTCAGCTTTTACATCCATGTTCTTCAGAAAATATTCCTACTTCATTAGACAATCCTAGTGACTTTCTGGAAACACTGGGACTCGATACGAACAAGATATCTTTCCTCGCGGAATCAATTCAAATTGATTCCTTGGGGATTCTTAGGACTCATATTTATGGGAGCTGAACAGCTGTTAATCATTCTATCAGAGATCATTATGTTTTACAAAACATTTGGCAATTTTGATACACATTATTTTTTTTAAACATTCAATCATTAACGCAAATATGCTATTGGAATTATTATATACACATATGACAAATATTTATACACCTATACAAACATTTACGTGTGTGCACACGAATATTTTATAATTTTAATTTTTTATTTGTTTATTTATTTTTTGTTTTATTTTTTATTTTAGTGTATATTCTTGTAAGTCTGTTTCTTTTTTTTGTTATAACGGACTATCTACAGGTACCCATACATAATGCCAACGGCATGTGGTATTATCATGCGGTCACCTATATTACGCCTATTACTTCGGAGATCGAACGGGACCCAGTGTAAACCGGTGCACATCATGGTATGGATGTCGCCTATTGGCATTTCTTTATGTATTTTTTTCTGGGTTCTCATCTGCTTTTATTGTCAATATCAGCAGGCTATAGATTTTTTTCAGGAAGCTCAACGCTGAAAAGGTCTAGGTAGGACAAGCGGGATTCGATACAGCATCTCCAACATAGGAAGGACAGATTAGCCATCCTTCCAGGGAAAGGGCAGTTGGTATTTATTATTGGGGTACGAATTAGACTCAGCAACCAAATTCGGCATAGTGCAGGTAAGGCTAGGCACACATGGACCGGCAAAATCCCCGGCCGGCAGAACGACCGGCCGGTCTCTATTTTTGTGTAAGCACACATGGTCCGGCAAACGGCCGGCCGGTTGCTCCCCACTCCAAGCAATGCTTCCTCTTGGATAGCTTTTACTATCATTAGTGGACAAGGTATGCCATATTTAAGATATACGTAACTTATAATTAAACCCCCTTTAAGTATAAAGGGCAAAACTACCGGCCCGCGAGTTGAGATAACAGCCATGGGTGTTTCACCTCCGGCCGGTTTTTTGCCGGCCCACGTTGCTTTCCCATTCACTCACGTGTACTCTTGCTTCCATCCGGCGCTGGATAGTTGCTTGCCGGTGATTTTGCTGGCCCGTGTGCACCTAGCCTAACAGAAGCCTTAATTTCTTCATGGCAAATTTGCTTGATTTCTTTAACCTCCCCTTCATGAATAGCCGGTGTTTCTTGAATAGAAGGTTTTAATTATCCTCCCGATTTCAGGCTTTAGTAGGCGTGACCTGGAATGCCTTTTACTCTTCATCGGGGAGTCTGTTCTAGAGATAGTGACGGAGAATCACTTAGAATGAAAGGGTCTTGATGCAGGTTTATTAGGAAGTACAGGTGCCAATGGCCGATGCCGAGTGTGCTAACATTACTGTTATTATTATATACCGCGGTTCTTTGGAGATATGCTCGTTTTTACTCCGATTAAGAATCGCTTACGAAGCATTCTCTTAACTTGTGTGGTCAAGTCAACGCATATCTTGTTTGACCTATGAAAGACCGTTCAGCGGTACCAGCTCCTCCGTGACGAGAGCTGATTTCTTGGTCTATCGTTGAACTGCTGTTTAGGCCAACAGCTGCTTAGTAGAGGTAGTAATAGAGATGAAGTAGAAAGGAATCGGATATTGAAATCTACTGGATACCAAGATGAACAACATTCCACGTACCTATGTTGCCTACATCTGCAAGCCTTCTTCCCCCTGCCGAAATTCCAAGGAAGGACCTTGGGGATAAGATTGGGCAACCAGGAGGAGAAGGAGACCAAGAATACGATGACCGGACAGTGTGGCAGCGACTGAAGGCACTAAACTGTAGTTTGGGGGTAGTGGATAGACCTTGGCGGAAGCACTTGAGGAGGCCAAGACCTTCCTATGATTTTAGCGCCTATAAAAAAGAAGATATCTCTAGAACAACCTGAAATTGCCAGAAAAGTGTTCTATTGCCAGGACTTTCTTGTTCAATCACCCATAAACCCCTAAATCATAACAAAATGTATATGAAAAACGTTCCACCTCTGACATTTGCAGTAACTGACAGGACGTGAGTAAACAAATTCATACGTATACAGTTTCAAACTTATCGGCACACATGCACATGCGATAACTACAGAGTAAAGACATACACTTCCTTAATATAGGAACGGACATAAATATAACATATACAAACATTAATAATTATATGAAAGTATGGCCAATCATTCCCAAAACTATTTACCATTTACTATTGAAGGTAGGGATTCGGTCATTACTTCTTAATAAAACTACATTTTACAAGTGAAAATGATTTTATTGTTGCCGAAGTTTCGGCTTGAAATTCAAACCTTCAACAGGGCTATAAAAACAAGTAGGACAGATTTAATACTAACATGTACATAGATGTATATATATATATATATATATATATATATATATATATACAGTGTATATATGTATATACACATATGTAAAATATGAAAAAAAAAAAACATACATACATAGAGGTACATGGGAACAGATATAAGAATAATAAGATGGGCTTTTATCATCCCACGGCTCGCTGGTAAAATTCCTCGCTGCACCCTGGACGTCGGCGCTAATGACCTAGGTGTAGATGCGCCGTAAAAAAAAAAATAAATAAAAAAAAAATAAAAAAAAAAAAAATAAATAAGATGGGCTTACCGATGAGAAGTTTGAGAACTATACCTCACAGATGCGGCATCATTTCTGTCTTTTGATACAAGGAAACTTATTGGAAAGGAGTTGGTGGGGGGGGGGGGTTCTTGACCACCCATCGAGTTGGGGGCGACAGTAGGAATAAAAGAAAGAGCGGCGGCGAAAAGTCAGATGTCATAAAATTTTGAGTTAATGGAAGGGAGAAGGATCTCCTCTCAATGAAATATTTACTGATTATTTCCCCATTTTAATAAATTATCCAAAAATATCTAGCTACTGAAGGAGGAACGGGACACTTCCCGATAAGCGCATCCCCCATTAATATTGAGGATACGTTTTAAAATTGTAAAATTTTATTTATATAATACAGCATAATTTTTTTGTTCTGTTAAACTATGTGTTATACAAACTATGTGTAAAATATGTCAAAAATGTCATGGGATGTGCAGAAAAATAAAGTACCTCACCATGGAAAGAATAAACTCCCTATCGTGGGGAAAGACTGGAAACAACTCATGGTGACCTAACCTGTGGCCATTGAATGAATTGATTTCCATCAATTGATGGGTGCCTAACCTGTGAGGCATACCAAATCAGTACCTTTGGTCTTAATCCATCCACTAGGCATTTATTCTTGATGAAGGCTGCTAATGACCTTATTGAAACGTCCAAACTTTTCTGATTTTCTGGCTGTTTTTTGAGCCAAAACTCAACAATTCCTTTGAGATTAGAAGATAAAAAACTTATAAATAGATCAGGAGAACTGTAAGGCATATGAAGTCCTGAAGGATTGTCGTTTGCTATAATTATTAAAGCACTCTAGATTTGTTCACGTCTCAGGAAGCGCCATTTTACAAAAAGAAGAAATCCTTAAATTACAGATTGTTAAAATAACTCTAACTCTTCTTCAGCTCCTCCCCTGGAAGGAAGCTGATGAAGTTAGAGGTTATTGCAACCATTCCGTGATCCTATCAGCTTCCCGTCAGCTTCCTACAGGAGTGGTTGAGTGATTCTAGGGCTGATGTTCTTCCGATAAGCTGACGATCAGAGTGCAAGAAGTCCTACGACATATACGATGGCTGTGGAGCAACAAAAAGGGGATTGGAGACAAAAAGTAGGCACACCAACAGCTGATAATGAGGTGTTTTAGCTGTATCCAGGATCGGATCTTGGCTTACACGGATGTATTACACGCTGATGGCTTCCTGGGCTTACACACCGATTACTGGGGGCTCTTGCTTTCATTAGACGTTCTAAACACTGATACCAATTGTAAAATATGTTTTTCCTTATCTTCTTCATTGTTTTAAGTCCGTCACAAATATATTAATCTAACGTATTGGATAAGTGCAAAAATAATGGAGGTTTTGAATATTCCTTTTGTTTAGCCAAGTGATTGACAAGTAAACAAAGATAATCGAAACTCTAGTTAATGGATTAAAAACAATGTTTCTTATTGTAGTTTTTCCTCAAAGATTAGTTTAGATTGTGTCCCGGTGTCCCGCCCGGTTTTGTTCAAGAAACGGCTTTAACATGAATGTAATGAATTAATGTTTTTAAGAATATTTTACTAATCGGTTACTTTTCTACAATAACACATTTTGACTACCGCGCTAAGTTTCCAAGAAGTGAGACAAATCCTCAACTGTAATCAGGGAGCAAACGCTGAAACTACTTGCGGCCAGCCTCTCTACTATTTGACTGGGCAATTTTTAAAAGGTGGGTGGACTAACAATTTAGGGTTCCAGATTCCCCACTTTTTTCTATTAGCACTTTCCTCCGAAGGAAAGTAGCTATTGAGGTTGGACTCATGACGGAATTTTTGAAAAATTTCTTCGAATCTTTATCGATCCTACCTAGTAGACACCGAAAATGACCCCCGTTAAAATTTATATATATATCTATCTATCTTATATATATATATATATATATATATATATATATATATATATATATATATGCATATATATATATATATATATATATATATATATATATATATATGTGTCTGTTAACACGATAGCGGCCAGAGTTTTTGTTTTTTCTTCATGAAACGTGGTATATAGTGTTCAAATAGCAAACGATTGAACGAGTTCGTTAACCACCAAAATCGGTCCACCGGGAGGGGGGGGGGTTTACCCCGGACCCAAAACACTAATTTGACCATACCAGCCGTAGTTTTTGTTATATTTCAACGAAACTCGGTATTCGTTATTTTGATCTAAAGAGAGAATTCCGTTGTAAAAATAAACTAAATTGGTTCATTAGAAGGGGGGGGGTTTACTCCGGACCCCCAATACCAATTTGCCACTGCCAGCCGTAATTTTTGTTACATTTCAACGAAACTTGGTATTCGTGGTGGTAGTCAACAGAGAAAATGGGTTGTAAAAATAAACTAAATCGGGTTATTTGGAGGGGGGTTTACTCCGGACCAAAAGTACTAATATACTCATAACGGTCGTAATTTCTGCTGTATTGTAACGAAATGCGGTATGCGTCATGGGTATCTCATGAGAAAGAAGTGTTGTAAAAATGAAGTAAATCGGTCTATTGGAAAGGAGGGTTTACTTTAAAGTCTGTTTCATTACAATTAGCCAGCCAGACGTAGGTTCGCAAAGGCGCTACAAGGAGCGCTATCTCCCACTATGGGGACTGTATCCTGTTCCTGCGTCAGATCAAAAGACGGAATGTGAAGTTTTTGTGTATTTATTAAGTAGTACAGTATCATGTATTAACATAACTCTGGAAGCAAATTATTTACAAAATTAATAAATGAACAGGCCTCATAAGAAATGTAAATGAGCAGAACTATTCACGTTTTTATTTTATTTATATAGGTTGTTTACAGCAAATTATTCAGTAATGTAGTCTACACTAAAAAAATTCTGAGGAAAGTGCTTAGTTATGCAGCTCCTGCGTGACGGACTTTTTTTCTTAAATATCTTGAAAACGGAAACATTTGTGACGGCACCTTTTCAGGCGGACAAATACGTGCTTAAAGCCTCGAAAATATTCGTTTCTTCGCTTTGAACGGCTGTTTACGTTTGTTTTCTTCAATATTTTATTGATTGCTGTTTTTATAATTGACTTTAGTAGTGAATTTTTGGTTGTAGAGCTTTCTGAGCAGAATTCGAAGAGGCCAATGGAGTAATTCCACTACTGTATGGTTTCAGTACATAATGGCACCTAACTCTCACATATCTTCAAGATTTCTTGAGAGTAGGTGATATAGTTTTTACAAAATGCTAATTACACTTATTCGAAGCTTTCTAATTGACACCAGGGATACGAAGTTATAAAACGCTCTGAGATGACGGAGTTCCTGCGCGTCGGACTTTTTTGTAACGTCTTTAAGTGTTGTAACAGTGGACATGGGTTAGTTTAATGTAATCGAGTATATGAGTAACACAAAGTACATTTATTTTGTACATGGGCGTATATAAGGGGGGCTGAGGGGGCTGCAGCCCCTCCCGAAATTTTGATTTGATGGTAAAAACTTGTCGTAAAACCCTTAAAAATAAATTAAATAAGATCACTTAGTTCATAAAACATATTTTATTTTACGTGTAATAGCGTTAAGTTGCCTAAAACTATCCCAGCTCTAAATTTTTAGTATTCCATACCCCGGAAATGGTCTCAGCCCCCCCCCCCGAAATTTTCCCAGCCCCTCCCGAAATGATTTTCTATATACGCCCATGATTTTGTGGAGCAACGAGACAAACAGTTTTCTTAAATATTGTACCTAAACAGGTGCAAGTTTATTCATATGCGATGATTACACCAATTAGGGCACGCCTAATTATTTATGGAGTCACAATTTAAAACAATTATATCCATCAGAAAAAGAGTTTTAAAAATATCTGTAAGGTGTTAGAAGACAAGATAGATATTATTAAAGAAGCCATTTGTTGGCTGAGCAGTGTTTTAGGCGGGAACATGCTCTTCAGGGCGGCAATCCTCCATAAATCAAAGAAATTAAACTAAAAAGCCCGGGACTGGTTTCGAGCGGGAAATAAAAAGTTAGCTTGTTCATGAGATAGGAGAGATTTAGTACTCCCCTTCTCCCTATGGCCGCTGTAGTATGCAAACCAAATTTAATTTATTTACAGGGGGTTTTTTTTGTTTTCATTTCGGCTACGTTTATATATTAAAAATAATTTGGAGTTGCGGAATTTTCGACAAAAAAAATAAAGGCTTCAAAAAAACAGAGACTGTCTGTTTATTTTTAAACCTTTTTCAGTAAAAACATTGTCATTTGTAAAAGTGTTCTTAGTGATTTCAATCCCACCTGAACTTTTTGGGTTCTTATTAAATCATGATGTTTAGGACGATTAGCAAATATTGAGAGTCAAATGTTGATGGTATCGGAAACTCTACCCGGAAAAAAATTGAGAAAAAAAAGAAATATTTCCTTTTTCCGGGAATGTTTTTCTTAAAAATAGAAGGATGGGGAATGACCAAAGACCACACACTTTCCTCAAGGCCACCAACTGGTATCTATAGTTTTCCTCCATGTCCTAGGCATTCTTGGATGAAGAAGGCTACCAAAAACCATTATATAGATTTTTCAAAACACCCGACTGTTTTTCTTAACTGAATCCCAAATAAAAAAAAAAAAAAAAAAAAAAAAAAATCAGCCTCGTAACAGGCCACGAAGGCCGCAAGGGGGAGGTATCTGATTCATGAACATATGACACACTAGGGAGATAGTGTGGTCAGTGCTATGCTCGGGTCACCTGATTTCCCCTTTTGCAGGTACCCATTAATACATTAGTACAAGGCTGGGTTGCCTCCAGGATTTCCACAAATATAATAACTGTATGTATTCCATGCTTTCCAAACTATACTGGGGGTAATAATTTTCTTTATTTTATTTTTTATTTTTTACGGTGCATCTACATCTGGGCCATTAGCGCAAACATCCAAGGTGCAGCCAGGATTTTTCTCAACGAGTTAGATGAGGAAAATCCTGCCGGTGGGAATCGAACCCACCATCTCCCGCATGAGAATCTAAGGCGTTAACCACTAGACCACGGGGAGACCCCTGGGGATAATAATGTCATAAAAACGCGCAATGGTAACCCAATTCCTGCATGTTGAAAGTTTTTTATTAATTCATCTTGCTGTAAGATGAAGCAACAATCGCCATCTTAAAGGAGCGTATGGCGGGAGATTTCGGGTTTAAATCCCAATATGACGAGTTAATTTTTATCTTGTATCTCCCCATATAAAATACAAAACAGACAACAAAAGTGATCCGTAGGTCCCTGAGAGAACCATGCGGCTCCAAGTTCTCACGGAAGACCTACCTCTGGAATAGGAAACGTCACCCAGTTTTCCGACAAGCAGATTTCGGCTGCTCCTACCGCTAGAGACCATTAAGACACTAATATGCGTAAAGGTGACTACTACACGAACTACCCGCGGGAACATGGTATCATGCTGGCTGTGGAGTAGAGATCTCACGGGCATCTTGATTTTACGGTGTCTCTCTTCGTTTCGCTTCTATTTACATCTGGACTCGGTCTCTGTGGGGTTCTTTATCTCGGCCTTCTGGGTTCGTCTCATGAAAACAACGTTGCATCATTGATACGTACTATCCTTTACGAATTTTCTTTTAAAGACAAGAACAACAAATATAAATTTGTAAAAAATTGACTGCAAAGATCGAATAAAAATCTGACTCTCAGAAATTGTGTCATCTCAGCGCGGTTCTTCGAATCCCTAAAAAGTCGTGTAATATTTGGGATTCGGAGGCGGGGTTAGCTCGGTAGTAGAGCACTGGACTAGTATGCTGGAGGACCTGAGTTAAAGTCTCGAGCAAGCACTAAAGATTTTTATCTTCTAGTGTGTTCGTTCGTTGGTTGGATTTGGCCTCTCTGGCCGTCTCTAGGCCCACCCAGCCTTAATTAATTTATTAATGGGTACCTGCAAAGAGGAAAATTAGGCAACCGACACTATCTCCCTAGTGTTCCATATGGTCAAAAATCAGATACCTTGAACAGTACCTGCCTCTCTGGGCCTTTTTTAGGGTGAGTTGCGTTGAACATCAAATGATATCATTATTGAGTTACTATACACATAAGGTGCATGTTAATGGTACAACATAAGAGCTTTAAAATAATTATAAAACAATACCTCTTGGATCTTGGATACCACAATTTCCTAACAATTTGCTAGGAAGTGCACTAAAGGAACATGAAGTAGCCACTATTCGGAATGCGGTCTTAGTAGCGTGAAATGGTTTGGGATGTTGGGGGCGTATCAGCGTAACTTGCAGAGCACTACAGGACAAATGGGAAAAGGAATAAAATGAAATGTAAGTCCCGAGAGATTGAAAGGCCCAGAATAAGATGGGAGGATGCCTGATGAAGATGGGAAGGAGATATCTGACAGATGGGCCGTTCTATCAATATGCCGTAGATAGGAGATTCCCTATTTGTCAAACTCTTCGAGATACCAGGAAGGATCCAGTCCTATCTTGTAGGGGTAGAGGGCTAACAAATCTTCATGAAGCTCTGTCTTTTATTTTTCTATGCAATGTTTTCTGTGGTTTGGTTGAGTAATTTCCATGTTTTATTGATCGTTTTAGGGAACTTTAGATAGTTTTCCTTAGCCATATCTTCTCAAAGCGTCGGCAAGTGTTAAGGGTTCATCAAAAGCCTCCGACAATGTTAAAAGCCATGTTTTACTTACAGAAACATTATAAAAACCACATTATATTATTATAAACTATATGGAGATGGAGAGAGTTAGCCGTTAAGGTGATACGAAGTCAAGGTATGGTTGGGATTCGGCTGGGAGATAAAACGTTAGATCTTCAGGCAATGAAAGTTAGTTTCACATAATATGTGAAATTAATTCTATATTATAGAATATATTGTTTTTTCTCATAATAAAAAAATTTAATGATGTTACTTGTGTGTTCATGCGACCAGTTGTTCCTGTTTCCTGTTGGCTTATGTCTTTCTGCATCTTTTTTATCTTTAGACCTTTGTTAATAGTTTTACTTTTTCTTACTGACAACCACATTTTGTTCAATAATTAACTATCTACTTAATGTTAAATTTTTAAAAATAAGATTGTCATGATGTTTTAAAAAACGCTCATACCAAAGTGCAGCAAAAACGTCCAATATAGATTTCTGCCTGAAGATCTGACTTTTTTTTTCTCCGAATCCCAACCGTCCCTTGACTTCGTATAAATTATATGTGTCATCTCACCAAAAACGTTAATGGTGATGAGTTAATTTTTATAATGTCTGCTAACATCATACCAAAGACAAAAATGTTTACCACAAAACGACACACGAAAGGATAAATGCTGGTAGACTTTACTAAGATATTTAAAATCTAAAATGTTCACCCCCCCCCCCCCCAAAAAAAAAAATAAAAATTAATTGTGCATAATACGTTTGTATTGAATCAAATAAAACGGCATTTATTTGTGTTGTATTTTAATTTTACACAGTTAATTTTTTTTTTTTTTTTTTTTTTTTTTTGGTTAACGGAGTACCTATAATTGGGCTATTAACGCCGGACTATCTACAGGTTGCTACCCTTTTATTACGCCAACAGCATGTGGTCGGTCACCCATCGAGGTACTGGCCACGCCCGACGCTGCATAACTTTGGTTATCAACGGGAACCGGTGCATTCAACGTAGCTGTGGACGTTGGCATATATTATTATAATTGTCTTTTATGGCAATTTTTCCGTACCAATATATATATATATATATATATATATATATATATATATAAATTACATGTCTGTCTGCTTGTTCCTCATACAAATTCACACCGTTTGACTGTATTTGACCAACCATGGCACACATGTATGTCTTGATCCGGGGGTGTCATAGGCTAGGTAAAAATGGTCTAGGACTAACAGTTCCGAGGTCACGGGTTCGAAATTGTGAACCCGAACAGTTACAGATTTGTGTTGTTAGATTTTAATGTTACTTTTCTAGATGCAGAAATGGCACGCCGGGTAACAGCTAGTTTAATATAAAATAAAGTAGTCCCGAAATTCCTTGAAATTTAAAATAATGAAATAAGCATAGAATATTCTAAACTAATGAGCCTTTTATATGAATGATTTGTATATGCATATGAAATTTACTCAGCGGACTATAAGAAATGAGAGTTAAACAACGTTTTGTTGCCTTTGCCTAACTGAGGGATGTTGTCCGTAAGACCAGCTACTGCGGAACAGATTTGTGAAATATAAAAATCTCCTGAAGATTGTTGATGGTCATAAAGGTAGATATTACAATCTTCCATTGGATTGTAATAATTGAAAGTAGCTCTAGAATTGTAATATAGGACTAGACGGAGAAGACCCCAGAAGACCAGGGATGGTCGTCAAGGTCAGCTGAGAGCTATAATCAGCTGACCGCAGTCTCCCATCAGGTCCACCTCAAACCAATCATACCATATCTTCAATGGTTTCGCTTCCTCTGTCTTGGCTACTTTCACAATATGTTTGGATTAGGATTGGAACTCCTGCGCACACTGGGTCCAACCAATGCGCTGATCAGCAGTCTGATTTCGTTGTATTTTATTAATTTTGACATGAAAATCTCATATGGCTAGGTAACGGTAGGTGCAAAAGTGTAACTCAAGTCCCCCCCCCCCACATCCCTTCCGTTCAAGAACTGGCAAAATCCCGATTCCTAACCTTTCATTCCAGATTGTCCTTCCATCCCAATCCCAGAGCACAAACACTTTCCTCCCAAACCCACCCACAAAACCCGCCTAGAAGGCCCAAGAGACATTGGCCTCGTGACCAGCTAAATGACTAGTGGAGAAAAAATATATCCCAAAACTAGGAAGTACCAATATTGATTGGCTTCTTCCATAAGTGTTATTATCATTATTATTTGTTATTATTATTATTATTATTTTTTCTTCCTCTTTACTTATTTATTATTTAGTTATTTTCATTTATTTTATTATGATTACCATTTATTCATATATTTACATTTAAATTATTTTGTTATTTCTTTTTTATTTTATTTTATTTATTTATTTTTTTTATTTTTTTTTACTTTGTTGTCAGTTGTATTAATCAACTTTTGTATATATCATTAATCATATTTGTGAGCAAACTTAACCAATGTACTTTAAAATGTACAGATGTTAAATAAACGTATTATTTAAAAAAAAAAAAAAAAAAAAAAATGTAGGTTAAACATACACATACAACTTTATGAAAAGCCAATAACCCCTTACGCTTACTATTTAACTTCCTCCGTCAAAATATTTTGTGATATTCTGGACCCCAATGAAGTACTTGCTGTGCCCCACATATCTCTTACATTCCAACCTTTCTCAATAAAATTAATTTTTCACTGCTTATTGTTTGTATTTAAGCGACTCGCCCCCCCCCCCCCCCCCCCGAGTGATCATCACCACAGTTTTTCTTGGTTTCTCCCTTGAAGAAAACAAGAAAAAAGAAAACATTTAATTTGAAATCCATTTAATCTTGGCAAAAGCTGACGACCCTCCCGTAAGGGTATCAGTGAGAGGTGTGAATGGATCCTACGTGCCCGAAATATCTATCCTTTCTCATTTACATACTGATCAGTAAAGAAGGAAACTGGAATCGACTTTGTTATCTTATCTAGTGGCTGGACAACATCATCAACCACCCAGCAGAATTACCACGTCGCTCTTTCTCTCTCTGTCCACATCTTATTAAGGCCGTGTTCAGTCCTTGACTTAAATCTTATTTAGTCGACAGAAACAGCAATGCCAAAGATTATAAATTCACTATTTAATTCATTATTGAATAGATATTATTACATACATTGGCAGACCCAATCGTTTGTTTGTGCATTAAAATCTCCCAGTACTACTATTATATTCATAAAATTATTTAGAAGTAGATCTTTACCTTCTATGACTTAAAAGTCATCTGTCTCTTTATCCTTGCCGTTAGTTCATAAGCTTGTATTAAAACTCATGACTTGTTCCTGTCCAATGTCAAGTTAAAAAGTGTCTATTAATGGGATGAATTCTTTAAAACTAATTACAAAATTTTCTCACAACCGTTATGACTAGTTTAATCGAACTTGATACTTGACATTAGTTCATTTCAGGCAAGCATTTGTATCTAAGTGTCAACAAAGTGCTTCGTTACAAGTATTAGTAAATTCGGTAAGTGTAAGTGTATAGGAAGCGCTTCTATTTACTAATTGACAAATAAGCTACCCCACAACGATTCTACTACACACTTGTCCCTTGCCACTTTGTGTAAACAGCCCAACAAGTGATTAGTGTCAACCTAATATACCCAGTAAATATTTATTTTATTTTCATGGATCTTGCTCCTGTAATATAAGCGTCTGATCGTTGCATGTCGGTGGTAAAATTCTATAATAAAGCGTTAAACTGTTTGGATGTCATTCGCAAGAAACTTTTGTGCTCTTTTTGATTTTTAGTTGTCTGCTATGATAACATTTGAGCTGAATAACCAATAGTGTCTCTTCGTATCACAGACTTTCTGGCCCACTATTGCTTTCCTTTTTACAATTCGTTTCTTAGTTCTTCGATAAAATCAAATAAAACAACATTTCAATAAGGTTTAAACACTTTCTTCAACACAGCATGGCAATTTCTGAATGGCTTTCTTGCTACCGATGACTCTACTTACACACCGACACATGAACGAGTACTTTCCACCTGTCATTAAGCCAGCTTGACAAGTACTACGAACCTGTGTAATCTAGGTCTTAGGCAAACATTAATTATTTGGTTTAATGAGATTAAATTTTAACTCCTGATTGACCGCAAAAGCTGTTCAGGTTTTTTAAGGAAGTATTGCAGAGCAACTTTTACGATGAAAAAACAAAAGAACATATATATATATATATATATATATATATATATATATATACATATATTATGTACAACAACCAATAAATACTCATCGATAACTGTAGGCTAATGACAATAACATTACAACATTGTTAATTGTCTTTTCTGCGTAAGATGTACTGGAATTTCGGTTTTCAAGTGTTGTTACGAGTACATTAAACTTAGGTTTATAAGCCTGATGACAATTCTTTCCATTCCAATTTCCTTGTAAGCAGCTTAGTTTACAACCTTACACCATAGTAAACGATATCCTGCGCAAAGATTTGTTGTACAGTACGAATACCCGCCGACAGTATCCTTATAAATTATACGAATCCAAATTAAAATTAGATTGCAATTAAGTAAAACAACTAATAAATATCAGCCATAAAAAAAAAAACTCAATTTAGTCCTGGGGAGGGTTAACCCTAGCCTAGAGTTCATTTAGCTGCCCTTACTCCACCCACTCCTCGAGGGACGCTGATTAGGGTACAGGTATAATAGGGCCGCAACGTGAAGGGTTATCATCATGCTACACTTTTCAGCTAACTATATATGGTTTTATTTTTTTATTAAATTTCAGGTCATTAATAATTGTTAACCCACTGGGTATCGAATATGACCCCCTTGCGTCATATATATATATATATATATATATATATATATATATATATATATACACACATAGATAGATAGATAGATAGATGGATATTTTTCCAGCAATCCAAATATTTGGAAATCGGACAAGTCAAAAAACAAAAACAAAACAACAATACAATTCCAAATCTGGCTGCTTACACAAATATAATATTTAAAGTTTCTTACACTATTTAAACTTATAAAACATTTCTTGTTAACTAATGCCTTGATATCCTAACTTATTACCTTAAGATTATAATAAATAACATAGCATATAGCCTTATTTTAAAATAAAAACAAGTACATATCACTAATATAAAAAATAATATGAAAATTAAAAATATGACACTAGTAAATCATAAATTAAAATAAAATTACTTACAAATAAGTTTTTCGGACTACATTTTAAATTGAGACGTCTCTTGAATTATGAACAACAAAATCCCTTATCGTGTAAACATTCATTTCCGAAATAATGTATTTACATTGGCATACAAATTTAGCGTATTCGTGTATTTATTTTATTTTCCTAGGAAGGGCGTTGTAAATAATCGCTCCATTAAGTAACAAACCTTTTGAATAAAAGCAGGTTCCATGCTGCTCTATCTCTAAATTCCTAGCCTGCCTTGTCGAATATGAATGTAAATCCCCCCTCGACTTAAACAGATGCTGATTATTTTTTACAAATTTCAGAACTTCTAATAAGTAGAAAGGTGGGATCGTCAAAATTTTAAGTTTTTTGAAAAATTTTCTGCGGGCGGTTGTTCTCTATAGATTGCATACGATTCTTATCGCCCATTTTTGTATCTTAAAAATATCTTTTATTTCAGGCGCAAAATATGCGTGAAATATATATATATATATATATATATATATATATATATATATATATATATATATATATATATGGCTGAACACTTCACAAGCATTTTTAGCGCAATAAAAATCCTTGTGCTTACAGCTTTTCTTTTGTAGACTTTTTGTAGGTTCTCTAACATTGGAAGACTAATGAAATTCTTTTCAAGGAAACTGTAGTATTATTCGAGAGAAGTGGAGAAAACTAGTTTTTCTAACTAATTTTCGGTTTGGGTACTTAGTATTGTTGGATTGAGTTGAAATATTTTCTATAGAAAATATTTCAACTCAATCCAACAATACTGAGTACCCAAACATGTATACTAACACTTTACATGTATACTTTACATGAATTTCTAACATGTATACATGTTAGAAATTCATCTAAACTAAGGTATTTCAAGTTGGCTATCTTTGGACTTAAGGAAATAATAAAAATAAATGTATTATTAACTGACATGAGCAGTAATAGGAGTTCCTTATTTTTTTATAAAGAAAACCTCTAACGTAGATGAAAAGTCGTGGTAAATCAGAAAAAGTTTTCCCGGGTAATTTTCGATGTACCGGGACGGTAACAATCGGAGATATAAGCGTTTAAAACTTTGAGGTATTAACAAAGTCTTCTGGTTTTGACAGTGTCATTATTTTCTTCGCCAACGTTTCGCCAGTCGTGCTACTGGCTTCCTCAGGGTTTCTCAGGCGTAAACATTTCTTTTATGTTTCTTCGCAAACGTTTTCATTCGCCTGCAGTCTCTGTATTCCATTTGAGCATCCAATATCGTTTATCGATGAATAACAACAAAAGGAATAGATAGTTTTGCCGAAACACTTGACCTGATGGAGTTTTCCAGTATTTTATTAGTTTTCGACATGCAAAAATCAATGGGAAAATTAATTAAAAATTAATAATTTTGGTTCGGTTTGAATATTCACTCCTAAATGACTGGTTTTTGGCAATAACCTTCATTTACTATTTTCTAGTAGTTCATAGCGAGATTAATTATTTTAGTCCGGAATTAACCAAATCCTCTTGGTTGACCGAGTTCGATGGTTTATGATTCCGTTAAATTGGTTATTATGGATATAGAATATACCGAGTTTCGTGGCAAAAGAACAAAATGTCATGCCGCTATTGATATCGGGGATCATTTTGGGTATCCACTAGATTGGCTCGATGAAGTTAGTAGACATTTTTCGATTATTCTTCGCACGTCGTAATGGTCAGTTTTTGCTCAAGAACATACCCTTCCTTTCGTTTCTTATAGTAAAAATCATGTACTGAATTTCCTGGTGAAAGAGCCTAAAATTTTGGCTACAGTTGTGTTAATTGACACACATATATGGGTGTGATAGCGTCACCCCAAAATAACCACATCCGAAACCAAGACACCCTCCGAGGGATTAACAAGACAACTCCTCCAGAACCCATGCTACCCTACCCGCTATCCTGGTTCCCCTCTCCTGTTTACCCGCCAGACAATGCCCTATATTTACCCGCGGATTCTAAGTTATTACACCTGATCTCTGAAGTAGTCCTGTGTTGTTGTCTCCTTCTGTCATCGTCAATCCTCGCTCAACCACACATTATCCTTTATACCTAGCCATTTTTTTTTTTTTATTTTATTCCGGCGTTCTTTCATAAATATCTTTTTATATAGAGATATCCTCTGTTGAATAAACATTGATATAACAGTTATGGCCTTCAGCGGTATTTATATTGTCCAACCCCTTTTTGGGTTCACACAGCAAATACTTCCTTTTAGCGTCCCAGTACATCAGAGGACAACCGTTGAACAGTTTCATAAAAAGAGTCTGCAGCCACTTGAAGAACTCATCATGTAATGTTAAATATTTTACAATTAATTAAATGTTGAACATTATTTCTAAATTTATATTGACTCCGTCATGAACCATGATCCCCAAATTGGGCTTCATCAAAACTTACATGATTCATACCTTGTAAAGCATTATTTTCAAATATTCAATAGCTTTAAAAGTGATTCAATCAAATATTCAAATAAAAGCTAAAATTATGGGTAATTAATGGTTTAAACGAACTTAGCCATCTTAGCGCGTTTGCGTTCCTAACCCTTGAGTCATTTGGAAATGTATTGGGCGTCTGAAACGTGTACATTCGAATTGGCACCTCCGGATTGCGTCATAAGGTCGGAGGATTCTCCTGGTTAACGAACTTGATATTCGTTTTGTTAGAGTATATGCTACTAGCAAATTAAAAAAAAAAAATAGACCATTTTATTTTTTATTTTTTTTTTTTAGATTAAATGATACGGAACACTCAAACGACTTCTCGGACCTTCGTCTAAGTTATCCATACAGAACAAACTTACTATATACAAAACAATCATTCCACCCATATGCAAGCCTTTACATGAACTCTGGGGTACTGCAGGAACATGAAACGTCAACAGAATACAGGCATTCCAGTCAAAAGTCTTGATCCGGGAAGTGTCATAGGCTAGGTCAAAATCATTACCAGCTATCTGTCTGTATTTTTATTCCTTATAAAAGTCCACCGTTTGACCGATTTTTACCAAACTGGGCGTGCAGGCTAGGTCGTCTAGGACTCATAGCTCGGAGGCCACGGGTTCGAAACTGTGAACTGTTACAGATTACCGTTATTAGATTTTAATATTACTTATTAGGTTTCAAATTTATTTTTGCTTTTCTGGATACAGAAAGTAGGTGTAGCATGGCTCGCCGGATAATAGTTAGTTAATCGATAAAATAGAGGGCGTTTACGTACCCGTAGAAGCCGAACGACGGCAATCAGAACCGGGCTGACAAACACCGGCATTTTGTAGTTCAGACAAGACTGGACGAAGAATTTATACAATGCACATCAAATATTCTTTCCTATTGTCAAATCTATTGTATTTTGGTTAGAATAACGATCTAATTTCGAGATTTGCCGTATGGTCACTAGACGCCAACGTAACAACTTTTTGTGACTAAAATTGTTAGTTTTCCTCCATAGTAAAAGCGTGTTTCACGTTAAAATATTCAAAACTATTCTATATATATACCTGGATGATATTGTAGTATGTTGTTGTTGAGGGTAGCGTGGAGGAGGTGGATGGATATTGAAAAGGCCTGTTGGAGATAGGGTCGTGAGTTACCTATTACCCGGAGTAATTACCGCGCGATATATTTCACTCGTCGCTCTACCGATCTCCTCCTTCTTCACCCGACCCACTATCTGGAGCGATCATTAAACCCCCTAAACAGGCTGGAGTATATCGGACCGAGCTAGATACGTGTTGCCAGAGCACGCCCCTATCCTATGGCGAGAGTTCATACTTTATTGGGAATCGTGCGTTGATTCCTTTTCCTATTTTCCGACTATTTAATGGATCCGACGGGGAATCAATGATCCAGTTCTTCTTGGTGTGAAACTGCTCTTTCTGTACTCCGATATACCTTTCGATAACGATCACCCAAGGAGTCTCAGGAATTAGATATTTTTCGAATTTTGTCGCGACGCACAGTGGGGCCAATCGAAATATTATGATACCAACCAAGGTAAGGAATAACCCTTCAAAGCTCAAAATATATTTTTATTATATCATCTCAACGTTTCGGACTATTCGTCCCTCTTCAGGAGTGCTAAAATATTATGTTAATTATTAAATACTGCAGGAATACGCTGTAAACAGCGGGTCTTTTGTATAATAAGCATACACTTTTCAAGAACTAGTAACAGTTACTCAACTGTTACTTTACTAAACTCTAGGTTATGTTTACAAAACAAGATAAATGCTTGTTTATAAAAAAGAAAATAACTTTATTTAATACTGAACAAAATAAATCATGCTGAAGGTGGCCAATATTCAAACATTGAATGAATTTTTTTAATGAAATAGGTCTTCCTTCTCATATCTTCTTCTCCACACAAATTCACACAAATATGAATCCGGGTCTTTTGTTGTGTGACTAGACATTGTTTGTGGTATATCCCATTGACCATGAGTATATGAACAGCAATGCTGTTTTGAGTGGTATTTTGCTGTTTTCAAACCACGTACCTTTATAAATGCTAATTCCCTTCTTACATCCTGTCCGATTACACTTCCAAATTGACCCTCTGTTCCTTCTATAATAAATTTTCATTTTATGAAGTCTGGAGCACTTTTCCTCAGAATGGATTAATCCCTTCTTCTGAAGAAACCGGACTGAAACTTTCACATTAGATATTAACTGGCTTAACTTAAGCAAATTCATTGTTAGTGTTTTTCGTGTAAATCTGATAAATGAATGCGTTTAAATACAGAATTAGGTTAGAGGTGAATCATATGTTCCAAATAATAATAAAATGAGTAACTGTTACTAGTTCTTGAAAAGTGTATGCTTATTATACAAAAGACCCTAAACAGCATTATATGAATTACCATTAACCAAGCTAACCATTAACTTCGGTGATCAACGGGAATCGGTGCACTCAACGTTTTTTTTTTTCGATATATGCAATTTATGTTTTATTTTTATCTTTTATTATTATTATTTTTACAATTATTACCATTTTTGTTATGCATCTGATTTTTGTATAATTAATTAAAAACTTATTATACAAAAATCAGATGCATAACAAAAATGGTAATAATTGTAAAAATAATAATAATAAAAGATAAAAATAAAACAAAAATTGCAGGTACTACCTACTATTTTATTGTAAAAATTTACTTAACTACAAAGATTAACTTTTTTTTTCATGGATGCATTCTCTCTCAACAGTTTCGATAATTCCAAAACGTTTTGAATTGGTATCGCTTGTGCAGCAAAACCACATACTTTGGTCGCCTAAAATGAGGAGCATCAATAGATAAATAAATCAAATCTGTCCATAGCATAAAAATGGAACAAATCGCTGTCTGTACATGGAAGGTATATGAGATAAAATTTTATTGGGGGTCTTCATTAACACATTAGCGTTTGTGCACGCTAGTCTCAGGAACGGCTTATCCGATTTAGATGCTGTTTTCACTAATATATTGTAGAAAGATTCTCTTAACGTTTATTGTTTTTTTTTTCATGTCATTCGGTTCTTAAATAAAAAACTTATGCCGTCTTGAAAATATGTATATATAGCTGCCCCTTGTTCCACGCGGACGAAGTCGTGGGCACAGCTGGTTAAGATATAAAAATCTTAGCTATGTTTAGGAAAGAGGAAGTATTTTCCAAAATATCTTAAAAATAACTGAGAAATCGTGGTAACCGGAAGTTGCCCACTCAAAATCCTATGAAATTCCCTACTGGTAAGTTTCAGACATAATTTTCGATAGGACACCTCAGCCGGAGAAAACGATGCAAAAGTGTAGGTTTACTTTCATAAAAGGCGTACACATTTTTATGCTATCATAACATCCAGACATGAAGATGAACACATTTCCCATAAGACAACCCGGTGTTGATGGGATGAGGAGAAGGGATGAGACCGCGGTGGTGGTGGGGAGAGGTGTGTTCAGGTAGACACCACAATACCCTAGTCGGAGGAAGTGTGTCCACCTAGTGTGTGTGTGTGTAGTGTCATGGCAGGATTGGTACAACAATATCCTTACCATTTAGTCAATCAACATCATCACCATCATCATCATAATCATCATGAAATCAGGTAATCACTGATCATGTTCGGATTATCACTCCCGCCTTAATCAATCCTACTTCTTATCACTAGGCATAATTTCTTATCAATTACTTTCTAGTACAAATTGCAATACTTTCCAAATAAAAAAAAAATTAAATTAATTATTAATTATATTTAAGGGTAAGAGTTTGATTTTAAAATAATTTACATAGAATGTAGAAATTATGACGTTTTCAACAATTATTCGGAAATCGGTGAGCTATCAAGTTCTCCTATTTTTAAATATTATTTCTCATAATTAATCTATGTCAATCATAATACTAACCCGGATTTATAATTAATTATATATTGTATTGTCGTTTCGCAAATAAATCACTATCACCATTAGATAATACTATCTATAAGTATCTATCTAAAACCAAACTGAAATGAAAATAACACTAAATGAAAATTTATTAATTATGAAAACCAGATTCGCTCAATATAATTTTTACATTTACCTTCAATTACAAGCACAAATATGCCATTTGAATACATATGCATTGGATTTCACAAATAGTTGTACACCTAAAAATTTATAGTTGTAAACACTTGTACAGTGATATGATCTTAAATATGCATCTAATTATAAACTAGAAATAGAAGTAATATAAAGAAAAGAAATATAAGACAAAAAACAAATAATCTAAGTGTGACACACAAAAAATTGGAAAACATTCTAGTAATTGCAAAATAATGGCACTATATCAGTGAATAAGAACGTCAGCCGTTTATAATAAAAATAAAACATACAAATTATTTATATTGATTTTATTAAGAGAAATAATCATAATCATAGTGGCTCTATTTTTTTTTTTACAAATGATCTTTATAGCATAGAAATAGTCGAGCTTGTGTCACAATTGACAATATAAAAATAATTTTAAACATGTTTCTTATTTTCGAAAGTTACGATTTGATTTATAAGCCTTCATCAAGCTCATGTTATTTCTATAAAGACAAAATGAACCATTTCAAACACAGTAATTATCAATATAAAATAGCATTAATTTCAATGGAAAAAATGATACTCAAAAGCTAAAATTCCCAATGAATTAACATAAATATGTCATTATTTGCTATTGTTATTTAAAATTTGAGGGTTATCTTTTTGCTTCTTATTATTATTTCATTTTTTTTTAATTATTTTTCTAAAATGACTATAATTGTAGTCTATAATCTATTTAAAATAATTATCACTAGACTGGTTGAACGTTTTAAAGTCGAAATTTATATTAGCGGCATAAGAAATATTACACCAAAGGAATCATTATTATTAATTGAAACATTTCTTGTAAAAAAAAAAGTTATATTCAGTCCAATTTCGTTTTGTTTTCAATTACGTTTTTCAAAACTTGGTTGTAATTGACTAAATTTTAATTGGATTTTTATTTTATAATGAATAGTGTATAGTATTAGATATATGCAGAAGTATTAAACTTTTTAAAAAAGTTTGTAGAAATAAATAATCTTAAACAGAGTTAAACAGACTGATATAGGTGAAGCCGCAAATGATACCATCATTTAATTATAAATAAACAAAATTACATAAAAAGAAGGGGGAAATTGAATATTCAAAATATGGTTTCTAGATCATCTGTGATTTAGTAAACGAAAAAAAAAAAACTAAATATTTTTTAGCATTTTTAAACAGCATAGACATTGATTTTCCAGATATTATGAAGAAGAATGTTTGTTTACATATAATTTTAATTTTAATAAAAATAAATAAATTAAAAATTGGTGCTCAACACATAATCTTAACGTCCAGCCAGGATAGGGCTGATGCCTTTTCTTTTTTTCCAAAGAAAAGCCACAAACCCACTTAATGTTTACTTCTTAAACCTCACCAACTATTTTAATATTTCCCATAACAAATTCAGACTGTTATTGAAAAATATACAAAACAAATATACAAGAAGGACTACGTTTATATACAGGCAATTAAAAATTTTAAATTGTTAGTGTTTAAGTTAAAATTCTTCAATTGTTTCATTATTGCTTTAATAAGATGTCTACCATCTGTTAGAAGTTTGGTCAAGTCCGCAAGTATTCTGCAGTTTTATGGTGAGGTTTTTTTTTTAATTATCTGTTCTACTTCTCATTAGAAGTCCGTGAGTAATCAGAGATATGTTCAATCTTATGTAGGAATGAAAGCAAAATTAACTCATCTGTATTTAGCATTTCGAAATGGTTTCTTACATTAAGCGTGCAACATAAATTTTATGCTACCTGATACTATAACATTCTAATATGTTTACACACACATAGACATATATATTCTACTTTTTCAGACATTTACGGTCATGAATAAAATAACTCCATTCATTTTTAGCTCAGCCATGTTCTCCCCAATGCATTTCCAACATATAATAATTTTTTTTAACTGTAGAAATGATTTAACTTGCAAGTTAAAAAGGGAAACCAGTTTTCATTTATTTATTTATTTTTACAACCAGAACAAGTGTCAACTCAATGACAGAGGAAGTCACTTTTTTCCACAAATCGGCCATAGTCTCTATTCAGCGTATTACGGAAATATGAGTACTAAAATTCTCCGTGGGTACTATGGAACACATGGTTAAATTTGCTCAACAATGAGATTAATTTATCAATAAAAAGTGCTTTTCTCAAACCATTCTATCGATCTATGGTTTGACTGCATTTGGGATGAGATAGGTAGAGGTTCTCAGCCTTTTCAAACAATGTTCGAACCAATACAGTACCTACCAGCAGAATGGGTGAAATAGCAACCCTTGACAGAATCCAGCCGTAAGAAGCCAATCATTTCACGTCCAAATGCCGAGTCACGATTTTCAATATGATTTTTCCAAAAGTTCAAGGCGATAGATCAATTGACCCACATTTACCTAAGGAGCATTTCCTTTTGTCCGACCGACAATTCAACCGAAGAGAAACCAATTCGAACCGAAACGTGACTTCTCTTAGTAGACATTCGTTCATTCCCATTCGATTTGAACTTTTTAGCGGGCATATGTATATATGTTTGTATACCTACATGGGTGTCCACACGAGAGTTAAGTTATAAACTTTTTCAAATGTTTTATGTACCAGATATTAACCACCATAAGCATATGATCGTGCCTAGGCAATATCTGGAATAATGACAAAACTCACCAAACATGCAACACTAAAAAATACAGGAACTAGGAAAATCGGATCATTTGAGTTGAAAGATTTTATTATAGATAACTCAAATAAAATCAATCGATCAGAGTAATATTATTTATTTAAAAATAGTTCGCTCTTCAGCAAACAGTGACTACAATTAATACAAAAATGCTGCCTTTTAATATTTGTTCATAACATTAAAAGGTGCTTCAAAATAATAATGATTATAACCAAAGAAATTATTTTCACTGATTTATTTGATCTCAAGAATACTTGTTTCTTCTTAAATTGAAATGTTATACAAGAAGTAAAAAAACACAGCCACACGTACATAGTTAGGTCTAGATTTAACCCCTGCTCCTAATTTTGCCAACAACAACAAGTTTAAGCCGAAATATTCAATCCTTCTTACAGATTTAAGGTATAAGAATAACATATTGGCATTAACCCCACAACCCACCCAAAAATAATCCCCACACTGGAAGTGTGTACACTTGGAATCCCTCTCGCACAGCAGTCGAAACATCTTACACGTCCCGGGTGACATGTGTTAACACAACAATTTAAATATGTAATAAGGATAAAAGTGCTCATTGCCAGAGGTGAGAACGGTCAATAACCACAACAAATGAACTAAGATTTAAGAATTTTAGTTATTTTAGGAGAAGAGGATATCAAAAAGTTTTGGAATTCATGAAGTTTCGTTAATACCTCAATAAGTTTGGGAAATAATTGTTAAATTGTTATGGCGAGGTACTATAGAGGTACCTGATTCATGACCAAACGGCACAGTAGGAAGATAATATGGTCGGTACTAATTTCCCCTTTAATGCTTCGAATCATGAGGTCATTAGTACCAAGGTTATGAATAGGTTTTATTTCATTTGTTTTTTTTCCTATATTGCAAAATTGTGTCCTAAATATTGTAACAACTTAGATTAATCGCTTAAAGTGTATCTGGTATCGGGAACAGATTGTAATATTCTTTTAAATAAATAAATAAATTTGGAAAAAAAAAAAAAAAAAAAAAAAAAAAAAAAAAAAAAAAAAAAAAAAAAAGTACCAAGGTACCCGTTAATAAATTAATTAAAGGCTGCGTTGGACTAGGGACGACCAGGGAGGCCGAATCCAACCAATCCTATTATTTTTCGTCGCTGGGATAATATTTTTGGATGGAACGGCATTGTTCCGATGATCCCATCAAAATATTCCAGGAGAAGTGAGGAGGAGTACTACCGCTGGAGAAAAATGCCGATCCATCCAAATATATATATATATATATATATATATATATATATATATATATATAGTTACTTCGCTGGGGTTAGACAGCTTCTCTCTTTTCCGCGATGTTCTTACTCCTCTTTCTGTAATATTTCGCCGGTTTCCTCTTCGGCTTCCTCAGACTGGCTTCAGATATCCTTGTTGGTTGGCAAGGGAATATATATATATATATATATATATATATATATATATATATATATTCTATAGAATATTGTTTTTACGGAAATATAAAATTGGCAAAAGCTGTCTCTAAGAAGATTAATAAAAGATGCAAAACATAATGATAAAAAAACCAAGATATATATATAATAGAGAATTCTACATGATTTTTGATCTTGGATTTTGTAAGTTTGTGTTCCTTGGTAAAAGGTACACCGACCGTAGATTTGGGATGAACGGTCCTCCAGATGTAATGTCCTCAATGAAGCCTTGGGAAGTGTCAATATGTCGGAGAAGATTTTCAATTTCTTCGTCCTGTTTTTTTGTTATTGGTCACAGCCGATATGAGTTACCGTTAAATGATTGAAGGTTTTTTTTTGGTTCCTATCCTCGTCCCCTGACAAGCCATCACAGTTTTCGTCACAGTTCCCGAGATCCCTCTGGGAATTAGAACCAGCAACATATCACGCCAATTACTCCAATTTTGGATTGTCTTCTCCCCAAGTAGTAATGGCATTAGGACTTATTTTCAGATTTCTTCAGAATTGGGCCTGCATAATAATGATCCCTTAAACCATGGTAACGGATTATACCACTGTTTTCTTAAAACAAAAAAAAAATCCAGTTTTTTTTTTTTTTTTTAGCGTATTAAGAAAAGTCCGTCACGCAGGAGCAGCAAAACTAAGCACTTTTCTCAGTAAGGTGGGTAGTGTAACCCACATTTATGAAGATATTCATTAAAATTACCTATTCAAATCTATATATATATATATATATATATATATATATATATATATATATATATATATATATATATAAATCACGTGTCTGTCTGTGTTTTTGTTTGTTTGTTCCTTATACAAATCTACACCGTTTGACCGATATTGACCAAACTTGGCACACAGGTAGGTCTTGAAACGAGAAATCTCCTAAGCTAGGTCAAAATAGTCAAATTTCAAAATTTAGTCAAAAGGTCAAAAGTTTTGTTCAAGAAAAAATGGCAACACTGAACCATTCAGATTGTGAAGGCCATTTTGAATCTACTACTACTGGCCTCTGTCGGCTGTTAGATGAAGTGCTGTTATCATTGCTGTTATGGCCTCTGCTGGTATCATTATGAACTAAAACAAATTCACATCGTTTGACCGATTTTTGCAACTGGGTATAGACAACTAGATAACAAGTAGATCTTGATACGGGGAGAGTCTTAGAGAGAAAGTAGGTGTAGCATGGCACACTGGGTAACAGCTAGTATAAAATAAATATGAGTACTTTTGCCCGTTTATATTTGTAATGAAAGGCTGATTCAATTATTAATTTTATTCTGGATAAACCACAACTTGCAATGGACGGATTTAGTCTTTGGTGTCATTAGATGAGTCCAAGGTTTGTCAGGTTTCATTGGAATATAAAAAAAAAAGCTTTTGACAGTTAGGGGCATGTTAGAAACTTTGATCCGGAGTAAGCCCCCTCCAAATAGATCTATTTTGTTCGATAATTAACTAGTTTAATAATTTTTTTTAAGGGAATGCTATATGCCAAGTTTCATGGCCAAAAAAACTGTGGTCGTTATTTTATTAACACACAAATTTATAAATGTACATATATACATTTTGGCGGAGGTCACTTTCAGTATCTAGTAGGTAGGAACGATGAAGATTGAAAAAAATTATTTAAAAAATTCTCTCATGATAACAACCATTATTGCTACACCTTCAAATGTGTTAAAATAAGTATTATCCTCAGAGGATTTTATTATCTTCTACAGGTATGATTATTCTGTAATTTTATTCGCTCTACCGGCGCTATCTATATATATAAAAATCACGTCCGCTTGTCTGTTTGTTCCTTATACAAATCCACACAGTTTGACCGATTTTGACCAAACTTGGAATACTGGTAGGTCATGATGCGGGAAGTCTCGTAGGCTAAGTTAAAAACCTCTACCAGCTGTCTGTCTGTATGTTTGTCCATGTCTTGACCAAACTTGGCACACAGGTAGGTCAAGACGACGGGTGATACATTGTTCCTTATACAAATCCACACCGTTTGACCGATTTTGACCAAACGTGGCACCCGGGGAGGTCTTGACACGGGGAGAGTCATAGGCTAGGTTAAAATGGTCTATGACTAATAGTTCGGAGATCACGAGATCGAAAAAATAAACCCAATAGTTTCAGATTTGCGTTATTAGATTTTAATATTAATTATTTGGTTTCGAATTTATTTTTGCTTTTATAGATGCAGAAAGTAGGTGTAGCATAGCCCGCCGGGTAACAGCTAGTTACAAATAAATAAAGGATACCCGATGAGCCGGTTCCGAAGGGTATGTTACATTGTATCCATTTTTTTTTTTTTTTGTCTTCTGCCTAATCAATGCCTCTAGATGTCCAGTTAGGTTTGTAATGTTTCTGTTATTAGTTTTTGGGGTGTTGTTACTGTTTTATTGTGTCTGCCCTCGAGTGATTGCGGGTTGTCTAGCTTTAAGAGTGAGTACTAATGATACAGCCCGTGGAATGGGATGGTTTTTTTACCAAGTCCCGACAGCATTGTCCTCATCTTTCGGCATTAGATATGGTACCAGCTCTCCATCTCGGCTCGCATGTACGATGGGCTTCTCACAAACTACAGGACTATATCCCTGACCTGTGCTCTCTTTGACATTCCTATATATTAGCATATTTGGTGGGAAATGTCCTCAAGGTTTTTTTATTTTCTGAAAAAGGTGTTAACATTTTCATCCTAGATAAAAGAATAATATATATATATATATATATATATATATATATATCGAGTACCGACCACACTAACTCCCTAGTGTGGCCTATGCTCAAGAATCAGATACCTCTACATTATCGTCTCTGAGCCCCTGTGGCCTGCCATGGGACTAATTTTATGTATATATATATATATATATATATATATATATATATATATATATATATATATATATATATATATTGTTTTAGCGAATTATGCGAGAAACGTTTAGAAAAATGTTTTTTCTGTAGCCAAGAAGGGCACTGTTTTCTAAAATGTCTTTGAATATTTAATTGTCAATATTGGGTCTACCAGTATCTAGAGGCTAACGCCTTAGAGTTTCGTGCGAGAGATGGGGGTTCGAATTCCACCTGCGGCAGGGATTTTTCTAATTTCAGTGCCTGTTGAGAAATGTTGCGGCCGCACCATGGATTTCGGCAGTAATGGCCCAGATTTCGGTGCGGCGTACAAAAATAAAATAATAATGAAAATTGCCAGTCGTGGTCATAAAATCTTTGAAAAAACATTTTTTGATTCTCTTAGCAAATTTGTTTATTAGATTTTTAGTAATTTCAGAACCGCTATTTTTTTTTTAACGAAATGTCCATAAACAAGTTTCTTCTTAATAACGCGAAAAATGGTATTCGCGTATATATGGTTTTTCTAATTAGCCTATTTATATGATTTAGCAGTTATTGGTGATCATTTAAGGCCTTAAATATATTTGAGGACCCCAGAGGTCAAGGGATTTAAGTAACAAACTTAATGTTTTGAGTAAAATATATTTGTGGTAATATCAAAAACTATATCATACTAGACGAATCCTCAGGTCCTTAGCTGTTTATTATTGATGATACATAATAGGTACATCATCCGGTTTATGATTAATATGCAGATGAATTAGAGAATCCGCACATGGATCGCTTAAATTCTTTCTGGAATTTTAAAAGTAGATATAATAAAAGCGACAATACTCAAGAGAAAACAAGCAATGTGGCAGAAACGTTCAAGAAAATCACTTGGATCTCTTTATCACAAGATTACGGTGTTCAACACCCATTCCTGTGTCTAACTCATTTTTTTCAAAATGTTACTGAGACTCCTAGACTTCTGGGGCCTTCATTTAAAATTATAATCCGATTTGATTCCAAGGATTTAAATGTGTTATCTATTTTTTGGGAAGGTCTAAGATTTTGGAAATTAAGGCTTGTATCAAATTTTAACCCAATGATCTGAGGCGACAGGAATTCCTAATCACAGTTTGCATTTAATTTAGAGATTAAACTGTTCCATTCCTATTTGCTAGGAGGATGTTGCCGACTGCAGCCTATGTGTGACGGCGCCAGGATCACTGCTTAACGAAATGTCACATCAATAGTTGTCGGCGGTGAAATAATAGGAGCATACAGTTATAGAAGAGACAGCCATCTCCATGCCAGCTGGGGGCCGAGCAATGAGAACATTGTCCACTCCTGATAGGACATCTACAAACAGACTATACCTATAGTGTCGTAGGCTCCATCTAGTCTTGGCTGGGTACATCTACTCAGGAGTACCTAGAATATGGCTAAATAGGTCTGGTGGAAATATCAAAATTCGTATGTAACTATATGATAGCAAAATAGATAACGTAGTAAGTGCTCAGACACTGGTTGAGCGAAGAACCCCACCATCATAGGCTCCATCTAGCTTTGGTAGGGTAGACCTACTATGTGGTACCTTGGGGCACACTAAAGATATTTTTTGGAAATTTCAAAATTCCAATATAACTATACCATAGAAAAAGATACATAAGCGATATAATCAGTGCTCAGACCTTGGTTATACAAAGACCACTAACATCGTAGGCTTCATCTACCCTGGTATGTGTAGACTTACTGAGTAGAATAAAGAAGTTGGCTGAAGATATCTGGTGGAAATTTCACAATTTAAACAAATATAACTAAATCATAGCGAAATAAATACCATTTTAGCTATATAATCTGTCAACTATATAGTCTCAGAGCCTGGTTGAAAAAAAACCCTCACAAGACAAGAAGAAATAGTGTTAACTAGTCTTAGAATTGGACACTGCTTACTGATTCACGTTTTTCTCATGCAAAAGTCAGAGATAGACCAAGATGTAAACACTGCAATGAGTATCTTACAGTGAAACACATTCTGTTTGACTGTAGACTGAGAGACAACTTACAAATACCACACAACTTACTTAATACATTATCATCAGGTTGCCCTTATATCATCAGCATACCCCAAAATTTAAACATACTCAACAAATACACTAAAATTTTATAAAATCCATAACATTGCATTGAGTTTTAATTAGAGATGTAGGTATACACACAATCAAATTTTAAATTGACATTCGCCCAGAACAATAGTAAAAATCGTACTTATATTAATTAATTTTTAGTACTTATTTTTATTTTTTTATATCTATTCTTTATATTATTATTTTGTTTTATTTAGTTAATATATATTTTATTTTTTTATTGCTGGGACCGCTGTTCTAGGTAATAAAATTGTTAAAAGAGATTATTTTCAAAGTCGCGGGACTCTAAAAAACAAATAAAAAATCTGTGCTCAGATGGAAAAATTATTAATATATTATCCTGAAAGTGAACTCAGTTTTTACAGGATGGACTTCATCAAGGAACCTATTAGCATAAAACACTTCTACTATCAGGGGCAAAAGAATAATTTTGGTCTTATTTGGAATTATTTTTCTTAACTTCGTAAAACACTTCTATCATTAGTTCTTCGAGTTGAATTAGAACTTTTGGTTCTGGAATAACAAAAATTACGACCTTTAGAGGATAGATAGATGGATATGGAGTTTGGCGCTCTACTACTAGGTTAGTTGCGCCCGTTAGAGGAGCTGCTATTCGCAAATAACAATTCGGATATCAAATTTAAGCCATCTCCAAATAAACCGATTTTGTTGGTTCTTGTACTTATCCTCTCTCGTTTCATTCAAATGAATGAATGAATGAAGTAAATATATTTTTCTTATTACATGCCCATAATTATTATTTTTCTTATAACATGCCCATAAGTAAATATATTTTTCTTATTACATGCCCATAATTATTATTTTTCTTATAACATGCCCATAAGTAAATATATTTTTCTTAAAAATTAATTCAAATTAACAAAAAAGATTGAGCAAGACCTATCAGCTGGAGAGGTATTTTGCGTACCCAGAGTAGACATGCGCGCCGAGGCCGAATTTTCCGGCGGCGGCGCGCTGGACTAAAATGGTCGGCGGCGGCGGCGCGCGCGGCGTGGGCAATTTTTTTTAACCCCCAAGGGAGACGTTACAATTTAAATATATATACATATATATAGAGGCTTGCCATGGGGGGGGGGGGATAAAAGTGGTCAAAATTAGAAGCAAAATGGTGAGTTTTAAGCCTTTTAGCGCGGTTCCTCCCTCCCCCATAGGGAGGAACCCCGCTTATAGGGTTGATACAATGAAACAATCCGGAAGTGCCGACTAGAAAATTTCGCGTTTCAGAACCCCTAGAGACCGAAAATAACGGTGGTTAAAATTTGTATATATATATATATATATATATATATATATATGTATATATTTATTTATATATATATATTTGTCTGTTCGCTCTCTAGCTAGAAGACGAATGGTCCGATTTTGATGAAATTTGGTACAAAAATCCTTCGTACAATTTAAAAGGTCAAGTTCGTTAACCAGCAAAATCCGCCTACTGGAAGATGGCGTTTGGGGTGAAATTCGCGCAAAAAAAATCGTAACGCTTACGTTTTTGAGTTCATAAGCTTCTAAGTACTCGTTTTATATGATTCCTGGGCTAGGATAACGAATGAAACCATTTTCAAGGCGATAGCTTTAACCGTTTTCGAGAAAATTGGAAAAATATTTTTTGAATACCGTTTTTGGTTTGGGTACTTAGAATCATGGCATTCAGTTGAAACATTTTCTGCATGTTCTACTTTCATCAAAACTAGTATGTTGAAATTTTGGTTACGTTTGGAGTTAAGGAAGGGTTAGAATAAAATATTTTATTAACAGACTTAAAAAGTTTTGGTAACTTTGTATATTTTCCTTAATATCTCGAAAAAGGTTGAGAATCTTGGTAAACGAAAGAATACCATTAGAAAGCTTACTAAATGCTCTACAAAAAAGGTTCTGATGAAAGTTTTGATTAGGCGATGTCAATCGGAGAAATAAGTGCTTAAAACATTAAAGTAATTGATTTTGCTTATTCGAACTGTTCTTTTTGTCTGTTTTTATTCCTTGTTATTTTTTAATTGCTTATAGTTGGATAATGTATTTTACAATAAAACAGATTAGGCAAAATAAGAAAAACAATTCATTGTTAGAAATATAGCTTGCCAAGAGAAAAAGATTCGTTGACGTCTTTTGAATATTTTCAATTGCCTTTATGCTGTTGGTTTTTTTATTTTATTTTTTAATTGATTTTATCTGTAGAATTATTACTATAGTAAAAGAACACAGGAATGTGTGAAAATATTTGATATTTTCCAATTCATTGAAACGTATGGGGTCTTGCGGACCTGACCCCAGGTATAGCCATAAAACCCTTTGAACAAAGGCCGAGGAAAATATAATCTGTTTCTATTCTATGCTTTTCAAATGAGAATAGGGATATGAACAGGAACCGGGGTCTCCCGTGGTCTAATGGCTAGCGCCTTGGATTCATAAGCGGGAGATGGTGGGTTCGATTCCCAACCTCCGGCAGGAATTTTATCATCCCACGGCTCGCTGGTGAAATTCCTCGCTACACCCTGGATGTCGGCGCTAATGACCTAGATGTAGATGTGCCGTAAAAAAAAAAAAAAAAAAAAAAAAAAAAAAAAAAAAAAAAAAACTGGAACCGCGCTAAGATGACGCAGTTCCTGCGAGTCGGACTTTTTTTATTAAGCGCAGCGAGTAACAGGAGTGGGGTATCTGGAACTCTAAATTGTTGGTCTCCCCACTTTGTTAAAATAAAAAAGGAAATTTTGCTACTAATTTTTGCTAGTTCTTGCGTTTGCTCTCTGATTACAGTTACAATCGTTCTCATTTCTTTGGCACTGCATTCATTGTAGAAAAGTAAACAATTCATAAATGATTCTTAAAAACTAAATCCATTACTTTATACATCTTACAGCCGTTTCCGGGACATTGATAAACCCGAGTGGACCAGAGAGAAGAGACAAATACCTGGACGTATGGCAAGCATATATATATATTTCTGTTCGCTACAAAATATCTCTACAAAAATGGTTCTAAAGAAATTTTCGATGGAGTGATGTCAATCGGAGAAATAAGGGCTTAAAACTTCGAAAGCGTTTGTACTGTTCTTTTGTAGGGGGGGGGCGGTTTGTTTAGCTCACTTTTTAATTGATTGTTTTAAATTGAAATTATAAGTAAAATAATTCTTTTCGTAAAAGGAAGTAAGAAAATGAGAAACTTAGTGTTTTCGCAGGGTGATCGTTGTTGCGCCGTAAACATCCTTCTGTTTGAGATTTTATTTTATATTCTTAACGGTACATCAAAACCTACCAATAACTGTATGTATTCCTTTACTTATGGCACTAGAGATATGAGCAGAACTGCGCTAAGATGAAGCAGTTCGCGCTCCAATTATGAGAGTAAATAATTAAGAAACAAAAGAATTAATATAATATCAAACTCTGACTATTATAATAGGAAAATATACACAATAATACAAATAAAACAACATAAATCATACTAATAATTACATTTCTGGATTTTGTTACTAAAATGTTTAAGACAAATTGAATTTATATACATATATATACGTATATATATATATATATATATATATATATATATATATATATATATATTGGCTGAAATAAAAACACACAAAAACTCAATGCCACTAAGAATCAATGTACCTATATATATATATATATATATAAAAATCACGTGTCTGTCTGTTTGTTCCTTGTACAAATCTACACCGTTTGACCGATATTGACCAAACTTTGCAGACAGGTAGGTCTTGATACGAGAAATCTCCTAGGCTAGGTGAAAATAGTCAAATTTCAAAATTTGGTCAAAAGTTCAAAAGTTTTGTTCAAGAAAAATTGGCTACACTGAACCATTCAGATTGTGACGGCCACTTTGAATCGACTACTACTGGCCACTGTCGGCTGTTAGATGAAGTGCTGTGTGCTGGCCTCTGTCGGTATCATTATGAACTGAAACAAATTCACATCGTTTGACCGATTTTCGTAACTGGGTATAGACAAGGCGGAATATAGGCGGAAGGTCAATAAAAGAGAATTAACACAGTGAATTCATTTATTTGTTCCTGCTCTACATGTTTCACATCTCAGGAGCCTCTTCAGGAGCCAAAAACTCAATAAACTAAAACTTACAGCCTAATTGTATGAAGGCGAACCTTCCTGTACAATGGCCACGTCCAATATGAGGTTATGAAAAGGTAATAGTAACCTCATATTGAACGTGGCCATTGTACAGGAAGGTCCGCCTTAATACAATTATGCAAACTCAATAAACTAATAAAATAAGTTTTAGTTTATTGAGTTTTCAGCTCCTGAAGAGGCTCCTGAGGTGTGAAACATGTAGAGCAAGGATAAATAAATTGACTGTGTTAATTCTCTTTTATTGACCTTCTGCCTGAAAAATATTGACTTTGCTTAAGGAATTTCCTCGCAAGTTAACAGAAATTTCGAACACTATAAATATCCTAATTTGTCTGATTTTTTTTTTTTTTTTTTTTTTGGGTGTTCTCTATATCCCTAGAATTATTAATAATTTCATTTAGTAATAAATCAAAACTTCTAGTGGCCTCATATTGCAGAAATATATATACGAAAACACCGCTTCGCAATGGAGTTAAAAGTATTGTTCGATCTTTAATTTTTGAGTTTTGTGAAAACAAAAATGCCCATCAGATTTTTTATTCACTAACTGTTGATTTCGGTAAAACGAGTTAAGTTCATGTAACTTCCTTCGGATTTCCTTTTTGTTTTAAATTATTTACATTTCTTCAGAACTCAGAGGCCGACTATGAAACCCTCAAAATAATAATATACATGCAAACCATAGTGATACAATTAACCACCGTAGTGCAAAATATAATACGCTTCATAAATATATAATTTTCATTTTTTTTTTTTTTTTTATGTTTCTATCTTACTGTAAAAATCCGTTTTTATTTTTAATTTATATAGCTGTTTTGAATCCGCTTTGCTCAAAATTGTACGATTCAAAAAATGTATAAACTGTTAATTTATTGTATAATAATTAATAATTTGTATATAAAGCATATGATAATTATTTTTTTAATAACATCTTTATATTGATAACATAAAAATTTGATATCGGCCCAGATTGATGATTTCGTTCTAAAAATATGAAATTTGGATTTTGCAGGAAGCCTTCCGTGGAGGATGTGGGGCATCCAGCATCGGTAAATTCACGGTATGTAATATTTATTTTCATTTTTTTTTGTTTGTTCATAAAAATTAAATTCGAAACATGCTTAAATAACTAGTTAGTTTCCAATGAAGCAAATTTACAACAATTTTTATGTTTATGGTAACATAAAAAATTATGCTCTTCAGAATCTTAGAGAAGCACAAAGTCGAAAATTATTTGACGTTTCATTTTCGTTATAAACATTTTGGTGACATCGTCTTTGGTAAATTAATTAATTAATTCAAGTTCTACTATGTTTTTGTATAAATACATTTTACTAGTAATAATAAAAGATATGTGGTGGATATTTTTCTGTTGAAGTCGGAAACAAGGTTGCTCCAAACTTGGATTTAATAGTTTCAAAATATAAGGAAATATTGTTTTAGATATTATTTTAAATAATTTTAAAATGTGAAAGGTCACCTTTGACCTTCCAAATATTAAAATAATTTCTTGATCGCAATTTTATAACACATGTATATTTTTTCATAACAGTTACTTTTTTTTTTCAAAAAAGAATTTATTCAAATGTTTAATGGTGTACGGGCCACATGAGTATCGGATTTTGATGCAGCGTTTCGGGTCATTTATATCTATTTAGGGGAAATTCAGGAAATATAAACAATACTGGTATTAAATAAAGTAAATATGACATAAATGTTTCCTCAACGCTCCCTTGTGGAGGATGAGCTAGTTTACTAAGGGATGGGTTACACGCGCACAAAAACTAGCTCTATCATAATTCTTATTATATTCCTCTCTCTCTCTCACACACACCTTAGACCTTATATTAATGAGTACAGTTATTGATCACAAACACACACATTCACACTCAGGAACTCGCTCACTGAACTAAACACACACACACCTTAGACCTTATATTAATGAGTACAGTTATTGATCACAAACACACACATTCACACTCAGGAACTCGCTCACTGAACTAAACACACACACACCTTAGACCTTATATTAATGAGTACAGTTATTGATCACAAACACACACATTCACACTCAGGAACTCGCTCACTGAACTAAACACACACACACACCTTAGACATTATATTAATTAGTACAGTTATTGATCACAAACACACACATTCACACTCAGGAACTCGCTCACTGAACTAAACACACACACACCTTAGACATTATATTAATGAGTACAGTTATTGATCACAAACACACACATTCACACTCAGGAACTCGCTCACTGAACTAAACACACACACACCTTAGACATTATATTAATGAGTACAGTTATTGATCACAAATCTCCTAAAAAAAAAAATCATTAAAATGATAATTACCAAAAGAACTAAAAGAAAATTATATGCCAAGCCATAAACGATAAGAACAGTCGTAATTGAAATGTTCTAAGTGACTAGCAAAATATATAAGACTAGTTGTTACCCAGTGTGCCATGCTACACCTACTTTCTGACTATGACTCTCCCCGTATCAAGATCTACTTGATACCTAGTTGTCTATACCCAGTTACGAAAATTGGTCAAACGATGTGAATTTGTTTTAGTTCATAATGATACCGGCAGAGGCCAGCACAACAGCACTTCAACTAACAGCAGACAGAGGCCAGTAGCAGAGCCTGCTGTCGATTCAAAATGGCTGTCACAATCTGATCGGTTCAGTGTAGCCAATTTTTCTAGAACGAAACTTTTGACCTTTTGACCAAATTTTGAAATTTTACTATTTTGACCAAGCCTAGGAGATTTCTCGTATCAAGACCTACCTGTGTGCCAAGTTTGGTCAAAATCGGTCAAACGGAGTAGATTTGTATAAGGAACAAACGAACAGAAAAACAGACAGACACGTGATTTTTATATATATATAGATATACCTACATATAATACTAATAATAAGTGTAATATGAAATATGGAAATTCTTGATATAGGCGGAAGGTCAAAAAACCTTTATTATACAGTAGTTTCTTCCTTACATGTTTCGCCCCCTCAGGAAATGTGTTAAAAATAAAAAACCTTATGGCCTCAACGGCATCTACCATTAGCAGAGCCACGTCGAGACTTGATGATTGATGTATATATACATATATATATATATATATATATATATATATATTCCACTTTTCTTGTTTGTTTTTCTGGCAGGGGGTCGATAAAGCAGTACACTCTTTGTTCACATTAACTGCTTTATTTGTTATGTTTCGCCCTGGGCGACATCGGGTCATCTTTCACAAAAATTATATATATATATATATATATATATATATATATATATATATATATATATATGTAGTACATAAATAATTTTCTTTGTAGAACACTTCACAGGACGATGGCAATCTTAGACGTTCTAAGATATATATATATATATATATATATATATATATATAAATATATATATATATATAGACGTTCTAAGATACATATATATATATATATATATATATATATATATATATATATAAATGTATTTAACAAGACACTGATAATGAATCTTATTTTATGAGTCTTTGTGTGTAAATACACATTTATATATAATGATATCATGAGAGCTCGTATGATAGTACACATACATATATAATGACGTCAGGTGAGCTCGTAGGTAGGTACAAAAACATTAGATAACGATATCATGAGAGCTCGTATGATAGTACACATACATATATAATGACGTCAGGTGAGCTCGTAGGTAGGTACAAAAACATTAGATAATGATATCATGAGAGCTCGTATGATAGTACACATACATATATAATGACGTCAGGTGAGCTCGTAGGTAGGTACAAAAACATTAGATAATGATATCATAAGAGCTCGTATGATAGTACACATACATATATAATGACGTCAGGTGAGCTCGTAGGTAGGTACAAAAACATTAGATAATAATATCATAAGAGCTCGTATGGTAGTACACATACATATATAATGACGTCAGGTGAGCTCGTAGGTAGGTACAAAAACATTAGATAATGATATCATAAGAGCTCGTATGATAGTACAAATACATATATAATGACGTCAGGTGAGCTCGTAGGTAGGTACAAAAACATTAGATAATGATATCATAAGAGCTCGTATGATAGTACACATACATATATAATGACGTCAGGTGAGCTCGTAGGTAGGTACAAAAACATTAGATAATGATATCATAAGAGCTCGTATGATAGTACACATACATATATAATGACGTCAGGTGAGCTCGTAGGTAGGTACAAAACCATTAGATAATGATATCATAAGAGCTCGTATGATAGTACAAATACATATATAATGACGTCAGGTGAGCTCGTAGGTAGGTACAAAAACATTAGATAATGATATCATAAGAGCTCGTATGATAGTACACATACATATATAATGACGTCAGGTGAGCTCGTAGGTAGGTACAAAAACATTAGATAATGATATCATAAGAGCTCGTATGATAGTACACATACATATATAATGACGTCAGGTGAGCTCGTAGGTAGGTACAAAACCATTAGATAATGATATCATAAGAGCTCGTATGATAGTACAAATACATATATAATGACGTCAGGTGAGCTCGTAGGTAGGTACAAAACCATTAGACAATGATATCATAAGGGCTCGTATGATAGTACACTTACATATATAATGACGTCAGGTGAGCTCGTAGGTAGGTACAAAAACATTAGATAATGATATCATAAGAGCTCGTATGATAGTACACGTACATATATAATGACGTCAGGTCAGCTCGTATGTAGGTACAAAAACATTAGATAATGACGTCATGAGAGCTGTTATAAAGCTGCCCATATGTAGATAATGACGTTATTAGAGCTCTTATGAAGGTACACATAGCTAGATAATGACGCCATGAGAGCTCGTATGTAGGTACACATAATGAAGTTATGCAAGCTCGCATATACATAGGTATATATACATCTAATATGACATCATGAGACCTTGAATGCATTATGCCATTGGCGAGACCGTGACCTCGTGATACCCTCGCCTAATTGTGAGCCTAGAGTTGTGACCATCTAGTGACCAGGAGCAAGGAAGTGTGATGTCGGATAGTGAATTGGGGTAAGTGATAGTTAGGAACGTGTAGGAGTCTGTATATTGGTCCAATTATCCTAGCCTCTGCTTTCCGTCCTATATACCTCATACTAACGGGAACAATAGTTGGGTTTTTTTTTCCTTTTCAGTTTTTAGTTTTACAAGTGACTCCTTCCTTTTTAAACGCTGTACTAACGTCTTCCGTGTCAGATTTGAAGACCGATTAATGCATTTAAGCCATATATTGTTCTGAATAGAAATCACTTTAAACTACGACAATAACACTAAAAATAAGTGCCTGTAAACATCTATAAACCCAAATGACACAGAGGATTTATATACATTAAGCGACAAACTAGGCAAAGAAAATGTATAACACTTCCTTCTCAAGTTCCCCGTGTACAGTCATCCTAGAAATGTATAACACTTCCTTCTCAAGTTCCCCGTGTACAGCCATCCTAGAAATGTATAACACTTCCTTCTCAAGTTCCCCGTGTACAGTCATCCTAGAAATGTATAACACTTCCTTCTCAAGTTCCCCGTGTACAGTCATCCTAGAAATGTATAACACTTCCTTCTCAAGTTCCCCATGTACAGTCATCCTAGAAATGTATAACACTTCCTTCTCAAGTTCCCCGTGTACAGTCATCCTAGAAATGTATAACACTTCCTTCTCAAGTTCCCCGTGTACAGTCATCCTAGAAATGTATAACACTTCCTTCTCAAGTTCCCCGTGTACAGTCATCCTAGAAATGTATAACACTTCCTTCTCAAGTTCCCCGTGTACAGTCATCCTAGAAATGTATAACACTTCCTTCTCAAGTTCCCCATGTACAGTCATCCTAGAAATGTATAACACTTCCTTCTCAAGTTCCCCGTGTACAGTCATCCTAGAAATGTATAACACTTCCTTCTCAAGTTCCCCGTGTACAGTCATCCTAGAAATGTATAACACTTCCTTCTCAAGTTCCCCGTGTACAGTCATCCTAGAAATGTATAACACTTCCTTCTCAAGTTCCCCGTGTACAGTCATCCTAGAAATGTATAACACTTCCTTCTCAAGTTCCCCATGTACAGTCATCCTAGAAATGTATAACACTTCCTTCTCAAGTTCCCCGTGTACAGTCATCCTAGAAATGTATAACACTTCCTTCTCAAGTTCCCCGTGTACAGTCATCCTAGAAATGTATAACACTTCCTTCTCAAGTTCCCCGTGTACAGTCATCCTAGAAATGCCTTTATGAAGAAGTACTGCAGGATGAAGAGGCAGTCAAGTTTCTACTTTCTATAGATTCCATGTAAAAATAAGTCCGAGTCGCGGGAACTGCATCATCTTAGTGCGGTTCCGTTCTTATACCTAACGTTGGAAAGGTTGACATAGAAACCGTTATAATTTTGGTTAGACCTTTCATGAAATAATTTATGATCACAAAGAGGTCACTGTTGCAAGGGTACATACCTCATTCCTGACTACCTGGCCTTGTGAAGGTTCGCTCTAGAAACACACTGCTTACTGTTTCTTATTTTCTTTTACTATAATACTAATTTTACAGATACATGCAATTTAAAAATAAATAAATAAAAAGTGATATGAACAAAGACAAAACCCCATTCAAAAGAACAAAAAATTAAACACATTTGAAGTTTTAAGCACTTATTTCTCCGATTGACATTGCCTAATCAAAAATTGCTTCAGAATCTTTCTTGTAGAGCATTTAGTAAGCTTTTGAATGGTAACGATCCGCTCATGAAGATTTCAAACCATTTTCGAGATATTAAGGAAAATATACGAAGTCCCCAAAACTTTTCATGTCTATTGATAAAATATATTATTATAATTCTTCCTTAAATCAAAACGTAACCAAAATTTAAAAATCTTTGTTTATATGAATTTAAAACATGCAGAAAATGTCTCAACTGAGTCCCATGATTCTAAGTATTGTAATTGAATAATCATTCAACAAAAATAGCTGATTCATAAATTAACTCTAATTAATCTTTGAACGCCAACCTTCTTTGGTCTACCCTATTTTACAAACTATTCGGGCAAAAATACTTATATAGAAGTAGAAATTCAACTTATGGGATATTCATTAATATCAGGTATTCTTTCATATTATATATTCTTCGAAATTGAATAATATAACTTTATTTATTAGTTTCACGACTGTTATCTGATAATCCTGACGATCACAGATATACCGATCTCACCAACCTTAGTCAAACACACAGTTATTCCTCAATCTCCAAATAGGGGCGACTGTGAATCACAGAGGTATTCGTCATTTTGACGAGTGCTGGCGTTCTAGGGCTACAAATAACAAGACTGACTTGTAGGAACTGCGTCATCTAAGTGCTTATTCCGTGCCAAAGGTCGTGGGTTCAATTCACACTATGGGGTGGTGGCTTTTCTTAAGAAAAAAGAAAAGACATCACCCTATTCTGGTTAGAAAAGGGTGGTAACCTATTGAGAACCCGTCCCAAAATTCTCAGTTAATACTAATGGACTTTAAAATTTAAATAAATAAATAATAACCTTTTGGAGGCCCGGGAGTGCTAAGGCGTAAGCACTCCTAGCCTAAAGTCGTGGTTTCATACACATTCAAACATACATATTTGAACCACTGTTATTTTCGTGATATATGGGTTCTGCAACGGTAAATTGGCTAGTCGGCACTTCCGGATTGCGTCATGAGGTCAACCTCATAAACGGGTATCCACCCTATGGAGGGAGGTAGGAACCGCGATAAAATGTCCAATGCTGAAGAAATCTCGCCACATCTGTCCGTTCTTATGGTTTTTAGTGCGGACAAGAAAATCTTCCGTTGCTTATAATAGTTTGTAAGGAGTGTTGATACTTTACACGGCTATTGTAGACGGTTGTTTCTTGTGTGGGAACCTTGGTCAGCTTATTGATAAAGTCCAGTGGCGTGTCGACCGATCTGTCAACGGGCGATGGAGCTGTCACCTGGACAATGAACCTCTGTTCGGGTGTTTGTGTTACACCTTCTTGCCACTTAATAGCATCATCGCCATTCACTCCGGTCTCTCATGGTCAGGGATAGCGGTTCTTATCAATCACTATTGATATTTGCTATCTAATCTTATCCGTATCCAAATGTCTTACAATTAGATTTCGAAAGAGGAATAGGTCGATAATTCTGCCAAACACTTTTTATTTTTATCATTTTAGTGCGGTTCCTCCCTCCCCCATAGGGAGGAACCCCGCTTATAAGGTTGATATAATGAAACAATCCGAAAGTGCCGACTAGAAAATTTCGCGTTTCAGAACCCCTAGAGACCGAAAATAACGGTGGTTCAAATTTGTATATATATATATATATATGTATGTATATATTTATTTATATATATATATATATATATATATATATATATATATATATATATATATATATGTATATATATATATTTGTCTGTTCGCTCATTTCTGGCTTCCCTAATGGTGATGAAATTTGGTACAAAAATCCGTCGTCCAATTTGAAAGGTCAAGTTCGTTAACCAGCAAAATCCGCCTACTGGAAGATGGCGTTTGGGGCGAAATTCGTGCAAAAAAAATCGTAACGCTTACGTTTTTGAGTTCATAAGCTTCTAAGTACTCGTTTTATATGATTCCTGGGCTAGGAAAACGAATGAAACCATTTTCAAGGCGATAGCTTTAACCGTTTTCGAGAAAATTGGAAAACTATTTTTTGAATACCGTTTTTGGTTTGGGTACTTAGAATCATGGGATTCAGTTGAAACATTTTCTGTATGTTCTACTTTCATCAAAACTAATATGTTGAAATTTTGGTTACGTTTGGAGTTAAGGAAGGGTTAGAATAAAATAATTTATTAACAGACATAAAAAGTTTTAGTAACTTTGTTTACTTTCCTTAATATCTCGAAAAAGGTTGAGAATCTTGGTAAACGGAAGAATACCATTAGAAAGCTTATTAAATGTTCTAAAAAAAGGTTCTAATGAAAGTTTTGATTAGGCGATGACAATCGGAGAAATAAGTGCTTAAATCTTTGAAGTAATTGATTTCGCTTATTCGAACGGTTCTTTTTGTCTGCTTTTATTCCTTGTTATTTTTTAATTGATTATAGTTGGATAATGTATTTGACAATAAAACAGGTTAAGAAAAATAAGAAAAACAATTTATTGTTAGAAAAATGTTCTCCAATGAAACTAGGGGCTATGCATTACTAGGGCTTTGATACTCCGAGACCAGATCCATGAGGCACCACCACCCCCTAGATCGGCCTGGCTAACCATCAATATCTAATCAGCTGTTTTACCTCCGGGCGCAAACTTTTTTTACGAGCTCTAAATCCAGCCTCCCTTTGCCTCCCTCATTTTATTCTGCTTAAGAATCGAATTTACGAGGTCGGGATTTGCTCAATGAAATCCATTAAGCTTCCTTCGGATGAGGAATAAGGAGCCATTACGGAAAGGAGGGGTAAGTGCTTTACAAACTGTTGCTACATTCGGGCATGGCGAGATTTAACACGGGCAAAGTTCACTTGAGCGCTTTTGTTGGTTTGACAGTAGGTAATGGCAGCTCGTTCCGATCTGAAATGTCTAGAAAATTTGAGGGACTGGATAAGAAAAGAAGTTCCTTAACCTATGGATTCCTAAGAAAACAGTGACGTTATGGGACGGCAGTATCAGGTCGCAAGCGGTGGGGGTAAAATATGACCGTATTTTAACGGCGCTGAATTGTTAACTTGGTCTTTAAAAATGAATACTGATAATGCTGACCACTACCGTAAAAAAAACGTCGTCATGAGTGCCGCTATTTGACGTTCCGCCGATATCAACGCTCTCTAGGAAACCAATATTATTTGTTTGCACAGACAAAGTTTCTGAGGCCGATATACGTAGGCGGGCATATAGCGGCACCGCTTCCTTAGGAAACCATAGCTTAACAAGGCAATGTAAGATTGCTAATCAGTATGTCTGATAAGACTTCTCTAACGTTGACGTACGATAGAGTGGACGTGACAAGCGAATCCTCTAATATTGACGTAAAACTATGATTGACTGGAACTGAAAACACATTGACGTATAAGGCTACATTTTTTTTTCTTACATCCAGGGTGCAGCAAGGAATTTTCCCAACGAGCCGTGAGATGAGAAAATTCCTGCCGCCAGTGGGATTCAAACCTACCATCTCCCGCATGAGAATCTAAGGCGTTAGCCACAAGACCTCGGGGAGACCCCCATCCTCTATTATTGATGTATGACTACGATTTACTGCAAGAGAAATGTTAAAGCAGGCTACACACGTTCAGGCGACCGGCATTCAGGCGGACTGTTCAGGCCTAACTGACAAGCCTGCCTGACCGTGTGTAGCCTGCTTTAGGGTCTTATATTCCTCATATGAACATAATACCCTAAGCGGTTTTGACTGAGTAAGGACTACTCTAACATTGTCGTAAGACTAAACGTGATTACAACTAAAAAAGGGCACCTCACATGAATGTGATTGCGACCGATAAGAAGCACATCTTATCTTGACGTAAGGCATAGCATATGGTAGCATAACAGGATAATGTACCATTTTGAATTTTGCGTTATTAGTCTTCTAGGTACTCTAGATACGTTTATAATTGAGAAATAGAATACAAAGCGATATTTTTAACAGTTTAACGAAAAAAGTGGAAGAAGTATTTTTTTATTGTTTCAAATTTATTGAAACTGGTCTAAAAAAAAATCAGGAAACAGTGTGCAGCACTTTGGACTGATAATATATGTTTTTGAATGAAAGCTGTCGCAGGATAATGTTTTTTGTGCGGCCTAAATTTCGATGTGACCCTCTTAGTTGGGGAAAATGGCTTGAAGCTCCATAAGTGTTAGTTTCGTTCCATTCTAAGATTTTCAATTGAGGGGGTCGGGGCAAAATAGTGTCAAGCTACATTTTTAACAAAACATAACTGTAGCTGATATATGTTGGATGCGTGAGACTGCCAGTTGAAATGGTTAGGGACAACAAGATTAAGTAGCTTACAGACCAGTTTGTAGTAATATCTTAGTAGTGTGATTATAGACTGATAGTTGTACATAATATCCAACATTTAGCAGCTACAGTTAAGTTTTGATAAAAATGTTGCTTGGCACTATTTTGCCCCGACCCCTTCAATTAATATCTGTTATTAGGATTATGTTGAAAATCGGTAAGATGGCACACTTCCTCTAACGTTTTAGACTTTTTTTTTACAACATATTGATAAGTGTTAGATTTCCTGACTCTACCTCCTCTTGATCTCTAGAACAATCTTCAGGAAACAGCCTTGAGAAAGGGCTGGTCCACCCTTCAGCACGTGCTAAGCCAATCTAACTTATACATTAGTCATCTCTCTAATATTCAAATTCTCTCCCCACCCCCCTTGTTCGGGATAGATCTTGTCGCGAACTTAGCAATTCCCATGATACCGCTACGGGTCTTGATGTTCGCAGTCTTGTGACATTATTCGGTGAGTACTCAATTCAGTTCGGAGGAGAAGGTCCTTAAAACATTGACTCCAAAAATATTTTTCAGGATTCCGGTAGTGGTCTGACAAGGAAAACTCCTAGGTTAATGTTGTACGAGGAAAATCATAGTGGTAGAGTTGTGGATTAAGGGCGTAAATGAAAAAATCATTGAATATCAGTGGTACATAATGTTTTTAAGATAAAAGTTGCTTAAGGTCAGAAAATATGTTTGTACAGCCCTGTGTGTAAAGAAGGTGATGGCAAGAATGTTTCTCACTGTTAGACATCGTTCACTTTTTTTAACAACGTCATATCTCTAAAATCGATCATTTTTAGTTTTGACTATTTTCCTAATGCACAAAGACTGTCAAGTCCGTAAGTCCAAAAAGGTCTGATTAAAGTTTTGTATATTGAGAGTTGGTTTTGTGTCGTATGCTTTGAAGGAGCCCATATCTCAGGTCCTCAGAACACAATGATGTAGAAATAACGGTAGCTCAAATTTGTATATATATATATCTGTCTGTTTGCTCTCTAGCTGGCTCAAAAGTGGACCAATTGTAATAACTTTGGCACTAAAATATTATTTGTGTGTTTTAAAATCCGAGTTTGTTAACCAAAAGAACCCGCCAAAAGAACATGGGTTTTAGGGCGACATTCTTGCGAGAAAAAAAAAATGTAAATTTTACTTTTTTGAGTTCATAAACTTATAAATACACTTACTGTACGTTCTTTAACGTAGGAAAACGAATGAAATAATTTGTAGGACGATATTTGTATTCGTTTTTTAGCAAAGTAAATAAAATCAATTTTCCTGAATAATTTTCAGTTCGGGTAATTAGGAAAAAAAGATTCATTTGAAACTATTCTACACGTTTGACATTCATACGGACTAAGATATTTAAATTTTGGTTACGCTCAGAGTTAAGAAAATTTCAGACAAAAAATCTTATAATAAAATATAAGAATAAATGCTCATATCTGTTAGAGCATTTATTCTTATATTTTATTAAAATATCTCGAAAACTGTTGGAGCATCGTGGTAAGTAGTGACCATTCGAAAGCTCACTAAATAGTCTACAATTATGATTCTAAACACATTTTCGATGAGACGATCTCACACAGAGAAATAAATGCTTAAAACAACGAAACTGTTGGTTCCTATGCTTTGAAGGATTCTTTACGTTTATTTTCCTCAGTGTTGTATTGCTTGTTGTTTTTATAAATTATTTTGGACGTAAAATTAATTTTCTCGTTAAACAAGATACATAAAATAATAACGAAAGTTTGATTGTTTTTACACCTCTATAGTGAAGCTATAGCAGAAGTCGAAGAGCCGAGTTTTTCCAAGATAACACGAGAGTAGATGTTTAACGTTTTTAAAAAATATTAAGTACACTGATTCCAAGCTTCCAAAATTTCACAGGTGTAAGAAGTTATGGAAACGAGCTAAGAAGACGCAGTTCCTGTGTGTCGGACTTATTTATACAATTTACTCCAATTTTGAACATTAAAATCACTCTCCTGAAAAATAACATTTCTGAGATATAGGTAACGTTATTGAAAAAAAGTCCGACTCGCAGGAACTGCGTCATCTTAGCGTGGTTACGTACATCTCGAAGAAATGGAAGATTAGCATCACATAATGACATACAAAAACATTGATTCGACTTTTCTCAGAAACGGTTACAGATATCGCCTTAAAAATGGTTTCATTCGTTTTCCTATGTTAAGAAACCTATAAAACAAGTACCTGCAAGCTTATGAACTCAAAAACGTAAGCGTGAGGAATTTTTTTGCGCGAATTTCGCCCCAAACACTATCTTCCACTAGGCGGATTCTGCTGGTTAACGAACTTGACCTTTCAAATCAGACGACAGATTTTTGTACCAAACTTAATCAAAATCGGACCATTTTTGAGCTTGCTAGAGCGCGAACAGACAAGCATATATATAAATATATATATATATATATATATATATATATATATATATATATATATATATATATATATATATATACAAATTTTTGCCACCTATATTTTCGTGATCTATAGGGTCTGAAACGTGAAAGTTTCTAGTCGGCACTTCTGGATCGCGTCATGAGGTCAACCTCATAAGCGGGTTCTCCGTATGGAGATAGGGAGTAACCGTGCTAAAAGTTAGCGACATAAACATGCGAATACCTGCACTCCATATCCTTCATATATGTAGATACCGTTTTCTCACCGAGGAGCGTTCCAAGAAAAAAATCATTTTTATGATTATCAATTTCGAGCAATTACTACGAAAGTGAGGTAAGAAAGGGGATTATGTTATTACTAACGATATTATATTTCTTAGAGAGGATGCGAGAATAAAAACATAACCTCTAAGAAAAAAAAACCCACGGCGTAACCTCCTCTGGATCATTAAGGGTAATGGTAACCCAGGGTAACCACCGCCAATCAGCCCAGCGATTGGTCCAGTCGATTCGTTATCCACCTTCTCTATTTTTCCCATGGACCCATCCTATTTTATTTAGACTATTTTTCTCGGATATTGTTCATTTTCTATATTCCTTAAAAAGTGTTCAACGAATTTTATTATCCAAAAATATAAAAAAGAGTCCGACTCGCAGGAACTGCATCATCTTAGCGCGGTTCCGTACTTATCCCTAGTCTCATTTGGAAAGATTAAAATAGAAACAGTTATTATTTTGGTTCCACTTTTCTTGAAAGGTCTTGATTTATGATTCTACCTGTATGGGTCGGCCAACCCCAGAAAGGCCTCCGCTAGGCAGTTGAATATAGTCAAGGTCTTCGAATCTCTCTTGAAAGCTATATTTCTAACAATAAATTGTTTTTTTTTTATTTTATTTAACCTGTTTTATTGTCAAATACATTATCCAACTATAAGCAATTAAAAAATAACAAGGAATAAAAACAGACAAAAAGAACCGTTCGAATAAACGAAATCAATTACTTTAAAGTTTTAAGGACTTCTTTCTCCGATTGACTTCGCCTAATCAAAACTTTCTTCAGAACCTTTTTTGTAGAGTATTTAGTAAGCTTTGGAATGGTAACTTTCCGATTACCAAAACTCTCAACCGTTTTCGAGATATTGAAGAAAATATACAAAGTTACCAAAACTTTTCATGTCTGTTAATATAACCCTTCCTTAACTCCAAACATAACCAAAATTTCAACATATTAGTTTTAATGAAATTCGAACATGCAGAAAATGTTTCAACTGAATCCCATGATTCTAAGTACCCAAACCAAAAACATTATTCAACAACTATTTTTCAAGTTTTCTCGAAAACAGTTAAAGCTGTTGCCTTAAGAATGGTTTCATTCCTTTTTTCCTAGGCCCAGAAGCCTATGAAACGAGTACTTGGAAGCATATGAAGTATGCGGAACGATTTTTTTTGCGCGACATTCGCTCCATGTTCAACCATGTTCCGGTGAGCGGATTCTGCTGGTTAACGAACTTGACCTTTCAAATTAGACGAAAGATTTTTGTACCAAATTTTATCAAAATCGGACCATTCGTCTGGGACCTAGAGAGCGAACAGACAAATATATATATATAAATTTGAACCAACGTCATTTTCGGTTCTGAAACGCAAAATTTTCTAGTCGGCACTTCCGGATTGTTTCATGAGATCAACCTTATAAGTTGGGTTTCTCCCTATGAAGGGAGGGAGGAACCGCGCTAAAAATAAAACAAATTTTACAATCAAAGTAATACAAGTATCCAAGCTATGGATTTAATAACTAATCTAAATTACCTACATATATCTATTTAATTTTTATAACTAAAATGTTATATAAAAAAACCCTATGCACAGAAACTTAAAATGCAATATTTTTGCAACTCTTATAATTTAGGCTGTAATAATTATAATTACCTATATCAGCAATATCGTTATAGATGCTGTTTTGACATGCTTCCAAGAAGTGGTCTATCACATTAATTATGTACTGACTTATTATAGGACATGATATTCCTACAATAAGTCAGTACATAATTAATGTGATAGACCACTTCTTGGAAGCATGTCAAAACAGCATGTATAACCATACTGCTGATATAGGTAATTATAACTATTACAGCCTAAATTATAAGAGTTACAAAGATATTGCATTTTAAGTTTCTGTGTATAGGGTTTTTTTTATGTATTTTTAATACATTTATTATTTTTTTTATTTTAATTTATTTTTTGTATAATTACCTATATCAGCAGTATGGTTATACATGCTGTTTTGACATGCTGTTGCTTCCAAGAAGTGGTCTATCACATTAATTATGTACTGACTTATTGTAGGAATATCAAGAACTTCATGCATATGCATGACAGGAGTCCATCGAGGAAAAGAACCAATGAATCTCAAGCATTTATTTTGAGTCACCTGTAATTTTCTCTTGTTGGTTTTACATGTGTAGGACATGCATATAGTAACACAGGCATAATGTATAAGTAATAAATTTTTTTTTATTAATTATGCTTAATACTGAGGTTCTATTCATTACAGAAAATAAGGATTGCATTATAGCAATAGTCAGATTGAATGTTGATATGGTTCGTGTAAGTCAGTTTGGAGTCCAAATCTACTCCACATACTTTACATTCTTAGACCATGTGATTGAATTGCCAAAAATTTATACTTCAGGGTATACTTTAGGTATTCTCCGAGTAAAGAGAACAACCTGAGATTTTTTACTCTTCAACAAATTTAACAACAAATGAGTAGAATTAGACAGTAAGAACCCTTTTAAACATCATGACAATAAATTTAGAATTATTTTTTTTATGTACATTAGGTAGATAAGTAGTTAATATACATAATGTGGTTGTCAGTTATAGTTATACTTACCGACAACCACTTTTTGTAAATATCTACCTGATGTACATTAGGTAGATAAGTAGTTAATATACAAAATGTGGTTGTCAGTTATAGTTATACTTACTGACAACCACATTTTGTAAATATCTACCTGATGTACATTAGGTAGATAAGTAGTTAATATACAAAATGTGGTTGTCAGTTATAGTTATACTTACTGACAACCACATTTCGTAAATATCTACCTGATGTACATTGGGTAGATAAGTAGTTAATATACAAAATGTGGTTGTCAGTTATAGTTATACTTACTGACAACCACATTTTGTAAATATCTACCTGATGTACATTAGGTAGATAAGTAGTTAATATACAAAATGTGGTTGTCAGTTATAGTTATACTTACTGACAACCACATTTTGTAAATATCTACCTGATGTACATTAGGTAGATAAGTAGTTAATATACAAAATGTGGTTGTCAGTTATAGTTATACTTACTGACAACCACATTTTGTAAATATCTACCTGATGTACATTAGGTAGATAAGTAGTTAATATACATAATGTGGTTGTCAGTTATAGTTATACTTACTGACAACCACATTTTGTAAATATCTACCTGATGTACATTAGGTAGATAAGTAGTTAATATACAAAATGTGGTTGTCAGTTATAGTTATACTTACTGACAACCACTTTTTGTAAATATCTACCTGATGTACATTAGGTAGATAAGTAGTTAATATACAAAATGTGGTTGTCAGTTATAGTTATACTTACTGACAACCACTTTTTGTAAATATCTACCTGATGTACATTAGGTAGATAAGTAGTTAATATACAAAATGTGGTTGTCAGTTATAGTTATACTTACTGACAACCACATTTCGTAAATATCTACCTGATGTATATTAAAATTGTCGTGATGTTAAAAAGGATTCTTACTGTCTGATTATTGTCACTTTTAATTGTGTATATTTATTTTTAGCTGAAGAAGGCTGCAAAATTGCAGCCGATACGTACATTATAGATTTGTGCCTAAAGACCTGATTTTTTTTTCTTTTAGCCAAATCCCAACCATGCCTAGACTTCGTAATAAAAGAATAGGTAAAGAGCAGGTAGTTATTAGTTTTTGCCTTATTAAAACTGATAAAAAAAAGTCCGTCTCTCAGGAACTTCATCATCTTAGCGGGGTTCCGTTCATATCCCTAGTCTAATTTGGAAAGATTAAAATAGAAGCAGTTATTATTTTAGTGCCACCAGTCTTTTTTTTTTTTAATTAATTATTATAATGGCGTGTCAACCCTTAAGGTCACTAACGCCATTCCTGTGTGTAGTAAAGTCTTGAAAGGTCATGATTTACGATCTTACCTGGAAGGGTCGGCTAGCACTAGGTCCCGCTAGTGACAAGGTTTTGGAATCTTTGAAATCTATATTTCTAACAATAAATTGTTTTTGTTATTTTACTTAACCAGTTTTATTGTCAAATACATTATTCAACTATAAGCAATTAAAAAATAACAAGGAATAAAACAAACAAAAAGAACCGTTCGAATAAACGAAATCAATCAAGTTATTATCAATCAAGCACTTATTTCTCCGATTGATATCGCCTAATTAAAACTTTCTTCAGAACCTTTTTTGTAGAGCATTTAGTAAGATTTCGAATGGTAATCTTCCGCTTCACAAGATTGTAAACGGTTTTCGAGAAATTAACAAAAGTATACAAAGTTACCAAAACTTTTTTTGTCTGTTAATAAAATATTTTATTCTAAACCTTCCTTTACTCTAAACGTAACAAAAATTTCAACATATTAGTGTTGATGAAATTCGAACATGCAGAAAATGTTTCAACTGTATCCCATAATTCTAAGTACCAAAATCAAAGACAAACAACCCTCCCTAGGAAGGACGCCAGGCAGTTGAAAAGCTATATCTTGGAAATCCATGTCTCTAACATTAAATTGTTTTTCTTAACCTGTTTTATTTTCAAATACATTATCCAACTATAAGCAATTAAAAAAATAACAAGGAATAAAAAACAGACAAAAAGAACAGTTCGAATAAGCGAAATCAATTACTTTAAAGTTTTAAGCTCTTATTTCTCCGATTGACATCGCCTAATCAAAACTTTCATTAGAATCTTTTTTTTTAGAGCATTTAATAAGCTTTCTAATGGTACTCTTCCGTTTAACAAGATTCTCAACCTTTTTCGAGGTATTAAGGAAAGTAAACAAAGTTACCAAAACTTTTTATGTCTGTTAATAAAATATTTTATTCTAACCCTTCCTTAACTCCAAACGTAACCAAAATTTCAATATATCAGTTTTAATGAAAGTAGAACATGCAGAAAATCTTTCAACTGAATCCCATGATTCTAAGTACCCAAACCAAAAACGGTATTCAAAAACTATTTTTCCAATTTTCTCAAAAACGGTTAAAGCTATCGTCTTGAAAATGGTTTCATTCGTTTTCCTAGCCCAAGAAGCATATAAAACGAGTACTTGCAAGCTTATGAACTCAAAAACGTAAGCGTTACGATTTTTTTTGCGCGAATTTCGCCCCAAACACCATCTTCCAGTAGGCGGATTTTGCTGGTTAACAAACTTGACCTTTCAAATTAGACGAAAGATTTTTGTACCAAATTTCATCAAAATCGGACCATTCGTCTGGGAGCTACAGAGCGAACAGACAAATATATATATGTATATATATATATATATATATATATATATATATATATATATATATATATATAAATATATATATATATATATATATATATATATACACAAATTTTAACCACTATCATTTTCGGTCTCTATGGGTTCTAAAACGCAAAATTTTCTAGTCGGCACTTCCGGATTGCGTCATGAGATCAACCTTATCCCTCCCTATGGGGGAGGGAGGAACCGCGCTGAAAGTCTGTTTAGCTATTCTAATACTAAGAATGGAGTTGTATTTCGATTTTATAAATTGTTATAATATTTTTGCCTTCCTAGGTTGTTAAGGATGTTGGCTGATAGCACTCCATCTACTGGCTTTAAAATACATTCTTAGTAAATTCTGATTGTTGCTGCTGACAGTTAGGCTGAATTTCAATTGGTGGCTTATTGCAACTAGTGCCGTTATTTTGCAATGCACCAGGCCAATTAGAAAATTGTTTACCATTTTCTAATAAGTCTGATATTTTTTTTAATGAGCCGAATTAATTTTATCTCAATTATAAAATATCTAATTGCTTGCTCAAACAACTTGGTTTAATCAAGGATTATTGCGAAATGTCTTATTACCTGAAGGTGTTATCTCAGTTCACATTTGCTTACTTTTCATAGATTTTTGGAAAAAGTACATTATCAGGGTAGAGGTTAGCACATTACCTACTTCTTTATTTTACAATTACCTTTGTACTTTATACAATAGCAATAATAATAAATATTTGAGGATTATAGGTAGCAAGAATGACAAATTAAAATGTATGAATTATCGGGAACCTAAGGAAAGGAACTGCGTCATCTTAGCGCGTTTCTGTATCATATTTATCTATAATTGATTCCGATTTTTTTTCGCGGCGCTTCGGCGACTAGGCCATTAGCGCCGACATCCAGGGTGTAGCGAGGAATTTTCTCAACGAGCCGTGAATAAGAAAATTCCTGCCGCCGCACACTGGGCAAAACGACTATTTTACGGCGACAAAAGTCGAAAATGTGATGTCGTCGTAGAAAGTCAATTTACGTGTCAAAACGTGCTCAAGTCTTCTATTCATTGAAAACAGAACAATTTTTTTTTTAGCTAGTTTAACCCAAACCTCTTTAAGACAATAAGGAAGGCAACCATTGCTAGTCACTTGCTCTTCCTCTGCTTAGTCTTGTTCCAACTACGGTCTTTGTAAGGTGTGTTTTTAAAATTGTGTGCAAATTTTATAAATTCTTTTCACTATTAATTTATTACCTAGTGGTATGTTCTTTATAAATACATAATATATATCTAATAACAGAAAGGCATATCAAAGAAAAAAAATATTAATGAAATTATTACTAGATTGTTCATATTTTGTTGATTACTCAAGTTTGAGTAAGGTTTAAAAAAAGTTCCACAAAGTTCCACTTCCAAATATTTTTTTTCGATAAGCCTTAAGCTTCTACTTTACTGTCTTGAGACTTTCAGCTCCCCCTTCTTCCCCCATTTAATGCAAATTTAAATATAGTTTAGGCAGTCAGATAGAAGCTGAAGAATCCGCGGCGCACAGTGCGCGAAAATCACCTTTTAGGTGGACAAAATTCAAAAAAATAGTTTACAAATCACATACTAAATACTGTCTAGTATTAGTAGGATTAAGGTAAAATGTAAATATTTACTTTCTTGGATCATCAACAGGCGTCGGAAGGGAATATTAATCGGACTCTAAGAAAGGGTGTTGCAGTTTTGTTCAGGTAATTACTTTTCCATATTTTGAACAGAAACTATACGTGTTTATTTAAATTTTATGTTACCGATGTGTATTGAATTAGCCTATTGAAGTGTAGATTACCACATGATCCACTTCAAGAACTGTCATTAGAAAATGAGGCTGACTCGTCAAAAGAAAATGCTGCAGGATGTAGCAGTATTGAATCAGACGATGATTGATGGATAATTCGTTTTTAGTGCATAATATAATTGTATATATTTGTTATTATTAAAAAAAAACAAGTCAGTACAATTACTTTTTTCTTCAAGTTGTTAGTCTATTTTTGTTATTTATTTCGAATTATAGCTTATGTATTATTTTTTATGAATATATGTATTATGTTTATGTAATAATGGATGCAAAAAGGTACTACTTAAATGTTCCATATATTTACAAAATGTTTTCCCAATTTTGATGTATTATGTCAAAATATTTGTGTGTCACAACATTTGTTTGTTGGATATACTAAAAACTATGGGTTATCGATTTTTTAAAAATATTTTTCCCTATCTCAGTGGCCTCAAAAATATTGAAAAACACAAAAGTATAATTTTGTGGCACTAAAAGTGGATTTTTGCCCACTGTGCGCCGGTGGGGATCGAACCCAGGCGCTAGCCACTAGACCACGGGAGACCCCCTCGACATCTAATGTTCCTCCTAATGAATTTAGAAAAATTATATATTTCAGGTAATTTGAGTTGTTCCTTAAAACTCGTTGACGACTCATTACGAATCTTCTACCACTCTTTCAGCACATTCCGAAGGAATGTATCTGTTGTGGTTGCACTCATGAAAGAATTGTATCAAAATTTTCTCAAATCTCCGTCGAACATATTTACAAAGTGCCGAAAACGACCCCCGTTAAAATTAATGTTTATGTATAAATGTCTGTTAACACGATACCCGCCAGAGATTTTCTACTTCCATCACAAATCATTCCCCAAACAAACGTTTGGACGAGTTCGTTACCCAGCAAAATCCGTCCATATGAAGAGAGCGGCCGGGAGGGGGGGGGGGTTACTGCGGTGCCAAATTACTAATTTGCTCATACCATTCGAAAGAGAATGGTGTCTTGTTAATGTCAACTAAATCGGGTCATTTGAAGTTGGATTTTACTGTGAGTTCTGTCCAAATTTAATTAAACCGCCTATGTTCGGGATTGGGTTTTACTTCTACCACTAGGAGCGCTGTTTCTGGTTCCTCCGTTGTAATGATTGTGGAATATTCTCTTTTCAAAAGAGAAAGCAATTATTATTTATTAATATAAATAAACAAAAATGTGAGTTTGGTTGTAATTAATATGTACCATAAAATGGGGTCACATTAGTACCGTGTGGTGGAATTGGTACACGCCCATACTGTTTATATATTTATCTGAGAGACGAAAGACAAATATAAACTTATGTATTTGTCTGTTCACACTCTTTGGGCAAAGTTTGACCATTTGGTATGAGTTAAATGAAAATATCCTAGCAATATAGTTTTGTAAGAATTTCACCTCACTATACTAATGTTATCACATTTTACGGTAGTATAGTACCTTCCATACACAACAATCTTGCAGAAAATTAATTCATTTTTTTATTTATTTATTTGGGTTATTTTAAGCAAATTACTCAGGAATGTTGTTTTGAGGAATTTGCATATTTATGCAGCTCCTGCGTGACGGACTTTTTTTTTACGGGCCATTAGCGCTTGGGCTATTTACAGGTTTCCACATTTCCTAAACAACATGGTAGAGCAGGAATTTGTTTCTACGGCCAATAACTGAAGAAGTGGCCTTCGTTACAGGCAAGACTTAAACCCGCAACCCCTTGCGCAGGAATTGGTTGCACTATCCATCCTACCAAGGGGATGTGACTGTATTTGTCCGGGAACTCCGTATCGCGTCGACGCACAGTGGTCAAAAACAGTCAAAAAGAGCTCAAAACTTGTTTTTTTTTTTAAGTATTTTCTCCAAACCCATTTGCCTTAGATATATGTTAAATACCTCGTGAGAGTGCCATTTCTTGAGTTTTAGGCCCCCTCCGTTGATTGCAGGACGGTGGTTAATCATTGAAGTACTAGAAACGAAGAAAATTTACCAAATCCTCATGTACCAAAATCGTTCTTTCAACTTTACTTGTTTAGACCGATAAGGTTGAGGCATGTTTTTCTTATTTTAATGGGTTGTTCGAGTTGCAAAAAAAATATTTTTGTATTTTTCGAATCGCCTTCATGGACGGAGATACTGAAAAAGTAAAAAAAATACACGTATCAAATTTCGTTTTGTCATATAGCTTTTGCGTCTCTCTAATTTCAGGCTTAAATATTCCGTGAGCATGTATAGAAAGACCCCAGTCCGAAATTAGCCGCATAAACCTGCCCACTTCAGCGCTAGAGGTGAACGAACTCGGTAAGACAGACGCGCGTTATCTCTATGTAAACATTGGAATCAAATCGAAGATGGATTTTTTCTGCAGTACTCAAGTCAGTGTTGACTGCAAAAAATGACTGACGTGATCCGAGTGAAAAATCGTGTCCTAGTCGAAATATTGTAATTTCAGGTTTCTAAATCAACAATATCAAACGTTATAGAGTTTTGAGTGCTTTAGGTTTTTAAACACTGTGCGCCGGACCGAAGCAATAAGTCTATTTCCATATAAGAATGCAGAAAATGCACTAAGAACCTTGACAATGTTGTAATGAATAAGAAATCTAAACTAAATACACTCCATTGAGTTTTGAGTGCTTTAGGTTTTTAAACACTGTGCGCCGGACCGAAGCAATAAGTCTATTTCCATATAAGAATGCAGAAAATTCACTACAAACCTTGATATTGTTGTAATGAACAAGAAATCTAAACTAAATACACTCCATTGAGTTTTTCAGATGTTTGAATTAACCAAGCAACCAACTGTGAAGTGTGAAGCTTCATTTTCAAGCTTCACGGCCTCCGGGGAACAAAAACCATTTCTTAGCCACTCATTAAACTCACAATCACCAATCTAGTTTTATTTATTTCCATTACACTAATTAAGACCATAGTTTTTTATATTCATTATATAATGATTGGATTACTTTTTAGTATCAGATAAGAAAATGCAATTAGTTTCGAATGAATATACCCATTTAGATCGGAGATAACATGTTAATGCATAGCTAGGAGGATATTAAACATATTTTTGTACGTTTTATGAGCTTTTATGTAAATTTGGTTACATTGTAATTAGCACATTTATGGCTAACTGAATTCATTTAATACATCTTTGAATTTCCTGGATATTTATATATTAGATTTAATTACAATAATTTGCATATAGCACACTGTTTAGTGTTTTACCCTATATATTTTTAACAACCAAAGTAACCCTACGGTAGAAACTTTATTTTAATGCGTTTCCAAGATCATTTAACGCATTGCTTGTCATCGCATAACAAAATAAAATATAAATAAGTAAAAATTGATAAACATAAATGAATTATCTTTAATTATGAATAAAATAATTTATTTATTCTTGCTTGACAAGTTTCGGCTTTTAGTGCCTCATCAGGAGCTAAAATGTTTAAATATTTACAGAGAAAATTATACGGGCCACGTCGTTACTAAAGCTAAGACCAATGTGCCAACAGTTAGCTGATTTTAATCGATAAAGATCGTTCAATAAACATCGATACCCAAAAGAAGTATAGTCTAACGAATAAAATCTTCGATTTTGATATGTCCATTATTAAATGATTTTTTTTTGAGGCCCGGTGGCCTGAGTGTTAAGGCGTGAGCACTTAACACTCCGTGCCAAAGGTCGTGGGTTCGATTCCCGCAAGGGCGTGGTGGCATCAGCCCTATCCTGGCTAGAAAAGGGTGATAACCCATCCAAAAATTCTTAGTCAATAGTAATGGACGTTAAAATTAAAATAAAATATATAAATGAATTGTAATCATGACTTTAATAATACCGTAAAAGTGGGTTACTTTGGCCCTAGGGTGTAACTTTGTCCCAAAACAAAAAAGTGTTTGCATCATGTGTACCAGGAGCTGATATTGTCAGATTCACGTACTAACTCAGGATTCCGCTAGGCCTGAGTACCTGCTAGAAGGCACCGACTGTTTAATAGTTCTAGTGATCTCCGCTAGGTTGTAGTAGACGTTGTTCATAGCCTATTGTAAAAGACATGTTTCTGTTCTCCTCAAACTTCCGTCTGCACAAGGAGAACAATAGATGTTTTAGCTGAAGTAAGAAATGAATATTGTAGCCAATATCATCCCTAACCAGGATATGAACTGGAATCTCGTTCAATTGTATTTCCAGTTTGAATATAGATATATTTTAAATATGATACTGGTAACTGTTAAATATCGGGTTACTTTGTCCCAAGAAAAAAGTGGCCGAAAGTAGCCCCTGGTACTAAAATTATATTTGAATATTATGAAAAACGATATTAAATATTTTTATATAATATTTACTTTTTTTATCTGTAATATATAAGGTACAATCAATATTATTTTCATTCTAAATTTTAAAAAATGCAGTAAAATTACGTACAAAAACCAGAAAATAGAAAATATCATGAGTATAATCGGAGGCTAAACTTAAACGACTGTTTGGAAGCCATTAGGTCAGAAGAAACGACAAAAAAAAAAAAAAAAAAATGATTTGTCAATTATTTACCATTTTTAAATTTTTTTAAAAAATAAAGTGCATATGTATATATGCCTGTGAGTTGTTTCCCTTCGAAACAAGCGGGTTAATTGAATCCAACAGAGAAATACAGTGATTTTTTATAGGAATATTTGGTTTGGGACAAAGTTACCCAAGCTTAAGGGCTACTTTAGCCCAAATTTTAAAACAATAAAAAAATCAAAAGAAGTGTAAAGAATATAATTTTAAAAATATAGTCTTATAAAGAAATATTACAACTACCTAAAAATGACCTTTTAATGTTTATTTCATAATATTAAATATTCTTACCGAAACATGAAACAAAAAATATCACAAAACTGGGACAAAGTTTTTGCCACTTTTACGGTAGGCATATTGAAATCTAAGTTTTTATTTTATTCATTAGACTATAATTCTTTCGGGTTGATGTTTATCGAATGGTCTTTTTCTATTAAAATAAGCTGGTTTTTGGTACATTGTTCTTTGCGTCAGTTATGCTCTGGCAATAAAGGTGTGAAACATGTCGACCATTTGAAGTTGATTTAATAGGGACACTTGCCTATAATTATAAAAATATAGTGTCGGATAAATTGTTTTAATAATATAAAATTGTAAAGTAAAAATGAGAAAAAAATGACAAGCAAAACACCCTCTGTACAATCATTGTCCAAGATATTATTGCAATTATTGACATAAAAAACACCACGAATATAATCTATTCAACTGTTGCAACGAAATTCGGTAGATGCTGTTTGTCATTTGCTATTTGACATTTCCTTTAAATATTTGCCCTTAAAAACAACACGACAGACAAAACATTCTCCTTAGTTTTTACCCATGAAAGCTACAAAGTAAACAAAACTTACAGTAATGACAACGCAACTCACGATGCTTCCGATGCTTCTTACAGTTATTATAAACTACAGAATGCAAGGACGAGTGTCACTTCATCCCCTGCTTCATATACATATATGGGGAATGTGGCGATAGTAAAGCCTAAAATAAACTTATTGTGAACGGTATTAATAAATAGAAGTATAAAAAAATATTAATCATTTTTGTCTTATTTATTTTACGGTATTCATCTAACAAGTATATCTTTGGTTTAGAGGGGGTTTAGAGGGGATATAATGTTCAGATAAATTCGAATTTTGAAGGGGTTTGACTTATGCGCAAAACATGCACGAGCCTATTAAATTGTCTACAATATTAGTAGGCAAAAAATTGCTGTGGCATATGTCTGGACACTTAACCAAGCAGACTAGTTGACTGAAATCCCGAAAGAGCGAAGTAGAGAGAGAGAGATACAGAGAGTAAGTGACACTGAAAGTAAGAGGACTCGAGAAAACGAAGGAGAGAGTGAGAGTGAGAGTGTGTGTGTGTTTGTGTGTGTGTGTGTGTGTGTGTGTGTGTGTGTGTGTGTGTGTGTGAGAGAGAGAGAGAGAGAGAGAGAGAGAGAGAGAGAGAGAGAGAGAGATGGTATCAGAAAAGGGCGATCTTCTCTAATAGGGTTCTTATTGGACATTCTTGGGATTTCCTAGTGTTCGGGGTCTATTGTGTCGCCTTTATCGGCCTTTTAGCTGCTTCCCTTCTGACACACTTTATTTGCATTTAGGGAGTTCTTTCTGCTCTCGTCAGGGCACACTCTCATCCGAGTACCGATCCAGCGACACCCAAAATAGATCCGCATTCAATCAATACTTTCAGATGAGACAAGTATTGTCTATAAGCGTATCAAATTTTAAGGAAGCTCATAAATGCTTCGCGGGGAGAAGGGCTTTATGACGTACACCGTGCAGATGTCATGGCACCTTAAAACCAAAACTTTACGACCGCAGGTATTTAAGGAGATTCTAACTAAGCATACATGGAATCGTAAACTTTGGTACGATTGACGACGAAAAAGCCATTACTAGGACTCTGAATTCAATTCGAAAGAGGAATGGGTTCCTTTCGGAAAGAGGGAAACGCATTCCTGACTAGAAAAGGTTGACAACCTAAAGAAGACGCGTCTCGGAGAATCATTAAACGTAAAATACATTATTTTATTTACATATAAGTTATTCTTCACTTATAGAGAGGCCCGGTGGCCGTGAGTCTTACGGCGGAGCACTTTTTGCCTAAGGTCGCGGGTCCGATTCCCACAAGGAGAGACGACGTTTCTTTTCAAACAAGAAGATGCGTCAGCCCTAACCTGGCTAGAGGAGGTATTTTAGGAGCTCACTGCAACGTTTAAAAAACATATACTCCACACACCCTACATGCATGGAAATAAAAGAAGAAGTTCATAACTTACGGCTACCAGGACACGAAAACATAGGACTAAGGGTGGGTTTACACTTGCTAGTTATTGCAGGAAATCTGACAGAAATTGCGACTTGTGTAAACCATGAGCAATTTATGTCTGAGATATATATTTCTATCACAAACTGTAAGTGTCGACACTTTCATACCACCAGGTGTAAACACAGATTTTTAGGAGAAGAATTTAATTTCAGAGATAGATATCTTGGCTACTAGCTGTATTGTCGATACTTCTATACCAACAGATGTAAACACTGATTATTTGTGCTTTTGGTGAATTTATCGCAAATTAGAACAAATCCAGAACTGTCCTATACATATCCATGACATAAATGTCTTGCTATTTCTGTCAGTATGTAAACCTTCAAGAGAATATCTATCCGACACCTGACATATATTTCCTGCGAGAAGTGTCAGATGTAAACGCACCCTAAGTACAAATGCGGACCGAAACTTGCAACGGAAGAACAAACTCACCAACCACTTGAATCTTACTACTAAGACATAGCACGGTACACTGACCAAACAATCTTAAACAATCGGCTGCTAGACTGGACTAATATAACAGAAAGCAAATTAAGGACGGTGAGGTCTGTAGTTAGAGATTGGCCTTCATCGTACAGATCATAACGACGTAGTAGTAGCAAGACTAAGTATCGGCCACAGCCGTGTGACTCACGATTGCCTCATGACTAATACGAACAAACCTACATGTCGATCATGCAATACAGGCCTCAAAATCAAACATATACTGACTGAGTGCCGATTAAGACGTAACTAAGAACTCCCATTTGACATGACAGAACTCCTTGGAGATGACAGCCTCCACATTGACACGATACTGCAACCTTTAAAGAACATAAACTTGTATAATAAAATCTAACATCACAATAGTTACCAAGCCAAATTATTAATTTAACTTACGATTGTAATTCGATGAAGATTTTTAAACATTCATATAACTACAAAGACGAGCTAATCCCCAATTTTACATCGCCCTCTACCGAACACACAGGCTGAACCCCTGCTTAGAAAAAAATATTTAAATAATGTTAAATTGCGATTTCCATTCGCTGGAACGATTGATCTTTCAAGATTCCATACGGGTCTTAAATAACGACCTATACGGCTAAAATAAAAAATAAGGAATTATCATTAATAATAGAATAAAAATTAGAAAATTGTATTAAAATGAGAAGACCCTTGTTACGAAATATGGTCAGCTGCTATTTAGACATGCCGGTTGGTTCACATGAAGTTCGGAAATTAACTCAAACAACATTCTTAATTTTTAATTTTAAAATTTCATAAGGCAGTTAGCGATTTTACTGCTAACTGGTTATTCGTTGGTAGAAATTAATTTAGCAAACCGTCTTACTTTCCCTTCCTGAATCGTGATCCCATATTTACTGCCCTGATTAAACGGATAGACATTCTCTCGCCTTAGAAGGCTCCCATTCCCCGCGTTGGGCGCCAAAACCACAGGGGCAGCGCGGAGGAATAACGGAGGAGGCGTCCATGCGTCTAGGGGCTATAATTATCATATCACAGGTCCGTGAGTGTTGGAGTCCATAAATCCGGGTGCGCTGCTCGTGCGTCCTGCTTTATCTGACCGCTGTGGACCACGAGTATGCGTGATTCGAGCATTAGTATCTGAAGGAGTCCTTACTGCCTTGTGAATCAGTGTTGGCCAATCAATGGATTACTCGCTCAATATTTCCTCATTCTAAACCTAATATCTTCTACCCTTGGCGTGCTTTAACATAACATTACATTATAGCGAATCTTTCCTTTGTTGGGCGAATAGAGTTTCGGATTCCTATAAAAGAAGTGTGTCCCGCATGCATTAGGTTGTGATTTTTATATCTGTGCCCGCTGAAAAAATTGTCTGCTTCATCAGGGATGTTTAGCAAGGGTGACAATCTGTAGATAGCCAGGTGCTAATGGCAATATATTCATAAAATCCTTATAAGAAAATTTAAATTAATTTAGCTTAACTGCATTCAAAATTAATAAGTATCTATTGAACAAAAAACATAGCGAATTAGAATTAAAAGAAATTTAAAACAAGCAATATTTCTTATAATGAGATGCAGATAATTATTATAGCCGTTGAGATGATTATGACTTTCAGGGATAGTTAGGATCCGGCAAAGCAAAACAGTGAGATTTTTCGAAAAAAATATACACCCCCCGAAGCATGACGTAAAATGGCTCGCTGTTCTCGAACCGTTGTTACCATGGGCCTACCAATGCTTTTCCCAATTGCTTTTGCAATGTTTTAATCATGTACTTTTCACACTCAGACAACACTTTTCCTCTATTTATTACTTAATCATATTTAATTAGACTTGCTGATTGAATTAATGATTCCTATTAAGTGTTCCTAGAGCAAGATTTAGATAAGAACTGAGTGGGTGGCCTATACTTTTGTCGTGTTTAACGGCGTATGAACTATTTGGCTACTAACGCCGGGCTATCTAGAGGTTGCCACCCCTTTATAATACCAACAGCACCTGGTCGGTCACCCATTCAGGTACTGACCACGCCCGACGTTGCTTAACTTCGGTGATCTACGGGAGCCGGTGCATTCAACGTGGCTATGGCCGTTGGCTTTCTAAATATTTACATTTCAGGTAATCCTTAGGCAAGAAGGATCAGGACTCATTACAGACATGCTCTTCCAAAAGCCAGGGACATTAGAACAATATGTATTTGCATTGGTTTAAATATAACATTAAATAATGACAAAAAAAAACTAACATAATATAGGCTGGCCTAGAATAACAAACGTTTTTTGTTTATCAATTAAACAATAGTTTATGTAGAACAATAAATTAATATTATAAAACTATTGTTTGATTGCACAAAAATGTTTTATGTGCTATTTTAATTACTTAAAATTGTGTTTACTGTTTTATAATTTTCTTCTATAATTTGTTCTTTGTATTTTTTAGCTAAACAAGACTGCCGGTGAGAATGCTTAAACGTTCAAATTATAGCTTTTTCCAAAAATCTAAATGTTTTGCTTATCCGAATGCCAACTATTCCTTAACGTTTTGTCCTTGACTCTTAATATTTTATATTTATTTTATTGGTATCGTTACGCCTAAGCATATTTCAGCAATGTGGATAAAAACTGACCAATTTACCGATTAATGTCCTTAGCTTATAAAGCTTTTGTGTGAAGGACTCTTTATTAGAATAGAATAATCATTATTTCCAAAAACTCGTTATCGAGATTTGGACACGTCATATAATAATATTATAATACATCTAATAATACATTTGCAGATTTAAGCCAGTCTGGATGCTAAATCGATTTCAAAAAATTCTTCAGTTGTGTTACACGTTCCTTGTCGGAGTATTCTTTTTAGTTTCAGGATAAGTATTTTGATCAGCTGGATGTTTATTAATTCCGGAGGCAGGCGATTGAACAAAACTGCTCCACAAAACCCCACTCCTTTCCCATAAAAAGTTGTCATATGTTTCTGAATTTTTCTTTTTCCTTTTTGCCGTTTAGAGTAGTAATGGTCATCTCCATGAATTTTAAGTTGGGATAATTTTTTTTTTTCTATTGCTAAAATATACAGCGAGGGGAGTGTTAAAATTCCTAATTGTTCAAAGTATTTCCTTGTTGATGTTCTTCTTTGTAGTTTCAATATATGCCTCACAATCCTCTTTTGAATTTTAAAGATTTGGATGGCTTGCAAGTTGTTTATGTCATATAATTGTGACTCGAAAATCCCATAATATACATTTATTAAATCCATTATGTTCAATAACTTTGAATGATTTTTTATCATGAAGCATGAAGTGTTAAGTTTTTTTTTTTTTTAATCTTGTCTATATGCCTCTGCCAGCTGAGATTATTATCCAGTATTAGCCCCAGAAATTTTCTTGTTCTATTTTTGTTTGATCAATAGCTATATTTAAAGATGTTTCATCTGTTCCTATTGCTGAAAAATGTATATGTTTTTTGTATATATATTACAACTGAAAGACATAAACTAATCTTTAAGATTATTTGGTCTAGCTCTAACCGCTGACCTGCAGAGCGAGCCTTCCCCAGAGGTATAGGGGCTGTTTGGTCTAATTGACCATGAAGAATTGGTAATGCTCGCATGATATATTTAATCGCCCCTACCAATATAGGGGTTTGATGTCCGAGCTGGGGGCCTGCCTACAGGGAGGGGAGGACATCTCCTAGCTATTAGGGAGGGATTAGGAATCAACAGGCTTCGGGGTCAGCTGGATTTGCATCTCGGAATAGCAGTCACCGACCAGCTGTCCGATGTCCGAGTGGTTGTTTTCAATTTGTTTGCTTTAACCGGAGGACTTTTCCACCCCTGAGGATAAACCTGGATCAGCGGATTAAGTGCCTTCTCTGCTGGTCGGCTAAGTCCTCAATTATCCGCAGGATCCGTCCTGTAGCTCTCCCCCACAAGCATAACATATAATGTTGGCACTATGAAATGTTCTCAATATTTCTCCGAACAACTAATAATACTATCTTCAAGAAAGACTGACCCATTACATATGCAACGAAAATAAAAAGTTAAAACTAAGCATACTTCTCAGCATTCAACATTTCTTTTATGAGCTGACTAAAATGCTTTAGGGCTTTCATACTACCTAGTGTGGCCAAATCAAAGTAGTTTCCTCCAATTTATGAATAACCAACAAATCAGGATATCCCCGTGGTCTAGTGGCTAACACTTTAGATTCTCATGCGGGAGATGGCAGGTTCGATTCCCACCAAGGCAGAGTCCAAACGACATGTCTTGTTTTAAAAAAGGCCGTCACGCAGGAGCTGCATAACTAAGCACTTTCCTCAGAATTTTTTTAGTGTAGACTACATTACTGAATAATTTGCTGTAAATAACCTATATGAATAAATTTTTTTTTTTTTTTTTTTTTTATTAACTTTTTTATTTGAAATCTGTACAAATTATTATATGTACAATTATCAAGTTTGTTGATACAGATACATAATGTAATAAATTGAACAAAACGGGTAAAGTAAAAAAAATAAAAACCATACAAATTTGGAAGGAGCCAACCATTGTTGACACTTCCGTGGCTGTCTAAATATCTATTTCAATGATCATGATACGGTTAGGTGAGTAAATTGTCTCGTGGCCACTGTCTCTTGAGCCGCCTGGGAGGATTGTCTGGTTGGGATCGGGACGATAAAGATAGACCTTCAGGATTAGGATGGTAGGACAATTTGGAGTGGAACATTTGGAAACGGGTTTTAGCAAGGTCAAGGACAAATGGAATGTTAAGGTCATTGTGAAGGGTTTTGTTTGAGACGTAGAAAGGGGCATTTACAATTTTACGGAGTACTTTTGACTGGAATGCCTGTATTCTGTTGATGTTGGATGGTTTTGCAGATCCCCAGAGTTCAAGTCCGTATGTCCATATTGGTCGAATGATTGTTTTGTATATCGTTAATTTGTTCTGTATTGATAATTTAGATGAGGGTCCAAGTAGCCGTCTAAGTAGTACGTATCTTTTGTTCAGTTCTTGTCTTTTCAGTCTCGTGTGAGGGTTCCATGTCAGTCGGCTGTCAAGGTATAATCCTAGATATCGAACCTCGTTGGATACTGGTAGTGGAGTGTTATTGAGATGTACAGAAGGGCATGGATCTCCGGTTGAGAGTGAATGTAACCTGCTTACATTTTTCCGGGTTGATTTTTACTCTCCACATTTCACACCAGTGTTGAATAGCGGTAAGATGTTCCTGCAGGTGTTGGGATGCTACTGAGGGATCGGGGGAAGTTGATAGGATGGCAGTATCATCTGCGTAGGTTGTTAGAAGGGTTTGGGGATGTGTGGGAATATCCGCAGTGTAAAGAATGAAAAGGAGAGGACCAATAATACTTCCTTGAGGGACTCCGGCATTTATGGGGCAGGTCGGGGAAAGAGTTGTGCCTTGCTTGACTTGGAAGGATCTGTTTGACAGGTAGGATTTGAGGATAAGGAAGTAGGTGTGTGGAAGTATTTGCTTTACTTTGTAAAGTAATCCCGGGTGCCAAACCCGATCGAATGCTTGAGCAATGTCGAGAAAGGCACTCGTGGAAAAACTCTTACGTTCAAGCGAGGAGGAAATAGCGTCTACAACTCGTAAGCACTGTTGTATAGTGGAATGATGGGAGCGGAAACCGAACTGATGGTTGGGAATTTTCTTCGAGGATTCTATGATAGGGAGGATTCTTTTATAAAGGAGTTTTTCGAATATTTTAGACATTAATGGGAGAAGGCTGATAGGTCGATAGGAAGATGGGCAATCGGGAGGTTTATAGGGTTTGGGAAAAACAATAACAACTGAGAGTTTCCAGGGATTGGGAAAATGGGTTGTTCTTAGGATTGAGTTAAACAGATATGTGAGGAATGTGATGGCCTTCTGGGGGAGTTTTTTGAGAATCGTGGAGGTGATAAGGTCATAACCAGGAGATTTCTTAGGGAGGCGTTTGATGATGTGTTTTACTTCTGACGGAAGAAAATCTTTGGGAGGGAGGGACAAAGGTAGAGGAGAATTCAGGTAATCTTCGATGTTTCGTGGGAGGGGCTGGTTTGAGGATTAGGGGAAAATACTGTAGTTAGGTGTGTGGAGAGAAGGAGCGCCTTTTCTTCATCACTTCTGGCCCAGGTCCCATCGCTGCGTTTGAGAGGGGAAGGGATTGGGTGGAACTTTAGGATTCTACGAGTGACTGTCCACAGAGAACAGTCTTCAGTGGAGAGGGATGAAAGGTACTCGTTGAAGGATTCTGAGCGGAATTGGGATAGGGAAGATTTCAGCTGTCGTGTCAGTCTGTTGTATGCGTTTCTGTCCGAGGGATAACGGGATCTTTGCCATAGAGCTCTGGCCCGACGCTTGGCTGCAAGAAGTTCTTGGATGTGGGCTGGGAGTTGCAGTTTGGGCGGAGGAGGCAAACTTGTCCTTGGTCGGCATGAATTGCGGGCACAGTCCTGAATAGCTCTAGTAAATTTTTCAGTGGCTTTGTCTAAGTCTGTAGGGGTTTTTAAGGGAACAGTCAGGTCTATGGAACGTTCTAAGTTAAGCTGAAATGTTTGCCAGTTGATAGGACCGGGTGTAAGGGTTGGTTGTAAAGAACGGGGTACAGGGGAGGAGAACATGGTTAGGAGAACCGCAGAATGGTCCGAGGATAGGTCGAGGAGCGATTCAATAGAAGTCGCTATACCTCCCAAGCCAGACGAGATGAAGAAATCGACTAGGTCAGGATTGCGGGATGGGTCGGTTGGCCAGTATGTTGGAGTGTTGGGAGATATTGGACGATAATTCTGGGAGTTAAGGATATCGTAAAGGATTCTGCCACGGGAGTTAGCTGAACGGCTTCCCCACATGGGGTGTTTCGCGTTGAAATCACCCCCGGTGAGGAAGCGGGGACCAAAGGATTGGAATATTGACAGGAATTCAGGATGGTAAATGGTGTGGTTGGGAGAACAATACACTGCGGACAGTATGATATCGAAGGGAGAAAGGGAAAGGGATATGGAAGTTACCTGCAGGCTTGCTGATGCGATACTGGACTCCTGGTGATGCTTGATATTGCTCTTGATTAGAATTAGAGTCCCGTGCTGCGCCAGAGATGGATGATCGGTTCGATAACAGGAGTAACCCTTAACACCGAATGACATGGATTTCTTTAAGTGTGTTTCAGTTATTAAAGCAATGTCGATGTTTTTGTCAGTTAGTAAAAGTGTGAGTTCATGTCTTCTTGTAGTAAGTCCGTTGGCATTCCACAAAAGGATGGAGAGATGGGGATTATGGAAGGGTTGCATTTTGGGATTTAGGAAGGAAGTGGGCTATAAGGGTGGTCATCAGGTTTATAAGTGGAGTGAGAAGGGTTTCGAGTTTGTTTAGAAAAGAGGAGAAAAGGATCATTGGATCTTGAGCCTGGACCTGAGGGATTTGCTTAGGTGGGGCTGGAGTAGTAGGGAATGTAGGCAGGGTTGGGGGTTGCAAAGAAGTAGTTGATGAGGTAGGAAGGGAAGATGGTTCTCGTGGTTTTGGTACGGGGGTCTGGGCTGGTGTTGGGACAGGCGGCTTCTTTTTCTGCAGCGAAGTCAGTAGAGATGAGTAGGTCACATTCGGCCTGCGGTGAGACGTATCCTGTGCTGCTGGAACGGGTGGTAGGCTGGGGAAGTGGGATGGTCCGCTGGGTGGTGAAGACTTCTTGACATCTTTTTGATGGGTGAGCTGGATTCTCTGCCTCTGCACTCGGATCGTTTTAAGCGCTTTATAGACTTCGCACCCTTTGTAGCTGGCGGTATGATTCTCGCCGCAGTTGGCGCAGCAAGGAGGTACGTCGAGTGGTTTGGGACAGTCCTTAGAGGAATGCTCAGCCCCACATTTGACACACTTGGATTTATGATGGCAGTATGAGCGGGTATGATTGAATTCCTGGCAGTTTAGACATTGTATGACGTCACCGCGACGACGTGGTTCCTCTACTTTAATTTTTGTGTAGAGTAAATATTGTTCACGAAATATCTCTTTACTTTTTTCATTTTTTTCTAAATCTACAAAAAAGAGTGGTAGCTGCGCCTTTGTGACAGGATGCCTTACGTTGTGCGCTCTTTTGACTGAGTAGCCTTTCTTGGTGAGTTCGGTGATGATTTCTGCCGGGGGAGTTGAATGATGGAGGTGGCGGATAACCACCCGGTATGATTTATCTTCTGGGAGTTGATAGCAGTGGAAGTCAGCTTCTTTATTTTCCAGGTGATGAATTATTTTCCTGTAGGAGTCACTATCGGAAGGTTTAATGACGATATCATTAAATCTCGCTCGGCATTCAAAGTTTTTTTCACCAACAAGACTTGTGAGAGTACTGCATAGTTGTTTGAAGTCAGTTACTTTTCTAATATAAATATTGGGAGGTTTCGTAGGGTTTTCTTCGGAAGTGTGAATTTGCTTTGAACAGTTGCCTTGTGTCTGAGATGGCTTTTTTTGTTTAATCTTAGGGGGTGTCAATACGTCACTGGCTTTTTTGCGTAACCTTTTACGTCTCCCCGTTGCGATATTATCGAAGTCGTTGGCTGAAGTTGACTCAATGACTGTCATGTGCTGGTCGCTAGCTTCAATTGAGGACATCGTGAGCCACAATAATTAATTTAAAAAAAAAAAAAAAAAAAAAAAAAAAAAAAAAAAAAAAAAAAAAAAAAAAAAAAAAAAAAAAAAAAAATAGTCGTCCCGGGCAGCCTCGAACCCGAGTGATTGCAGCTTGGAGAATCGAACGCTACCACTGAGCCAAGGAGGCTGCTGGAGATACTAACTGTAGCGCAGGGTGTAGTATCTGGATTTCTGAAGGAGTGACGACAGCCTCTCCGTCAGGTGAGTGCAGGAGCACCCCCACCACTAGCCTCAGCTAGGGTAAAGGCCTACAAACTGTAGGAAATGAGTGTTTTTTACTCACTATTTTAGCAGTGATCTGGTTGATGAAATTCCTTCAAACTTCACCGTAATGTTCACTAGTAGATCAACTACCACTGAGTCACTTTTCATAAACGAGGATCACCTCGAACCACTTCAAAAACACTCGTTTAACGGAGCTAGAAAAACTGCTGTGACATAGGCTATACCTGGGACACTATATAAATAAAATAAAAACGTGAATAGTTCTGCTCATTTGCATTTCTTATGAGGCCTGTTCAATTATTAATTTTTTTTCGTGTTAATACATGATACTGTACTACTTAATAAATACACAAAAACTTCATATTCCGTCTTTTGATCTGACGCAGGAACAGGATACAGTCCCCATAGTGGGAGATAGCGCTCCTTGTAGCGCCTTTGCGAACCTACGTCTGGCTGGCTAATTGTAATTAAAACAGACTTTAAAGTAAACCCTCCTTTCCAATAGACCGATTTACTTCCTTTTTACAACCCTTCTTTCTCATGAGATACCCACGACGCATACCGCATTTCGTTACAATACAGCAGAAATTACGACCGTTATGAGTATATTAGTACTTTAGGTCCGGAGTAAACCCCCCCTCCCTCCAAATAACCAGATTTAGTTTATTTTTACAACCCATTTTTCTCTGTTGATTACCACCACGAATACCAAGTTTCGTTGAAATCTAACAAAAATTACGGCTGGCAGTGGCAAATTGGTATTGTGGGTCCGGAGTAAACCCCCCCTTCTAATGAACCGATTTAGTTTATTTTTACAACGGAATTCTCTCTTTAGATCAAAATAACGAATACCGAGTTTCGTTGTAATATAACAAAAACTACGGCTGGTATGGTCAAATTAGTGTTTTGGGTCCGGAGTAACTCCCCCTTCTAATGAACCGATTTAGTTCATTTTTATATTTCACTTTTATCTATATATTACCACTACGAATACCAAGTTTCGTTAAAATATAACAAATATTACGGCTGACATAGTCAAATTAGTGTTTTGGGTTCGGGGTAAACCCCCCCCCCCCTCCCGGTGGACCGATTTTGGTGGTTAACGAACTCGTTCAATCGTTTGCTATTTGAACGCTATATACCACGTTTCATGAAGAAAAAACAAAAACTCTGGCCCCTATCGTGTTAATGTTTTTTTTTTTTATTTATATGCAACAAACGTCGTTCCTTAGACTCCGCTGTCTCTTGTGTTTTTGTTGTTTTTTTTTTTTTTTGTTTTTTTTTTTTTTTGTTTTTTTATTATTATTATTAGGAGAAAAATTTGTATTTTTTGGCGGGTCTAATGCCCACGAACTTTTGGAAAAAAAAAACCAGAACAAATAACAAGATTATGAAGTAAATGAATGCCTCCAGGAATGATGAGCATGCTGTGTATCCAGCAACCCAATAAAGTTGGGCAGCCCACTTTATTATTTCATTAAATAAAGTTTTCTTCTTCACATATATATATATATATATATATATATATATATATATATATATATATATATATATATATATATATAGATATATATAAATTTTAACGGGGGTGTCTACTAGGTAGGATCGATAAAGATTCGAAGAAATTTTTCAAAAATTCCGTCATGAGTCCAACCTCAATAGCTACTTTCCTTCAGAGGAAAGTGCTAAAAGAGCCAGTTTTACCTCATTAGACATAGAAAAAAATAAAATATATTTTCAAATCATTGAAAAATCATATTATTTCAATTATTCTCTTTGTTGAATTAAGATAAATTTACTGGAGATGTCAGTCTGAAAGTCTAATCAGGATTTGATTGTATAATTTCAACGATATCAGTGCTGAAAATGCATTGAAATCACTTAAGATTTGGAGGCTGTATCCTTTTTAGAACACAAACTGTGCTGCAGCAGGAATTTTTTCTTCTCGGCTCGTTGAAAAAATTCCTTGCTGCGCCAGGAATGCAGCGCTAATAGCCCAGAACTCGGTGTGCAGTTAAAAAAAATATCAATATTTTGAAATTATTTACGACGTAAGCGTTATACGGGAGGTTAAGGTATCCAAAAGAAAATATACTTTAAATTTTTCCAAAAGAAAATGGCGAATGGAAATCCCTTTTTTCAGGGGCGATACTCTGAAGGCGGCTTTTTATAATCTCGAAAACAACACTAAAATTATTTTGCAAGAAGAAGGTAAAATCTAGTAAATTATGAGTAGGTTTGATTTTTAATAATAATAGTATTTTGGAGAATAGTCAGCAATTCTTCATTTTCTATTAAAATATCCGTCATAAAATCGTTATGATTCAATTAATTGAAAACGTCCTACGTTCATTACTAGTAAATATCAATAGGAAGCTGCAGATAAAATTCTTAGCTGATAATCAGTAACAGCCAAATAATATGTCACATTTCCTATTAAAACGATTATTTTACTTTCAAATTAGCAAGCAAAATCATTTTTCTTGTAAAAAAGGCGTCCATGGTTTCGCCATCATCTGACCATTAAGGTCAAAATTACCGCAATGTACAACAAAATTTTTTCTTTTTTTCTTTTTTTTTTTAGAAAAGCGTTTAATAACCTTGTGCCAACTTAGAACACAAATATTTCTATGGTTACTCGGGTAATATACTAGGCAAAATTAACCTAAAAAATATCCAATCTAAATGAAGTGTTACCATACAGGAGTATATTTCAGTGATAGTAACAGTGAAAGAGCGGTGAGAGGAAGTAGCAGTGATTGACCGAACAAGAAGAGCAGATCTAAATCAATCCATCGCCCTTGTATGCAAAATCTGATGCAAGATTTGCATCCTAGAGTGACATCTCAATACATTCTCTCTAACTGCAGTTCTAACTCCATCTCAGGCTTATCACCATCTCCATTGTTTACATTCGTGTCTCTTATCAGTAGCCATTTGTAAGAAACAATTAATCACTTAACAGTTTTGTCCGATCTTGATTTTGGCGTGGGATATTTCAATCTCTTCCCTCCCAGACCTGTTAACAAATTTTAATTGGTTGTAATAAAATTTTAATTTTAACTTACTAACGACTGAAGACTTACATTTACTAATTACAGAATATATCCGTCTTGAATGGCAAGCCTCATGGTACAGCACAAGAGATAACCTCCTAAGAGAGATAAAAAGCAGTACTCATGAATGGCAAGCTAATACGCAATTAACAAGACGTGATGAAGTTGTAATTACAAGACTACGCATTGGACATACACACTTAACACATTCCTATCTCATGACAAAACAAGACAGACCTATATGCCAGACATGCAACAGGCCACTGACCATTAAACACTTACTAACAGAATGCAAAACACGAGACTACTTAACTATACCATATCACATGTCTGAATTATTTTCCGAAAGCAGCCCACACATTGTTACCATACTACGACACTTACATAAACTAAAACTTTATAACAAAATATGAGGTATGGATGTATGTGTGTGACTCACTGTAAGTGTGTGTGTGTGTGTGTGTGTGTGTGTGTGTGTGTGTGTGTGTGTGTGTGTGTGTGTGTGTGTGTGTGTGTGTGTGTGTGTGTGTGTGTGTGTGTGTGTGAGTGTGAGTGTGTGTCCGCACACGTAGATGTGGCTTAAGAAGAGAAAATAAAGTCCTCTTATTAAATCTCTACGAATACAGACACAGACATAATAATGATTTTTATCTTGCAATAAAAAATTATTTTACTTATTATTATCATAATTTTTTCAATTTTTATTAATTAACTGTGTAATTTTTCTTGTATATTTTATTTTCATCTATTTCTTTATTTTCTCATTTTTTTTTGTCTTTGTATAAATTTTAAATTGTTTTTTATTCCTTTTTTTTTTTACTAACCATTTATGTGAGCAAATCGCCTTGCTGTTGTGAAGCTCCGTAAATAAATAAATAAATAAAATTTTATATTGCGATGAACGAATGTTCCTGCATGCAAATAGAATAATAATTAATTTGATAATTTGTTGACACATTCTTAACATCTGGACACAATTAACTGACAATAAACTTCAAACAATAAAAAATACACGGGGGGGGGGGGTCTCCCGTGGTCTAGTGGCTAGCGCCTTGGATTCATAAGCGGGAGATGGTGGGCTCGATTCCCACCTCCGGCAGGAATTTTCTCATCTCAGGGCTCGCTGGGAAAATTCCTCGCTCCAGCCTGGATGTCGACGCTAATGACCTAGATGTAGATGCGCCGTTAAAAAAAAAAAAAATAAATAAATACAGTTAAAAGAGGGTCATCCAGTTACCGCGACAATAAACGCGAAGAAATACTTCTCGCTCGATGACGGATTTGACATACTCCACTAACACACTATATGCGATATATGTAACACAGAACTTACGACTGCCAGAGAAGAAGCAATTGCAGCATACCGTATGATATGCATGAACTCCTAGGCAATGATAGCCAGTACATCAACACTATACTGACTTACCTCAAGAAAACAGGACTATACAACCTTATTTGATGAAGGTCTGCAATGTTGGCTTATAAGATATTATATTTCCATCGACACTAAGCACATTTAATAAATTACATAACTACACACAACTATAAATAACAAAAATAACCATCCTGATTTCTTGGAATAGCTAAGTTCAGAGGATACTGTTCTTTGTGTAATCGCCATTGAAGCGGGACACTCATACAATAAATAAATAAATATTATTGGTTATTTATAATAATCCCTAGCTAATCAAAGTGTACGTCATGCAGGCGTTGCGTAACTAAATTCAGCCCTTAGCGTGTTCACTTTACATCATATCGGTAGGGAATCTGCTTAAACATTCTGATAAAATAATGAAAGGACTAAATTATTTAAAAAAAAAAAAAAAAAAAAAAAAAAAAAATGCTATTTTAGTAATCCCATAGTTCCAAACCCACGTTCACCTATGGGCATATTAATAATTTTTTTCTTGACTAACCTTCCACTAGTAATGTAAAAATTGTTCTTATTTTCACAGTAACTCTTTCCCATTCTTGGGCAATTTGTGCAACGAATTCCGTTGCACGAAAGCAACGTTCTTTCCACATTTATGAAAATTAAGGTAATAAAAATAATGAAGTAATTGAAAAGAGGAAGTTTAAAAATATATATATATATATATATATATATATTATATAAATACATGAGCACTTTGTAATCTTAAAAACAAGAAATAGGTGGAGAAATTGTATTATGTGCAAGAAAAGCTTTCTAAACACTAATAAAACTATTGATGTGCACAGAACTAGCTCAGTCGGAGAAAACTGTTCTGGATGTTTCTTAATTGTTGGTTTTGTTCAGTCGAAGAGGAAATATTACTAGTTTCTAATTTAAGCTTTCCAAATGACACCGCTACGTCAGGGATATGGAAGAACACTGAAATGGATTTTAATGGGCAATACCATCTTGTGCGGTGAAAATCAAAGTAATCTTCTTGAAATAAATCAATTTTCTATTCTTTATATCAAATGGTTTCTAAAATATCCAAAAAATACATTTCAATTCTTTATATCAAATGGTTTCTAAAATATCCAAAAAATTCATTTCAATTGTTTATATCAAATGGTTTCTAAAATATCCAAAAAATACATTTCAATTCTTTATATCAAATGGTTTCTAAAATATCCAAAAAATACATTTCAATTCTTTATATCAAATGGTTTCTAAAATATCAAAGAACTTGTCATTAGATGTAAAAACTCATTACATATTCTGAGAGTTCTTGGTAACACAAAATGGGGAGCAAGCAGGAAAGTAATGCTAACCGTCTATCGTAGTTTCACCAGATCTCTCCTGGATTATGGATGCGTTGTGTACTCGTCTGCTAAACCCACTACTCTTAACATGCTCAACATAATTCACAACACCGGTATTCGATTATCGCTAGGTGCATTCAGGTCTAGTCCGGTTATAAGTATGCTTGCAGAAGCAGGAGAACCTCATTTACATATAAGGAGAAATATGCTAATGGAGCGATATCTTTGTAAAATGAAGGCTTTTCCTCCAGCTTCATGTGTAAGTGGCATAATACAGAATTCGTATGCCGAGAATTATGAACAAAAAAGAAATCATATCCGACCATTTATTATAAGATGTAAGGAAATCGAAGATACTTTTGGCTTGGTAATTCATTATATAAAAACACACATACATTCAAGAACACCTCCATGGACAATACGTAATTTCAACATAGACATGACACTCACCAAATTCAAAAAGACAAACCCAGCTTCAAATTTTCTATACAAACAGTACTTCACAAAATTCGCTTCAGAATACAAAAACTCCCTAATTCTTTACACGGATGGCTCAATAACAAAACACGGTGTAGGAGCAGCTGCAATCTTGCAAGATGATGTGTACAGCAAAAAACTTCCACCAAATGTTAGCATCCTTGGAGCAGAACTGCAAGCCATTCTCCTCGCGTTGAAGAGTCTGCCATCAACACAACAAACACACATCATCATTTGTAGTGACTCTTTGAGTTCACTGCAATGTTTACAAAATATATACACGACACATCCCACATGTATAGAAATAAAGGACGAAATACACAACCTACATGCTTCTGGTAAACATGTAACTCTGTGGTGGCTACCGGGACATGAAAACTTAGGACTAAACACAATTGCTGACCGACAAGCCAAACTTGCAACAGAAGAACAAACTTACGAACCACTCGACTCGTACTATGAAGACGTAATACGTTACACTGACCTAACAATATTACACTACTGGCAACTGGATTGGACTAACACAACAGAGAACAAACTGAGGACGGTGAAGTTTACGGTAAAAGAATGGCCTTCGTCACACAGAAAATCACGACGCGAAGAAGTCATATTAGCCAGACTACGTATCGGCCACAGTCGTGTGACTCACGAGTACCTAATGACTAACAAGGACAAACCGACATGCCGAACATGTAACTCAGAACTGACAATCAAGCATATACTGACTGACTGCTATTTAAGACAGAACCTTGATGTACCTATAGACTTGACAGAACTCCTCGGAGATGACAGCCACCACATTGATACAATACTCAAACATTTAAAGGACATAAACATTTACAACAACATCTAAGTAAATACCAAGTCAAAATATCTGGTTAAAATATTTTAAAATTATTATATAAGAAAATGCTCGACTAAACCTACTTTACATCGCCCTCTACTGAAAAGACAGAAAAAATGCACTTCGCCATAGATGCGGTGCGATAAATAAATAAATAAATAAAATATCCAAAAAATTCATTTCAATTCTTTATATCAAATGGTTTCTAAAATATCTAAAAAATTCATTTCAATTCTTTATATCAAATGGTTTCTAAAATATCCAAAAAATACATTTCAATTCTTTATATCAAATGGTTTCTAAAATATCCAAAAAATACATTTCAATTCTTTATATCAAATGGTTTCTAAAATATCCAAAAAATACAGGTCAATTCTTTATATCAAATGGTTTCTAAAATATCCAAAAAATACGTTTCAATTCTTTATATCAAATGGTTTCTAAAATATCCAAAAAAATACATTTCAATTCTTTATATCAAATGGTTTCTAAAATATCCAAAAAATACGTTTCAATTCTTTATATCAAATGGTTTCTAAAATATCCAAAAAAATACAGGTCAATTCTTTATATCAAATGGTTTCTAAAATATCCAAAAAATACGTTTCAATTCTTTATATCAAATGGTTTCTAAAATATCCAAAAAAATACATTTCAATTCTTTATATCAAATGGTTTCTAAAATATCCAAAAAATACATTTCAATTCTTTATATCAAATGGTTTCTAAAATATCCAAAAAATTCAGGTCAATTCTTTATATCAAATGGTTTCTAAAATATCCAAAAAATACGTTTCAATTCTTTATATCAAATGGTTTCTAAAATATCCAAAAAAATACATTTCAATTCTTTATATCAAATGGTTTCTAAAATATCCAAAAAATACATTTCAATTCTTTATATCAAATGGTTTCTAAAATATCCAAAAAATTCAGGTCAATTCTTTATATCAAATGGTTTCTAAAATATCCAAAAAATACATTTCAATTCTTTATATCAAATGGTTTCTAAAATATCCAAAAAATTCAGGTCAATTCTTTATATCAAATGGTTTCTAAAATATCCAAAAAAATACATTTCAATTCTTTATATCAAATGGTTTCTAAAATATCCAAAAAATACATTTCAATTCTTTATATCAAATGGTTTCTAAAATATCCAAAAAATTCAGGTCAATTCTTTATATCAAATGGTTTCTAAAATATCCAAAAAATACGTTTCAATTCTTTATATCAAATGGTTTCTAAAATATCCAAAAAAATACATTTCAATTCTTTATATCAAATGGTTTCTAAAATATCCAAAAAATACATTTCAATTCTTTATATCAAATGGTTTCTAAAATATCCAAAAAATTCAGGTCAATTCTTTATATCAAATGGTTTCTAAAATATCCAAAAAATACATTTCAATTCTTTATATCAAATGGTTTCTAAAATATCCAAAAAATTCAGGTCAATTCTTTATATCAAATGGTTTCTAAAATATCCAAAAAAATACATTTCAATTCTTTATATCAAATGGTTTCTAAAATATCCAAAAAATACATTTCAATTCTTTATATCAAATGGTTTCTAAAATATCCAAAAAATTCAGGTCAATTCTTTATATCAAATGGTTTCTAAAATATCCAAAAAATACGTTTCAATTCTTTATATCAAATGGTTTCTAAAATATCCAAAAAAATACATTTCAATTCTTTATATCAAATGGTTTCTAAAATATCCAAAAAATACATTTCAATTCTTTATATCAAATGGTTTCTAAAATATCCAAAAAATTCATTTCAATTCTTTATATCAAATGGTTTCTAAAATATCCAAAAAATACATTTCAATTCTTTATATCAAATGGTTTCTAAAATATCCAAAAAAATACATTTCAATTCTTTATATCAAATGGTTTCTAAAATATCCAAAAAATACATTTCAATTCTTTATATCAAATGGTTTCTAAAATATCCAAAAAATTCAGGTCAATTCTTTATATCAAATGGTTTCTAAAATATCCAAAAAATACATTTCAATTCTTTATATCAAATGGTTTCTAAAATATCCAAAAAATACATTTCAATTTTTTATATCAAATGGTTTCTAAAATATCCAAAAAATACATTTCAATTCTTTATATCAAATGGTTTCTAAAATATCCAAAAAATACATTTCAATTCTTTATATCAAATGGTTTCTAAAATATCCAAAAAATACATTTCAATTCTTTATATCAAATGGTTTCTAAAATATCCAAAAAATACATTTCAATTCTTTATATCAAATGGTTTCTAAAATATCCAAAAAATACATTTCAATTCTTTATATCAAATGGTTTCTAAAATATCCAAAAAATTCATTTCAATTCTTTATATCAAATGGTTTCTAAAATATCTAAAAAATTCATTTCAATTCTTTATATCAAATGGTTTCTAAAATATCCAAAAAATACATTTCAATTCTTTATATCAAATGGTTTCTAAAATATCCAAAAAATACATTTCAATTCTTTATATCAAATGGTTTCTAAAATATCCAAAAAATACATTTCAATTCTTTATATCAAATGGTTTCTAAAATATCCAAAAAATACATTTCAATTCTTTATATCAAATGGTTTCTAAAATATCCAAAAAATACATTTCAATTCTTTATATCAAATGGTTTCTAAAATATCCAAAAAATACATTTCAATTTTTTATATCAAATGGTTTCTAAAATATCCAAAAAATACATTTCAATTCTTTATATCAAATGGTTTCTAAAATATCCAAAAAATACATTTCAATTCTTTATATCAAATGGTTTCTAAAATATCCAAAAAATACATTTCAATTCTTTATATCAAATGGTTTCTAAAATATCCAAAAAATACATTTCAATTCTTTATATCAAATGGTTTCTAAAATATCCAAAAAATACATTTCAATTCTTTATATCAAATGGTTTCTAAAATATCCAAAAAATTCATTTCAATTCTTTATATCAAATGGTTTCTAAAATATCCAAAAAATACATTTCAATTCTTTATATCAAATGGTTTCTAAAATATCCAAAAAATACATTTCAATTCTTTATATCAAATGGTTTCTAAAATATCCAAAAAATTCATTTCAATTCTTTATATCAAATGGTTTCTAAAATATCTAAAAAATTCATTTCAATTCTTTATATCAAATGGTTTCTAAAATATCCAAAAAATACATTTCAATTCTTTATATCAAATGGTTTCTAAAATATCCAAAAAATACATTTCAATTCTTTATATCAAATGGTTTCTAAAATATCCAAAAAATACATTTCAATTCTTTATATCAAATGGTTTCTAAAATATCCAAAAAATACATTTCAATTCTTTATATCAAATGGTTTCTAAAATATCCAAAAAATACATTTCAATTCTTTATATCAAATGGTTTCTAAAATATCCAAAAAATACATTTCAATTCTTTATATCAAATGGTTTCTAAAATATCCAAAAAATACATTTCAATTCTTTATATCAAATGGTTTCTAAAATATCCAAAAAATACATTTCAATTCTTTATATCAAATGGTTTCTAAAATATCCAAAAAATACATTTCAATTCTTTATATCAAATGGTTTCTAAAATATCCAAAAAATACATTTCAATTCTTCGAAAAACTAAAATTATTTCGAAAGATGAAGGTTAATGTAGTAAAGTACGTAGGATTTTATAAGAAATATGAATTTTTTTCGAAAATGGTGAACAATTATTCAATTTCTATTAAAAAAAAACGTGGAAAATCGGTCATAAAATCGTTATAATTCAATGATTCGAAAAAATCCTACGTACTTTTCTAGTAAATATTATGGGGAAGCTGCAGTCAAAATTTGAAGTTGATCGGGCAAATATTGAAGACGCCAGATTTGAAAAACATAGTTTTTATTTATTTATTTTTTTTTTCATACTTTCTTGTTATAAAGATAAAAAAGTGTTGTTTAATTTTGAAATGTATTAAAGGAATACCAACAAGAAATTTAACAATTCAAGAGGGACCAATCGAAGCTCGCTCAAAAAATTACCTTCAAATCAGCACCGCGTTCACTCGGCATCGGGATTTCAATCGGAAAATCGTATTTTTTCCCCATTTAAAAAAAAATGTTCTTAACATAAACACTCTTTGATATCATTTTTGATTAGTTAAGGAAGAATTTTAGCCCATAAAAAAAAGTTACAAGGTAGTAAAACCCTAAAAGAAAAACCTAATTCTAGGTTTAGAGCCCACGGGAGAACACAGATGAGATTAGCTACTCAATTAATTTGCCTCCGACATTGCTTAAGTTCGGTGATCGGAATTGATTTATGCCAGATATCCGTTTGGCTTTCCTCATTTTCTATGTAATTTTTAGCATGATAAATAGACCTCATATCACAAACCATTGCCTTAAAATTAAACCCAACAACTTCAAGAGGAGACAGAAACTATTATGGTACATTACTAAGTATTAATTATTTACATTTTCCTGAGGGGGTTAGGAGTTAACCTATTTAGACCCCGGGATAGCTAACCCAGATCTCATGAGGGTCTAATGACGTGAGAGTAGACCAGGAGAACAGCCTCTCAGGACCCCCTAGGACTGGACAATGGAACCCCCGTGGTCAGAGAAGGCATTATTGATTTCTACGGTATAGCTGTCAGCTGGTAGATCGCTACTAGTCAACAGGTAGTGTTTGATCGGTCAACCTATTGACGCTCTTCAACATGAGTCAGAAGAAAGGACAAAGTCAATGTTAACACGTTTCTCTTGATCACTTAAGGCCATATTTACAAACTTTAGGCTAAATTTGCAATCATTTTCCTTTCATCAAAGAAATATCACGTTAGTTACAGTAAGCATGAACTCCGCTGTACCATGTGCAAGCTGAAATAAGAAGAAGAAACCCTCCATTTCCTTGCAGTATGGCCAGTTCTGAAGGAGTTCAGGCTCAAATATTACAGCAAAACATCTCTTATTAAGGAATAGTTAGTGAAGGAGCAAAATGATAGAAACTGGGACGTCCTCTACAAGTACCTCGACGTCATTTATAAATACAGACAAATTCTAATCCGGCAATTTAAATATTGGTATGATTTATATTCCCGTATACATTTTTTCAAATTATACTAGCTGTTACCCGGCGTGCTATGGTACACCAACTTTCTTCATCTATAAAAGCAAAAATAAATTAGAAACCAAATAATAATAATATTAAAATCTAATATCGCAAATCTGTAACTATTTGGGTTCATTCTTTCGAACTCGTGACCTCCGAAGTCTGAGTCATAGACAATTTTGGCCTACCCTACGACACTCATCGTATCAATACCTACCACGTGTGCCACGTTTGGTCAAAATCGGTCAAACGGTGTGGATTTGCATAAAGAACAAACATACAAACAGACAAACGGACAAACAGACAGACACGTGATTTGTATATATTTAGATAGATTTGTCAGAGTTTGATATTATATTAATTCTATTGTTACTGAAATATTTATTTTTCATTGATTATAAAAGAGTGATCGTTTTTTTGTTGTTTTTTGTGTGCTTTTAATACAATACTCTGATATTCTGGGAACGAAAATTACCAATCCAGCTGATTAGCCTTGCACAAGCTTTTTTGTAAATTTGAATTAATTCTTCCTAGAGCTGTGTACATTTTAGAAGAAACATATATTTACCTTATTCAAGCATTCATTCAGTAAACATGAAGGAGATTTACTTTGCTAATTACTGACTTTATGACATTTTCAAGTAAACAAAAAGGTCAGAGAAGATGAAATATTCAAAAACATTTTACAAAAAACAGAGCAAGTACGTAGACATTTACTGACTTATTCAACGCCATAATATTCCATAGTACAGAGCAAGTACGCTACTGAACTTCTGAAAAAAATTGTTTGTTATCACATTTCATGAATAATTGAAGACAACACTGTAAAACCTTTACGTTTGGAACGCTTTTCGAGTCGGTCCCGCGCTTATACGCCGTGATAATGCGGTTATCAGCATTTTCATCGATTTTCATTGCCTTAAATCCAATTATGACCGGGAACTCCGGTCCACTGTGGGGGGCCTCTAAAGTTCTCCTGGAATACGGAAAGTTCACCTTGGCTTTATATTGATCATCCTTGTACAACATCTTTTGCAGACTACATAAAAAAAACATAAGATACATAACGTGCGAAACATAGCGTAAACAATCCATCTTGTCGAGGAATGAGCATAGTTATGCATCTCCTGTGGAACGGATTTTTCTGCGACTAAGGTTGTGCTCTCAGAATTTGCATGTGGGCATTTCTTTCAAATTTCTCAATTATTTGAGATATTAAAGAAAATAGGGGGAATGCTCACACCTAATGCTGGCAAAACTGTTTATATCTAATATTCAATTAAACAAAATATCATAAATTATCAGCAAGACAGCTGGACTGGGCTAACTGATAATGAATTATGGTGCATTTGAGGAAAAGCTGGGAAAGTAACTACAGTCGAGTCCCGCTGATAAAAACTAATTTGGACCGAAACCCTGTTCGGATTTGTAAAATTTCGGATATGGCAGAGGATTGTCATATAATGCCACACACATTGCTTTTTCGGCCTGTTTTGGTTCACCAAAAGATCACCGAATTTATTTCTTAGATAATGGTTTGCTTTTCACATTCTCTGTAAATGTATGTACCTACCATCAAAAAATAAAACTCATGAGTGGAAGTCCAGCTACCGTGACAGCAGACGAGAAGAAATTGTACTTTCTTGACTCCGAATTGGGCACACAAGACATTTACTACAAGCCAATTTACTTGTGACATATGCAATAGAGACTTTACAGTGAAATACTGAATAACCAAATGCAGAAGACAACTTATTCCACATAAACTGAACATTCCACATGAACGATTCATTGAAAAACGTCAGCCAGAAAATAAACACTATACTCTCTTACTTACAGAACACTAAACTATACAATTTCATTTTAAGGCATCAGCTGAAGATCCCATGGCCTTCAGGCATATTACAGACATTTTCAAACAAGGTATTTTTTGGGAATTAGTGAATCAAATGTATTATCACAAAACTGGTTCATTAGAAATCGTAATCCATGCGAACCGCTGATAAAATGATTTGAACCCCCCCCCCCCCCGGGTTCAAAACTTGAAATTGTAATGGGACGCTTTAATCTTTAGAAAGATTCTTCTAGAATGAGTAAGGCACCTACTTGGAACCAAATGAGAAACACTCACTTTCTCAACGCTGTTCGGCGGGAGCACATATTACACAAGGAGCATTTTTCTTCCATTCATAACTTTTTTTCTTCTGGTCGACAAAAAAAAATCAGTGGTCTTAGGAGTGAAAAGGAGGCGAAAACGGTAATCAGTCAAACGCTGTGACTTATGTTAATGCTCGGTGATTGTAGAGTGAATGCGGTGATTTGGAGCTGGGCCTTTCACATTCCTGGAGAGCGCGTGCGGGAAGTGGTCCTGCTTCTGGACATTTAAACCACATTACCTCGCTGGAAGCCATTACTTCCCCGGATTCCGGATTCGAACCGCCGACCAATCACTCTGGGACAGTTACTTGTCACAACAAAGGCACTCATCATTGGAATTGTATTTCAGATCGCTCTGAATCCAAGGTCGAGTTTCCAGAAGTCATAGCAGATAATTCGGGTTGAAGGTCGGTCCAACTGGTTCCATATCTTGGGGGATTAGGATCGAATCGCAAAATCAAAACAATGAAGTCGGTCCAAAAACAACAATTGGATGAAATTGTATATAACAGCTTATAGATATATAAGTGGATAGAGAAGAAGAATACGTTTCTTTACGGCGAAATTTAAATATTCAACGGAAAGGGATATTTATAATTTATTCAATAACATGCACTAGTCTGCCGCCAATCCGAACACCACTAATCTGAAAATCCTCCTAATCACTTCCCAACTTAAAGAAGTAGCGCAAGCAGAGAAGAAGGCTAGGCTATGCTTTATTGGCTGTTCCACTCGGTGATATAATGCCTGCCGTCCATAAATAGACCCATAAATCCCGTGTAAAGACTTTGTGTAGGTCGGACATTTAAAGATTGTCCTTGTAAAGATAAATAAGTAAAGTAAAGAAGTTGGAATTGGTCTCGTTGCCATTATAAAGCTATGTAATATTTAGGGGTAAGGCTCCCTGCTCTATATCCGCATTAGTCGGATTTATACCTCCCCCTCGGCTAGCGCACTCTTTAAAGATGCATTTTTATTGCAGCTTTGCATTCATGTTTAGTGGGTCCTCTCCTGACATCCGTCTTCATTCTCTCGAGGTTTGGGTGGGGCATGTCTTCTCTCATTCTTATCTCCCTCTCTCCCCTTCTCCTTTTCTCTCTCTGTCTCTATCTCTCTTTAAAACTAAGATTAACAAAATCATTAATATAAAACTGAGATGTGTACCATTGAGTAACCCCTACGTCCGATAAAACTAACAGTCCTAACATTTCTATCTCATGTTAAGAACCATGTAAATATTGGCAGTTAATAATGATACCTAACTATTGTAATTATGTCTACATGAACCAACTGTTAATACCAATAATCCACACTGTTCGACCAATTTTGACGAAACTTGCCACACAGGTACGTCTAGATCCAGAGAGTATCATAGGCTAGGCCAGCTGTCTATCAGCTGTCTTTCTCTCTCTGCTTGTTCCTAATACAAATTTACACCGTTTGACCGATTTTGACCAAAACTTGCCACACAGTTAGGCCTTGATCCGGGGAGCGTTATTGGCCAGGTCAAAATCGCCTAGGACTCACAGTTCGGAGGTCAAGGGTTCAAAACTGTGAACCCGAGTGAGATTAGCGTTATTAGATTTTAATAATACTTATTTGTTTTCTAATTTATTTTTGCTTTTCTAGATACAGAAAGTATGAGTAGAGTGGCACGCCGTGTTACAGCTAGTGTTCGATAATATTTAAGTCTTGAAGTGAAGTGTAAATATCACCAAAGCCGTAATTCTAGACTTACATTCAGTATCTACAAATTGTTTCTGTTTGTTTTAGGATGGAAATAAAGACCTTAGTAGACGATGTTGTTTGGGTGATAAAATAAACAAAAAAAAAAAAAAAAATGAAACATTTAACGACCCTAATTTTGCGGACCTAAAACGACCGACAGTTCAATTAGCGAGATAGAAAAAAAACATCGCAAAAATCTACAAGAAAAAATTTAGAGCGCTGGCTATAATATACAATTAATTATAGTTAACTCCTTAGAGATTTTAATACGGGGTTCAAATACAATTCGGTAAGCCAATGGCACCATAAATACAGTTTTATTAATCCCGGATAAGAACTAATGGACCCAAGATACTGGGAACGACCATTGGCAAAGTACTTTGACACGCCATCAAAGACTGAGAGAACGACTGCTTGGAGTTTTATCACCAGTTAACTGTTTAATTGCACAATTACGACCGCGGAGAGGTAATAACACATTAAAGGCACAATAAAACACTAGTACAATTACTGAAGGGAGACCTACAATTTACTAACATTGTAACTCCGGGTCTTACATACATAGTACCCGGTCGTAAATCATTCATCAACTCCATTCAGGACATTCTAGAAATCACTGAATTCCTATAAGTAATAAAGTCTTTGGAGGATTTCTTCAAGTTCCATGTTTCAGGGATATAAAACTTGGAATTCTACAAGGAGATGCACTCGGCTCTTTCGTGTTCATTTTATTGGAATGTCTGCCAAGTTTTTGACCCCACTTGTAGCAGATTGTAGTAGGTTTAAGGCGGAGCAAAACAAAATTTCCCTGCTTTAGGGTGAATCTTTATAAAGTTTTACAACCTGTTGATAGCTCGTTGCAAATGGCCGAAGAGCCTTGGACAGGGATTCATTCAGAAATAGATACATCAATTCTTCTTTGTAATATGCTTGTGACTACTTTTTGACTTACCTACGTCATATACATTTTTAATATATGGTTTTTTGATAAGTAAACTGTTTATGTTTTTACTGTCCATGGAAATAAATCTGCCAACAACCAACGTGTCGTTTGGGTTGGTACAAAAATAATGCAGATTTTTATACGACCAATTCGTTCCAGATGGCGAACAACTGTTAAGTGATCCACACCGATTTCATGTTACCCGAATTGCTATGCGATGGTTTTCTTCTATACCAAAACCGTCAGTTCCTTATGACTACCAACATAAGGCCTACCGCGCCCGTCATCGAGATTAAAATCTCAAAGTCGAAAGTTTTGTATCCAATTTCAGAGGTCCTTACTCATAAATAAAGTAACACCAACAAAACTAATCTTTGAGGAAAAGGCATATTGTTAATCACTTTGTATAATTCACTAATTAGACTTCAAATTAAAAACACTTACCTAAACAAAATGAATACTCAAAACCTGAATTATTTTTGCACCAACTCAATAGTTGGTGTTTCGATAAAACAAAATCATATTGAAATAAGATCTCATCACTACTCGGAAGGAGAAATCCACAGACCGTTAAGCCTCTAAGCGAGCGCTATTAGAATATTGATTTTCGTTCTTCGTGGGAGGTTTAAAAATGGAATAAATCAATTACAGAATGTATTTAATTAAAGATTGTATCACTAATTGATTGGAGTCCTAACCAGTTCATTAAATCTACGTGATCTCCGTCTATCGGACAACATGGCAGTTCTTTATTGTTATCGGTGTGGGAGGTTTAGGCTTGGTCTTTGGTAATCTTTGAGTTCTCCTTGGCTATCCTTAGTTCATAATCCATGGTACTCTTGTATTGGTGTCAGTGTGATTTGATTTGTTTTATAAGATTTTAAGGGCAAAATGCTTCAAAGTTTTTATTACCAGATTTTTTTTTTTTTTTTGGCCCCTATGTTTAGCTAACTGTTATAATGTATTTGTGCTGTTTTTGCACTTTGTATGAATGTTCTTCTCTATTTTTCCACTGATTATTTATTGACTCATTTTTTATTGAATTATGTATATACCAGAATCCGGTAATTTGTATCCAATCATGTATTTACTACAAATACATGTTTATTTTTATTTATATTTATATATTTATTTGTTTTTATTAATTTTAGTTATTTATTTTTGTATATGTATTTTTCCTTCATGTTTATTATATATTTCAGCTGTTTTAAGGAAAACTATTATTTTTCGGTCTTTACCCTCCGCTGAGATTTGTGGGGTTGTTCAATTTGTCTAATTTCAATTTGGCTAACCCGTAAAAGCCTCATTGGTCCCATTACCTTGAAACTCCGTCCCTGACCTTCTGTATTTTTTGTTTAATGTGGTTTGGCATATTGGCTTTTTTTCAAAAGGAATTCATATCAATTTGACTGTAACACAATCATGTCCTAGGTACCATTGATTAAAATGTCAAATTTTGTATTATTTACAGTATTTATAGGATGCCGCTATATAAAGTATAAATTTTGTAATATAAATTGAATACTGTAAAATAAATTAACTAGAATTTAATTTTAAATGAAAAAAATTAGGTTATTAAAATAAATTTTCCTTAAAGATAATTGCATTAAAATAAACATAACTTATTTTTGATTTGATTGATTTATTTATGGAAGTGCAATTCATTTAGTAAAATAATTCAAAACAGATGTTTCGAACAAAGGAGCTTCAACTTGCCTAACGACAGCATTTATTTTACAAAGAATTTTTTGGCAATAATCTTTTTATAACAAGTTTTGTAGATCATTAGAAATATTTCTGACGGTATATTCTTGTTTCAGTTCAATTCAAAATTAAAAGTATTTTATTAAGTTATTAAATAGTACAATGTTTCTTGTTATTGGCCTAGTGTTGTGGTTAACTAGCATTAGTTTGGCATTATTGTGTTAATTTATTAATAAAGACTTTATTGTCATTCAAGATTTGTAAATATTAGGTTTATTGGTATTATTGTAACTAGATTAAAACAACTAACCATAGGAACTAACAAAATTATATGGTAACCCCCCAAGGCTAAAAGATTCAAATCTTGAAAGCATTAAATAAAATAAAATACAGTATTTAAAAATGCGCACTTATTTTTTGATCAATCTCATGTTATTCCTTTAAAATCTGTCTAATTAACTATTTATGGATTGTTTATTTTCCGAAACAGCTGTTAGTCCAGTCGATTATGTGTGTAGCTTAGCCATCTCGTCTCCACCATCCCTTCTCTCACCCCTGCCTTCATCCCTCTCGTACAATTAAAGCTAAGAAAGGGAGTCAATAAATTAACTACGCCCTGGAAATTATACACCTACCTTCCACTAGACCGGGGGGTCGCTTCGGGGGAAAAAATAAATAAAACTCCTTCTTCTTTAATTGTTTCTTGCAAATGTAGGAACACTCACTGGAACTGTTTGTTAATTAAAAAAACTCCCCCTTCCGTTGTCTTTGAAATATTGTCTTTAATTATAAAAAGGTCCTCAGTGTGCAGGATGTTAAACGTAAAAAAGGAAACAAAATATGTGGAATCCCCAAGATTCATGGCCTATTCCAAATCTAACTACTTCTATTGAGAATGTTTGTTTATTTAAGTGGATTATACAAATGTTTTCGAGACTGGTATATGTGAGAGTTTATAAGAACTAAAAAAGTCCAACTCGAAGGAAAAGCGTTTGAATCTTAGCAAGTTCTTATCGCTAGGGCCATTTGAAATGCTTGAAATAAAAACAGGTAATGTTTTGTTTTGACATATTGTGAAAAGTATAAACACGTGCACCAATGAAATCACAACCTTTTTTTTTTTTTGCTGAATAATTAATTATTTATTTATTTATTTACGGAGCCCCACAACAGAAAGACGGCTGAATAATTAATTACTGCGTAAGACAACTAAAAAATACTATAACTCATTATAAAAAGCGAGGAAAATATAAGCAAAAGGTTCAAAGTAAGGAAACCAGCACTTCCGATTTTTCGTCACCTATTTCTAAAACTAGAGATCACACTTTTGAAAATTTCGTAAATATCATTTTTGGAGACAATTTATTAACGAAGAATGAATGGCTTCACCACAAAGCAATTTTTCAACATTTTTGCAGAAAATCTCAAAACTACTCGCCCTTTAAAAGAAACTCACTAAAAACTGATTTCAGATTAAAAACTGGTCCTTATATTAAAAATACAATGACATTCACACAACTGTCACATATAAAGTAACATTTGTATGCAATAAATTATGGAATTTACATAACGAGCTGTGTTATCATAGCAAGTTTACATGCAACGGAGTTTTCCATACTTCCCTCAATCCTCTCCTTCGACCTTTTCCTTTCGTTCTTCTACTTCAATGTCGTGTTCCCGGGAGCGAATGCCCTGAAGGTATGGCTGATTTTTCTGTTTACCAAATACATGGGTTGAACCCGTAGTCGCTTTTATCTGAGATCATCACGGCATCATATTTTTTGTTTCGCATTTCTTTATCCTTCACATACTATTATAGAGATTCCGATTGGTTACTTCCCACCTGACAAAAAAAAAATTATCACTCAAGAAAATGATCCAACAGAACTGTTGGAGCGATAGGCCTCAGTGCGGCTTATCCTGGAAACTATGAATTCGGGCACCCATTTTCAAATCTATTGTAATCTAATATAGTTCTGAATGATGTTAGTGTTTAATTGTAAATGTCTGGTTGCATATTGGGCAAAGTGGTTTCTTTTTTTTTGTTTTGTCATTACATATCAGTAGGGGAAGGTACACAACGGCAAAAATATTCTTCTCGTTAAATTAACAGGCTCTTTTTTAGTGACAAGTATTAGTGAAGGCCGCAAGTACAAGTGAATTGGAATGGATTCTATTTAAAAACGTTGAGGTTGCTGGCAGAGAAGGAAGATCTTGAGGTAAATGAAAAACGTCCTGTTCCTTCACAAAAGTTTATTTTTCTACGCGAGCGCTTTTGGCAGCTCCTGCCACCATCCTCAGAGCTATAATGAGTTCAGCTTCACTGCTGAGGGCTGATACAAGGGGGTCAGCCCTCAGCAGTGAAGCTGAACTCATTATAGCTCTGAGGATGGTGGCAGGAGCTGCCGAAAGCGCTCGCGTAGAAAAATAAACTTTTGTGAAGGAACAGGACTTTTTTCATTTACCTCGGATTCTATTTACTAAGCGACAAGTAACCTACTCCACCAGCGTTCTGTTACGCAGTTGTCTCTTGTGAACTGTCCAACGCATGGTTACCTAGCGACTGCAGATTTGAATTCTCGTAGTTCGCTGTCTCTTGTCCTGTACCATACTTCTTGGCACTGTATGTCTATGAATTTCTCAATTTCAATTGATTTATCTATATATAATTATTATACAGGGTGTCCCAGTATATGTTTCCACCCCCTTTTCCTCCTAGAGTTGTTGGAATTTCGAAATGAAACTTGGTAGGTCTTAGTTATGTTGCATGAGGTTACTTTTGAAGGTTTAGTTGACTTTGTAACATTCTCCAGCGCATCTAACTCTTGATTTTTCAATGGCGGCAGGTATTTTTTATGAGGAATTCTGATAGAAAATTTAATTTCAAGACTAATTTATTCCAAAACATCTTTTGATCCGACGCACCGTTTGCGCGTAAAACGCAAAAAACTAAAAAATGTCGCCCTTTTGTAGACAAATTCCTATTTATCACTGAAACCAAGCCTTGTACGTAAAAACACCTCAATGTAAACGTTGTAGCCTATTAATTTTCCTTTCAGATGATACCACGATCAAAGTTGTAGATTAAGTATTTAACGGGGTATTGTGAATGAAAACAAAGGCAAATTGTTTTTTTAGTTTTATGATATAATAATTTCATATGGAAAAATAAATGTATTCTGTTCTCTTTTATAATAATTTTTATATACTTTTTTGATAAAGTAAATAAGTACTTTTTTTTATTGTTTATGTCAGCTACTTTTTTTTCTATATCGATTTTCTGAATTGTTACTTTTTAAAACTTTTAAGGTATATTTTTCATTCATAATATCCCGTTAAATATTAAACCTACAACTTTGATCTTGGTATCACCTGAAAGGAATATTAATAGGCTACAACGTTTGTATTGAGGTGTTTTTACGTAAAAGGCTTGGTTTCAGTGATAAATAGGAATTTGTCTAAAAAAGGGCGATATTTTTCAGTTTTTTTTGTGTTTTACGCGTAAACGGTGTGTCGGATCAAAAGATGTCGCGGAATAAATTAGTCCTAAAATTAAATTTTCTATCAGAATTCGTCATAAAACATACCTGCCGCCATTAGAAAATCAAGAGTTAGATGCGCTGGAGAAAAACTGGAGAATGCTACTAAGTCAACTAAAGCTTTAAAAGAAACCTCATGCAACATAACTAAGACCTACCAAGTTTCATTTCCAACAACTCTAGGAGGAAAAGGGGGTGGACACATATACTGGGACGCCCTGTATAATAAAGAGAAGGAGATAAGTAAAGATTGTCTATCGGTTAACGTTACGCTGGAGTAAATAGGTGGGAAATTGTCCAACTCCTCAGTGTATTCCAGAATGTCGCCCTCCAGAATGTCCTGGATTTATGGCGGAGTCAAACGCGCCACTTCTTTAATGAGTTTTTTCTGCAATAGCTCTGAGGGTTGGTATAGCTCTCGCTGTTTCTCCAACTCCTCCCTTCTTTCTCTCCCTCCTCCACCTCCTCCTTGTAGAACGGACTTCGAGACACCGTGTTAAATGTCTCAGAAATATCCGCCTTCTTGTCTTTCATTAGCTCCTCTACCCCTTTATTAGGACCTTTTTACAGTCCAGCTGCTTCTTCTTCCGGCTTCCACTTCCGGAAATTGCAAGAGGGTGGGGAGGGGCTGATTAAAACGCCCGATAAATTTCGAACTGCATTTGAATTCGTATTGATTTTTTTTTTCTTTACTTTTCTCAAGTTTCTCGGTTTTCATCTGAAACTCATCCAGAAAACCAAAATGAGGATTTCCAAGAACATACGAAAAATACTTGAAAGATGCCAAGCTACCTCTGGCTGGGTTAGAAAAGTAGCTTCCATGGTTCCCAATGTTAGAGTCTGCTTATGTAACCACTGGAACATTTTAAAATTTGTCAAGAAATGACATTTCTACTAAGACTGTCGATAAGTATCAATAACACAGGCACACAAAAAATAAAGAAATTGTCTTTTCCTATGTCGCCATACATATCATACTGTGTATTTTGACACGCTGAATCCGAATCGGAAGTCCGTTTCACCCCATCACGTCAGGTTTAAGAGCATAAATGAAATTTGATGAAAATCAATTTTTTCCAAAATTACAAACAAATAAAGTGATAGTGACAGTAAAATAATATTTAAATTGAGTAGATATAATGCAGGTGAGGTTAGATCAGTGGTAGAATACTGGACTAATTTGCTAGAGGACCTGAGTTCAAATCCCGAGCAAGCACTAAAGGATTCTATCTTCTGGTGTCTTCTTTCATGGGTTGGATTCGACCTCCCTGACCGTCGTTAGGCCAACCCAGCCTTGAAATAATTTATTAATAATAATAATTTATGGTGCCAAGGATTTGAATTCAGAATCTTTTCGCTCAAGTGTGTTTCCAACTGCGCTACCGAACATCGCATCACAGTATGACAAGCTAATTTGTCTAATGGCGCAAATTATACAAAAATCGTTCAAAAAATATTGCGAATTCCTCAGGAAGAGTGTAAGTCCAAGGAGATGCAGACCTTGGACTAAGAGTCTGGAGGGTTAGAAGAGGTAATGACACAGAGGGGTTAGACACCCCAAGAGATGGGTCCTGTAACGGGTCACTTAGCCAAGACATGGATCTTAATACACCTACTTGGAGGGATAATAGTACCTCTGTTCCTTCGGGACCTGTCCTTAAGATGGGGGTCTTAAGTGGTTCAGCACACAGGAAATACTCCTCCAGTAGTAGTTCTTTGTCAACAACTCTAGGACTTATGGCAATATGGCGTCATTGGATCAGCTGATCCATGAATTGTTGTTTATTTTCTAATTGTTATTTACAAAAAAAAGTGCTACGGATTGCAGCCAACGCCCCTTGGTTCGTTCGGAACACCTTGCTCCATCGAAGACTGGGAGTTGATCCAATCGCATGTCACATCGAAGAACTGACGCGAAGGCATCAAGACAAACTACCTCTTTCTTCAGCTGCCACGATCTACAACCTAGGAGTACCTACAGCCCGACGCCTCAAGCCGAGGCTGTATCAAGACATTTTATTTTAATGTATTATTGTTATTATCTTTTTTTATATTTTTTTTTGTTTTGTTTTGTTTGTTTTCTTTTTCTTTCAATTTGCGAAAAAACAATCTGTTTTGGTCCAAAATAAAATATTTTTCTTCTTCTTCTTCTAATTGTTATTAATTTTATTCATAGTTTTAATTAAATATATTCTTGTCTTGATCGGGTTTCTGGCAGAAAATGTGCACACAGAACATGGGCGTATAAAAGGGGGGGGCCTGGGGGGCTGTAGCCCCCTTACTTCACCACCAAAAAATTTTTTTTTCTATATCTCCAAAGGTTTTAATATTTTTAGATTGACAATTACGTTTATGCAGAGGGTTACAACCACTATCTTTTTAGGGATAAAAGTTCTATTTAACACTAGATTTACCAGACCAGTCATTTCGACTAGTCGTGCAATTTCAATTAAAAATTCCTACAACCACGCTGAAATCCTTCTGAAGGCCATGCGCTTTGTGATTACAACCACACAAGCCGAGCAGAGTAAACCTGCATTGCGCCTATATCAAAACTAACTATTTGAGAATTTACCTTGATACGATCAGAGCAAGTTGGAGTTTATGACTCAAGATGCTACTGCATCAAAAAACCTTATCACAAAAGTACACTTTGACTGAATGCTATTTCCTCAGGTTAGTAATAAACAATATACGATATCTGTAATCTAGAATTACAATACTAAATTGATTTAACGGAAAGAAAAGTGCAAGGTGGAATTGTGGATTACAATATAGAGTTAGGCTTATGACGTGAGATATGACGAATGTAGTTTGACTGAGAGGCCATGCGGGCCTGTCCGTGCAAAGGGTTCATAAAGTTGTGGAAGTATAAGTTGCACTTTACGCGTATACCACCATCTTAGGGCATCGATGCATCGGCTCTTTTATGTATTGGTCGAGGCAGTAGTTTACTGGTAGTAATATAACTAGTGACGTCATTATTTAACCTGAACGTATCTGACAAAGAGGTAGACGATATTACATAGTTGCTAGACGGTTGCGGTTATCTTAATGAACCGGTCGAAAACCTTCATAATGCTTTGATGTTTATAGATTCCTTTATAGTTATATGCACTAAACCAGTGCTTTTCTGAGCTGTGCAAGTAGGTAATTGCAGGCGGGCATTGTCTAGATTATACATAATCATTGTTGCTAAACAATGCTAACAGTGCGAGTTAAACCTAAGGACTTTTGTTAATGCATGGACGTGGAAATAACAATATATTGGCTCCCAGGACATGAGGACACAGGACAAAGCACTCAAGCTGACGTACTGGCTCGGACGACGGTAAGACAAAATCGACTGGACATACACGGAGTTACATTACAAGATATGCAAACTGAAGCCAGAAGATTTACTACAGAGAAGTGGGAGCAAGCCTGGCACATGAGGACGGATAACAAACTTCGAGAAATCAAACGAACAGTAAGTGAATGGCCTTCAAGCAAAAGGGATAATAGAAGAGACGAAGTGATATTATGCCGCTTAAGAATTGGCCATTCCCGACTGACACACTCTTATCTCATGACAAGACAGGACAGACCGACATGTACACAGTGTAACACACCGCTGACTATAAAGCACATACTGACTGAATGTTTACAGCGACAAAACTATGACTTGTCTTATAATATGACTGAATTACTCGGCGATGGAAGAAAATATATCTATGAGATACTGAACTACCTAAACAAGACCAACTTACTAGCCAGATTATAGCATAAATTTAGAAAGGAAGAAGAGTGAAAACAACCCATAGAGATTTGTTTATATACACCATTATTGTTTATATAAAAAATTGTTTATTTATATACAAAAAATAATATAGAATGCATGTGTGTGTGTGTATGCAGGTGTGTACATGTGTGCATGCATATTTGTATGCATTTTGTATTTATATATTTTGTATTTGTATGCATTTAATGTATTTATTCTATTATATCTTAATCTGTATAATTTGTTCGTATATCCTGTATATCCTACTATTTGTATGATTAAAGAAATAAGTAGAATAGTATTCTCCTATGTCTAGAAGTAGAATAAACTATATAAACATAGTGTAATGTATATTTGTATAATTTGATGTATATATATAATGTATATATTGTTGATGTATGTATATATGTGTAATGTTTGTTCTGAGCATGTCGCTATAGTTGCGAAAATCTCATAAAATAAATATTAAAAAAAATATAATGCATGGACGAAAACTTCCTGAGAGCTTTCATTATTTAAAGAGGCATTTCGCAAACACCATAATATGTGTCGTTTCATGCGTTGGCAGTTTTTAGAAGATCTTTTTTATACGCCTGAAAGGCCTCAGTAAATGAATACATTTTTCTAGACGTTTTCGATGAGTTCATTACTTTCGATACTGGCGGGAATGTGCAATATGTAACATTCGTGGGATAGGTAGTATGAAGATTATACTAACGTGTAACCACGTAGGGACTATATAGTGCTAATACTTTCCGTTATGGTTTTATTCGCCGTGTGACAACCTATGTAATGGCGAAGTTATGTCAACTACGTAATAACCTTGCAGCAGATCTGGATAAACGGACAGAATCCGTGAAGTTACAAACGAGTCTATATTCTTGAAGCAGTGCATTTCTTAGCAATTTGAAGGGTTTAAGAAATGAAACATGCCATTAAAAAAGATCCCGCTTCAAATCCGGACGGAAGATAATTCAATTCTTCTGATTTCACTCAAAAAACATTTTTTTTTTTTTTTTTTTTAATTTTTACACAAATTTTATGTGGATGGGACTCACGAACGTTTTTGTCCTAAGGGACGCACGTATAATAGAAGTGATGTCATCGGTTGCCTCAACAGAAATTGATTTTGTCAGGAAAGTATGCCAGCAAATTAAATTTTAAGTTTTGCGGAAATTAATCAATTAACGAATTTAATCATTACGTATTACTGATGTAAATGTAAATCAACGGGTATATGTAATACATATACAATTTATTACGAGAAATAAACAACAGGCTTTTATGTTTTTCAAATGACATATTCATGATCATCCTTTAAAGGAAAATCACACAAATCATTTTTTTTTTTTTTTTTTTTTTTTTTTAGCCTACTGTGTTCAAGGGGTTATGATAGCAAAGTGTTTTTCCTTCATAGTATGTTATTTCGTGGGATCCAGCATTTAGTTTCTAGAACGTCAGTATTTCGGGATTGTCACCTCAAAACTAGAACAAGTACTACCTCAACTTTGGGGTGAGGATGGCGTGCTTATGTTTACGCGTGCTTACAGAGTGAAGCTCATTGAGAGCAGAGAAAGAGCACAGTGGCAAACATTGCTAAGTCCTACGGATTTGAAATGCTTTCTACTTTGTCATCTGCTAAGCTATGTTTACTTCTCTTTAACCTGACGTGTTTGATTTCTTCGATATGCTCTTTGCTCTCTTCACGCGCCATTCTGTAGGAATACTAAAGCGTTCGCCCAAAGTGCTCCAATTGAAGCTAGTCACGTTGGTCTCATCTAATGGATACTACAACAAACCTAATATTCACTGGCAAAAATAATACAAAATATTGTGATAAGAAGTCCTCTTTTCTAACTTTTCTTCACAATATTATTTTCTGATTGCGCTGATACCGTTATTGAACCCCTAGGACGGACAAGGTCCATTAGATTTCGGATCAGCTAGAATCTCCCCTAACCTGAAGGGCCCACCAACCCCTGCATTGGATTAACCAGTTCTTGAACATCACTTCCACCCCTCGGAGGGGATTAAAATTCGCAGGAAATGAAGGCAAAGGTAATTTCCTCCTTTGTTTCTCGGGCTTTACTCCTTCCTCTTGAAGACAACCTTCAAGCAGCACTATAGCAATTATGTGACTAATGAAGGTATATGGTCGGACCACACACCGCTCATGGGAGAACGGAGATAGGGGGTTGGTGGGAGGATTAAAATTAAATGTGGGAGCAGGTTTATTTATGCTTTTCTCCCTTACTTCTTTTTCTACCACTTTGTTTTTATCTTTCGGTGGTCCTCGGGCTCCCGCGGTAAGTGGGCTATTAACGGAAAGTAGTAAAACAATAAAATATATGTTTATTGCTTATCAATGATGAGGCCTCTTCACATTTTATAGGGGTGGGAAAACTCTAACGGGCGCAATAAAATTCTTATTGCCTGGAATCCGCAATTCGAGCACCTCCGTTCTCTCTATATAGGTTTCCTGGGGTTGATCGGATCTTTAATTCACCTGATTTACCAATTCAGAAAATTGTAGAATCCAAGGAGTTCAGTACTAATAGTGAACTATTTGTCTCTTAGCATGAGTTTATATAAAGGGGGGGGCTTAGGAACGATAAAAATCATAAACGCTTTTGATATATATTGAATAAGATCACTTAGTTCCGAAAAAATAATTTTTATTCGGTGTAATAGCGTTTTAATTGGATATTTATTCCAACTTCTAGATTGTTAGTATTCCATACCTCCCAAATGCTCTCACCCCCCGAAATTCTCCTGACCCTTCCCCCCCGAAATAGTTTTCTTTATACGCCCATATCTCTTAAGGATTCTTATTTAATTTATATCGGAATTGAAGAAGTGTTTTAGGTAACACCTTGATCTTTAAGGAGTCATACTGACAAATTCATTGGATTCTAAAGAGTAATAGTAACTTCTAAAGAATATTACTGTCAAACGTTTTGTTTCCCATCTACGTCACGTCTTAAATGGTTTCACTGTGACAACCAAGTCTCATGTTACCATGTCTTTAAGACCGAGTTAGATTTTTAACAATATATCAGTCCTTATTGGCCATCCTGCTTTATACCGCCGATACGCAGTTAGCTGGAACTACTCCTTCGTGCCGTAATTTTTGTTTGTGATGATAGCCATTCATCAACAGTAAAGGTGGCAATACACATTTAGTTCAAATCTCAAGGCCGGTACTGCACAGTTTGGCCTCAATTTTTGGAATGTACGGGTGTAGGAAACACACGATATAGTTCAGTTAAACAACCTCAAGGCCGGGACTGCACAGTCCAGTTATAGTAGACCCACTGCATGTGAAGCAAATATCCTCTTGTCCACAAAAGCAGGCCTGGCTTGATTGGACTGTACAATTAATCTATTGGTGTTTTGGTTCTACTTCGATAGACCGTACAGGCCAACATTGGCCTGAAGGCTGGCTCATATTGGGTGAGGATTATCTAAAGATTTGGACTGCGCACTCCAAATCTCGAGATATTCCTTACCGTGTATGGGAAACCTAAACATCAACGTCATTAGTTAGTTTTCTGCAGTATCAGTCCTGTGGAGTTGAAGGTTGCCTAGGATTTTTTTTATGTAAGGGTGAAAAAACACTTTTTTTAGATGGACTCGACTGTTTGTTGATTCGTCACTAATTTACTATGTTGGCCTGTATTTTGTCCTAAGCCTACGTACTACCCAACATTTTGGAATGTGGGTGTGATATCAAAATGGAGTATCATGTGCGTTTCATACGAAAATGTCGATCCCAATTCCAATCTCTTTTCCATAGTAAGACCAAACAATTTTGTTAAATACTAGTAGAACGACAAGTATTATTAAAAAACTGTTAGGCTTCAAATTCATTTGGAAAATTGAGACTTCTTTAAAGACATTAGGACCTCCTTTTGAAACCCTCCTTTACTTTACTTTCCTAACCAAGTCCGGAAAGAAGAAGAGCCCAATCGCTATCTATTTGTTGTGGAACCGTTGGCTTTAAGAGTCGGCCTGGAAACTACCCAATTCGTGCTAATAGAGTTGCTACCATTGCGGGGTGTGAACCCTGAGGGGGTAATAACCTTCAAGAAGAGGGTGATCTACATGAGGGTCAGAGGTCAGCTCTTCTCCGCCCTCCCTTATCTCTATGGTCTGGGGTATTGGGCACCTTAACCATTTCCTTTCTTTACCTGAAAGTACATATTTTCTTCTGATGCTTTTTTATTGACCTCGCTCAAGTATTTCTAGATTTAAGTAAACAAGCAGTCTCCAAATGATCTATCATTACAAGAAACCCACGAAACGCCAAATAAGGAAATCTTTGTTCACGCCTTTTGTTGATTTCATAGACAACTCAATCTTGGGTATATAATATCTTGAGTGCCTTTTTAAATCAATTCCTTCAACAGGAACAGAAACTTCAGGGAATCGCTGACAAGACAACGTGATGCGCAGTTTATCTTCCAACAATCTAACCCTTTGTAATTAAAAAAGTACAGTAACAATACAGGGTTTACCCGTGTTTTCGTGGCTAACGCCTGTGATTTTCATAAGCGAGACGGGGCTTCGAGTCCCTCTGGCTGTAAGAATGTTTCTCATCTCAGAGCTCGTTTAAAAGGTTCCTTGCCGCACCATGGATGTCGGCGCCAACGCCTCATTTGTATGAAAGTCCTAAAAAAACTTACCAAAACAACTACCAACTCCTTTTTATGCTTCTAGGAGATGTAAATTCATTCAATACAACATGGGCATTCAAATTTCATAAAACATAATAAATCAATAGTGCCACATTACTTGACCAATGATTGCTTCACAATATCCAACACAATTATTATCCGAGCAGATTCGTTTCATAATATGAACCAAAATTAATTTAAAAAAAAATGATTGAACAACTTTATATAGACAAAAACCTTTAAGAGAATGTCAATTGGGAAGTATATAAATAAATGAAAAGTTTAAAAATAAGCCCCCTGAATTACGAATTAAATTTTCCCACCAAAAGTTCCTACCAAAATCAATTTGCTTTTAAGTGACAGATGCCGAAAATTCCGATACACTTTTACCCGTGAGGCAAAATTTGGAGCCACATGAAAACTTCATGTCACAAGAATGCTTCGTATTACAAGTATTGAAGTCGATTCAACCAAAGGACCCAAAGCTTTTGGGTACAAACATATCGTCATTGTAATCTGAAGCCAGACGATGATTTATTTTATGTTATCGTTTACAATGCATCACCTTGTGTGATTAGCACCGGGGTATCTATAGTTATCGTTTACAATGCATCACCTTGTGTGATTAGCACCGGGGTATCTATAGTTATCGTTTACAATGCATCACCTTGTGTGATTAGCACCGGGGTATCTATAGTTATCGTTTACAATGCATCACCTTGTGTGATTAGCACCGGGGTATCTATAGTTATCGTTTACAATGCATCACCTTGTGTGATTAGCACCGGGGTATCTATAGTTATCGTTTACAATGCATCACCTTGTGTGATTAGCACCGGGGTATCTATAGTTATCGTTTACAATGCATCACCTTGTGTGATTAGCACCGGGGTATCTATAGTTATCGTTTACAATGCATCACCTTGTGTGATTAGCACCGGGGTATCTATAGTTATCGTTTACAATGCATCACCTTGTGTGATTAGCACCGGGGTATCTATAGTTATCGTTTACAATGCATCACCTTGTGTGATTAGCACCGGGGTATCTATAGTTATCGTTTACAATGCATCACCTTGTGTGATTAGCACCGGGGTATCTATAGTTATCGTTTACAATGCATCACCTTGTGCGATTAGCACCGGGGTATCTATAGTTATCGTTTACAATGCATCACCTTGTGTGATTAGCACCGGGGTATCTATAGTTATCGTTTACAATGCATCACCTTGTGTGATTAGCACCGGGGTATCTATAGTTATCGTTTACAATGCATCATCTTGTGTGATTAGCACCGGGGTATCTATAGTTTGCCTACCTTTAATAATGTCAACGGCACGAGTTTTTCGCCTGGCGTTTACCCATCGGCTTACAGATTACCCATTGGCCCTACGTTGTTTAGCTTCGTTGATCGACGGGAACCGATATATTCAACCCGGCTATTCCCGTTGTTGACCAAGACGCCAATATTTATATGACATTATGGAAATCATTTTAGTGGTGTCAAAGCTAACTAAATAAGTCAGAATAAGAGTTCATCTACCATTCTTTTCAGAATCATTGAATTATTTCGCAAAATGTACTTTTGATTGCTGACCATCTACTATTTTTGACCAAAAATTATATTTCATTTGTTAAGGAATATATTTTCTATAAGGGATTATAGGTTGTAAGGAGTATCGCATTTGTCAACAAACCCTATAAGAATCTAACAGGTCTCTGGGGGAAGAGAAGTTGTCCAAGGCGCTATAGTTGCCCTTCGACTTGAATAAGAATGGGATTGACCCTCGGGAAATTGTAGTCATTTTTTAAGGATATATTTTCCGAATATCTGTCTCTTCAATCTGACATCGTCCAGAAGGTCCATTTATCAGCCGAGGAAGGTCCTTGGGCTATCTGTACCATTCTATCGAGAGCCGATATGAAGGGGGGATCGGAGGGGTGACTCAGATGCCTTGGGGTCCGGTACGGGGTCACCCCCGCTTTATTACCGCCAGTCCTAGTTTATTCATCCCCCCCGTCCCCCGGTGTGGAGTACTCCACTCACGTACGCTCTTTGTTAATTCTGCACTTAAGCCTACACACCCCGGGTGATGGCGAACCTCAATGTGCTTCTATTGACTTGATTAGCTATGATATCACAGTGATTGGCCTTATAAAGGAATTCTCACACTGTTAGGTTATCTTCATCTTAAGAATACATACACTATCTAAACAGAAACTTGTACTATCTAAACACTACCTGCATCTGCTAAAACTGCCCAAACTATATGATGTACCTATAATATCTAATTTAAACTGCCTACATAACCTCCAAATCTATATCTTCAGACTGCCTAGCCCTACCAAAACACTTTTCAGTATATAAACACTACCTCGCACTATCTAAACATTACGATGCGCTATCTAATCCCTACACGCGCCTCCTAAAACTACCCAAACTATCTAAACTACCTATAATCTACAATGCCTACATAACCCCTAAATGTAGATATAGGCTACCTTGCACTATCAATAGCCTGTATTGGAGTATCGAAGCACCACCTTGCAGTATCTAAACGCTACCTCGCACTATCTAAACACTACCATGCACTATCTAATCAGTACGTGCACCTCCTAAAACTACCCAAACTATCTAAACTACCTATAATATCTAATCTATACTGCCTACATAGACTGCTTAGCACTATCTAAACACTTCCTTCCATGAAATATCACTGCCATCCAATACATAAACACTACCTTGTAGCCAACGGCCGTAGCCACGTTGAATGCACCGGTTCCCGTAGATCACCGAAGTTAAGCAACGTCGGGCGTGGTCAGTACATGAATGGGTGACCGACCACGTGCTGTTGACATTATAATAGGGTGGCAACCTGTAGATAGCCCGGCACTAATAGCTAAACAGTTGATGTGCCGTGAACTACCTTGCACTATCAAAACACTTCCTTCACTAAATAACATTACCTTTCAATATCTAAACACTACCTTGCACTATGAAAAGATTTCCTAGCACTATCTAAACACTACCTTTCAATATCTAAACACTACCTTGCACTATCAAAACACTTCCTTGCACTATTTAAACACTACAATACACTATCTAATCACTATCATGCACTCTCAAATCACTACATGCACCTGCTAAAACTACCCAAACTATCTGATCTACCTATAATCTAAAATTGTACACATAGACTATCTTGCACTATCAAAACGCTTTCTTGTACTAAATAAAAACTACCTGGCACTATCTAAACACTACCTGCACCGGCTAAAACACCGAAACTATCTGATCTACCTATAATCTAAAATTGTACACATAGCCTATCTTGCACTATCAAAACGCTTCCTTGTACTAAATAAAAACTACCTGGCACTATCTAAACACTACCTGCACCTTCTAAAACACCGAAACTATCTGATCTACCTATAATCTAAAATTGTACACATAGCCTATCTTGTACTATCAAAACGCTTCCTTGTACTAAATAAAAACTACCTGGCACTATCTAAACACTACCTGCACCTTCTAAAACACCGAAACTATCTGATCTACCTATAATCTAAAATTGTACACATAGCCTATCTTGCACTATCAAAACGCTTCCTTGTACTAAATAAAAACTACCTGGCACTATCTAAACACTACCTGCACCTGCTAAAACACCGAAACTATCTGATCTACCTATAATCTAAAATTGTACACATAGACTATCTTGTACTATCAAAACGCTTCCTTCCACTACATATTTGCAACGTCAAGAAGAACCTGAACCACCTAGAAAATATCTTGGCAGACCTTACTTACTTATCCTCTATGTGTAGATAAGTAACATAACTTGTAATACCCATCCTAAAACGAACAGTGCTAACGGACTCGTGTAGTCCAACCACCTCTAATTATGGACGCACACGTCTAAGCAGGGTACAATGTCTGATGAATATTTCATCGCACCTCTCTCGGTGATTCTGACTTTCTCGAAATCTTAAAATATAACACAAAAATGTACCGGAAAAAATAAGCAATTTTAGAAGGAATCTATTTTCAAACTAAAGGAATTTAAGATTTTTTTTTTTTTAATTCCTGTACTTATTATCTTTAGTGATGCGTTTAATTAGTGAAATCCAAAACAAATCAATTGTAAAAAAAAATTTGTTTCCCAAATTAATATAATGTTTTCTTAATTGTGGAGGCTTTACAGGGTTCCAGATAATTTTTATTATAGATATTTAAACGTGGAAAATGAAATTAAACCACTTTCAACACATCTCCCTCACTTCGACTTGCTGAAAAATGTGTTCAGGATCACCTATTAAAAAAGATTGGAAACAAAGTTTTACATAAAGCTCATCGCACCCAAAATAAAACTTGTGAAGGAATTGAATTAATTTCTACTGCTGAGTCAATTTTTATTTATTTTTTTTATGCGTCCAATAGTAAACCACTAGCTCCTAGTCTTTCTCTTTAGATGAGCGCGATATATGCTGCGTTTCATTGCTAAATAACAAAAATTTCGACGGTCCTCCAGGTAGTGTGATTCGAACTCCTCAGATTTTTCATTATGGACAGGATTAAACCAGATTTCGTGTCGTTAAAACAAACTCATGGCCGCATCATATATAGTTTCCCTTCTTTTTCTTTCTTTTTTAATTTTTTTTTTTTCATTAGACCACGGGGATACCCAATATATATGTATAAACAGAACTCAGTTTTCTGCGTTTCCTTCCGTCCGCCCTAAGACTTCATGAAGATATTATTGGTAACCAGAAGTAAGATCGTTGAAGATTTGAAGAAATATACTCAAAATTCTTCCATGAGAGCAACCTCAATAGCTACGTTCCTTCGGGGTAGGACATAACTATTGCCTCAAATAGGAATAGACTATTCATGGGCCACAGATTCACTTTTCGTCCAACAAAAAAAATTTCGATTCGTAGTTTAAACGTTCCCATAGGTTTATTAAGGTTTAATTTAAGAACTTCTGTTATTTATACACGACATTAGAGGTTAGTAATAAAGATACTTGTCATACGGAGCCAGAGCGGAGTTGGTTCCGTGTCCCGTCGACATAAAACACCCCAGGACTCCGGTCTCCCATCTTGGAGTAACAGATTAATAATCGCTTTTTGTGCCGAAAAACAAAAGGACCGACGCAGTTTAGGGCTCTTGGATTTATTCCTTAGCAAATCTTATTGCTCTCCCGATAAGTGGTTTTTAATTTAGATCTTCGCAATGAGTTCAGAATTATTGTTTATCGAAAGATTAACGGAAAAGAGATGCAAGCACAAAGACTTGATCCTTCTCCTTATAATTTGGTATACATGTTACCGGCAAAGGATATAATCAGACAATGTATAGATTTAGGCATTCTATAGAATGCCTAAATCCAGCCGGCAATGTATTAAATAAGGCGTATTTCATACTATCCCTAGGCATTATATAGAATGCTTACTGCGCTTTAGGCAAAGTATGGAAGACAGAATATATAGCTTCTAGGAGTGAATAAGTGTCAAGAGTACAGAGTGTAAATGTGTAAAAGAGCAAAGAATATGCAATTCTAAGTGTGACAATACTCAGCCCTGCTCCAACAAGTAGCTCTAAATATGTAAATAACAATCTCACTTAATATATTGTTTTAAATAAATTGTTCGCCGTACGAAAGGAGCTTGTTTTTAACCAACTTTTAAAGTTATTCAAATTATCTATGTTAAAGTGTATAGAGTACACTCAAAACCTTTTTAATTTTATACAATGCCAAATAAGAAACAGGCATTCTATAGAATACCTAGGCATTCTATACAATGCCTAGGCAATGTGTGTAATATGTTGTAAAAACTAATACTTTCTTTACTTTGCCCAAACCGCTTAGGCATTCTATATAATGCCTAGGCATTCTATACATTGCCGGTAACATACATATTTTTCTCACCCAATTTTTAAATATATTATTTCATATTATCTCATGTACATGGAAAAAGATGGTTTTGACATTATAAGTTTCATTATAAATTAAGAAAAATTCGGTGCAACTATCATATTAACTTATTCATTAATTATTGTGAACCTTATGCTATAGTGAATTATTCTTTGAAGCCAATTATATGCGATATTAGATAACAATAAAAAAGTTATAAAACTTAAATAATCAGTAAAATTCATACAAATGTTTGTTTATTTAATTTTAGGTAAGATATTGTGGATCTGCATTTTGGAATAGCTACCTTGGTAAGCAATTTTTATTTTATAATTTTTTTCAGTTTTCTCGCTTCGAGATATGAAATTTTGCACTTGCTGCTAGATGATTTTACTTTCTATTGCATTCGGGTCCAAAGTCATGGAAATATTAGGCATATGGTGCAGCTGAGCTTTAATCATGCTGTTTTCAGATAATTCTAAAAAAAAGATTTAAAGTTTATTCCGAAGATAATTTTAGCTAGAGAAACTATTGTTTGTGGCTTTTGATAAGATAATAAAAAGAGCTTTCCATTATTTTTATCTTAGAAAGTTATATAAAGAAAATATATTTATTTTTATAATAATTTCTTAATATTTCTTCATTATTTTTATTCTTATTTTATAAATAGTTATTTGTTGAATCTCTTCCAATGTTTCGGAAAGATCTATTTTAGCGTCATGCCTTATTTCAATCATAATATTCAATTATAATATAAGGTCAATTTTAAAACCACAAAATTACTTTAGCTCCAAATACTTTATTCTATTAATAATTAGTTATTAATCTGTTGCGGAAATAGAAAAAAAAATATATTGTTTTGAGTAATGTGATGTCCAACGGATGTTATTTGACATTTTTCTCATTTAGGCCCTTGAGACACATTTTTTGAGGTAGACTTAAAATTAATGTATAAAATCATTAAGTTGTTGTTTTCAAAATATGAAGACATATTTTTGAAATTACAAGTACCATTACATACTATGGAATTTAATTCTATTACAAAGTATTTTTGGAATTTCATAGAGACAAACAAAATGGATTCAAAATGCACCCAAATAAAAAATATAGAATAAACAAGTCAATGGAACTAAAGTCGAATACAGGACCCTTCGACTTACAGAGGAGGAAAAAACTTACAGATATATAGAACTGTGAAAAAGAATATAAATGAAACAAAAACAAAATAAAATAACAATAAAGAAATAACAATATATTTTTAAGAAATTAAATAAAATAAAAAATAAGATAACGAATTATTTGACATAATATAATAACATTTCATTTTTATAATTGTTAATAACAAAATTATATAATACAAACCGATATGTAAAGAAAAATCTCAATCGCACGAAATAACCCTCTAGTGTTTTTTCATAATAAAACCTAAAACAAACAATTCAGATTTAAGAGATCAATCACTGCTTGGGAATTATTCTAGATATAGAATCACCCTGACTGTTTTATAGAATAGCAACCAATGGATAGCTATGATTACTAAAAGCAGTTGTCAGCATATGTAACGTAAAAAAAATAAATAAATAAATAAAAATAAAATAAGTGTATAATAATGTCTAGCAAGTATGATCTACCCTTCCATAGGATAATTATACATGCTATAACTCCATAGAATAGCCGCTGTAAGAACAGGTTCCTGGGAGGATGACCTCCGACCTCCTTGTTATCTCCTACCTGGGAAGCCCTATATCTTTCTCAAGCTGTATTATATATATATGTGTAAAAAACAAACTAATAACTATCATGCAATAGTTCTTGTAAGGATCATGGTACACACGTTTTGATGTTTTGTCTAGGACCTTCGGCTATGTTCTTTGAGAAAAATACATTCCTCACATTTCTGTATTTTTTAGAACAATTATTTTGCGGGTTTGAACCAAGATCGTCCCGGGTACTGTCCTGCAGAAAACGATGAATAGGAGTGGACTCAGCATTGATCCATGAGGAACACCCCTTAGTTTATGTCAAAGCTAAGAATCACTTAAATAGATGGCGCTGACACATCAAATCTCCATGAAGAACATCAACTCTTTTATTCCTCTCGTAGACTTTAGAAAATAGTACTGCAAACCTGATAAACCTATAGCAGATAATTTCTACTACCACGCCCGACGTAGCTTAATTTGTCTGTTTAACGGGCTTATGGCCGTTCGCCCGTGATGTTTTTTGTGTATTTACATATTTTATGTTTCAAATTTATTTGCTGGAGATCATTTTGTGAAGAGAATGCCAAACCCAAGGATGAACGATAGCCTGAAGAAACCGTAGGGGTCTAACCAATCAAACGTGTGTGTGTATATATATATATATATATATATACATATATATATATATATATATATATATATATATATATACATTAAATTAATGAAATATGCTCCGAGCATTCCTATAAATAATTTCATTGATCGGTGAGTCATGCATGATGAATAGGAGCGAACTCAGCATTGCCCCATGAGGAACACCAATTTTTAATCCATTTGAGAGGCTTTAGATAATGTTAATGTGAACCTGAATATTCTATTCGTAGAGAATCTCTTTGAAATTTCACGTGATATTCATGTCGTTCGATATACAAAGTCTTCAACAAATTAATATTGTTCCGACTAATTTCATTGATCGGCGTTTTCCAGCAGAAAATGAAGAAAGACCCCATAAATAAGACTCGTATCGAGGTACACAGCGACCTTCCAGTATTTTATTACTCCACCTCTCATTCGATTGCTTTTATCGGCCTATGTGCTTCCCTTCCTTCGTGAGACCATATATTATCCCAATTATACTCCTTTACTTTTATACGGAGCTAGCCCCATGTCCCGACTCGGGATTGTAAATATGGTTTACTGCTGACTATTAGAGCCTACTAAATACTTGAATCCTGATGACTGCAGTAAATCTAAAGGAGGTTTCGACCGGCGAATCGGAAAGCTCTCACAGGGTTAACCTTTTAACGACACTCAATAAAAGTTTATTACATTGTAGTGGAGTTACTCATGGTCACTGATTCTCATCCTCCTTCATGAACTTTATACTATTATTATTATTATTATTATTATCATAGACCAATACAACTAATAAGTTATCCAAGTAGCATTTTAATAACCGTTAAAGGCAACAAAGGCAGGGATTTAAATAAAATTAAGATGTTGTTTTACTGTATTTATTGGTAATACGGTAATAAGGATGCTTATTCGTATATTTGAAGGTGTATAAGATAATGAAAGTCTTTAAAAATGTGGAATATTAAAACCAAATTATCAATATCAATGAATTGATAATAAGAACCATATACAGGGTGGCCCACATAAGCGGATAACAAGAGATATAACTACTAAATGGTTCAAGATATCAAAATGTTTCAAAAGGGCAAATGGTGCCCTTGAAAATGAGAAAATAACACTTCTAAGGGCTCAAATAGGCCTTTGAAGGGGAGGGTTTCCTTTTTAGCCATATCTTGCATTATATTTTTAAAATGTATTAACAAAACAATGAAAAACCTTGCAAACGGGGCTTCGATGCATCTCTGTAAAAATTCATTATCATTTGTATGTATTCATCATCTGAAATTCCAAAAAAAGGCACTTGAATATATTTAAAAAGCATTTTTGTTGTTCAGTACTCAACAAAACGATTCCCATTAGTGTAAACTAAAAAAAGAAAATACATAAAAATTGGAGCTTTAGGCCAATATTACAGATCACAAATAATGAATGATTTTTTTTCCCAATAAATACAATTTTTAATACTGAGCACATTCTCCTAATCTGAATTAGCCTTTCCTTATCAAAAATACTATTTAAATAAATTCAGATGCCTTTTTTTGGGAATTTTAGATGAGGAGGGAATTTTAGATGACTAACTCATGCAGGAGTTAGTGGCGTCCGGGTCCCGAGTTAGTTACTTATCTCACAGCTCGTTGCGAAGATTCCAGAAGCTAATGGCTGAGCTGTCGATGCTTCGTAAAAATAAAATAAATAAATAAATAAAAATAAAAAATAAATTTATAATAAACATTTAAAAAAAAAATCTCTTTTATATTTGTAAAATACAGCTGACTCAATTATAGATTTTTTTTCTGGAGTAAACCCCAACGTGAAACGATGTTTTTTTTTATCAGAAGACGTGTTCAAATTTTCAGATCAGCTTTTTTTATTATTATGTTTATTTAAAATCTGTACAATTCATATAGTACAATAATTAATTGTGCTCGTCTTATTTAAATCTCAGTGAGTAGTATATGGAAGGAGCCAATCATTATTGGCACTTCCTAATATATGCTAACATTCATATGTTCACAGTTTTTAACCGCTGCTAGGGTAGCTGGTCACGGGGCCAAAGTCTCTTGAGCCTCCGGGGAATGTCTTTAGGATGGGTCTGAGAGGAAAGGGATTGACCTCTAGGATTTGGATGGGATGACAATTTGGAATGGAACGTTAGGAATTGGGATTTAGATCAGCTCTTTAGCAAAGAATTAACAGAGAAAGCACTTTTTTACGCGATACCAAAATCCCTAATTCTTTAGAAGTCGGAAACGATTAAGGCTGTAAATTAGTGACTTATTTACCCTATCCATGAGTCTTAGGAGATAATCATAGTGCTGTTAACTCATTTTGACAACTTACCAACTTATTACCTGTGGCCGTAGATATAAAGATGTAAGTTATAACGAGAGTTATTTTCCGTATCAAGTAGGTAGGATGGATAAAGATTTGATTGCAGCTTCAATAGCTAATTACCTTCAGAAAATGCTAAAAAAAGGAATAAAAAACAAATAAACTATTAAAACGGTCAGATCTATTATTATAAAGCTGACTGAATCAATAAAATAGCAATAAATAACATTGTATATTTTATATTGACCCAATCTTCTTTAATCCAATATTTTTCAGGCGGTAGGTCAGAAAAAGATAATTAACATAGTCAACACAATTTATTTTATTTAAGCCCTACATGTTTCACACCTTAGGTGACTCTTCAGGAGCTAAAAAACTCACTAAACTAGAAATACTGCCTAATGGTATTAAGACGCACCTTCCCGTACTATGGCTACGTCTAAACTCCTCTTTTATTGACCTTCCGCTTGAAAAACATTGGATTGTAAATGCTCCCTTCAAGGGTTATAATAAAACAAAAATTACAACCGCAATTGGCAAGTGAATAATTTGCAAGTGTCTAATTTATTAATGAAATAAGCTTTTATAAATATATGCTGAACAATATAGGGAGGATCTTCCCGTTGTGGGTGTGGATAGCGTTTCCGATTTCCTCCTAAATAGATGGGGGTTCGAATTCCACCTCCAGAAAGTTGATTTTTTATCAATTAGGAAGGGTGACAACCAAGGACCGAAATAAAAATTAAATGTTTCCTAAAAATTATGACAAAATAAAAATTCATAATTTATATTTTTAAAATTAATGAATAACTGTTATAAAATTATTTTTATTTTTAAGTTTTTAAAATAAAAATTATTAGAAAATTGTTTAAAAAAAAAAATAAAATATATCAATTACGATGGAATTTTTATTTTTATTTCCTAATAATAAAAATTAAAGGTAAAGTGAAACTCATTTATTAAATATATCTTATCCTCGGAATAAATAAAAAAATACTTGATTTGGAACCTTTTGATTATTAGAAGTTATTTATTCATGTCAGTGAATCAAAGTACGTCTACATCCAATTGATTTGTATGAGTATCTATTGTATATTCTAGAATTTGTTTTTGTGTATTACTTTCTATTCATTGTGGCACTAATATTGTTTTGTTTTTTTTATTTAAAATAATGTTTAAAGTTAAAGTAATCAAAAATGGTTATTAATCATTTTTATAAAAAAAAATGTAGAAATAACATTATTCAAATAACTTTTATTTTTAAGCTTTTAAAATAAAAATTATTAGAATATTTTTTTTAAAAAATAATGAAATATATCAATTTCGATGGAATTTTTATTTCTCGATAATAAAAATTAAAGGTTAAATGATACTCATTTGAAATAAAAATGAATAGTTATTTTCGGTCCCTGGTGACAACCTATACATAGCCCTGTACGAAAGACCTTGTTATATATATATATATATATATATATATATATATATATATATATATATATATATATATATATATATATAGTTCGGAGAATATTCTTTAATTATAATTATAGGTGCTATCTAATGAAACTGGCCATTAGAGGTATTAATTAATTACCATGCATACACCCTGTTATGTCCAATATTTATGGGCCAAATATATGTTCTAAGTCCCTAGACTCTCGCTAGGACTGACTGCATCGAACAGAGGTATATATACAGCCAGCCTCTGGCCTACAGCTGGGAGGGCCGAAGTCTCAAACAGTCACTGTAAACTGTCCTCGGTTGATTTTTGATTATATAATAAGTTGTAAATAGTATTTGTGAGTAAGATACGAGACAGAACTGTTAGGGGGCGGATTTGTCCTCCTTTTTATTTTTTAGGTCTAAAATGTTGTTTCTAAAATATTCTTGAAAAGCTTATAGCCTTTCGTTAGTGATGTCTGCATTGACGAATACAACATGTACACTATTATTAGTGAGTGCTAAGGCGTATGAACTCCGTGCCTAAGGTGGTGGGTTCGATTCCCTCTAGGGGGTGATGGTTTTACTTTAATAAAAAAAAGCATTAGCCCCACCCTGGCAAGAATACCCCACCACGGTTTTCACGTATAAGTGGACATCAAAATTAGACTTAGTACAACGTCATGAGCATATATAGAAAATAATTTCGGAGGGGGCTGACAAAATTTCGGGGGGGGGGGGGCTGAGACCATTTCCGGTGTATGGAATACCAACATTTTAGACCTTGGAAGAATTTTAGGCGACTTAAAACGCTATTACACCCAACATAGAAAATGTTTTATGAACTAAATGATCTTATTTAATTTATTCTTAAGGGTTTTATGAAATTTTACCGACCAAATCAAAATTTCGCGGAGGGGGCTGCGCCCCCCCCCCCTTATATACGCCCATGTACAACGTGCTTCCAAGCTCCGTAGACTCTCGCTAGTGCTGACTGGATCCCCACAAGGTATGTATAAAGCCAGCCTCTGGCCTACAGCTGGAAGGGCCGAAGTCTCCAACAGTCACTATAAACTGTTCTCGGTTGATTTTCTATTCTATAATAAGTTGTAAATAGTATTAGTGGGTAAGATACGAGGCAGTACTGTTAGGGGCCGGATTATATCATAAGTTGTATATAGTATTAGTGGGTAAGATACGAGACAGTACTGTTAGGGGCCGGATTATATCATAAGTTGTATATAGTATTAGTGGGTAAGATACGAGACAGGACTGTTAGGGGCCGGATTATATCATAAGTTGTATATAGTATTAGTGGGTAAGATACGAGACAGTACTGTTAGGGGCCGGATTTGTCCTTTTTATTTTTAAGTGTAAACTGTTCTTGCCAAAAATCCTTGAAACGTTTGTAGCCTGTCGCTAGTGAAGTCAGCATTGACGAATACAACATGTACTCTATTGACTCCAGTATTTGGAGGCTTTGTGGCCGTGAGTGCTAAGGCGTGTGAACTCCGTGCCTATGGTCGTGGGTTCGATTCCCACTAGGGTTAATGTCTTTACTTTAATAAAAAAAAAAAAAAAAAAAAAAAAAAAAAAAAAAAAAAAAAGCATTAGCGCTATCCTGGCTTGAATACCCGACCCAAAAATCGTTTTCATGTATAAGTGTACATCAAAATTAGACTTAATACTGGTACAACGTGCTTTCAATGTCCTTAGACTCTCGCTAGTGCTGACTGCATCCCAGCAAGGTATATATAAAGCCAGCCTCTCGCCTACAGCTGGGAGGGCCAAAGTCTCCTAAAGTCATAGTAAACTGTTCTCGGTTGATTTTCTATTATATCATAAGTTGTATATAGTATTAGTGAGTAAGATACGAGGCAGTACTGTTAGGGGGCGGCTTTGTCCGCCTTTTTTATATTTTAGGTCTAAAAAGTTGTTGCTAAAAAATCCTTGAAAAGTTTGTAGCCTGTCGCTAGTGAAGTCTGCATTAGCGAATACAACATGTACACTATTATTGACTCCAGTATTTAGAGGCTCTGTGGCCGTGAGTGCTAAGGCGTGTGGAGTCCGTGCCTAAGGTCGTGGGTTCGATTCCCTCTAGGGTGTAATGTCTTTACTTTAATAAAAAATACTTTAGCCCCATCCTTGCTAGAAAAACCGATCCAAAAATCGTTTTTCTGTATAAGCGGTCATCAAAATTAGAATTAATACAGATACAACGCGCTTTCAATGTCCGTAGACTCTCGCTAGGACTGACTGCATCGACCAGAGGTATATATACAGTCAGGCCCTGAATATCAGCTGGGAGGGCCGAAGTCTCCTACAGTCATTGTAAACTGTTCTCGGTTGGTTATAGATTATATAATAAGTTGTAAATAGTATTAGTGAGTAAGATACGAGACAGTACTGTTAGGGGGCGGATTTGTCCTCCTTTTAGCGTGGTTCCTCCCTCCTTTCATAGGGAGGAACCCCGCTTATAAGGTTGATCTCATGAAACAATCCGGAAGTGCCGACTAGAAAATTTTGCGTTTCAGAACCCCTAGAGACCGAAAATAACGGTGGCTCAAATTTGTATATATATATATATATATATATATATATATATATATATATATACTTATATATATATATATATATATATATACTTATATATATATATATATATATATACTTATATATATATATATACTTATATATATTTATATTTATACTTATATATATATATATATATATATATATATATATATATATATATATTGTCTGTTCGCGTTTTCCCGGCCCCCCTAATGGTCCGATTTTGATGAAATTTGTTACAAAAATCGTTCTTCTAATTAGAAAGGTCAAGTTCGTTAACCAGCAGAATTCGCCCACCGGAACATGGTTTTCGGAGCGAATGTCGCGCAAAAAAAATCGTTACGCATACTTCATATGCTTGCAAGTACTCGCTTTATAGGCTTCTTGGCCTAGGAAAACGAATGAAGCCATTTTCAAGGCGATAGCTTTAACCGTTTTCGAGAAAATTGGAAAAATAGTTGTTGAATACCGTTTTTGGTTTGGGTACTTAGAATCATGGGATTCAGTTGAAACCCAACATGCATGTTTAACATTCATCAAAACTAATATGTTAAAATTTTGGTTACGATTGGAGTAAAGGAAGGGTTAGAATAAAATATTTTATTAACAGACATGAAAAGTTTTGGAAACTTTGTATACATTCCTTAATATCTCGAAAACGGTTGAGAATATTGGTAAGCGGAAGGTTACCATTAGAAAGCTTACTAAATTACCTTCAAAAAAGATTCTAAAGAAATTTTTGATTAGGCATTGTCAATCGGAGAAATAAGTGATTAAATCTTCAAATGTGTTTGTTTTGTTCTTTTGACCGGGTTTTCGTAGTTGTTTAGCGCACATTTTAATGGGTTGTTGTTGTTTTTTATTGTATTTATTTATAGAATTAGTATTACTGTAGAAGAAATCAAGAAAATTAGAAACATTTTGATATTTGTTTTGATATTTGGAATAACTATTTGTAGTAGTGGGGTTGGCCAACCAGTGGTGGGTGAGATTCCAGGTATAAGGGTACGCTGCCCCTTGGTAACGGGCCCTTTGTTTACGGGGGAAAGGTTGAACCAAAATAATAACGGTTTCTATTTTAATCTTCCCAAATGAAACTAGCGATAAAAACTGGACCGCGCTAGGATGACGCAGTTTCTGGGACTGGGACTTTTTGTTTTTTTAGATGTAAAATGTTGTTGCCAAAATATCCTTGAGAAGTTTGTAGCCTGTCGCTAATTATGCATTGACGGTACAACATGCACATCCAGTATTTGGAGGCTCTGTGGCCTTTGGTGTCAACTCCGTGCCTAAGGTCGTGGGTTCGATTCCCACTAGGGGTGATGTCTTTACTTTAATAAAAAAGAGCATCAGCCCAATCCTGGCTAGAATACCCGACCCAAAAATCGTTTTCATGTATAAGTGGACATAAAAATTAGAATTAATACAGATACGCCGCGCTTTCAATGTCCGTAGACTCTCGCTAGTTCTGACTGCATCGACCAGAGGTATATATACAATCAGCTTCTTGACTAAAAGCTGGGAGGGCCGAAGTCTCCTGCAGTCATTGTGCGCTGTTCTCGTTTGGATAAACATTATGTTGTACATAATATTAGTAAGTAACATACGAGACAGTAATGTTAGGGGGCGGATTTGTCCTCCTTTTTTTATTAGATAATAAATGGAAGAAAAATGTTTTCCTGTGATTTCTTATCTACACGAGATTCTGTTGAACTACAAAAAAATTATTATTTACATATAGTAAAATAATAATATTATATTTGGTAGATGTAATTATAAAACGCTTCCTTAGGGGTAACTTATTAATTAGATAAATTACATTTAAAAATATTATGTATAATATTGAATGGGCATGACAATATAAGTTCAGATATATAATTTTTTGTCTCCCTCAATTTGTGATTTAGTCCACTAGAATTTTAGATACAAAAAGTCTCATGCGCAGGAACTGCGTCATGTTACCACGGTTCCGTTCATATCCCCAGTGCCATTAATAATGAAATAGAAGCAGTTATTGGTAGGGTTTGATATTTCGTGAAAAATACAAAATGAAATCTCAAAGAGAAGAAAGTTTAGGGCGCCACAACAGGAAACTGACAACATCCTAAGGGGAACTATTAACAAAACGTTTCTCATTTTCTTAGTCTTTTACTAAAATACTAATTAATACCGATAAATGAAATTAAAAACAACCAACTAAAAATTCCGTCACGCAGGAGCTGTATAACTAAGCATTTTCCTCAGAATTGGGTAGGGTCGAGTGCATTCCTGAATAATTTGCTTAAAATAACCTATATAGATAAATAAAATAAAAACATTAATAACACCTCGTTCAATCGTTTGATTGGGGAATACTACATACCACGGCGCTAATGGCCAAGATGTAGATACGCCGTAACAAAACAAAACAACTACATACCAAGTTTCGTGGGGAAAAAACAAAAACTCTGGCCGGGATTAGGATTAGGATTGGATTTTAGGGCGAGTAACTTTTCGGTTCTTACGCCCTAGAAACTCTGGCCGGTATCATGTTAACGGACACACACACATATATATATATATATATATATATATATATATATATATAAATTTTAATCGGGGTCATTTTCGGTGTCTACTAGGTAGGATCGATAAAGATTCGAAGAAATTTTTTAAAAATTCCGTCATGAGTGCAACCTCAATAGCTACTTTCCTTCAGAGGAAGGTGCTAAAAGTGAAACAAACCCAAAAGTACAAAACAAACACCTTCGAAGTATTAATCACCTTCTCCGATTGACATCGCCCCAACTTTTTGTAGAGAATTTAGTAAGCTTTCGAAAGGTAAACTTCCATTTACAAAAATTTCCTAAGCGTTTTCAAGATATTTACGAAAATATACGAACGTCCAAAAACTTTTCATTTATATTATTACAATAATTTTTTCGAAAACTTCCGAATGCATCGAAGCTTTAAACATCTTATTTAATATGAATTTCAAGCGTATAGAAAATATTTCAATTGATTCCAACGTTTCTACGTACCCAAACGGAAAACTACAAGTTTTCAAAAAATACCCCCTGAAGGAACCTATTCAACGTGTACCTTTAAGCATATGAGCTCGAAAACGTAAGCGTTACGAATTTTTTTGCTCCAAAAACCATGTTCCGGTGGATAGATTCTGCTGGTTAACGAACGTTTTGTACTAAATTTCATCAATCGGCACTTCCTGATTGTGTCATGAGGTTAACCTCATAAGCGGGTTTCCTCCCAATTGAGAGAGGGGGGAACCGCACAAAAAAAAAGGAAAAAGAAGAATATTTTTTTCCAGCACGTTCATTGTGTGAGGTTATTTTATTGTAACAATAATTCGCCATCAGGAAAAACATACATCAGGCTTAGTAATTAACTCGTGTTCGTGTTGTAGCTGATCTTCCTGACAACTCATTATATAATAATTTCGAAAATATAAGATAATGGTTAAGGCCGAGGTATAATTCTAATAAGAATAAGATACGGCCATTCAACGAGGCGCTTTGAATGGGAAAAGCACCCCGCTGTTGGGTGTCTTATTAAACACCGCTCTCTCGCACATATATAACGCCTCAATAAAAGGCTGTTTCACTATCTCCCACACAATAAATCCACTATATAAATATATTAGGAGACACACACACACACACACCATGGAGCTGTGAAGATGAAATATACCTCTGTCGAGTTGTGGTTATTAGAATCCAGGTTCGAAAGGCCGTAACTTCATGTCTATAGGTGTTTATCATCTAGATAAATTTCTATAACTGTATACAATCACATAGGTATACAATGAAAACACTATGTGTGAATATATATATATATAATTTCAGCCCAATAGAATCTTACAAAGATTATTCTATTTTAATAAAATTTGTCCAAATATACCTGATCTTTTTTTTTTTAAATTATTTGAAATATGAACATTGTAACACAACACTGACCATAAAATACCTACTGACAGAATGTCTACTTAGACAAAACTTACCATACAATATGACAGGCCTATTAGGTGATAGGAGCCAATATATAGGACAAATATTTAACGACCAACGTACTTAAAATATTATAACATGACCTCTATGACTACAACGACAACAACACATAAAAATGAAAGAAATAAGAGAGAACAAGTTCATTTATATACAGAGAAGATGTTAAGTATTACATTAAAATCTGTTTTAAATAAATTTTACTAAATTAATAATTATTAATTAATTATAATAAATATAAATAAATAAATCATTCAAATCAATAATAATTTATATATCTATTAATGACAATTAATGAATGTTCTCACTTCTTCTCATAGTCGGAGTAGGAATCATTCAATGACAAAAATAACCTAAAACAATATTCAGAAAAATATAATAGACAATTAATTTATTTATTTATTTATGGAATTAATATATTAATTAATATATTAATTAATTTAAATATAATAGAACAATGTTTAGAAAATGCTGGTTTCGTTCTAATTTTGCGGTTTCCGAATCATACCAGATACATGATTTTTTTTTTATATAGAAAAAGGCAATTTCATTTAAGATTTTAGCAATTCGAGCTTGTAATTACAAATATAGGTAAAATGTAAAATTGAAAAAAATATGAGTCGACTTTGATCAATGATTGAGGATGCAAGCTAAAAACATCATTTTTCGCGGTCAAACTTATTTACAAAAAAAATCTTTTCAAAGAAGCTCGTCCTGGATGTATTTATTGAAACTTGGCGTTTTTACGATCCTAGGCCTAACTCAGCTGCATCGAACCAAACTCACAAAAGAAGTATTATTAATAATGGGTTATAGCCGCTCGGATTCGACTCGTATCTCACAAAAAAAAAATGAAATAAAAATATCTTTTACACCGAAAGTCGAACTTGGTTTAGGATTATGCTTTTATTCGCCGAATCTAATTCCTTCCCTGCCATAATATCACGTTTCCACAATACCAATTACTCTGCTAAGCCCATTTATATATATATATATATACATACCATGTCAAACTATCGAATATGCAAAATTTCGTTTTACAGATTCGAGACTTGTGTTTCAGATTGTAGACGATACGGCTGATCGCAAATTGTCACAACTCTAAAACCCTTTAGAATAGCCTTTAATAAAGGGGATTAATACCTTGAAACATTTTTTTTTACAATTTTTTTATGGACTAAAATTCTTCCTTAATTAATCAAAAATAATAACCAAGAGTGTTTATGTGAAGACATATTTTTTAATTGGGGAAAAAATAGGATTTACCGATTGAAGTCCCGATGCCGAGTGAACATGATGCTGATTTGAAGATAATTTTTTGAGCGAGCTTCGATTGGTCCCTTATTAATTGTCAATTTTTTTTGGTCCTCCTTTAATATATTTCAAAATTAAAACCCATTTTTTTATCTATTATTATTACAAGAATGTATGGAAGGAAATTAAAAAGGAAAGACATGAACATTTCAGAACATTAAACTTCAATTTCGTTTTCTCAAAACTATGTTTTCCAAATCGGGCGATACTCTGGCATCTTCAATTTTTGCCCAATTAACTTCACATTTTAACTGCTGCTTCCTCATGACATTTTCTAGAAAAGGACGTAGGATTTTTTCGATTCGTTGAATTATAACGACTTAATGGCCGATTTTCGACGATTTTTAATTAGAAAATGAATAATTGTTCACCATTTTTGAAAAAAGTAATATTACTTTAAAAATCCTACGTACTTTACTAGATTTAACCTTCATCTTTCGAAATAATTTTAGTTTTTCGTTCTAAAATAAAAATTGCCGCCTGCAGACTATCGCCCGTGAAAAAAGGGGGTTTCCGTTCGTCAGACAAAGTACCGCCATTATTTTTGTCAGGCACAGCGCCGCCATTGTTTTTGTCGAAGTATTGAAACGTATTGTGTTGGAGACTTTTAGATCCCATATAAAACGTTTGTAATAAAGAATTGAACAATATTAATTTATTTTTTATTTCTAATTTCAAGAAAATGGCGTTGATTTTGATCGCATAAGATAGTATTAATCCTTAACACTTGAAAGTATCGTGTTTGACCGCATAAGATAGTATTAATCGCATAAGATAGTATTAATCCTTAACACTTGAAACTTGTCTCTAGTTTTTTTTTTTTTTTCGTTTTTAACGGCGCATCAACTATTTGGCTATTAGCGCCGGGCTATCTACAGGTTGCCACCCTTTTATAATGCCAACAGCACGTGGTCGGTCACCCATTCAGGTACTGACCACGCCCGACGTTGCTTAACTTCGGTGATCTACGGGAACCGGTGTATTCGACGTGGCTATGGCCGTTGGCACTCGTCTCTAGTTTGCTCCGGTTTGTTTATTCGATAGTTTATGAATGCATAGTATGGATAAATAGTTTGTAAATAGTAAAAATTTAAAACACGGTTATTTTCGTGGTGGATTCCCAAACGTGAGAGGATCTGAATACGAAATAAAATATGTAACTCCTGTTGTAAGGGGGGGGGGGGTACTCGATAATAATTATAATTATTATCCAGTTACATAATTTTTCCGCGTATAATTATACGCGGAAAAATTATGTAATGAAGCAACATACTTAGAGGAATCTAATAAAAAAAATGTTATCTATAGTTTCCGATCTACAAGGAGGCCCCACGCATATCGATAGATTCATTTCTTCTTTGAGAACAATTTAAAGAAGAAAACAAAAAGGAATTCTAATTAAATAGTAGTGAATTTTAATATGTTGCAACTAAAAATGCAGGATAAAAAGGCACGGCTGGATTCTTGCGCGCCTCCTGCCATGAATCTTAATGCAACTTGGGAGTCTTTGTTGACTTTTTATCGTGAGGCGTTCTGCAAATGAACGCACCCGAAGGACTCGTTCAGAAAGGGTTCTCCTTAGTGACCGCGTCTTGGAATGAAGTCTATCGTCTTGTTGCAGACTTGTCTGTTTGTCTCCTTTTGTACAATCATAATTGCTTCAGACGTGTTCGAAGGACAAAAATAGTCTTTCATTACGAGTGGGAAAAAATGTTTGCTAAGTACCGGAGGTATTTTAAGAATGGGGAAAAAGTGATTTAATTAGTACCTAAAGTATGTTGTGCAAGGTTTTAAATGTATTGCTATAAAATGTAGGTATTGCGGTTGCACTTGCAAAAGAAGTTTTAAAAATTGTTACTTGATCATCCAGAAATAAATACCCGCAAAAATGGCACACTCGTATATATATTCTTAAGGGGCGAGGTTAGATCAGTGGTGGAGCACTGGACTAACATGGGTTGGATTCGGCCTCCCTGACCGTCCCTAGGCTAACCCAGCCTTTAATTAACTTAATAATATGTACCTTGGAGCCAATGGCCCTAGTGTTCTAAGCAGCAAAGAGGAAGGCGGCCGGAGCTATGTACTTACCACACTATCTCCCTAGTGTGCCGAATGATCATGAATTAGATACCTCTACAGCATCCCTAAAGGCCCTCGTGGCCTGTTACGGGACTGATATATATACACATTTATACAGGGTTACTGCTAAGTCGACCCAAAATCATCGCGAGATTTTGGTCAATCGATAGTTTTGGTCAAAACAAATCAATTTAAGCCCATATTGTCTTGTTCAAAAGTCACTGTTGTATAGGTTTTGGGTATTTTTTTTATTTCTAGTATTTGAGCTGAAAGTTTTTATTGTTTTTGTATTCAAGACATTCAGAATAATCTATTAGTTAAATACAACTATCGAATTTTTACGAGACAATGGATAGTACGACCCAAAAACTAAAATGTCATTATTATTTTCTAAAACCTGTAATATTTTTAAATAATTGAGTTTAATTTATAGGTTTTAGGAAAAAATAATGTGCATTTAAGTTATTGGGGCGTACCATCCATTGTCTCGTAAAAAATGATAGTTTTATTTAATTAATATATTCTTCCGAATTTCTTAAATACAAAAACAATAAAAACTCTCAGCTCAAATGCTTGAAATAAAAAATACCCAAAACCTAAGCAGCAGTAACTTTTGTATAAGGCATTACGGGCTTAAAATTGTTTGTTTAGACGAAAACTATTAGTTCGCGATGGTTGTGGGTCGATTCAACAGGAACTTTGTGAGTTTATATATATATATATATATATATATATATATATATATATATATGTACTCATTTATACATATATATATATATATATATATATTCATATATATATATATATATATATATATATATATATATATATACATAAATATATATATTATTATTCTTGTGGATGACCCAAAATATTTCTTAATGCGTTTCGTTCTTTTAGGCTTAGGGTCGGGAAAAAGTAGTACTTCCTTGTGTCACACCACTTTATTTTTTCTGCCCTACATGTTTCGTGCTTAATTCATTCGCACCTCATCAGGGGCACTTCTTGCTAAGAAGTCCTCTCGTCTCCTCATGTATCTTCAACGTATTATTACCCCTGCCTCCGTAGAAGATACATGAGGAGACAAGAGGACTTCTTAGCAAGAAGTGCCCCTGATGAGGTGCGAATGAATTAAGCACGAAACATGTAGGGCAGAAAAAATAAAGTGGTTTGACACAAGGAAGTACTACTTTTTCCCGACCCTAAGCCTAAAAGAACGAAACGCATTAAAATAATATATATATATATATATATATATATATATATATATATATATATATATATGTATAGTGGCTATGAATTATATGTAAAAATTATATAGAGCGAATGCTCATCAATAAATAAATTATCGGATAGCGGACTTCATAACCAGGTTTTCTCCCATCAGGGATTTACGTAATAAAAATTGCATCTTTTTTTTTATTTTTATTTAATAGTGACCCAATCTTCTTCAATTCCATATTTTTCATGCCGAAGGTCAATAAAAGAGAATTAACAAAGTCGATTCATTTTATATGCATTTCCTCTAGATGTTTCACACCTTAGGTGCCTCTTCAGGAGTCAAAAACCCAATAAACTAAAACTTACAGCCTAATTGTATTAAGGCGAACCTTCCCGTGCAATGGCCACGTCCAATATGAGGTTACTATTACCTACCCATAGCGTCAATCAGCTGTGTAAAGTCAATAGATTCCAAAAATCGATCATGCAGAAAAAGGTAAGTCCATTATAATACAATAATTGTTTTATATATACTACTCAGAGGGGACGAGGTTAGCTCAGTGGCTCAGTGGACTTACATGCTGGAGGACCTGAGTTCAAATCCCGAGGAAGCACTAAAGATTTTTTCTACTAGTGTCTTCGTTCATGGGTTCGGCCTCTCTGACCGTCCCTAGGCCAACCCAGCCTTTAGTTAATTTATTAATGGGTACCTTGGTGCTAATGACTCTAGCAGTCGTAGCAGCAAGGGGAAAATCAGGCGGCCGGCGGATAGTACTGACCACACTATCTCCCTAGTGTGCCGTATGGTCACGAATCAGATACCTCTACAGTATCTTCCCCTCAGGGCCCTCGTAGCCTGTTACGGGACTGTTTTTTTTTTTTTTTTTTTTTTTTTTTTTTTTATACTACTCAGAAAGAGAATAGTTTAGTTTATTGAGTTTTTTGGCTCCTGAAGAGGCACCAGAGGTGTGAAACATGTAGAGCAAATACAAATAAAATGGATTGACTTTGTTAATTATCTTTCATTGACCTTCCGCACGAAAAATATTGAATTAAAAATTCCATGCAAAAAGCGTCCACGCGCAAAAAATATATTACAAAGAGCGCAGCATGTACTTGTACAAGATGACTTCCATCAAGCAATTTTCCGAATGTGTACAACTAGAACGGTGAGGTCCAGTTCTCATGGAACCAGGGCGGTCTGAGAGATGACAGCATTCAGACGGAGGTTTACGCACGAACAGCAATCTAAACGCAGAGCTTCCTGTTCACAGCAACGCGTATCTTCTCATGTTCGTTGTAGTGGTGTCACGGATATCGAGTCTCATCTCAGGAACTTCCGTTTTCCGAGAACATCTCTGCACAGTGCTAAAAACCCTTCGAACAAAACTTTATGGATTTGCATAGAATTAACAATGAAAATATATGAGGATATTGCAAAGTTTATATGAGGCGTTGCGGATACGAAGGGCGAACCCAACAAAAGGTATTGTGAGGAAAATGCGTTTGAATATTTTTTCCATAAGGGAAAACTCTACTAGAGTATATTCAAAACATTTTTACGTTGTGGGATGTCTCATTGTTTGTTTAATCATTTATATTAATAAACAAATTATATAGTAATTGACGAAGAATAAGTATGAACTTGGTGGTGAGATCGCCCTTCGTATCCGCAACGCCTCATTTCGTCCCTACCATGTCAAACCATCGAATATGCAAATCGGAGCAAACTAGAGAAACGAACATATTCTATCCATTGACGAAGTAATATATCGAAAAATTGTCTTGCTCGATACTTTATTTAAGGCATTAAAGGATATTCTAAAGGGGTTAGAGTTGTGACAATTTGTGACAAGCCGTATTGTCCACAATCAGACAGCAAAGTATGAAATCTGAAAAACGAGATTTTGCGTATTCGATAGTGTAACTTGGTAGGGACGATATGATCATGCAAATGAAGAAAAATCCCAACTCGAAGATCTGCGTCACCTTGGATACGCGCAGTTTACATTTTATTTTGATATTTCCTGAAAAATGTAAGCACCTACTTTAATGACATCTCGAAGAAAAGCACACAATTATTTTTAATTAAAACTCCATTATAAACAGGTTTCTTACTTATATACCTTGTTTTATTTAAATATTCATTTCACTGTTAAATGCAATTAAAAAAATACAACAAATTAAAAACTGAGTAAAACATAGACCAAACCGTTGAAAGAGCCGTTCACCACCGCCGACACACTAGACTTATGTTAATATAACATCAACAGAAACTTGGCGTGCCTAAGTCAAAAATGCTCGCCCACCTTACTCCAACCAGTCCCAGTGACGACTTTCCGCACCAAAACTTATGACAATATTTTTTTGTCACTTATTAGTTTCAAAGTATTGAATTTATTTCGCTGATTAGCGAACTCGTCTTTCATATTTTTATGGAAATGTTTTATGCCTAGTTTTATTGAGAGAATTGTGTACACTGTCATGCTCAGATAGGAGTGACGAGGAGTTGAAAAAAAGTCAACACTGTAGGAAGGACTACCCATCATAAAACCACATAAAGAAATGAGTGTTTTCCCACCAACGATAAATCATTTTGATCAATAGAATGTCACTTGGGAGTAAATAAAAAGCAGTTATTCATTTCTCCTAAAAAAATTATACAATTATAGAATATACGTACTAATTAAATTACATTACTCTTTTCATCTATTTAATTTCCCACCATAATTTCCTGACAAAATCAATTTCCTTTCAGGTGACCAATGACTTAACACTTTCGTTACCTGAGTCGCATGATTTGGAGACACCAACCATATGTCATTTTCATGTCAATAATTCTTTGCTGAATGAAACCAAGAAAATTGGAGTATCAAACGTTCGGAGAACGTAATCTGTATTTTGATATAAAAGCTGCAAGTTGCTTAGAAATTTGCTGGTTCTTAAAGTAAAGGTATTCTCGTTTGTTTCACGCATTTTATATCGTTTCCGTTTTTATTGTTGTCCAAATTGCTTCAAGGTTTACTATGTAGTTGACATAATTTTTCCATTGTGTTGGTTGTCACACGGCGAATATAACCATGACGGAAGGTATAAACTCTAAATAACCCCTACGTGGTTATACTCTATAATCTATTGCTGAACCGATTTCCTAGAGGAACTTCCCTATGTCAATATCCACTTCTTAGAGACATTACATTTTCATAACATAACCTACAGGTTTCATTGTAAAGAATGACAACATTCGCGTTGTTTTTTTTTTTGTTTTGTTTTTTTTTAGCGCCGTTCCTCCCTCCCCCATAGGGAGGAACCCCGCTTATAAGGTTGATCTCATGACGCAATCCGGAAGTGCCGACTAGAAAATTTAGCGTTTCAGAACCCCTAGAGAACGAAAATAACGGTGGTTCAAATTTGTATATTTTTAAATAGAATACATGTTTAAACGGTATTAGGATGTACATCAAAATTAGATGCCCTGTCCTGGCTAGAAAAGGTTAGGAACCTTAGATAACTCTACCTAAACGTCTGTGTTTTGGTAGAGTTACGTTGGATGGCACTCGTACTATAAATAAACTCCCACGATGGAGGGTTACTCCGACGTGGAAAACAGGAAAACGTCTGTGTTGTGTATAATATTAAATAAATAATAATATATTTTTGTAATAGTTCAATCAAAAAAATAAAAAATACTTCAAGTGTTTTGGGATTGAGCTTATCCTCCAATGACAAACGGTTTGACGGGTTTGTCAACCAGCAAAATCTACTCTTTAGTAGGAAGGGTGGTAGTTCTTATCTGAAATCCCAGCAGCCATAATTTTTAGTTTCTTGCAACGGAAATTGCCCTTTAATATTCAGATCATATTTATGACAGGCGGAAGGGCAATTAAAAAAAAATAAAAGGATATTTTATACCACTTATTTTATTGCTGAAAACTGGTATTGCTGAAAACTGGTATTACCCAGGAAGTTTCTTGTGTATATGTATGTACTTTTTAAAAGAAATTCTTTGTTTGCCAAAATGTAGAGTAAACTTGTTTTAGTCAGATTGTAAAAATATTTTTAATGAAACTACATTATCGTTAGTTTATTTGGGGTAGGGAAAAAAACGGTACTCTCTGATTTCGGTATAATTTTTGAAGTATTTCTCTGTGCTGAGTTGAATGAGACCACTACGAATTCGATAGAATAATTATTTTGGGATATAAAAGGTTTTTATGTTAAGAAAAACAGCAAGTATCATATTTAATTTTAAAAAATTACTTTTTTACTCAATGAGTGGCGAGATTTTTTTAATTCAAAATGTTTTTTTAAGTGCTGAGTCGAAAATTATTTTTATTATTATTTATTCTTAAGCACTCGCAACAAAGGCGACTCGAGCTAAATAACCATTAAACATATATACAATTACAAAATTGAAATTAGAACGTCTAATTTAACATTCCATGTATATAATATACTTATTATCACACAGTTAATTAATTGCCTCAATATAAAAGTTAACTTCATATGAACAAGATATTACAAATATAACTTAAGGAAGAGAGGGAAAGTAATACTAAAAAAGGATTTTGTTTAAAAAAAAAAAAAAAAAATGTAGTTACGTTTATATTTGTGCTGTTAACCAAGTCATTATGATTTTATTTCAATATGTGGTTATATTTTGGAAATTATTTTAATTCCTTTAATATGTTGGAGAATTTTGTTAATATATGGAATACCTTCAGTGAGTGTGTCGTGTGAGTGGTGTTGAGGAATGTCAACAAGAAATTTAAAATGTATTTTATATTAGTTTTAAAAATATTTCTGCAGAGATTGGAGAAGAAGGTCCCCCTCACACCCTTGAAGCGTATCTTCTCTATATGACTCTGCTCTATGTTGTTATGTTAATACTCCTGAGTGGAGTGGCTTGTACTAGGAGGATTTGGCTCCTGAGAGAATCAGTCATAGGATGATCCGGATATCTGCGGATAAGCAGCGGGGGTTGGCGGTCTCCCTCTTTTCAGATCCCGCTCATAAACATGTCCTCGAGTCATTTCACTCACTCTCTCCAGGCGCGGATCTGGATAACAACTCCGGAGATAAACAGCGGGAATGTGAGTCTATCAAATCAGCAGATGAACGCTGTTGTGGTATTTCAAATTCGATCGGTTGTTTACATTTTTGAGTGAATTTCGAATATATATAAAAGCATAATTATAAATATTTACAGTTAATTTAATGAATTATTTAATTAAGTGTGTAATATATTAAACATTTTAATTAAATATTATTTTAAAAATGGAGGACATGCAATAAAAAAAAACAGTTTTTCTAAATTTAACAAAACACGAATATAAGATCTTAATTTCAGGACTAAAAGTTAACCGATTTTGCAAATAATGGCTGTTAACGAATGTACAGAAGTACAAAAACAAACGGTAATTTGACTAGGGTTTGCAGGGTAACTAGGCGGAGAAGGCAACGAGTTCTAATTAGACTAAAAACGAGCAAAAACTTCATTCAAATGCCATCTAGTAAAAGGCAGGAATACTAGAAGTACAATAAGGTAACGCTAGATAGCTCTAAAGTCTAGAAATGAGAAGATAAAGAATGCGAGAGGTACGCCGAGCTCTCGACTGCTGTACAAGTCCACGGTACGTGGGTCCCGTCTTCCTTCGACTTCTTCACAAGTCCACGGTATGTGGGTCCCGACCGCTCTCGACTGCTGGAGCAGTCCACGGTACGGAAAGGGTTAACGATTATATTTTTCCTTTAATCTACTCTATAAAACAAATGAATTGGTGAAAGAATCATGTCGATATCATTTTCTAAACTCGATATAAAAAATAAAGCACTTTCAAATTATTTTATTTTATTTCTCGGCTCCTAAGGCGCATTGGACGGAACGCTCAGACACGTATCGACTATTTTTCGATGTAGAATCACCAGAAAAAAATTGGTCCAGATCGGTGACCCCATCGCTGTATACTCCCCTTGTAAGTTACAAGTGTTGTTTTGTTCTAACCTCTGTTTGTAGCCTGTAAAGCATAGTGAAGAAATCCAACACATGACGTAGATGGGAAGAAAACTCAGTAGGTAGCTAGCAAAGCACAGAGCATTGCAACGATTTTAACTCAGGTGGTATATTAACGATTTTCGCTATGCTGTTTGCTCTGTTGCAACCTGAGGGTGCTTACAGAGTAGAACGTATACAGAGCAAAGAGCATAGTGAGGACATGCAAAGCTTGGGGTAAAAGGGAAGTTAACAGAGTAGTCAGCTGGCAAAGCAGAAATCATAGCGATTTCAACTCAGGTGGCATAACCAAAATTTCGCTTTGCTCATTGCTTTGTATGTAGTCTTAGGGTACTTACAGAGTAGAGAACGGGAGGAAACGCTTCGTTATTTGAGTTTTTTTACGACTGTCCATTCCGTCAAGAGTGGATCTTTGGTCTTTGTCACCTTTGTTTCCTTACGGAGTAGAGCGTAGAGAGAGTGCAACAATAAAGAAGAAAGAACTTAGCGAAGGAAACAAGCTCGTGAGGTTAAAGGGAAGTAAACAGTGGACCAGCTAGTCACGCAGAGAGCACAGCATAGATTTGAAGTAGTGTTCCACAGCGAAGTTCTGCGCCATGCTCTTTAAGCTCCCAAAGACGACCAAGACCGAAGATCCCCCCTGCAGAATGGACAGCAGTAAAAAAAAAAAACCCTGAAATAATAAAGCATTCCCATAATAGATCCGCTAAAAGGGAATCCTGGTGAGCAGAGGAAGCTGATTGACGAGAAAGTGTTTCAGAACGAGCCACTAAAGGTGATACGATCCCACTAAAGCTGGCCCTCCCCTGGACTTCGAGCTGGCTCACCCCCTAGTTTTCGAGCAGGCTCCCAGAATATCCCAATAATGGACCATACAGTTCGCCCTTGGGTTTTATTGACCAAGGACTTTATCTTCCCTTCGTTCTTGGTGTTTTATTTCCTGGATGGCAAAAGCCTCGAGGATTACCGTAATAATATCTCAAGAGCTTTGACCTCGTAATCTCTATAGTGCTCATCCTGGAAGCAATGAAATTCTTCGAAGACGCTAACAAAGCAAACACAATACTGAATTTTTAGCATTCCAACATTTGTAGCAATCCCGCTAATCATGACCCAATAACGCAATCCAGAAATGTCAACTTTCTGTAACTCACAATCTCCGACAAAAAATTCATTCCAATTTTTATACTTCTACATGTTTCCATACACCTTCTATGTGACAGGTATTTTGTACAGTTTTAGCATATCATATTTAGTGCGGTTACCCCTCCCCCCGTAGGGAGGAAATCCGCTTAAGAGGATGACCTCAAGACACAATCCGGAAGTGACGACCAGAAAATTTTACGTTTTAGAACCTATTACTCTCGAAAATAACGGTGGTTCAATTTTGTATATATATATATATATATATATATATATATATATATATATATATATATATATATATGTCTGTTCACTCTCTTACGGGCTCAAAATTGGTACAATTTTGATAAATTTGCTACAAAAATCTCCTCTCTAATTTGAAAGGTCATTGTTCGTTAACCAGTAGAATCCGTATACCGGATTACGGTTTTGGGTCGAAAAAAGCGAAACGGTTACGTTTTTGAGTTCATATGCAAGCGGCTGCTCGTTCCCCTAATTAGCAAACGAACGAAACCATTTTTAAAGCAATATCTGTAACCGTTAACGATAAAAATTAACACAAGTACTTGTTTTAAAATATGTATAATCTAGTTTTTAGCACTTTCCTCCGAAGGAAAGTAGCTATTGAGGTTGGACTCATGACAGAATTTTTGAAAAAGTTCCTCAAATCTTTATCGATCCTACCTAGTAGACACCGAAAATGACCCCCGTTAAAATTTATATATATATATATATATATATATATATATATATATATATATATATGTATATATAGCATATATATATATAGCATATATATATATATATATATATATATATATATATATATATATATATATATAGCACGATAGCGGCCAGAGTTTTTGTTTCTTCGTCACGAAACTTGGTATATAGCATTCAATTAGCAAACGATTGAACAAGTTCGTTAACCACCAAAGTCGGTCCACAGGAAGGGGGGTTTACCCCGAACCCAAAACACTAATTTGACCATGTCAGCCGTAATATTTTTTACATTTCAACTAAACTTGGTATTCGTAGTGGTAACATAGACAGAAAAGTGAGATATAAAAATGAAATAAATCGGTTCGTTAGGAGGGGGGGTTTACTCCGGACCCACAATACCAATTCGTCACTACCAGCCGTGATTTTTGGTATATTTCGACGAAACTCGGTATTCGTAATGGTAATCTACAGGTAAATATGTGTGTAGTGGTAATCCGCAAGGAGCGCTTTCTACCACTATAGGGACTGTTCCTGCGTTAGATGAAAATACGATAATATGAGGTTTTTTGTATTTATTACGTAGGTACCATGTGTAAACATAACTCTGGAAGCAAATTAATAATTCATCAGTTACTCCTTACTAAATTAAAAGAGAACTATCTGGATTGTTTTTTCTGGTGTTCTATTGTCACAAGTGCGAGACGAGCTGTTCTTTATGTGGACTTGGATTATATACATTTGTTTAGCGTTCTGGTTTTCTATTGTCACAAGGGCGAGACGAGCTGTTCTTTATGTGGACTTGGATTATATACATTTGTTTAGCGTTCTGGTTTTCTATTGTCACAAGGGCGAGGCGAGCTGTTCTTTATGTGGACTTGGATTATATACATTTGTTTAGCGTTCTGGTTTTCTATTGTCACAAGGGCGAGACGAGCTGTTCTTTATGTGGACTTGGATTATATACATTTGTTTAGCGTTCTGGTTTTCTATTGTCACAAGGGCGAGGCGAGCTGTTCTTTATGTGGACTTGGATTATATACATTTGTTCAGCGTTCTGGTTCTCTATTGTCACAAGTGCGAGACGAGCTGTTCTTTATGTGGACTTGGATTATATACATTTGTTTAGCGTTCTGGTTTTCTATTGTCACAAGGGCGAGGCGAGCTGTTCTTTATGTGGACTTGGATTATATACATTTGTTCAGCGTTCTGGTTTTCTATTGTCACAAGTGCGAGACGAGCTGTTCTTTATGTGGACTTGGATTATATACATTTGTTTAGCGTTCTGGTTTTCTATTGTCACAAGGGCGAGACGAGCTGTTCTTTATGTGGACTTGGATTATATACATTTGTTTAGCGTTCTGGTTTTCTATTGTCACAAGGGCGAGGCGAGCTGTTCTTTATGTGGACTTGGATTATATACATTTGTTTAGCGTTCTGGTTTTCTATTGTCACAAGGGCGAGACGAGCTGTTCTTTATGTGGACTTGGATTATATACATTTGTTTAGCGTTGTGGTGTTCTATTGTCACAAGGGCTAGGCGAGCTGTTCTTTATGTGGACTTCGATTATATACATTTGTCTAGCGTTCTGGTGTTCTATTGTCACAAGGGCTAGGCGAGCTGTTCTTTATGTGGACTTGGATTATATACATTTGTTTAGCGTTCTGGTTTTCTATTGTCACAAGGGCGAGGCGAGCTGTTCTTTATGTGGACTTGGATTATATACATTTGTTTAGCGTTGTGGTGTTCTATTGTCACAAGGGCTAGGCGAGCTGTTCTTTATGTGGACTTCGATTATATACATTTGTTTAGCGTTCTGGTGTTCTATTGTCACAAGGGCGAGACGAGCTGTTCTTTATGTGGACTTGGATTATATACATTTGTTTAGCGTTCTGGTTTTCTATTGTCACAAGGGCGAGGCGAGCTGTTCTTTATGTGGACTTGGATTATATACATTTGTTTAGCGTTCTGGTTTTCTATTGTCACAAGGGCGAGACGAGCTGTTCTTTATGTGGACTTGGATTATATACATTTGTTTAGCGTTGTGGTGTTCTATTGTCACAAGGGCTAGGCGAGCTGTTCTTTATGTGGACTTGGATTATATACATTTGTTTAGCGTTCTGGTTTTCTATTGTCACAAGGGCTAGGCGAGCTGTTCTTTATGTGGACTTGGATTATATACATTTGTTTAGCGTTCTGGTTTTCTATTGTCACAAGGGCGAGGCGAGCTGTTCTTTATGTGGACTTGGATTATATACATTTGTTTAGCGTTCTGGTTTTCTATTGTCACAAGGGCGAGGCGAGCTGTTCTTTATGTGGACTTGGATTATATACATTTGTTTAGCGTTCTGGTTTTCTATTGTCACAAGGGCGAGGCGAGCTGTTCTTTATGTGGACTTGGATTATATACATTTGTTTAGCGTTCTGGTTTTCTATTGTCACAAGGGCGAGGCGAGCTGTTCTTTATGTGGACTTGGATTATATACATTTGTTTAGCGTTCTGGTTTTCTATTGTCACAAGGGCGAGGCGAGCTGTTCTTTATGTGGACTTGGATTATATACATTTGTTCAGCGTTCTGGTTCTCTATTGTCACAAGTGCGAGACGAGCTGTTCTTTATGTGGACTTGGATTATATACATTTGTTTAGCGTTCTGGTTTTCTATTGTCACAAGGGCGAGACGAGCTGATCTTTATGTGGACTTGGATTATATACATTTGTTTAGCGTTCTGGTTTTCTATTGTCACAAGGGCGAGGCGAGCTGTTCTTTATGTGGACTTGGATTATATACATTTGTTTAGCGTTCTGGTTTTCTATTGTCACAAGGGCGAGGCGAGCTGTTCTTTATGTGGACTTGGATTATATACATTTGTTTAGCGTTCTGGTTTTCTATTGTCACAAGGGCGAGGCGAGCTGTTCTTTATGTGGACTTGGATTATATACATTTGTTTAGCGTTCTGGTTTTCTATTGTCACTAGGGCGAGGCGAGCTGTTCTTTATGTGGACTTGGATTATATACATTTGTTTAGCGTTGTGGTGTTCTATTGTCACTAGGGCTAGGCGAGCTGTTCTTTATGTGGACTTGGATTATATACATTTGTTTAGCGTTCTGGTTTTCTATTGTCACAAGGGCGAGGCGAGCTGTTCTTTATGTGGACTTGGATTATATACATTTGTTTAGCGTTCTGGTTTTCTATTGTCACAAGGGCGAGACGAGCTGTTCTTTATGTGGACTTGGATTATATACATTTGTTTAGCGTTGTGGTTTTCTATTGTCACAAGGGCTAGGCGAGCTGTTCTTTATGTGGACTTGGATTATATACATTTGTTTAGCGTTCTGGTTTTCTATTGTCACAAGGGCGAGACGAGCTGTTCTTTATATGGACTTGGATTATATACATTTGTTTAGCGTTGTGGTGTTCTATTGTCACAAGGGCGAGACGAGCTGTTCTTTATGTGGACTTGGATTATATACATTTGTTTAGCGTTCTGGTTTTCTATTGTCACAAGGGCGAGGCGAGCTGTTCTTTATGTGGACTTGGATTATATACATTTGTTTAGCGTTCTGGTTTTCTATTGTCACAAGGGCGAGACGAGCTGTTCTTTATATGGACTTGGATTATATACATTTGTTTAGCGTTCTGGTTTTCTATTGTCACAAGGGCGAGGCGAGCTGTTCTTTATGTGGACTTATATTGTGGATTAGTATATGTTATATAGTGGATTATATACATTTGTTTACCGTTCAATGTCCAGTTATTTATTGTATGGTGTAGAAGTAAGTAACCATATCGTCGATACAAATGCAAACTAACGAATGTGAAAATCACCACTTTCAAGACTGAAAATACTTTTATTTATTACTTTGTTTTTGGGCAGTCAAATAGTCGGCAGATTCGACCTCTTGACAGTGGTTACATCCTCCTTTCACTGTGTGAACTTAGATTCGATAGTTTGCCATCCATCAGTCCAACAGCAATCAGTAAAAATTTAAAATGAAAAATGCGTTATTCCACATTCGATACTTTGCATTTGTATCGACGATATGTTTAAGTATGTTTTTGAACTAAGTGACTTTGTACGTTTGTTATAGATGAAAAGTGTTTTCGTCCTTCTTTTGAGTTTTCCCATTGTTTTTGACAGTGCTCTATTGCTTTACGGGATTGAATGTGTGTTTCAGATATTTTCTTACGTTTCGGTGTTTCACACAAATTTGAAATATTGCTTTGAAAATTTAATAAATAATTATAGTGGATATCTAGTGTTTTGGTTCTCCTATTTGATGCAGTGTCACCACCGCCCAGCCAAATCAATGTCAAGATATATATATATATATATATATATATATATATATATATATATATATATATATATATTGATAAATTACATTTAGGCCAGATTGCTCGAGGTTAATGTTGGAAATTGGTTACTGGCAGAGATTTTCATACGTTTGATAATTCTTGGAAGTACACAAATTAAGAGAAGCTTGCCTGAAAAAAAGTTTAACATTTCTCATGTCCCTTTACAAGCGACGGGAGCATATTCCAGCCAGCACTTAAACACGATAAGATGTAATACGGATGGGGAGCGGAATCGTAAAAAGGTGGTAACTGCGTGTTATTCACGAACAAATCCAATTCGTATTAAGGTTTTTTCCCCGGTCCGGTAAAGTTGTGAGGTTGCGTCGTAAAGTTGGATCGTAAAGCCGCTTCAAATTCTAATCATGAGATGAAGAGACCCCCAACCTCAGAGCGGTAAAAATGTCTGGCGCCCCCCTTAGCAATCTGCGAGTTAGCTTGTAAGGTTTCTCTAGAGTCGGTAATAAAGCACAGGATCCGGATGAGATGCAATCAACAAGATGAGGTTCCTCAGGATCTCAAGGTCTTGTGAACACTTCCCATGTACAGAATGTGACGGTTTGTACTGAACATACAGGTCGCATTGAGGTGTCATAACTTTAAGGGTTTATTCTGCACCTCATTTGTAGTCCAGGGACGCAGAAATGAGCGTCCTATCTCAACATATAGCAGAGTTCTTCAAATATTTCTCTATTTCCAAAACTATTGGTTTTTTTCGTGAAAGACTGTGTTTTCGGGATTTGTGGTTAATGTATCGTAAATGACGACCACATTTTTAGAATCTACATTCAATTTCCAATAAGAAACGCCCGTTGTTGAAATATTGTCATCTAAAGTAAGAGCTACACTAAGAGCCATATAGATGTGAACTATTGTTATTAGGGTTTTCTTGACTCATTCAATATTTTCTTAATCAGCTATTTGTGGACTTAGAGGTTTGCCTCCGCCTCAAAAGTTAGCCTTCTTTAATAAGCTTAAATATGGCACCTCGTTGTTTAGAAAAACAAATTATTTATGTCCATTTTTTTCTGATTTCCAAGTCAAAACCAATAAATATGCTTAAGCGTGAAGAAGCCATTCTGAACACATTATTTAAATTCACGCGAATATGGTGATGTCCCATACGTCCCACACTAGGTACACACACTTTTTGCTCTCATTAAGGATTAGGGGACACTTTGGAAAGAGTGAAAGATGACAGAAGAACATATTGGAAATAATCACAATTATTGTTAACATAATAAATACAGATATTATATTTTTAAGCATCGGGGGAATATTATTATTATTAAATTTCTATTTTTAATATATATATATATATATATATATATATATATATATATATATATATATATATATCTGTGGCTTGGTGCTAAAAGGGCCAATGTCAATTTTTGCATATTTTGTGTTTTTTATTTACTTCCCTTAAAATACTTGCAAAAACACAAATATTCATGTATATATGTATATGTATTTATACATCTATAGGTATACTATAAAAATATATATAGTATTGATATATATTTGGTTTTATGCAAGTATTACATGGGTAAGTAGATGAACAAAACAAAATATGGAAAAATTGACATTGGCCCTTTTAGCACCAAGCCACAGATATATTCATTGTAAAATGTGGAAAAACATTTCGATCCATAGCGAGATTTAAGCTGGCAGCAGCCAAGCGGAAATAACGCTTTCCACTATTAAAAACAACAAGTAATACAAACACGCTTCTCATTTACTTATCATGTTTTAATGAAAAAAATACAAATAAAAACACAACAAACAATTGCTAAAAAACTGAATCAAAAAGAGAACAAACACGTCCATATGACCGAAATCAACACAGCATAAGGATTAACATGAGACAAAGTATGCGAATTGTGACTATCAAATATACCATCCCGTGTGCATGTGGCCTTGTCTGTCCACAAAATGTTGCGGCCGAATTCAGGATTAACATTTATCCTCACTCCGTTGTTGTAATTTTTTTTTTATTGTTATAGGAATTTTATTTGAAAATGTTTCAAATTATGTATAAATTGTGGATTACAATTATTCAACTATCTCGAAATTATTTTTTCGGTCCATCCGGAGGGGGGGCGGGGTTACTCCGGAGCCAAAGTAGTTATTTGTCAATACCAGTCGTAATTTTTGTTATATTTCAACGAAACTCGGTATCCGTTCTGGCCAACTGAAGGCAAAAATGTGTTGTAAAAATAAACTAAATCGGTTCATTAGGAGGGGGGGGGGGGGGTTACTCCGGGCCCAAATTACTAATTTGTTCATACCGGTCGTAATTTCTGTTGTATTGTAACGAAACGCGGTATATGTCCTGGGTATCTAATAAAAAAGAAATGTTGTACAAATTACCTAAATCGGTCCATTGGAAGGGGGGGGGGGTTATTTTGTACTACGTTTGAATTGAATTCTCCCGCCAAACGTAGGTTCGCGAAACACCCAGGGGCCGTAGAGTTCTGATGTCTGCCGCAAGGGGGGCACTGAGCTCTGTTCCTGTATTATTACTGCATCCCCTTTCTTTTATTATTCATCAAGATCAATAGTCGAAAATGTAAAGCTTTGTGTATTTACTACGTAGTGTAGTACCACGCATACACAAAACTCTGGAAGGAAATTAATTATAAAAGTAATAATTGAAACAGGTGCTCATAACAAATTCAAAAGAGCAGAACTATTTATGTTTCTATTTTATTTATCTATCTAGGTTATTTTAAACAAATTATTCAGGAATGCACTCGACACTACCAAATTCTCAGGAAAGTGCTTAGTTATGCAGCTCCTGCGTGACGGACTTTTTATTTTCCGCTTGGCGTATATTTTACTAATGAAATTTGAGTCAATATAAAATATTAGTATATGTATACACATTCCTTGGAACGCGCTAAAGTATAAAAGTGACGCTGAGTCATTTTATTTCTTGAATCCATGATATATGAGCTCCTTACGGCTCGTGTTGCTCCAGAATAAATATCCCCGACGGATCTATTATCATCGGGTTTTAGTTTAATGTAAGTACTTCTCGGACGCTAGAAAAGCCGTATCCTAGCCGTTAAGGGGTAGCAGAAGAACCGTAATATGATAGAAGGGAGAGCCGGTCATCGTAAAGTCTCCCTATATGGAGGACGGACTCGTCTTCCCACGACCTGTCTCTTCAAGCTACGCATGTCTATTCCAGGGATCGACTCCTACTAACTTACACGAACAGCACTTCTCAAAAAAGAACAGACAACCACCTTCAGTATGTACAATGGACTATAGTATAATTATAACTTTGAATCTTGTTCTAACAAATTACGAAAAGATTCCTTACACAATAATATATATTTTTTTTAATATTTATATTTCAACTTCTCTCATGATAACACAAAGAACGGTATATTCTGAATGTGGTCTAACTAGGAAACCAAGGATTTGTCAATGATATTTGTGTAAATGTAAGCGTAATTTATAAAGTAATGTTTATTATTGTGTACTTATTTTGTTGCTTTTGTAGGCAGAACCTACATTGGGCACGCATTTCTCCCGATCCGATGCAATCCGATTTCGTTTGACAGACAGCCGATGTAGTCATATCTCGTCATTAATGACCTCGTAGAGACGAGTGAAAATGAGTGATTAATTTAAGAAGTGCCACCTAATACCTAAACATAGAAACCTTCGATTAGGTTGAATGTTGGAGGTTTGAAGGAGGAGTTGAGAGGCCAATCAATCTTCCGGAAGTATATCAGTTCGAAAAAATAAATCTCGTAAAAATGCAGTTTCCAGCCCTCCAAACCGATTTCTTTCAAACTTTGCACAATAACGTATTTTGATGCACTAAACACGAATACGATAAAAAAAAAAAGTCGGATTTAACTAGGAAAGAAGTTATTAAGCACTTAAGTTCACTGTTGTGCAGGTTATGAGAGCTAATGTAAACAACTAAATTTGTGACGACTTTAAGGCATACATGACTTTAAGGCATAAATGACGACTTTAAGGCATACATGCTATGCGTTTCCGCTCGCTACGCTCGCTCAAAAAGATAACAAAACCCCAGTCAATCCAACTCGCTAAAATTAATAGACTATAATATTAAGCACTAAAGTTAGGAAGGTTATAAAACTAGGCGTCTTCAGCGTATTTGTAAACACGCGCATGCGCAGATATGTAACATTGGGAAACTGAGAACTCATTTGAAATGTTCCGAAACCATTTATTCAAAGATATTGTTAATTTTAAGGGCATCCTCACCCGTCGTCACCTGTCGCTTAAGGGCATACGTGCTATGCGTTTCCGCTCGCTCAAGAAAATAACAAAACCCCAGTCAATCCAACACGCTAAAATTAATAGAAGTTGGATTGACTGCGGTTTTGTTATCTTTTTGAGCGAGCGGAGCGAGCGGAAACGCATAGCATGTATGCCCTTAAAGTCGTCCTAGACATTCTTCTAATCCTACAAGACATCTCTCTTAGCTTAGACAATTAACTTGTTGACAATTGAAGTTCGGTAGGCGCGAATTAGAACGATAATTATATAGGCATTAGCTAATTATTAAGGGATTTCTGATATATAATACTTTTCATGAACGAAACAAGAAATGTGAAGAGTGTTTCATTATTTAAAAAAATGATTGTAAATAAATAACTGCTGATGAATTTCGATAATTTATGGTAAATTTCAATTAAACTTCCTTATTACGAACTTTTCCATACCCGCGCATGCGTATGTTGACAAATTTAGTTGTTTACATTAGCTCTCATAACCTGCACAACAGTGAACTTAAGTGCTTAATAACTTCTTTCCTAGTTAAATCCGACGTTTCTTTTGTATCGTATTCGTGTTTAGTGCATCAAAATACGTTATTGTGCAAAGTTTGAAAGAAATCGGTTTGGAGGGCTGTAAACTGCATTTTTACCATAAATCTTAGTGTTACTGTTAATTTTTAACTGTTACACTACGATAAGAGAACCATTACTATTCATATTTTAAAATTATTTATAAGGAAGATAGCTAGATGATTATTAGCATTGGAAGATTATGAACATTGGAAGGTTTTAAACATTGGATGGTTATAAACATTTGTCCACGTAATTTAATAAAAAAGAAAAACCAGAAACAAAAAGTTGAATTGACCAAGTTGTTCTAAATGTTATTAGCTTTCATTTAAAAAAAATTGTATTGAAATCGGTTAAGATGTAGAGGCTGTAGAACTTTTTGAAATACGAAATGGTTTGACGCCATTTCGCTTCGCCGGTCTGAAATCGGTCAAGAAACATACAAGTTTAAACGGTGGCCATGGGATCGGATCGGGTCGGGTCGGGACCTATGTAGGCACCTCCATTGAGATGCATGTGTTTGTTTTTCTTCCCACAGTCTGTAGCTATCGGATCGGATCGGGTCCAATGTAGGTGCCCCCTTACTTGAACATCTGTGAGAGTGTAAACAGAAAGATACTTTATGAGAAACATAATCAACCTTTCTGGTAGCATTGGACATTGTTAGTCCAAATATTCTTTAGAAAGAAAAGCCGCAGTACATTCCGGAGATTCCATTAGCATATTTTTTCATATTTTTTTAGCATACTTTGTTTATATAATTAACTATTGAATCTGAATGATTTATGTATATTTTTACTCAGCAAATCAAGTGTCGGAGCTCATATATAAATAAATAAAATAAATTAGGAATACTTACCTGGATTCAAGCAATCACAACTACATTTTCTGTAATATATTTCCGTGTCTTGCTATATACATAAATTATGTACATTACATACTCTCATAGAGATTATGTTAATTGATGCATGACTACATTAGAATTACATAATTGCCCTTGTTTATCCCAGTTCGATCTGCAATTCATCCTGCATTCAAGCTGTTTGTAATGAAACTTTTCCATTACTCTTAGCTTAACAATCATTTAAATATGTCAGCTGGAATTATCTAATAAAGCACTACTTTATGACTTAAGTTTACACAAGTTCTAATCAAGTTATTAATATGAAATTATTCTGTTTTATTGACTTGTACATATCAGTATTCTATGTTTTATTCAGGCGTAGCCTTATTTATTTCCATCTCTTCTCACCAATGGTTTTATAACACTAAGGGTTCATCTTTTGATTATTTCATTTTAATAAATATATAATATCTTGGGGGTAAATATATTTTTTTCTTCCAGGGGATTTTTGCTTTGAATTCTTGTTAGGAGTAAATATATATATATATATATATATATATATATATATATATATATATATATATATAGTCAGTTCCTTTATAGGTATAAATTTATTTGTTGTTGTTTTTATTTAAATTTTATAAAATTTTAGTACCTAGATTATTCAGCCAGATTTGAAAATAAATCCACCGTTCCCTCCCTAGCCAAAGCAGACAGAGCATCGTCTCGTGACATGCACGTGTCATGCAAGATGACATCCCCTTGAGTGACATATTATTATATACATATGTGCATCAGACATAATTAAAGAAGAAAAAAACGTTCAGTGCCGTAACAGGCCAGACGGGCAGGTATTGTACAGGTAATTGATAAGTGGAAAAAATTATGCTCCGACTCCTTGAATTTGCCCATTGTAGGTACCTAATAACAGATTAATTGAAGGCTGGGTGGACCTAGGGACGGCCTGGGACCCCAATTCAAACCCTAGAACGACGACACCAGAAGATAAAGCCCTTAGTGCACGACCGAGTTTTGAACTCAGCTAACCTCATCAGACATAATTATTACTTATATAATGAAGATAATTAGTCTTTGAAGTGATGAGCAGTCAAGGGATTTTGCTAGGAGAAAAGAAACGTTAGATGTTCTAGCAAAAATCTATATTGGACGTTTCAACTGAACTTTGGCGGCCTTCTTCACCATTAAAAATAAATATACATAATTACAAACGAGAATAATCAAACAGTAAGAAACCTTTTAACATTTGGACAAAAAATTAAGGACCGATCTGTTTTTTTTGTGGAGAAATAGTTTTTTTACAAAAGGTAGTTTAGAGTATGTGTAACCATTAACAGGAGCACAAAGTGAAACAAAATGCAGAGAAACATATTAGCAACAGCAAAAAGAAAAACGAGTCGCATGACTACACAATATTTCCGTTTTATATTTTAAAAGTCCGTCACGCAGGAGCTGCATAACTTCCTCAGAATTGGGTAGTGTCAAGAGCATTCTTGAATCATTTGCTTAAAATAACCTATATAAATAAATAAAATAAAAACATAAATTGTACTGCTCTTTTTTAATTTCTTATGAACTCCTGTTTCAATTCAATTCAAACATAGTACAAAGTAAATCCCCCCCCCCTTCCGATAGACCGATTTAGTTAATTTTTACAACACTTATTTCTTATTAGATACCCAAGACATATACCGCGTTTCCTTACAATACAACAGAAATTACGACCGGTATGGACAAATTAGTAATTTGGGCCCGGAGTAACCCCCCCCCCCTCCTAATGAACCGATTTAGTTTATTTTTACAACACATTTTCGCCTTCAGTTGGCCAGAACGGATACCGAGTTTCGTTGAAATATAACAAAAATTACGACTGGTATTGACAAATAACTACTTTGGCTCCGGAGTAAACCCCCCCCCCCCCCTCCGGATGGACCGATTTTGTTGGTTAACGAACTCCATCAATCCTACATACCAAGTATCGTGGGGAAGAAACAAAAACTCTGGCCGGTATCGTGTTAATGGATATATATATATATATATATATATATATATATATATATATATATATATATATATATATATATATATATATATATATAGGGGAAGGTGTACCTTTGACCACTTTGCCAAATTGAATTTTTTTTGGCTTGAATATTAAAGCTAAATTCATTTTTTTTATTTCATTGTAATTAGTATTCTATTGCTTATCATATATAATTTTTTTCAAGGTTCTAGCTTTACATTTAGTATTTTTTATTAATTTTTAAAAAAATAATCGTTCAGTGGTCAACATGTAGTTGTACCTTTGACCATTGGGTCTTGTACCTCTGACCACCTAAAAACAACACAGCAGTGCAGAAAAAAAATGATATTCAGTAATATTGTAATTAATTGTAAATTCAATAAATACAGGAAAAGGATGTAAGAATAATAAAAAAGCTATTATTGATATTATGTTATGCTTAATATGCTGAAAAATCCAGTCCAATCGATAAACGTTTTAACTTTCAAGCAGATCCACTAGCAATAGTATGGTATGTAAGTTTAGCCAGAATGTCTTCGACATCCATATCATACAAATTTTCATCTTCTCTCGTAAACTTGTCACTTAAAGTTTGTTTTTTCAAATATTGGATCTTAAACATTGGACATTTAATACCACAAATATCTTACTAAATATGTAACAGTCTTTTTACTTTTATTTTTAAAAAGGAAAAAATTTCCTTATTAAATTAAAAAAATGAATCATATTTTTCATATTTTTACTGGTCATTGACGTACCTCACAACATTTATCAGACGAATCAACGTCACTTTCTCCTGAAGAAATTTCGGTGTCAGTATCAGAATCTGAACTGTCATTAGAATAATTTTCTTTTTATTTACCACTTTTTTTTTTGGAAGGGGTTTATTTGTATGTGGTGTCTTACTTTTAGGGTGGTGCTTTCGTTTTTTTTGTCACCTTCAATAATTAGCTTTTCACGAATATCTGTCAGGATACGAGGCCGTTCCCTACTTGACATTTTCCTTGCATGAGCTTTTTGATGAGGCCTTACAACTTCAAATGGAACGATAAGGGGCGATAGGTTCGAACTGCTACACTGAGGATTGATTAAGTCAGTTTGAACTTATTAATTTATTATTTTTTAAATTCTTTGAATAATTGAAGCAACCAATATTAAGTATTTAAAAAAAAATATGTGGCAGAAGAACATAAAAATTGAATTATGAAAAAATTACTCAGGTGTGTTGTACTTTTGACCTGGTCAAAGGTACAACACCTAGTCGTGGTCAGAGGTACAACACCCTGGTAGTGCATATTAAAAAGCATGCTAAAAATTTTAGGGTTAAGATAAATCAATTTCGGAAGCTACGCCATGTTTCTTATTGTAATAGCTACCTTATCAAATGATTTCCATCTAAAAATACATAATACAAAAAATATTATGAGGCAAAACGTTATCAATAAATAACTTACATTTTTATGATAGAAATGGATAAGTATTTTTTGCAAGAATCTTCTTTGACTTGAATAATCCAAAGTAGGTTACACAACCTAGGGAAGGAGCTAAACACTAATTACACCGAAATTTATGAAATGTTGCTACGTGCCGCCACAGCCTCGGTGGTCAAAGGTACAAGACGGTCAGAGGTACAACACCTTCCCCTATATATATATAAATAAATTTTAACTGGGGTCATTTTCGGTGTCTACTAAGTAGGATCGATAAAGATTCGAAGAAATTTTTCAAAAATTCCGTCATGAGTGCAACCTCAATAGCTACTTTCCTTCGGAGGAAAGTGCTAAAACTAGTTTATAATAATAAATACAGAAATACATACCACTAAAAAATGCACAGGAAAGAGAGGAAGACCGTGACAACTTTTAGGTGATCATGTTTGTGTTGGAGCGGAAGGGGTCAGTCAATAATATATATATATATATATATATATATATATATATATATATATATATATAGTTTTGGAACGATTTGATTTGTCAAAGAATCACCTATAATATCTAAAAATTTCCTTATGAAAAACTAGTTTTGCAAAATTTCCGATAAATTAAGACTCGATTTATAGATTTTCCAAGATGGTCCTTCATTAAGATTATTGCCCTCATACTGAGGTAAATGTCAGTAAATGATGAGTACATATGGTGAAGTAGAGTAGTATGTTGCTGTATGGTTAAGTATGAATGAAGGTCCATCAAGGTTTGACCCTCCCCCCTCCCCTCCGTCTCTTTACTACGATAGTAAACTGACCCCCAGTCATAAAGCTACCCCACCGTCTGGGCCAGTTCTGAATATTTCATTCATATATCTAAATGACTCTAGACCCGAACCCTCCTTCTGAACTCTCTCTCTCTTTTCTCCTTTCTTTCCCTCCTAAGAGTATTTCCATATAAATGACAACAATTTTTTCTGGACATGATCCGGAGCATGATTTACGCATATGGGTGGATTGTGTTCAATTGAAGGGTGCCCGTTGGTGTAGGGGCTGGAAATCCCTTAAGATACTCATATAGGCTAGCCCGCAACACTCCTCCCTCATCTTACATCGCACATGTGCCCAAACTCTTATTAATATTACTCAAAAAATTCAAACAGAACAACAAAGTTTCTTTCTACATATTGGAAGTTTTGAAATTTGAGAAAAATAATTTAAGCGGTCGGGGCAAAATAGTGTCAAGCAAGGTTTTTAACAAAACTTAACTGTAGCTGCTATATGTTGGATATTATGTGAGACTATCAGTTGAAATGGTTATGGGCAACAAGATTAAGTACCACACAGAGCTTGTAGTCATACTTTAGTAGCATTTGCATCATAAACTGATGGTCCCACAAAATATCCAATATATAGCTGCTAAAGTTAAGCTTTGTTAAAAATGTTACTTGGTACTATTTTGCCCCGACCCCTTCAATGTATATTACTTGGGATGGATGGATGGATTGGGTGTTTAAGGGTAGAAAACGTCTAGGTCCTCACCGCCCTGAAGTGTAGTGTTAGAGAGTCGTGTGAGAGGGATTGTAATTTTGTGTTTAGGACAGTCCATGACGATCAACTGTAATTTTTATGACCTGTACTCTTTTTCTTTTTTTTTAACCTATTTCATTTCTTACGACTAACATGTTACTTAGATACTAATAGAACTATTTGCACTAAAACTAATACTAATATACAGTATAGCACTATTAATACAGATAATAGACTTATATATAATTTTTTATATATATATATATATATATGTCTTTTATGTATATATCTATTTTTTTCCCTTAATACACTTACGAATACAATATTTAGTTTGTATTCGTAAGTGTATTAAGGAAAAAAAAAAAAAAAAAAAAAAGAAAATCGGATATATATAATATTACTCAGAAAAAAGGGGGAAAATAGATATATACATAAAAGACATATATATATATATATATATATATGTATATATATGTATATATATATATATATATATATATATATATATATGTATATATATATATATGCCTAAAAAAAAAAAAAAAAAAAAAAAAAAAAAAAAAAAAAAAAAAAAAAAAAAAATTATATATAAGTCTATTATCTGTATTAATAGTGCTACACTGTATTTTTTTCCTTAATACACTTACGAATACAAACTAAATAACTAATACAAACTTAACATAACTAATACAACTATTTGTACTAAAACTAATACTTTACTGGATGCAATGTTAATACTAAATAACAAAATTTATAGTAATACCAATTCTAAACTAAACTAGCACACGTATATACACATACGCCCACGTTCATACACATATACACACCCACAAACATATATACATACATACACGCACGTGTGTATATACATGTGCACGCATACATACGTATATTTATTTATTATTAAATTATTATTTTATATCATGAGATATAGTTGCGCCTTTTTTAAGAAATATATTACGTGGGATTTGCATTCCTATTCAATAAGACACACTAATAACTACTTCTATTCAAAAAGTTCACTGTACAATAGACTCATTATTTAAAACATCCTCCCTGAGAAAATTAAATCAGTTGACAAATTTTCAATTTTTCTAAGGATATGTAAATACATAATATTGGAAATGAGTGTCTATAGTAAATATTAGGGAGTTTGGTGAGAGCTCAATTATTTTTCTACTTAGTATTTAAACCAAAGAAAATTATTCCTTCTATTGATAACAATATTTATAATTTTTTTGATGTCATATTTTTAATATTTATATAGTATTATTATTTCAATTAGAGTTGTATAGTTGTTTTTACTTGTATATGTGTCATATTTTATCTTATTTATTATCACATTTAAGTAATGAATTAATTGAAGGGCTCAGTGCCAAAGGTGACTAACCTAGAATTAGAAATAACTGAGAAAATTGGAGTTAAAGCTAAGAAGAGTCTGAAATAAAATTAGTGTCGGCGACAGAAATGATTGTAACTGGTCCCATTAAAATAATTTCTGGCACCAACACTAATTTTTTTCGGCTTTAACTCTTTTTGGCTTTAACTCCAATTTTCTCAGTTATTTCTAATTGTAGGTTAGTCACTGAGCCTTTCAATTAATCTTCAGAATCTATTTAACACATTTTTAAAAAATAAATGAATCAGTTAATTAGATTTTTTTATATTTTTAGTGGAACAGAGCGAAATTAAGGGACTTTATGTTTTATATTATCTGTTGCGATTATCAATTTTTAGAAGTTTTTTTGTTTTAGCGTGTTTCTTTGCTCCTTACATAAACAGGAAACCTTATGGTTGAACTCACGTAGCAATCCGGATATGCCGACTAGAAAATTTCACGTTTCAGATTTCGAAAAAATCGCTGGTTAAATTCACATATATATTTATATATAGGGGGCGAGGTTAGCTCAGTAGTAGAAGTGAGTTCAAATCCCGAGCAAGCACTAGAGATTTTTTCTTCTGGTGTCTTCGTTCATGGGTTGAATTCGGCCTCCCTGACCATCCCTAGGCCAACCCAGCCTTGAATTAATTTAATAATGGGTACCTTGGGTGCTAATGACTCTAGCAGCAAGGGGAAACTCCAGCGGCCGGAGCATAGTACTGACCACACTATACCCCTAGTGTGCCGCATGGTCTTGAATCAGATACCTCTATAGTATCTGCCTCTCAGGGCCCTCAGGCCTGTTACGGGAATGATTTGTTTTTTATTTATATATAGGTATCATAATAATATCATATAATATGATAATAATACTTAAGAATCTTGATATTAGCGGACCACACATGCAGGGATTTAATGGCCCCTGAGGAGGTGGCACGTTGGCAACGAAACATGTAGGGCATTGATAGAATGAAGTGGTTCAAAAGAGAACAAGAAGTACTATTTTTTTTTTTTTTTTTTTAAATTATTACTATAATAAAAAAATGATTATAGAAAACAATTATTAATATTGTATTTTAACCCATTCGAGACTGATCACTTTTGTGACAACGGGCCTGCCCTGTGGCCTGATAGTCAATGTCGTGACAAGGACATTTCTTCGCTTCAGGACTAAAAGCGACCACTGTGACAGCTTTTTGCGACATCTAGTAGTATGTTTTCTAATCTCTAGTCGTTGTTGTGCCTACCAGAGTTAATATAAATGAATTTTGAGCCTATCGAATGGGAAAATGGCAACAGAAAATTTTTAAAGAGAGAAATGGCGAATGTGTATTAGGAGATGAGCGGACGAGACTCAGCTATTTTAATGCCATCCTGTGGACCCATGAGGGTGAAACGGGCTCCGCACGACTGGCATCTAAGCCGTCTTGCGGGTTGCGGTCTCGTAAGGGTGCGTTTACACTTGACACTTCTCGTAGGATATATATGTCAGGATATATATGTATCGGACAGATATTCTCTTGCATATTTAAATACGGAGAGAAATAGCTAGACATTTATGTCATGGATATCTATAGGATAGTTCTCGATTTGCGATTAATGTACGGCCCGTTTACACTCATACATATATGTCCTGTTTAGTCCTTTCTGCTAACTAACAATGAAGAAAGTATCGAATTAGGGGAAAATTAGGTTTCTTCAGTCAATTAATGTCTGAGCTTTGTATCGAGGATCCAGCGCTGTTTTCGAATTTTTTAAGAATGAAACGAGCAGATTTCGAAAAGCTTGCTTCTAAAATAGGTCCTCTTATATCAAAGCAAGATACAAAATTCAGAAAGGTTATTACTGTAACAGAATGAATAGCTCCAGCTTTACGATTTTTAGCATCTGGTGAGTAGGTATTTACTTGTTGAAAATACTATTTTATATTATGAAATTTTATTAATATGAACTATGTTTTGAAACTGTACACTTGATATATTTCACAATTGCATTGGTTTCTTTCATTTTAATTTTTAATTTTAATTTCTTCGGTAGTTGTACTGAATGCTTCAACCATTTCCATTAAAGCATGATTTTTTTTTTTTTTTTATTTTATCTTGATAAGTAATACGCTTAACGTCCCACAGCTCCGGTTTGCTTTAGTACATATTTATAAGTTCTATAACTTAAACTTTTAACCAGTCTTTTTTTATCTCCCATATTGCAAGAGAAAAGTAGGCGAACTGTTAAAACTCCAGCGATAGATCAAATGTTCTGTTGCAACTAGCGAATAATCAGTGTTTGCATCTGTTGGTATAGAAGTGTCGACAATACAGCTAGTAGCCAAGATATTTCTCCCAGACATTTATTCTGCTCTTTATAATCAGTGTTTACACCTGACGGTATAGAAGTGTCGACACTTATAGCTCGTGATATTAATATATATATCAGACATAAATTGTTCATGGTTTACATTAGTCAGAATTTCTCTCTGATATAAATATCCTGCAATAACTATCCTAGTGTAAACGCTCCCTAAGGATTTTTCTCTGGTGAATCGCCGTTTTCGCGGTCAGACAATGTTATTAATAAATTATTAATTCACTATTCTAATAATTTTGTCTATTAGTAAATGTTTTCCCCCACCACTTGGCGAGTCGAGAATTCTAGGAATCCTCTAGAAGATCATATAAGGAATTCTTCCCCATTCGGAGAATAAAGCGAGGGGAGTATACATATTGAGGAGAGTACTCGTCCCAATATCGCTAATTGGTGCAATGAAAATAATTCCAGACTACAAATATGAGGGGTTGACTGGGGTTAATGAAAGGGGAGGCTCCCTATAAATCACCCGTAGGCCTCCATATTGCCGAGAACTCGACGATTTATGACAGTCGCTCCCTCCTTCACTAAACCCCCGGGATGGCTCACTTTCCAGGAGGCGCCGGAACGCATAAGTAGATGGAACCGTCTTGCTTCAGAATGGAACTTAGGAGGGACTTAGATTAACTTATATCTAAGTTCTGCCAAACATATAGGTAATTAAAGATTATAGCTATTTGAAGAATCTAAGAAAACAATCTATAAATCGGTGTACTGTGCTCCACACTTATTTTTAATTATTATTTATAAGTTATTCGCTCCTAAGGCGATTTGACTTATTCATGACGGAACCAGCGTTGAGATAAAAATTTGATTACCTTATTCCCATTCATGGAGGGTTGAAAATGCCTGTAATATGCCACAAAGCCAGCGGATATTCAGCAGGTGTCTTCAGATGAGGTTGTATAGTTTAGTGTTCTGTAAGTAGGAGAATTTTGTCATTGTGTACTGGCTGCTGTCTTTTAACAAAGCCATTGTTTATTATTTTTTTATTTATAATATTTTTTTTTTTTTTTGTTGACTTCTTGACAATTAGCGTCGATATTTCTGATGATATATTTTCAGGTTCAATAAGTTTTGCCTCTGAGAAAAATAAAGAATTTCATTTTCATAAATGTTTAATTTTATATAATTTCTCTCTGCTAATTTATTGACTCAGGAGTTTTGTCTACAAATTTTTAGAAAATTGCTTAGTTCTTAATTTTAATTCGATATTTAACTCAATGTTATCATTAACGATGCCCAAAGAATTTTGCGAAAAGCATGAAACGTTTTTCTGTTGTTTTTTTTTTGGGGCGCCCTTTTGAAAAGTTTGGTTTTTTAAATATTTGCTAGTTTTGGCTTATCATACAGGCAAGCGTCTAAAACATTTTTCCACCAATTCGCTTTTTTTTTATACAACTTCTAAACAACGCAAAACTAAACTGTAACTCTGGATACATACGAGGGAAGATGACAACCATTTTGGTTGTGTAATGTTTTGATAAAGTTTTGTCAGCTTACGGAGTCTTCAAATATTGTTTTATTGTTGTTTTTTACGGCACATCGGCATCTAGGCCATTAGTGCCGTTTAAATATTGTTTTATTTTTCTTTGAGACGTTTTGGCTCACACCATTTTCAGTATTTGCTGTATCTTAGCTCTATATAATGTTTTCAAAATTGAAATTAGAAAAATCTCTGCTCCGTGTGAGGCTCGAACCCTATCTTCCACCAGACCACGGGGAGACCCTTATACCCTCAATGTCCCAAATTCCATCTAGCCTGAGTCAACTATCACACCTCTCATACCGAGAGTAAGGTCTCTGCCGTTAACCATAAAATACAACAAACTAGAAAGTTTTTTTTTTTTTTTTTTTTTTAAGCCTTTTATAATAAGAAGTCAAGAATCAATTGGGTTTCGGCTGAGAAAAAACGTTCAGATTTTCGAAAAAATCTATAAATTTGATACACGTTTACCTAAGGGTCACTTCACGGTTATCTTAGAGAGTCCTCCTCTAACCCCTAGGGCCTTGGCGTTCTAAATCAGTACCTTGTTACAAAAAGTGCCAATGTCCAAACTTCTGAAATATGAGTGAACTGCAAGAGTAACATCATGGTGGGATAACAATATTTTTTTAGATCAAAATCGAAGTAATTTTCTTGAATTTATAAATAACATATAAATGAATATTTTCCAATTTGTTATATCAAACGTCTTTTATGGGATGTTAGATTATCTAAAAAAAAAGCTTCAATTCTTCGAGAAAAAAAATGGCGGCGTTCTGTCTGACGAATGGAAACCCTCTTTTTTCACGGGTGATAGTCTGCTGGCGGTAATTTTTAATCTAGAACGAAACACTAAAATTATTATGAAAGAAGAAGGTTAGATCTAATAAAGTATATAGGAATTTTAAGAAATAGTATTTTTTTTTTGAAAATGGTGAACAATTATTCATTTTCGAAAATCGGTCATAAAATTGTTATAATTCTACGAATCGAAAAAATCCTACGTACTTTTCTAGGAAATATAATTAGGAAGCTGTAGTTAAAATTCGAAGTTGATCGGGAAAAATTGAACACGCCAGAGTTTCGCCCGATTTTAAAACATAGTTTTGCGAAAACATAAGGTGGCAAGGTAAAGGATCATAAGTGGCAATAAAGCTTATTATGGCCTAGTGAACCTGATGAAGTCGTCGCTGCTCTCTAAGCGTATCAAGTTGCAGATGTACAACTCACTTATCAGACCGGTAGTGTGCTATGGTGCTGAAGCATGGACACTTAGCACAAAGGACCTGCAGGCGCTTAGAGTCTTTGAGCGAAAAGTGATGCGACGCATTTTTGGCCCCATCTGCGAGCAAGGTGTCTGGCGCATAAGGAGTAACCGAGAACTGGATGAGCTAAATAACCATGAGGATATCGTGAGGTTCATCAAGTCAAGGAGAATTAGTTGGCTTGGCCATGTCGAAAGGTTACCCAACGATAGGATGGTGAAGACGGTCAGGGAACCGTTCCCAGGAAAGAGGAAGAGAGGACGTCCAAGGAAAACCTGGCAAAAGGACTTAGAGGAAGATCTCAGAAAAATTGGAGTTGCTGACTGGAGAAGAAAGGTCCAGGATAGAGAAGAATGGAGAAAGATTGTTCGGGAGGTCAAAGTCCATCTTGGACTGTAGAGCCGCATAAATAAAATAATAAAATTTTGCGAAAACGACTTTAAAGTTTAATGGTCTAAAATGTTCATTTTTCAAATTTTCTTGTAATAAAGATTTAAAAAATGGTATTTTAATTTTAAAATTTATCAAAGGAGTACCAAAAAACGTAAAAATTAAAAAGATACCAATCCAAGCTAGCTCAAAAAATTAACTTCAAATCAGCATCGGGACTTCACTCGGAAAATCGTAGTTTTTGACCATTAAAAAAACTTTTTCTTCACTTAAACACTCTTGGATATCATTTTTTATTAGTAAAGGAAGAATTTTAGCCCATAAAAAAAAGTTACAAGGTAGTAAAACCCCTTAGAAGGGCCAATGTCTTCCTATAGTTAAGTATTACTCAATAACTGACAATGGGAAGATATTGGACCTTTTAACAATTAATGTTATCCCACCCTCAAATTACTCGTGCAGTTCACTAAAAGTTAAGAAGTTTGGACATTGACCCTTTTTGTTCCAAGGTACAGAAATATTGTTTTTTTTTTTCAAAAATATGACTATATTTCATAGCCGAAACCTAACAGTAACTGGCAACTTGTTACTTATTATGACTTTTATAATAAGAGACTTTATTGGATATTATGGACAATTTACATCCTTCGCAAGGAGCAATGGATTAGCTTCACTCCTTTATCGTCCATTTAATAGAAATAGCCCGTAAACCTGGACCTTAGAGGATTATGAAAGTTATTCATACGGAATAAGACATATAGCCAACCCTGGTTGTACATGTACCCTACCGCCATATTGACCATATCTCCCGAGGAATGCATAAGGCTACACGGGCCCTCCTTATGCCTTCTCTCATATCCGGAGAAGTTTGATTTATCTCCAGCAGAGGGGGCTAAGGAGCCCGTGTCTTGTTAACATGCAAATAGGCCCGCCCTTCTGATAGCTACTACCCCATTGATAAAGTGCAGAGGATTATTAAGACTTGTCATTCAGAAACAAACCCCACCCCTGTCTTCCAACGTCTTGTCTCTCACCCCTGGGGTAATTTTAAACAAACAGTTTTATACTTACAACCCCTCTCCGTTCTTATTTATATACTCCAAGAGGAAGGGGATTTTCTCCCCGATCCTATAATGTTTTTATAAACAGCCCAAGGGATTCAAAAATTTCTTTCTTACGATATTTTAAGAATATCGGACTAATGGAGAATTAATATTTCAAAAAAAGTCACCAAGGTAGAAAATTCTCTTCCCTCACCAAATTTCCGACTTACTAATTTCAGCGGCAACAGAACTGTAAACTTGCAAATTTACTCACATCCATCAAAAATATGATATATAAATTTTGATTAGAATTGGTAGGGTAATTTATAGATTGCAAACCTTCCTAAACACTCATGGTGAAGCAGGGAACTTTTTCACGGAGCTCATCCATAAAAAAAGTCAACCTTTCGCAAGCGAGACTCGAACTCACACCACCCGTATGAGAATCCAGCGTGCTAGCCACAAGACCACGGGGTGAACCCAGTAGTGAAATATTACCAAAATAAAAAATCTTGCCATGTTGATTTTTAGTAGTATAAAAATTATTGCCAAATTATTCAAGCATAAGTTTTAATAGTCATCTCCGTCGAAGAGAAATATGTTAATAAAGAAAAGTGAAATTCTAAGCTTGCAGTTGTAAGCATTATACGGAAGCACGCTAAGATTAAATTATATTTAAAAAATAATCTTTCTGTGAATTATTTTAAAAAAAAAATTCAGTATCCCCCCGGATAAAGTTTTAACAAATTACACTGGTAAACTGAAAATGTATTAACTTTTTTTTTGGAATATCATTATTTGATAGATCTCATCCATTAATCCATAGACATAATTCAAAAATTATGTTTTCTACTTTATAAATAGTTCAATATCAGTTTCTATTACATTATGTAATTTTTAAGCAATAACTATTACACTCAGCTCTACAATGCATTTTATTTATATACTATTTTTAACTTTATATAAGAATTAATACATTTTTCATAAATTTTAATTTTTAAAATGTTGTACTTTAAACTATTTACACATTCTATAAATTATATACGTTTAACAATATTTATGCCGTGTTTAGTCGAATTTTCAGATTATATAAATAGGGAAAGAGTAAATGTAGAAAGTAAAGAAAATAATATCATATTCTAATATTTAAAACAACAATCAATTACAGTATTAATATTAGAATGTTTTTGTATATTGCTACATATTTTTATTTCCTAAGTTAGATAATAGAACACTATATCATAATATATATATATATATATATATATATATATATATATATATATATATATATATGTACATACAAAATAAAGGTGAGGGTGTATTAGATATTGGGTATATAGGATTGGACCTAAGGTAAGACCCTGGGGAACACCACATTATTCGATAGGTTATCCAGTGTCCACTTGATGGCACCCCTGTCTCTTCATAGCACACTCCTACCGTCCATATCCGCAACTAGTATAGGGCTTCTTGCAGGCTTCATGTAATATTAACTTGGCTAAGGATAGGCCATCTTCTTCCTAGCATCTCGCCAGGTTATGTTACACCTTTGGGCAGCGTCTTCCTCCTCTCCTATCTTTAATATTAATGTGTATTCGAATAGTCAAAACCCTCAACATATTGTGTATATTGATCTCACTAGTTCCCCTTGTTCACATAAAGAAACGGACTCGACTATTCTTATTTATAAGGCAATTACCCGTTTTAAGGTTATTCGTAGAAATTTAGCTATAAACATAGGATTGACAAACAATTTTTACAAATTATAAT